>OX101755.1:134910693-135545693 GCA_944452675.1 Tachina lurida
TTTTTCTTTCTTTCTTTTCTTTTCATTTAATTTTTCACTTCATTCTTGCTGGCAATCGCCACCGCCGCCTTAGCCAACCAACCAACCCAACGAACCAACCAACTAGAGTTTTTCTTTTCCCGCACTTTTTCATTTCACGGAAAAGCGGGAATAACCTTTCGTTTTCCCGGGAATTCCCGGGAATTCCCGCCCAGTACAAATCAATAGAAAATATTTTTTAATTTAATTTATTTCAACAAAAAACAAATTATAATCCATGAGATCGATTAAACAATAACGTTTTATTAAGGTGTAGAAAAATAGAATTGATGCATATCGAATATAAATTATTTTCTTGCGTTTTATATAAGTTTCTAAGCCTACTAAGCTTATTTATCTTTTGTGATTTTCAATAATATTATTATTTGTGAATTCTCAAATAGTTTTTGAAAGTCTGTGCATAAGATAAGAGGTTTGTGACTGTTTAAAATGTGTGGTTGAAGTCTGTATTCAATATTTCTTTTATTTCTTTGCGCATTTATGTTTTTACTTTTATGAATTGTTGTAGAATTAAATATTGAACGTTGCGTTCCGATTTTTGCAAATAAAGGCCTCTAAGTCTCAGAGCGCATGTGTGCCAGATGTAAGCTCGGTCTTAGTTGTTGTAAAGCTTTAGCTATTGTTCTAGTGCCGTTACCTTATTATTGCACCATCGCATTCATTAAGTGAATAACGACACTCATCAAGGAATGTATACATACAAACTAAAGTTGCTATAATAAAATAAAAAATCCCGGGAACTCCCGCACAAATTTCCCGGGATTTCTTTCCCCGAAAATGTGCGGGATCCCGGGAAATTTTTCCCGGGAAATCCCGTATGAAAAACACTACAACCAACCAACCACTCACTATGCATGATCACCATCATTATGATCAGCACTTCACATGTGTGCCACGCAAGTTAAATCAACAGCAAAAGAATATTTTCGCCAAGTCTCTACTCGTAGTTCTTTCTTCTTTCTCAAATATACACAGACTCTGTGTGGCGGCCAGTTTCTGTCAGTCGTCAACATCATCATCGTTATTGACGTCGTCATTTGGCAATTCATGCCTAAATTGTGGAAAAGACATACACACATACATACGTACATACATATGAATGGAATGGGGTATATGTATATGTATTTGTGATTTGCATTTAACAACATCCCAATGGCACTATGGGACGAAAGTTGAGAAAAATTTAAATTTTTATATTCTATGTGCAGTTTCCAAAAGTCAAGCAGGTGACTCGTCTAGAAAATTTTTATGAAAGTCACTCAAGCAAATTAGTGCTTACCATATAAATTTTATGCTCAAGTCGATTGTCTGTGTTGTAGAAACAGGGGGTTTTAAATTTGATATTTGAACAGATTATATACCGGGAATACATAATCTGTCCAAGTTTAGAGCACTTTTCAGTTGTTGTAGGAAGGTTCAAGTGATGAAGGCATAGACACTGGGGGTCTACTCTGTAATTCGAAACGTAAGAAAATGCTTTCGAATTTGCATGTAATTAACATACAAATTCGAAAGTATTTCCTTTCGTTTCGAATTACAGAGTAGACCCCCTGGTCACTGAAGCCGATGTGGCTTCAGCGCATACTAATGCTAATGCAACATCATATCGCCCTCCTTCGAAGGTATTGTGTAGCAGAATTATCAGCGAAGTAAAATAAGAACTAAAATGGCTACCAAGCCTATATAAAAAAGAACTTAATGAGTCTCATTAGCACCAGAGGCGCTGCAACACTGCTTTATTAAAAACCATCTCTTCCGTCGCCACACATCTTCTCTATCACCTAAAGAAGGTAAGACCTCGCAATAGTTGGCATTCATTGCTTAAGTGTTATATCTCTTTCCAATAAAAAAAAAAATTAAAATTAAATTTAATAAAAAAAAAATTTGGGTCGTATTCAATCCAATGGTCTTCTACAACATTGTCCCTTCAACATTGTGCTCCACTTCATACGAGGCCAGTTCAACAGTAAATAAATTTTTGAATAAAACTAAAATTTTTTTAGAAAAATGTTTCCTATTTTTTTCTCTGTAGCCTCCTTGGAGCTCTACATACACTTCGTCTTAGGTAGACAAGAGCTGTTTAATAGGCGATAGTGTTTAATATGCAACTCCTAAACCAATCTTCTGCTGATTATTTGGAGAGTGATGTTGTAGCATTTCTGTCTAACTCTCTCTTAAAAATCTTGCAGTGTTTTATCGACGATGCATTTATCTAAAATATGTTTGTTCTTTTTTTATTTTCATATTTACTGTTATAGATTGTTTCATTTGAGTTTTGAATAAAAACCTCGTCGGTTGTGTCAAGTGTGTCAATGCAGCCTTGCATAATAAGTTGGCGTAATATTCGTCATTGGTTCTTTTTTTCCCTCTTTTGGAGATAGTAAATGTGAATTATACCTCGCCATTATTTTATTGGCTAACAAATTCACCTTGACCTTCTTTGGAGCTGATTCACCCTGAGAAACTTATTCACCCTTATCGGGAATAAAAGCTCACGTGAAATGTGTTCCCTATCCCTAAAATTGTGATTGTCAATGTTTGCGTAGTTGTTGTGTCAGTATGCTATTCTCTAATTTTGTTCATAATTTTTTGTTCACGAGAAATATTTCACGTGAACAAAATGTTCGCCTTTTATTCCCCATAAGAGTGATTGTTTTGACTGCTCTTAGGCCTCTGGTGTCCTATGTGGATTCACTTTACGTTCACTCATCTATATTGGGATTGAATAATGCCAAACACTCGTGCCACGATTATCAGATGATTGCGGCAACCATATTGTGGAAAGCTTTCTCATAACCAAGTGATAGTTTAAAATTTAAACCTTTGAGCCATATGAGATTTATATGGCTTCCAAAATTGCTCTCGTTTTTAATCTCCGATCGTGCAACGTCATATCGTGAATTTTTTTCAATAGTTTTGGGTGTAGAGAGCTCAAGTGGATTTTGAGAGGTTTAAAAAACAGTTTTGCATACAAAATCTGTTTTATAAATATTTAATAAAACAAAATACAATTTTTATGAATAAGGCAGTTAGGAAGGATGGTGCTATTCCGCACCACCACTCGGAGAACCAATTGGGTTTATTGTGATAAATAAGGCAGTTAGTGTTATTTAATTTTTTTTAATTACTTTTTCCAATTGATAACGAACGAGTGTGTGAAAAATGTGAATCTCAAGCAATAAAGTTTGGCGATCACTGTTGCACCAATTTTTACTACATGTTGATGTATGTTTGTTAAATTGTACTTTCATCATTCGGGAAACTTAAATACCTTGAAAACGCATAAAACGACCAAAGTTCGGTCTTCTAATAAAATATTTGATATTTCAGTCAATTTCAAACAAATTTATTTAACACAAGCCTGCGTTTTACTCGTAATCAATTCAGATTTATAAATAAAGTTATAAATAATATGGTTCCTGTACAAAAAATACAGCGTAAGAACGATTCCAAAGTAGGAAAATTACGAAGAAACCGAAAGAAATGTATTTAGTAAAAAAAAATACTCACATAGTTATGTCTGAAATTTTCTGAAATTAAATATATATACATTGCTCGAGAGGTCTAAGTCTCTTCTTTCTAAATCCGTATATAAATTTAAAATCGCTTGATATTCAACTTAGTTAGAGATTGATAAGCACATAACGCTACGAAAAACCGTAACCCAAGATTTTGCGGGTGTTTGGAAAATTTGAAAAACAGATTGTTGTTATACTCGACAATAACTAGTAGTAGTAACACTTCACAGGTATTGTTTTTTTTTTATCACACAGTGCAATAACAGAGTTACCATATCTCACAACCATATGACAGTTAAGCCCCTGTCGGAAAAATGAAACATCGTTTAAGGCCGTGATACATTATCCCACAATTCTTGATTGCAAGTGTATACTCAAAACAAACAAATGTTTTTGCATTATTTTCGTATAATAATAGTGTGATACCTAAAACACCACTTTAAAGTCGATTAGACTTCTGTAAGATTTTCCTGTAAATGAATCATGCGATCGTGTAGAATAGTGAATCTGGGACCTTAGTTCTGTAAAACTGATCTAAGAATAATTTTCTGCAATGAAAAAATATTTAACCAACTTTTGTGGTTTACTGCATCCTCCCCAGTGTGCAACCACATGACAATTGTCATATGTATGATTTACAAAATAAAACAAAAAACAAAAAAACAGAAAGAGAGAGGACAACAACACAATGTTTACAATAATGAAGTTGAGGAAGAATATTAAGTATTCAAAACTCAGTATGATTTGCGGTGCAAATTAACATATGTTTCTTTTTTTCCAATTTTTTTTTTTTTTTTGTTGCTTTCTACTATTTTGGAACTTGCAACGATTTTTTATGATTATTTTTTATTTTTTGTGTCTTACACAATATACTCGTAACTTCAAAGTAAATGAAAACAGACACAGGATGTGGAAAAATATTCGTAGATTTTTAAAACCAAAGCTGAGTTTATTGAAAGAAATGGGTTTCAAAACTCATACAAGAAAAAAGTCGTATATTGTAAATGTAACCATAACTCAGCAATAAAACACAACAATAACAACAACAACAACAACAACAACAACAACAATCACGTTTATGATGAGGATGATAGAAAAGAAATCTTTAAAATACATATCGAGAATAAGTGTGTAAATCTTAATGCAACCACCACCACCACCACCACCAGCATCACCACCACTCACGCCGCTCTATCGACATGGCCACCGCAAAACAGCCTTTAAGTAGTTAAATGGTACGTAGCGTACCAATGCAATTATTTTCAGAAGCTATAAACCAAGTAACCACCATCATCTTCTATCTATCCCCATCACAGATCACATGTGATCTGCGAATAGTTTGCCGTTTTCTTACATTTAATTCATTTTATATTTTTATTTTTTTTTTTTATTATTATTATTTCTCCCAAGAAGGATTGTCTGGGAGGGAGTTTGTTTGGTGCCTGAGTTGAGACAATGGCGAAGCTGCGAGACATAGAGAAATATATGTATGTGTTTTAATTTTTTTATTTTTTTATTTGAGATATGCATATTCATCATCATTTTATGTTTAAATTCATTTTTTAAATGATGTGTGCATAATCGGTATGTGACTAGAAGAAGAAAAAACTTAAAGTTATAGATCAGATATTTATTCAGATACAAGGACGACAGACAGACTGTCAATTTGCTGCTCATAGATACGAGTATTGTATTTAAACAGTAGAAGTTAAATATTTTAAAGCGCCTTTTGCTGTTGTATAATTTTTTTTTTTTGCATGTAGTAGGTATATTTTTTTTATGTGTTCATTTATTTATAAACTTTTTTATTACCAATTGATAAAATTCAGCCTATAAGATGTATATTCTTGACCGCACTCGTACAAATAACTATAGTTCGTTTACATTTGAGCAAAAGCTAGTACTTCGTGACTAGCTTTTGTCAAAATCTACTTCAAATCTAGTACAACTTAGTGATTCAACTAAGGGTTTTCTCAGCCTGTGTACATAAAAAGTTGTGTGAATTGGCTACGAGTACATTGCAGTTGTGGTTTTGGAAAATTTTCAGTTAATGGGTTTTATATTGGATAAAAAAGCTTGGCAAATGTCAAAAATCTTGGTATAGACGGTAAAGATTTTAATTGAAATCTGCTAGACTTGGCCTATTATCACGTTTGTATGCTTTTGTACACCAAAGATGAAGAGGACCCTATTGTTTTCGCTGCTAAGTCCGTCTGTCTGTCACAGTTAAAATCTAAAGGGTGTTTCAAAGCGAGCAACGAAAATTTTTTAAATCCTAATGTAATTAATATACACGCAATTATATATCGACAATTAAAATTTTCAAGGTTATAGGTTATTTACACCTGCACAAAATTTAGCAGATTTTAATTAAAACCTTTTTGAAAATCTATACCGTTTGCAACAATTTTTTTCACATTTATCTCAAGACCTTTTTTATCATAAACAAAACCCAATTACTGAAAAGTTGTTACGGCCCTATGATCCTTGTAGGAGTTAAAAAGAATAAATATATATATATATATATATATATATATATATATATATATATATATATATATATATATATATATATATATATATATATATATATATCACTGGAGCCAATTCACAAACCTTTTTAAGCAGACCGTAGCTAATTCACTCATCTTTTATGCAAATATGTTGTACAGGGTAGTAAAAATAAAATTAAAGTATTTGATTTTGAATAGATTTCCTACAAATCTAATGCCAAATTAGATTTCGTTTTGTATGGGAAATCTATTAAAAAGCAGCTCGATTTAGCCCAAAATCTGGGAAGTCCTAGATTTCGAGACAATGTAAATGTCCCATTAGTATATTTTTATGCAGACTACCGAAATTATCACCGAAATTGAATTTGAATTAGAAAATCAAAATTAATGTAGTTTTGACAACGTGCTGTATCTTTAACAATAACAGAAAGAGAAAAACTTTTGAAATTTTCAAAAAAGTTCAAACTAAAAAGTCCCAAAATTAAAAAATGCCGAAACGAAAAATTGCCAAAATAGAAAAAAAAACTCTTAAATCAAAAATATCATCAAATATAAAATAAGTCGCTGGTTCTACTAAAAAAAAAGTTTTAAAAATCTCAAAAAAAAACCGAAATCGCCAAAACGAAAAAATCTTCACAACGAAAAAAGCACCAAAACAAAAAAACGTTATAATACGTGTGTGTTTCTCAGAATATTTACAATTAACTTTGGTGTTATTTGTTCATTAATAATTATCACATGTAATTTGGCTTACAAAGCGATACGTACTTTAGCCTAATCAAATCATAGATATAGAAAAAAAACGCTTAAACTAAAAAACAGTCGAAAAATGTAAAAAAAAACACCAAAACAAAAAAAGCACCAAAACTTAAAATCGCCAAAAACCGGCAAAACGAAGAAACAAAAATTTTACAATTGTCTGTCAGGTAAGATATTCGATTATATAGGCTAAGGTTCGTAAAATTTCCGTACGCAACCCTTCATGTGCGAGTCAAAGTCGCACTTTAATGAATTTATTTATATTACAGCCATTATTTGTTCAGATTTTCAGTAACTGCTTTCTAGCTTCAAATTTAAATTAAGCAAATGTGTTATTTATTTAAAAGGCCTTGGAATGATAGATGGAACAAACGCACCCCAGACATTAACGAAACGCGTTGGATGAAGTAGTTCAGTTAGCACGTTAACTACAAAGCTGAAGGTCCTGGGTTCTAGCCTGGTGTCCGACAGTCATTAAATAACAACACCACACATTTTTCTGATGTGCATTAGTGTCTCTTTGTATCAGTTGTTGTAGGAAAGTTCAAGGAATGAAGGCATAGTCACTGGTCACTGAACTACTCCTGCTTCAGCGGATACTAATCCTAATGATAACATCAGAGCGGCCTCCTTCGTTGGTACTGTGTAGCAGGATCATCGGCGAACTGAAATAACGTAGGAAAGTTCAAGCGATGAAGGCATAGATACCTTTCCTGCTTCAGCGGATACTAATCCTAATGTTAACAAAAGCGCGCCCTCCTTCGTCGGTATTGTGTAGCAGAATCATTGGCTAAGTACAATAACCAATAAATGGCTAAGCACAGCTTTGAAAATTTAATACGCCTTATTGACACCAGAGGCGCTGCAACTCTGCATTATTGAAAGGTGCAAAAAAGCAGAGTTGTAAAAGAATGAAGCTTTCCGCTATCTCTTTCTTTACCACCTCTCTACTCTCTATCACCATCCCTTTCTTAAAGAAGGTAAAACCTAGTAATAGTAGTAGTCAGTGTTATTTCTCTTTCTAAAAATAAAAAAACGAGAAGTAATAATGATACTAAGCAATAATCAAACCAAAATATGGATCGATGGTTGTTGTTAAATTAAGAACGATAAGTTTTCAAAATGATGACATCGTGTTCTCAAAATAAGAAAACATAAATATTTTAATCAGAAATAATTTCTTAATCAGGCTTGAGTTCAGTAATTTCAATTCTTATGAATGAAATATTTTTATTAATTAATGTGAGTATCTAAAGAAGAGAAGAAAAATTAAACTTGGTGATCACTGTTCACTTGGCCAGAACTGCTTCAGAATGCTGGAAAGCTAAGTCAACTGTAGAAAGCAAAAACAAAGTAACATAAAGCCACTACAATAATACTTATATGTATGTACCGATGGTGCATCGAATAAGTAAAAATAATTAATGTGATGATCGTAAAAGATAAGTAAGAATAGTTAAACATACATAGGTAGAGTGATATAACTTCGTGCTAACCTAAATAGAAAATGGAAAAACAGAAAATGAATAGTGATACTTACAAATGTGTTTGCCAAAGGCAAATCAATAATTGTATACACAATCAATTCTCATATTCCATTTCATAGAAATTTAAGTTTAATAGCTGATGTTAATAATAATCTCTACCCCAGTAGATGGACATGGGTGCTGATGAAGTGCGTGGCTGCACAGAAAAATATCGGTATTTCTCCCAGCTAATAGTGTCTAGTTTAATTTTTCTTCTCTTCTTTAGATACTCACATTAATTAATAAAAATATTTCATTCATAAGAATTGAAATTACTGAACTCAAGCCTGATTAAGAAATTATTTCTGATTAAAATTCACTATAGTTCAATTAAATCTAATAATGTCTCATTTAAAACATAAATATTTTTATTTATTTTATTTAAGATGTCGAGACAACGGCACACATTCTTTGCGAGTGTATCGTCTTATGTAACAGTAGAAGGCGTGCGAGTTTTTCATTCTGAGTTTCTGTGTACAGATAATATTAGACTTGCTTCTCCAATATCTGTGCTGACTTTCATAAGGAGAGTTATACAGAGATTGATTTAACTTAATTTACAGATCTATGACACAAAAGATCCATCAGGTGTCGCAGTAACGGTCTTTAGACCAGATCTTCTTTTATTCTTTTCTATTACCCGTACCAATAAAAGAATTAGGGAGGGCAAATTACGGCACTCGATATCCAACAAAATTTCAAAATATTTCAGTAAAGTTTAGATGAAAATATTTTTAAATTTCGAATCAAATTTGTAATTTGTCACTTTGGATGTTCTTAAATCTTGATGCCAGCCAGCAATTGTCCAATTGAGAACAAACTTGATTCGCAACAGTGTCAATTTCGGTATTTTTCTACCCAGTTTTCTCTCAGTATAGGGGATTTCTCGGGAGACTTTAACTTCATAGTTTAGCTATTAAATCTTATTTACAATGAGAAGGTACATTCCAATATTTATAGCATTGATGTCAGTTTCATGGCACAATTGTGCAAACTAAAATCACACACATTCTTATTCTCTTCCATTTAGTCGTCGATGAGACAGCGACGAGAACACATGCGTAGCGGGTGTATTAATTTGTTTATAGATACAGTGAAAGAAAAGAAGTGGTATGCGAAAAAGATTCTATGATCACCAATGCTTTTCGCGATATTTAATGTGTTTGATGTTGTAAAACGTTTAAGGAAAGAAATTAATATGTATTTAAAAGACATTTTGACTTTTTTTTGGAGCATTTTCACTAAACTGCACTTTCTATTTAAACTTTAAAGACCAATAACTCGGGAAATATGGCCCGCAGAAAAAATTTTTTTTAAGTTTTTTTTTTCTTATTTTTCAAATTGCTATCTGATAAGCTATTTAAAAATTCTTTTTTTGAGATTTTTCAGAGTTTCCTATGAAAAGTTCAGAGCCCGATAACTTGAAAAATATAGGTCGCCGCCAACTTTTATATTTAATTTTTTCATCTTATTTTTTAATTTTCTATCACATAGGCTCCTTTTTATTTATTTTTAGCTACTTCAATAAACATCATTTATTCCAAATAATTATTTTTCCTGTGTACTTTCGAGAGCAACGAGACAACGTTTCTCACACATACAACTATAGTTTTATTTTTGACATCACTGATTTATAGCTACAACGACAGCACACTCTCTTTTCTTATGTAGTGCTTATTAAACAATAGTTAACGGGTATATTTGTGGCATCTATCACCATTAGACAACATCGTGCACATTCCGGTGAATTTGCACACAAAACATGTGTATGTTGAGTTCATTTCAACTTCACTTAAAAAAAACTGTTTAATATTGTAAAGCAATCTAACTGGAACAAAATTAATAAAGAAACATTTAAAAACAAATTATTATTATTAATTGGAAAAGTGAGGTTGCACGTTTTGCATCTGCTTCAGTTCATGTATGCATGTAAAAAATATTTAAGTTTAATTAACTTTGCGCATAGTAAACTTAACAATACCAGGAAAGGGTAAAGGCGATGAGAAGAATAATATCCCCACATCGCCCCGCCCCCCACCCGCCTTTCGTTACGTAAAACGAACGAACGAAACATATCTTAAATATTCATTGTGTGCCAAAAACAGTTTAAAATTGTTTTCCGCTAAAAATCTTAAGAATTAGTGTTTCTGTCATTCTTTCTTAGACATTTATTTTACGCAAATTTTTCCTCTCAAATGATATTATGATGACTCATTCACCAATGGAACATTAATAAACATTTGATCAATTTATTTAAATAAATTGTAATAGAAACTTCATGTTACGCCAGACATAAGAAATAATCATATGGAATTTCATTTCTTTAAAATACACACAGAACCAGCAATCATACGTATGATACATGCATACAGACGTATGTACAGACATACTACAAATGGAATTTCATTGAAGGAAAAGAACACAAAAACACCAACAGCAACAACAACAACAAAAGCAACAGCAACATAAAATACAATTATGCTCACATATATAATTTTGCAAATGAATGCAAGTATGTTTGTATCTGCTCAAGCTAAAGGACCTCACAAGAGTGCAATGTGTGGGCTAACTCTCTCACACACTTACACATCTATACATACATACATTCATCCAAACACAAAGAAATATTGCAGTTCCAATTGCAGTCAAGACCACAGGAAAATTCAGCGAATTCGCTGGCCACCATACAAAATCTCAACAATAATCAGACACTGAATGGACTTTTAAAATACAAACAGCAGCAACAAGAACAACAACAACGACATACAAAAACATTTATAATCAGTAAAAATATGAAGCAGTTTGATCATAGCAGCCCATACAAAAATAAAACTAAAATAATATTAAATAAAAAATTATATACATACATATGTATATATGTAAGTATGTATGTATGTATGTTTGTATGTATGTATGCAGTATATCTTCTCAAAAATCGTATTTAATGTAAACAATCAGTTGCCACAACCAACAAATGCAACAGCAGCACCAGCAAGGAGTACGTACGAGGTATCATCTTTATAACACTATGAGTTTCATATAACACTGGTTATACGACGATGTTCTTATGTAATCTACAAAACTTTTATGGAATAACAAATAAACATTATTTAAACAAAATACACAAAATCCTCCAGATACTTTTACTGGAACAAAATGTATCTGGTAGACGAGTATTTGTCAAATACATACTTTTAAATAAACATTGAAAATTTTATAAGAGAAAAAACAAACCAAAATCGAATCTTCAGCAAAAATCTGTATTGTTGTTGGTGTATTATTATTATTTTTTTTTTTTTTTGCACAAAATCTAAACGCCAGTGTTGGGATTGGGGGAAAAAATCACAGCAAACAATAATTAAGTAAATATTTAATATACGATTGTGAGAATTAAAACGAAGACGATTGAGTAGTTAATCGAATTGAAAATTATAGTTTGGAAATTTACAGAGTTCAGGTTTCATTCACAAAATGTAAAAAAAGAATATTTAGCATATGGGCAATTCCACAGAATGTCACGTACAATGTCACTTACGTTGACCAATCAATTAAGCTTGTATTTGAGAGAAAGTTTAAATTTTTCTTTATTGGTAAAAATTTTAAATTTTTCGAGAACAAAAATTTCCTTTAAAAAATTTTTCGAAGCAAAAATTTCCCATTGAAATTTTTTCGATAACAAAAATTTTCTAAAAAGTTTTCGATAACGAAAATTTCCTACAGAAAATTTATCGATAACAAAAATTTTAACAAAAATTTCCTATCAAAAATTTTTCGATAACAAAAATTTCCTATAGAAAATCCCAGCAAAAAAGTTTGCTTACTAGAATGCAAAAAAGTGGAAGTACTCTCCAGTCGTAAGTACTTACAATTTGACTGAATAACCCATTATTTTTGTTTGAGAAGTTCAAAAAAAAAAAAAAGTATGCGGTACCCTATACTTTTTGCCTAATAGTGGAGTTAATGTCGACGTCGTTGACTGCGTTTCAACGCCGAAAAAGTTGAAACAGATTGAACTTTTACGGCGTTGCAACGCGTTGAGATTAACTGCTCTCATACAATTTCATACGATTCAACTTTTTTTTTTTGACATTTGACGCCGTCGACGACGTCGACATTAACTCCAGGGTAAAGTTATTCAAAAGGTAATTGGCAATTTTTTCTAATAAAAATAAATAGAATTTTGTAACATAATTATAAAACTTGTACCTTTTTTTGAGATTGTTAGAAGTCATATATTTACAAGGAAAATGTGTGAATATTTATATTGAAGAATATGCGAAAATACCTTAATTTTGTAATAAAAATAATACGAGATACCACTCATTACTTTGTAAGCCCTTAAAAGAGTACTACCCATTACAAAATCTTGAAAAATGTTTGCTGGGATGTATCAATAACAAAAAAAAATTATCGATTGCATCTATCAAATTCATAAAAAAAACAAAAATTATCTAAAAAAAAAATACAAAAAAATTTCATAGCGATAAGTTGTGTTTAAGGGGGTGCGTCCGCCCCTCAAAAAAGAAATTCTCCATACTACTAACGGCAACGCTAATGTACACCCAAGTATGTACATTAGAGTGGGTAAATTTTTTTCTCGACCGAGCGGTTGTCAAAATCGTAATCTACATCAAATTCTAAGAAGGCTTGCCCAAGAAACCATGGAGTCTAAAATCAAAATCGAGCTTCCCATTTTTAACGAGAAACTTTTTTTGTTTTCGTATATGAAATTTTTTTTTTAATTTGCCTAAATTGTATTGAATATTAAATACTTAAAGAAAAACATCTCGTTAAAAATGGGAAGCTCGATTTTGATTTTAGACCCATGGTTCCTTGGGCAAACGTTCTTAGAATTCATCGTATATTACGATTTTGACAACCGCATCGTGAATTTTTTTTAGTCCATACAAATTGATTCACTCTAATGTACATACATATCTATCCGCCCTAGGGATGGGCAAATGAAAAAAATGTATCGATATATATCGTATCGATATTTTTGAACAGTATCGATATATATTTTTTTAAAACATCGATATTTCGATATATCGATATTTTTGCATACATATGTTGCCAAAATATTCCAAATCTAAAATATATATACCGCCAAAAAGAGTTTAAGCAAGGCTTCATTAGTCTTTACTTTATGTTGCTGTTCTGTGCTGTGCCGTTCTATTTCTAAATTTTAATAGTTACTTCTTCTGTAATAAATTAGCTGTTTCTGACCAGAACGGTCACAGTTTTACACTAAATTGATGAGTTTTGTATCGTCCATTGTTATGTTTCAATATAGTGTTTATGTTTTCTCGTAAAAATTAAATTTTTTTAAATTCTTAAAGCACAATTATAGTTTATTTCTTAACGTTTTTACTTTATTTATGTTGCCACTTACAATTACTTACTAACGGCTTGTATAAGATCTATATAAACCAAAAAGAGTCAGCTGATTCGTAACAGAACAGAAAATAAAAACTAATTCTACCTTTAGGCTTATACCGACACAATCCAAATTTGGCATTTAGCTAAGTTAACAATTAAATGTCACCTGTCTTAGTGGGGTCACCTTATAGATGCGTATGGGCTGTTATTATGAAATTTCTCATCTTTTTTTTTCTTCGCATCGCTAGTAGTGATGCCAATATCGTAGTAAAAAAACAGCTATAGTTCTTAGAAGTATCGAAACCCGATACTCGTAAATAAGAATCGATGTATCGATATATCGGTTTTTGAAATATCGGCGATATATATCGATATTTATTTTCTCAAATATCGATATATCGATATACCGAGTCCGAGTAAATTTCTCCTTTTCTAAAAATTAATAATAGTCCTGCAGACGTGTTTGAAATCATACACGATAATTTTCTTTCAAATATGATATTTGGGAATATATATAAATTTTTTTTTTATATCTAAAAAAAAAAATATTTCTATTGACGGAGTTTGTTTTCTAAAATCGACCGATTTTAAATCGATCGGTTTACAGAACAGACCAGTATGTATGTATGAATTTTTGCTATTAAATTTTTATATGTATTTCAGTAAAACTTCAAGGCTATAATACCACAGTACATATGTATTATTTTTTTTTTACAATTCAAAGCAACGATTAATCGCTGTGCAGCAAATCGATTAAAAACATGCAAACGATAATTTTGCAAATATGGGGATATTTTAAGAAATTTTACCCCGCATACATGCCAAGCGAACTGTTTAACTGACTGACTGCTTGATGAGAAGATTTAAAAATTTTAAATTGTATTTACTTGATGATTCTTAAAAGTAAAAAATTTACAAATGCCGACAAATTCATTGGAAAACAAGAATAAACCCAAAAAAAAATTCACAATACAAGAGATCACCAAGTAAGAGGAATAACGTTGAAGCCAACATGATGATCAAAAAAATATGAGAAACAATAAACAGCACCAACAAAAGCCAAACTTAAATAAAAACACACACTCACGCAATACAGAAAATCGAAAATGATACGCGACTCGCAAAAAATATATATAATAAATGGTTAAAATAAAATAAAACCAGCAGGCCCATCCATCCAGCCTGGATTGAGGCACAATCAGCCACCATATAGACACACCGTGGAGTCGATAGCAAAATCATTTCTAATTTTGTTATACCTACAGAAAGAACCTTGACCTCATTCTGCGCATTTATTTGAAATTTTCAGAAATAGTGGAAAAATGTTAGAATATTTTATTTGCGGATGTATACTTCAACTATAGGCGAAGCAAGCATTGGCTTATAGGAGCCTATTTGAAAAGTCTACAGATTTGCTTTTTTTATTGAACTCATTTAGCCATACACAAAATACTATATACATACATATGTATTTATATACACTGTGGACTGTAAGGACTGTGGGGCTCTTCAAATTCACTGAAAATAAAATATAACATGGCATCACTCAAAGTATATTAATACCATAGTTGTTAAGTAATGATTAGTAATCGTAATGATTACTAATTAGATTACATTTTTTTTAAGGTGAACTAATGATTAAATTACGATTATATTCAGTTTCGTACGCTTACTAATTGATTACGATTACTAATAATGGAAAAGTAATCTGAATTACTTAAAATTACTACAAATAATCAAAAAGAATGAAAAGTAATAAAAAAAAAATAATCCGATTACTTATAAGGATTACTTTTGATTCTTTTTGATTATTTATTACTTTTTGATTACTTTTGTTTCTTTTTGATTATTTTTAGTAATTTTATGTAATTCAGATTACTTTTCCATTATTAGTAATCGTAATCAGTTATTTATCAGAAATTCTTTTGAAGGCGATTATATAATCATTACAATTCTTTTTAAAATGTAATCTATTTGATTACTAATCGTAATCGAAATTTAACAGCTCTGATTAATACCAAGTGGATTATCATTACAACAACATACATACAAATTTGTGGTGGGGTTATTTTTATTTGCATGTTGTCAGTTATGGTTAAGATTTTATGCTATTTTATATGAAGTTTGAGGGATGGGGTAAAGTCAGCTAACGTAGTAATATACTTGGCATCACTGAATATCAAAATCAGCTGACTTGTTCGCATGCCGCTTATGAAACGTTTACAAAATTAGAAACTATAGCATAGTTTTACATTCACATTCTTAAGGATTGGTTTTTACTTTTCGTGCCGTTCTTTTCGGTATCAAATATTTTGCAATTAAGTTTAAAATTTTTTATTTTATTTTTATTATTTTACAATTAATTTTTCTATGAAAAGAATCAGGCAGCAACCTATAGAATTGATTACCCACGAATACAAAATATCACATACACTTTTGGCTGTCACTTAACCCCAGTTGACCACGGCTTTTGATTAATGATTTCGGAAATATCTCGAACATTTATCGTGTGAAACTATTGAGAGTAACACTCAAAAAATTTATCGAAAAAACTTCACCTGTCGCTCACTTTTATCCCAAGAAACATTCGATTTCCTAATCAAAGTTTCGCTAGGAATATCAAAAGTGAGATATTATCGAACTAATATCGATATCGAAAAAATGCAGCAGAAAAAGTAAAAAAGTTATTCTCTTTTTTTTAATTTATTTATTTTAACTTTATTTATTTTATTTATTGTTCTTAAACCTTAACTTACGATGCAGCATACAGACTTCTTAAACAGAAACAAATCAGCTGATTCAGAACAGAACATCATGTACAAACTAATTCTGCCTTTAGGGTAAAGGTATCCTAAATTTTGTACTTTTCTAATTAATTATACTTATATGTGTATATGTTTATGTACGTTTATTTATTAAACACTTATTAAGCGATCGTTACCACTGTGCAGCCACCAGCAGCAGCATCCCACAATTCAATATTGCAGAAAAAAAAACACTCAAATATTTAAATACAATTTTACACTCAATGTAGCAAGTAAAGGCAGAATTAGTATTTACGTGCTGTTCTGTTCTGAATCAGCTGTTTTGTTTCTCTTCAATTGAAAGTCAGTATGTGTGGTTAGTTTTCCCTTCTTCGTTCTGTTCTGTTGCGGACAAATCTGTAGAAAATAGAATTCAACGTTAAGTAACAGCAAAAGTGTGTATGTGTTAGTGTGTTGTGATACTTTGTATAGGTTGCCAGCTGATTCTTTTCACAGAAAAAGTAATTGCAAAATATTTGATACAGAAAAGAACGGCACAGAACAGCAACGAAAAGTAAAGACAAATGAGGCCTTAAGAAAATATGCATGTAGAGGAGAGGAGTATATGAATTATTTACCCCAATTCATTCAGAAATGTTAAAAAATTCTATTTCTATAAAAAAAATACCACTCAAAAGCAAGGAGATAAAAGAAATAAAAGTTCCAGCTCAAATAGGCTAATTTCACAAAATTTAATATACATATGTATATTGAAAATTCTACAAATGTACTAGAGTTCGACCGATTAATCGGCTTCGGCTTCGGCCTTCGGCCAAAAATTGGTAATCGGCCAACATTCGGCCTATGGCAAAAATCGGCCGATTAGCCGAAGCCGAATATTTTTCATTCCAAACTTGAAAAATAACATTATTTTTGGTCGTTGCTCGCCGACAGTTTCTATTGTGTTTAACGTTTTGAAAGGGTTGCTTTGAAATACAACCCTGTTGCTTTCTATTTTCTTTTACTTGGACGTTCTTGTGAGTGATCATATGAAAAAGCAATCTAGATATTGCAAAATAGTTTTATTTTTCTTGTTATGTATCCAATAGATATTACAGCTATTTCAGTGATCTCAAAAAAGCAAACTTTTTTCTTAATTCATATAAAACAAGTATCATTTTTAAAATTTAAAACATTCGGCTTCGGCTTCGGTTTTGGCCGAAGTTTAGGATTTTAGCCGAAGTTCGGCTTCGGCCAAAAAAAACGCCTTCGGTCGATCTCTAAAATGTACATATTTTACAAAATAACAGCTTAAAGTATATTTGGACTATTCAAAATTCTTCCTCGACCTTCTTTTGTTTAATTACTTAAGGAAAACAGCGAGCAAGCAACTTTTACTTAAAAATATGCAGTGTCGTTATGTATATATTTATGTATATTTTTTGCATTTTCAATTCGTTTAATTTAGTCGGTCACTATGTCCATAAGCGATGCTTCCAACCACAGAAAAAAAAAACAAGTAAATTCCAGGAATTTGATCATCATCAAAACAATGGTATGCGAATGATGTTACTATTGCTGGGGCGATGACGACGGCACAACGCCAACAATAGCGACAAGTAGCTGAGAAAAAGAGTTGGGCACGTGACGTGAATTTTTTTTTTTATCAATTGGGTTTGAAAAAATTACTGGCTGGCAGCACTGTTTTGTTTGCAAATTATTAGCGAATTAAAGCAAATTATTAGTGAAATATGTACGTCAGAAAAGAAAATCGGGCATACAAGAAAGCTAAGGTAACCACAAAGCCGAACCCTGGTTAGTATTAAAAACCAAAGAAACCCTTGAAGTGTCACAATGTGTAGAGGTCTACCAAAGTCCTCTTTCAGGGCTTTGTCTGCCGATAATGTATTAGTCCTAATTTACACTAGTATTATTGCTAAGCTGATTACTTTGTTAGGAGAGAGAGACGAAGGGAAAAGAAACGTTTCTGTCAGGGTGACCGTTTGACCGACTAAAGTGGCAAATTGCCACTTTTTGTTCCACTTTTTTTTAATGGTATAATAATACATTCAAAATAAGAAGTTTAGTGTAGTTATCTCGTTTTTTTTTTAATGTTGCCCCTTTTTATTTTGATAAATCCCCTATTTGGTGCCACTTTTTGAAAAATGTCATCGGTCACCCTGGTTTCTGTTCCCCTCGTCTCTCTCCATCACAAACTAATCTTCTTAGACGCAATTTACACTGTGCCTTTTCTGCTTGCATGTGTAGGCAGGCTTTTTGAGTTCGTTGGTGAGAGGTGTTGAGAAGCATGCGGAGTAAAACAAAAGGCACGAAATGAAAATTCGAGGGGATTTTTGACATATCTCTTTGTTTTTTCGTACTCTCAGCACTAAGAGTGTATACAAACGTCAAAAAGTCATGAAGAAAAAAGTCTTAATGTAAATGTGCTTGACTTTTCGTAGGGGGTTTAAAAGAAAATTGTCGAAAGAAGGCAGGCTAAAAAGGCATAATGTGAATAGGCACTTAGCAATAAGTCTTGCATAGGGTAATTCAGGACTTACAGTTTATCATTTTGAGAGGTTTTAGTTTGTGTGTGAAACGAAAAAAAAACTCACGTGCTCATCCCTAATTATGTTGCTCGTAAATATTTTAAATGCAACAGCAGCAGCATTTAAAGCAGCAGTCACACAAAAATTAAGCAAAAATCTTATTTTATTTATGTACGAAAAATTACATACATACATACGAGTGAGTACGTACCTACATACATACATACGATTTGCAATAGTTGGAATCAGAGCAGCAGCAGCAACAACCAACCACAGCAGACGTAACAATAAACATAGAGTACAACATATAAAAATGATCAGCAACAAATAAACGAATAATCAATTTAACCAATGTTAAGTTGTGAGCAGGGTGACCGATGAAATTTTTCAAAAAGTGGCACCAAATAGGGGATTTATCAAAACAAAGGGGCAAAATTAAAAAAAAAACGAGAAAATTACACTACATTTTTATTTTTAGTGTATTTTTATATAACTCACCCTAAAAAAAGGGGGACTAAAAGTGGCAAGACAGTCGAAAAAGTGTCAATTTGCTACTTTAGTCGGTCAAACGGTCACGCTGGTTGTGAGCGCTAACTACAAAATAGAGTGACCAGATGGTCGAATTTTATAAAAATGTATGCATTAAAACAACAACGTGAATCTGTTGGCATTTCATTCTCCATAAGGGCTTGCATGAAACGTTAACTAAAATGACTTAAAATATTGTTAAATAGCGAAGGAAAAGCTAAAAGAAATATTTAATAAAACTTGAAAAAAATCAAACCGACTTAAAAAATAAAAAGTAACCCCTGTATTCATAAAATTTAAAATTAATTTGAAATGTATTTTCCAAAAATGGATTTCAAATTCATTTTAATCTTTTATGAATAAAAGTTAATTTAGATTCAATTAGACAAAACATTTTTATAATATGTGTTAACTACAATGATATTCGCAGTCGGTGCCATTCAGGGGTCTGGTCTGTAATTCGAAACGAAAGAAAATGTCTTCGAATTAACATCTTATAAGCATACAAATTCGAAAGCATTTTCTTTCGTTTCGAATTACAGAGGAGACCCACAGTTTAACAAATTCTATATTTACTTATTTATGCACTTACATAGCTGCCCAGTAAAAAAAGACACTCCAAAAAAGTCATGAAAATGTAGAGTTTGTGATCTGGAAGTAGTGCAAATTTCGATCATTTCTAATGATTTTTACATAGGGTTGTCATTGCAAGAAGTTGTCTTTTTCGATGCCTAGTCACTCATCACTTGGAAGCGAGTTTAAGAAAAATGGTAAAAGGTATTTTACAATAACAATACGTTTCTTTTTATACGAATTTAAACGCGAAACAGTGTTTTCATGTAAATTTAAGTATATAACTTTTAAATCTTAGACCAAAATTAGTTCATAAATTTCTTAAAAAAAACAATTATTTTTTTTAAATTTGGTGAGTATTTTGTAAGAGTATAGAGGAATTAGAAGGTTTTGTATGACTAAAATAAACTTCTTCTTGGTTTTCTGCTACCAATCGGCAAGTTAAAAATATCGATTTTTTGGAAGCAATGAAAATGTAGTTCCTTCAGAATGACCCAATTTGGCAAATTGGGCTGATACTATCAGCCCACTTTTCTTAATTTAACATCGCGTCACTTTCAGAGCTCCAGGTGTGCTCTGAAAAAATACGTCATATTTAATGGTCATGGTCCCGCCTACTTTTTTAAGCACAAAATTATGTCATTCTAAAAGCTTTTTGAACACAAGATTAAGTATTTTTCAGAGCTCAAGGTGTGTGCCAAGTTTGGTAAAAATCCATAAAATAGTAGCCCGTGAAATATAATATTAAAATTTAATAGGTGTGTCCCGCCCACTTTTTTTAATATAAGATTGTGTTTTTTTTTTGAGCTAAGGGTGTACGACAAGTTTCGTAAAAATAGATTAAGTACAAGCACGTAAAACATAACATTAAAATTTAATAGGCGTGTTCCGCCCACTTTTTTGAAAGCAAGATTGTGTCTTTTTAAGAGCTAAAGGTGTGTGCCAAGTTCCATAAAAATCTCTTAAGTAAAAGCACGTGAAATATAATATTAAAATTTAATAGGCGTGGTCTCGCCCACTTTTTTTTTAAAGATTGTGTATTTTTTGAGTTAAGGATGTACGCCAAGTTTCGTAAAAATACATTAAATACAAGCACGTAATATATAATGTTCAAATTTAATAGGCGTGTTCTGCCCCCTTTTTTGTGAGCATTATTGTATCTTTTTAAGAGCTCAAGGTGTGTGCCAAGTTCCGTAAAAGTCTCTTAAGTAAAAGCACGTGAAATATAGTATTAAAATTTAACAGACGTGGCCCCGCCCATTTTTTAATGAAATATTGCATCTGCTTTTGAGTTCAGGGTGTGTGCCAAGTTTCTTAAAAATCGATTAAGTGCAAGCACGTAAAATATATTAAAATTTAATAGACGTGTCCCTGCCCTTTTTTTATTAACTACAAGATGTATTTTTTTAGATCGGTCATATAGCAGCAAGAGAAATATAATATTTAGGGGCGTGGCTCCATCAATTTATACAACTTCAAGATTACGTCTTTACGAGAGCCCAATTTCTTGGGTAAGTTTCGTAGCATTCAAATATGTAGTTAAATATCATAAAATTAGAGAAAAAAAAATATATTTACAATGGAACCAAACGGCAGCTATACCCTCTCAGGCAAAAAAAAAAGGAATTTTTAAAATCGGTCGAAAAAGTACAGAGTTGTAAAGGACTAAAAAAAGTACAAATTATTTCTTTATTTCTGAAGGACTTCAGTAAAATTTTCGCAGACTTTTTAGGAGAATTTTTTTGATTGGATTTAATAATAAGAATTCATTTAGATATTTTCGGCAATAAGATCGCGAAATTCCTGCCAAATGATGATGTTGTATTTCTCATATATGTATGTCAAAAATATTTGTTACTTTTCTATATGATCTGTGCACTCCAGCATCTGATGATGATTAAATAAGTACTCGTATATTTCGTAATTATCAGATCTGTTCTGTAAATCACGTTATGTCAAATCGCGGTAATTTTAAAAAAGTTAATAAAAACTAAATCGTTGCTTTTATAAATTGCATGATCTATGGCGTTGGCAAATGGAATAAAATGTTCTATTATAAAAGACAAAAATTTTAAATACAATAAGAGTTCACTATAAAGTCAGCTATTAGTGATTTGATATCACCGTGATTTTCAGAACAGGCCCGTGTTCCCCGAAAAAATGTGTTTATACGAAATAACTTTTTTTTCCTAATCAATATTTTTTTAACTGGAAACATTATCAGGCTACCTTGTATCCGTCTTATATATTACCTATTTTATTACTTATATAGAGCCTGGTCACCCTAAACGTGATTTGCGTAAGTACATATGATCAATATATAACTATTTAACTTAATGAATAACAATGAATGGTTTCAAAAGAAAAATCTAAATGAACTCAATACAAATACAAATAGAAATTGTGGGAAAGCATTTAGTTTATAAAAAAAAACAAATTAAGTCCAGAGCACACAGATTTGGGAGGATGTAGACTTAAAAAAAAATGTGTTTTTTTTATATTTCTTTAAATAATAAAAGATAAATATGACGAAATTTATAAAAGGTTGCCAAGACATACGAGTACTTAAGTATTAACGTCTGTGTAAGTAATTATTATATATGAAACATTTGTAAGAGGTTAATAGATAAAAAGGGTTAACTGTTTACAGAAAGGGTTAAGTGTTTAAATAAAACATTTTAAATCTCGACAAATGGTGTGGTGTGCATCCGTGTTTTCGCGCTTACTTCATGGCTTCAATGGCTTTGAAGGTTTGAACAGGTCAAAAAAAAAATAGACAATTCAAGTCAAACAATAAACTTGGTCATAAGTCAATTTAATGCAATAAACTTATGATTAGATTGCTTACTCTTTATTTGAAAGGTTTTACATAGGTTTTAGTTCACTAAGTAAGACATTTGGTTATTAGGCAAGCTGTGCAGCTGGAGCAGAATGACAAAATAATATTTCGATGCTTAGTAACAGCAGCCTTTAACTAAATTAATACCTGAAAATGTGATTAAAATAGAAACTATTTAGTAGAAAGTAGATAGATGTTTTAAAGCCAAAATCAAGCCAACTAAAATTATGTCATATCTGTGTCATAACAACGAGCTGAAGCACAAACCGGATATGCAGGGATGGGAGTAATATGCCCGTAATTTCTACAAATAGATAACTATTAGCTTACAGACATCTGCAGTGTAAGTCAAATTTTATAAGAATTTGAAGAGAAGGGAATTGTTTCGAATTACAATGTAAAATAATTGCAAATTGAAATAGCTTTACTTGCAAATCGAATTAAAACTTTGCTACCATTTTTTTTTTAAAGAAGATTTTTAACAGCATTTTTTAATTTTAGTGAAAAATTTTTACAGGTCCAACTCTAACTTAATTTTTATCTCCATTTCTGGGTAAAAACATTTACCCATACTCACTGATGAATATTGAATTTATTCGTTAAGAGTTTATATATGTATGTATATACATATGTGTCCGTCTCTGTGTGCGTGAGTGTTTTTATACAAAGTTAAAATTCAAACTTTGTAAGCAACTAAACATTAAATTATCGTAGGAATTTATTAAATGAATCAAAAAATGCCAGAACGTATGCACATACATACATACACATGTCTATACGAGAAGGAAGTTCTTTAAAAATGTATTTATACAACAAATCGAATAAAAACATCAAAAAAAAAACTAAAAGAAATTTTCAACAAAACACTACGACGAAGACGACAGCAAGCAACAACGCCCGTGTTCGAGTCCAAAGTGTATCTTTAACTTTACGTCGTTTTAATTTAGTTCTTTTAATGATGGTCAATGTTTGCCATTGATCGCAATATGTTAAAAGTTTGCACGATTTATGTGAGGCGGTATATTACAGAGAGACGACACGACCGACGACTCTCAAGTGCAACAAACAGCGACGGCAAAAGCAGCAGCAGCAGCAACAGCAAAACAGAGCAACAACCAAATATTTGCAAGGTTTCAGCAAAATGTGTGATTTACAACAAACAATAGCAACAACAACAACAACAAAAAACATTATATTTCTTTAACTCCATACGTGCCCTTCAAAAAATATTTTAAGATTAAATGTTTTTTTTTTTTTGTACAAATCATTTCCCAAAACAAGTAAATAACTGTAGAAGAACACTTAACGACTGGGCCGTCCTTATTTTTTTTTATATACCCTCCAGAAATCACATTAAAGTTTTAACTCAAATCGTCAGTAAACGTCTGTGCACAGGATAATTTGTATACTAATGATGTCTATAGGCTGGTAGAAGTTGCAAAAATTACTATTTTTAAAATGCACTTTTTTTTTTTAAACGGAAACGAAAATTATTCAAAGGGTAATTTTCTAAAAATATGTACATACTTTAAAAAAAATATTGGAAAAAAAATTTAGATACTTTTAAAAGGTATCTCTGAGAAAAAGTACTTTTTTTAAAGACAACTAGTTTACAGATACTTTTTCTAAAGGATACTTTTTAAAGGTACTTTTTAAAGGTACTTTTTAAAAGGTATATTTTTCTAATGTACATTTTTAATAAATATTTTAAAACCGCCTTTTTGACAAAAAAATTTTTATAAAGGTACTTTTTGTAAAAGTACATATGTACTTTTTTAAAAATGTACTGTTTTAAATGTACTTTTATAAAAAGGTACTTTTTCAAATGTACTTTTATAAAAACGTACTTTTTTTTAAATGTTAAAAAGGTACTTTTTTAAATTTCTTTAATAAAAATGTCATTTTTTAAATGAACATTTATAAAAAGGTACTTTTTTAAATGGACTTTTATAAAAAAGTGCTTTTTAAATGTACTTTAATAAAAAGGTACTTTTTTAAATGTACTTTTATAAAAAGGTACTTTTTCAAATGTACTTTTATAAAAGGTACTTTTTTAAAAATGTACTTTTATAAAAAGATACTTTTTTGAAAATGTACTTTTATAAAAAAGTACTTTTTTTAAAATGTTTTTAATAAAGAGGTCCTTTTTTTACTGAGCATTTATAAAAAGGTGCTTTAATAAATGTACTTTTATAAAAAGGTACTTTTATTAATGTCTTTTTTTACAAGGTACTTTTATAAAAAGGTACTTTTTTAAGTGTACTTTTATAAAACGGTGCTTTTTTAAATGTACTTTTATGAGAAGGTACTTTTTTAAATGTACTTTTATAAAAAGGAACTTTTTTAAATGTACTTTTATAAAAAGGAACTTTTTTTAAAATGTCTTTAATAAAAATGTCTTTTTTTTTAAATAAACGTTTATAAAAAGGTCCTTTTCTTAAATGAACATTTATAAAAAGGTCCTTTTTTTAAATGAACATTTATAAAAAGGTGCTTTTTGTAAATGTATTTTTACAAAAAAGTACTTTTTAAAAACGTTTATAAAAATGTACTTTTTTATGTCCTTTTTAACAATAAGGTACTTTTTTTAAAACATACTTCTCTTAAAAGGTACTTTTTCAAAAAGGACCTTTTTTGAGAAGCTACTTTTTTTAAAAGGAACTTTTTTGGATGGAACTTTTTTTAGAAGGAACTTTTTTTAAAAAGGACTTTCTTCAAACACTATTTTTCAAAGGCACTTTTTACAAAGGATTCTTTTTGCAAAGGTACTTTTTTAAAAAGTTACTATTTTAAAGGAATTTTTTTATATGAGCTTTTTTCAGTAAATTTTAAAAGCAACTTTTTTAAGAGGTATTTCATTCATAAAAAGTACCTTTTGAAAATATATTTTTAAGGAACCTTTTTAAAAAATTTCTTTAAAAAAAATTACCTTCTAAGTAAATACCTTTTTAAAAAGTACATTTAAAAATAGTGACTTTTCTAAAAGGAATCTTTTAAAAAAAGTATATTTTTGAAAAGGTACTTTAAAAATATACACTAAAAAGCTAAATACCTTTTTGGAAGCAAGTATCTATTGGAAAAAGTACTTTTAAAAAATATTTAAAAAAAATTATTTTCAAAGATATTTTTTTAAAGACATTTTAAGGATCCTTTTTAAAAAGTTACTTTTTACAAAATTGTTGCTAAAATTATATGTACTTTTTTAAAAAGGTACTGTTTACAAAAAACCTTAAAAATATATTTCAAAAATATAATTTAAAAAGGTACTTTTTTGAAATAACTTTTGAAAAAAATACCTTTAAAAAGTAGCTTTAAAAAAATCAATTTTAAAAGAGGTGGATCCTTTTTAAGGTTAAAAAAAAAAATTGTAATGTACTCTTTTAAAAAGGTACCTAATTACAAGATATTTTTAAGGAACCTTTTTATATATATGTACTTCTTTTAAAGATTCATTTTAGAAAAATCACTTTTTATAATGTACTGTGTTGAACAGGTACTTTTTTAAATGTTACTTTTTTTAAAAGGTACTTTTTCTAAACAGGTAATTTTTCTAAAGAGATACTTTTTTCAAAAAGTCCTTTTTTTAATAAGGTACCTTAAATATATTTTATAAATATGCTTTTTTTAATCAACTACCTTTAAATAAAGTATCTTTAAAAAAATTATTTATTAAAAAGTATCTTTTTAAATATTCATGTATGTACTTCTTTCTAAAAGTACTTTTTTATATATAGTTTTTATTTAAAGTACTTTTTTCCACAGGTCCATATTTAATAGCCACTATTTTTAAAAGGTACTTTTTTCAAAAGGTACTTTCATTAAAAAATATTTTTAAATGTACATTTTTCGCAAATCCCTTTTTAATGCACTTTTTTAAAAAGGTACTTTTCTTAATAGGTATTTTTTTATGCAATACTTGGCTTAAAGTTTTTTTTATAAATATACTTTCCATTAAAAGGTTTTATTTAAAGTACTTTATTTAAAAAGGTACTATTTCAAAAGGTACTTTTTTAAAGGTACTTTTTTAAGAAAACATTTTTTAAGAGGCGCTTTTTCACAACGCATTTTTCAGGAAAAAATTTTTTAGCGGATATTTTTAAAGAGAATTTTCTGAAAAGCATTTGTTAGAATGTAATTAGAAAGAAGTTTCCAAATTGGTTTTAGATAAATTTTTTTAAAAATTCTTGTATTGTTTTTTTAATGATTTATTGCTACTTTTGTTTAAAAAAAAGGTACTAATTACATATTTCGAAAGTTAAATAAAAATTGGAATATTTTTGCTCTCAAAAGAAATCTTATTCTCATATTTGTTTCAAATGATTTATTGTTACTTTTCTCAAAAAAAAGGTACCACATATTTCGAAAGTTAAATAAAAATTTGATTATCAACTTGTAAAAAAAATATTAATTTAATTTTAATCAAATTGGTTATGCACAAATATGTATGTTCTCATTAGCTTTCTGAAAACTTTGTTCGAATTTAAAGTTTCTATTTTTTTATTATACTTCGCTAAATAAAAACGAAAATACAAAAAAACAATTAATTTAACATTTAACTTACGCAATCAGAAAATTAGTAAAAAAAAATATATCTTTATCTCTTTAACAAAACATTTAATTACCACGGTGAAATATAAGGTTCATCAACCTATTCTTGTTGTAAATTTTAATTCTTTGTAAGGGTATTCAAACCTTTAATATTTATGTATTTATGTTGTAGAATAAGCCGAATGAATATGCAAAACATGAAAATTTCTGGAATTTTTTTTTTAATAAATAAATAATTGGTGTTAAATACGTTGATATATTGAATAAATTTAATTTCATGCAAATTTTTAGACAATTTTATCAAAAGTTTAATAAAAATTTTAAAGAAATATTTGAAGAATACTGAATACACTTTGTCATTTTTGAATTAAGGTATATTAAAAACACGTAGTCCCTGCTGCTTTTTTATTCGCAATATTTCAAAGCTTATCAAACGGAAGCTGAAAGCTTTTTTGTAATGAAAGCTCAATTTTACCATCTTTAAATTCTTTACATTGTAGTTTGTTCTTTACTAATTATGAACATGTCAGTTAAGATGGTAAAATGAGTGGTAAAATTGAGCTTTCATTACAAAAAAAAAAGCTTTCAAAAAACAATTCACATATTCCATTTGCACTGCAAAGCTGACTATATAAACCAGAAATCTACATCAACTGGCACCACACACAGTGGACCAAAATACAAAGAACAATGATGATGATCTTCGGAAACAGCTAGTTGTTCCGTTCTGCTAGTATTTGTCAAAGTATTTAAAATTAACTGTAGTGTTAATATTTGCCTAAAAATTATCACATGTAATTTGGCTTACAGAGCGATACGAACTTTAGCCTAAGCAAACACTAAATATAGAAATAGATAAAGTTCGACCAATAGTAATTAAACTGACTAAAATCAAAAATATATTTGAAAGATACATATATCTTTGCACCAAAACATTAGGAAGTTATGAAAACTGAAGCAAAATTAAGCATTTACCTAGGAATTTGTTACTAGAAATATTACGATTCTCATTTACTTATTCATTACATTAATTTTTATTACTATAATCGTGTCGTTATAATAAAATATAATCAAAACTTATAGAATTTGCTATTCAGTAACATATTTCGATTCAAGTAAAAAAACTAAAAACACAAACTTTATTTTAAATTTCTAATTAAAATTCGTGTTATTCTTCATTGTGCTTCTCTCGTAATTTGACATTTTTGTATATAGAGATGCAACTGAATAAATCAGCCTTATCGTGAATAAGTGGTGAACATTTTGTTAAAGTGAAATATTTCTCATGAACAAATAAATTCAGTAAAGTGCGACTTTGACTCGCGCACGAAGGGTTCCTTACGCTGAGCTTTGAGCATTTTTTTAATGTTGCGTTTTTGCCATTTTTTTATTTGAAATAATTTTTTTCTCGTTTTGGCGATTTTTTTCAGTTTTTTTTTTAATTTTGGTGATTTTTTAATTTTGGCGATTTTTCCGGTTTTTCGCGATTTATTTTCGTTTTAGATTTTTTTTTATTTTGGCGCTTTTTTAGTTTTGACGATTTTATAATTTTGTGATTTTTTTGCTTTACCAGTTTTTAAAATTTCAAGAGTTTGGCTTTTACGGTTTCCAAGATACAGCAAGTTGTCAAAATTGCATTAACTGATGGAACACCCTTTTATTTAAATTTTTTTTAATTTTAGTGTTAATTTTTGTAGTCTGTATAAAAATACACTAACCTTACAAATTTCAAGTGTATATACATACAATTGTTTGCATATTACATGGGATTTTAAAATTTTTCGTTGCTCGTTTTGGAACACCCTTTAATTTCCAACTCTCATGTATTTGTTGTTGTAGCTGCCAAAGGTCTACACGCTGTGTCCAAATTTCAGGTCCGTAGCTCTTACAGTTCTCGGGAAAATACCCTGTGACAGACGGACGGACAGCGTAGCGAAAACAATAGGGTTCCTTTTCACTTTTGGTGTACGGAACCCTAAAAATGGTGAACAAAATTACATTATAGTATACTGACAATACAAAAATTGGCGATTACAATTTTAGGGAAAGTGAACAAAATTCAAGTTCACGTGAACATTTATTCCCGATAAGGGTGAATATATCAATAAACATTACGATTTTCGATACGCAAAGAGCTACTGAATCCCCATAGATAACTGGCATAATTGAATAGTCAATTCGCTTACTGAACACCCTAACACACATCAATTTATACTGCATGCCCTAACAGACATTAACGAATCTTTGCATGTGTTTGGCAAATAATAAAGAAGTACAAAAGATATAAACGAAAAAAAAAAACAAAAAAAGCTAATAGAATATTTTTAAGCTTAAACAATACGGAAGTGCAAATTATTTAACTGTTAAACAAAACTTGCAAATTAGAAAGTAACCTTTCCAGTTAATTTGTTGATTTTGTACAACTTTGCAGATATTTTGCTGGAGGAGGAGTAAGAGGGGTAAGAGGAGTAGGATTTCGTCTTTATTCTAAGACAGCACAGCACGGCAATTTGTAATTCAAATCTATTAATGTAAGCAGACATTTGCATTAAATTTATTTATGAAGTCATACCGCCGAAAATGTCGTTATTTATATTCACATATTAATTACAAACTTATATTTTTTTTTTTGATAATATTCTTCAGTCTGATGAAAACAAATGTTATCAAAGTTCTGGGTTAACAAGCACAAAAAAAAATTCTTGCTCATATTTTTAGTTCGTAGGAGAAAAATTAAAAAATATATACATACATATATGGCTACAAAAGTGTGGGTTTTAACCCCTTGTTTCTACAACCCAGACGGTATACTTGAATATAAAATTTATATGGAAAGCTCTAATTTTTTTAAGATTTTCATACAAATTTTCTAGATGAGTCGTCTGCCTGACTTGTAGAAAATGCACATAAGTATGTACTTTGAGTATTGACCGTGAAACGAGAGAGAGAAATGAAAATTATAGATCGCATATACTTATATGTACCAGAGAAATACAAAAGTATGGGCTTTAAGTACTTTGAGTACTTGACCGTAAAACGACTACAGCTAAAAATATTTATTTTTTTATTTTCGAGATTTATTAGAATTTAAATTGTAATAAACTAATACAAAGGTAATACAGGTACTATATCGGCTTAAAATAAAAAACACGTTCATATAAAAATACATGCAATAATGTTGAGACGAATGCGCATAACTGTAAATATACAACAACTATGCTTATACACATTTTTTAAATTACGCAGCACAAACAACTGTAACTAAACTTTACTTGACTGTGTGTGCTACAATCACACGCATGAGTATAAAAATACTCTGACTATTAATCGGCTAAACATGCGTATATACAGGGCTATTTTATGTACACGCACACACTCACACACATAAAGCGTGTTTTCAAACAGCCACTCACACAACCATTAATTTTCCATTACATTTTATATACACAAATGTATGTATACCGTAGCGATTAATGAATAAATATCCCGAGTATCAGAGTATTTTTTTTTTGTCTGAGTAAATGTCCATAGCCTGAGTAAAAACATAATCGGTAAGAGAGGGAGTCAATGTGTTTAATATGCATGTACTTTTTTATTTTCAGTTGTAGCGTATTTTACCTTTTTACGTAAACAAAGTAGAGATGCTCTTGTATTTTGGAATCGGCTATAGTTCTAGTTGCTTGAGAGAAAATATGTGAGCGCAGTTACTAAAATTAAGACTTTTTAGTCATGTTAGTTTCCTTTTCGTCGAGTACTCATTGTCATTCTCTGACAAGTTTCAGTTAAATCAGCTGTAGTTGCTCAACTTTTTAGTTTCTATGAGAGAGATAAGAAACTTATATATACTTTTTATATACATTTCCTTTTCTTTCTCATTATAAAATCAGAATTTAAGCAACAAAAACGGATGTGTATAAGACCCGACACAAAGTGTAAAATTCAAACTTGTGCCAGACAACCTTTTTTATATGTGAACTAGTTTTGAAGAATCTTCATATAAATTATTTCGGAATGAAATGTATGAAATCAAATCCGAATCCGAAAAGAATTTGTGGCATACCTGAAAACTTTCACAAAATTTAAATCGTTATGTATTTGGACAAAATTCCAGAAATAACATTATATACAAAATAATAAAAATAAGAGAAACAAAAGAAATGTTATATTTAGCACTTTTTTAAATCTTAAGAGCTAGAGGGTCTTGCAATAGGAACTTTTTTTATCTACATCTGTAGAATTAGCTGTCATTTATTCTGTCAAATCATCATGGACGTGCTAATGGTACAATTCTTTTATCTTAATGGCTGTCCTGCTTGAATAACGTTGCACGAGCTTTGCCCATTTTACGCTCGAGGGAGCTACATATATATCGATGATTGCCAACTTCTTTTGACCAGAATTGGATTATATGCATGACAATGATATGGGGTTTTAATAGGATGGCGCTACGTGCCACACAGCTTATGTCACATTGGACATACTGCACAAACGATTTGAGGACCGCACGTGCAAGTTATATGAACTGGACACAGAAGGAAGTATTTCCCGATTTCTATTTTCAATTAAGAATTAAATTGAATAAATTAAATTTTTAATTACTGTAATGGAAAAAGTTAAATTAAATATTATTACAAAAAAATTTTTATTAATTTTTTTTTCGGATGCACCAACCAGAGAAGTCCATACATAATGGCATCGATAGACCTTTCAAACGAATAAAAAATTTCGCTGAAATCTCACTAACAATGTGTTTCATTTAAATATAAAGATAGCAAGCGCTTAATGAAAGAGCCTATACATATTTAAAATTTAGATCTCAACATCAATTAAAATGCTAATAAAGTTTTGCTTTGTTAAGTTTTTATGATTTTATTTTTTAATACCTGAAATTTTTTTTAATTACAATATCAATTGTAGGCAATTTCAAATGAAAAGGTACGAGTACCATCATCCATCAAATGTATGGCGGTACGAAAGTTGTTAATGAGAAACAAATGAAATCGTAATCGTAAAAATAATATAAGCATAGATATTCATGTTAGCTTCTCAAATAGTTTAGCCAAAAATTTAATTTCGCACCAATTGTTTGTTGTTGTTGTTGTTGTTGTTGAGGCACTCGAACATTTAAATTGCGTTAGACAACAACCATACATTGAGTTAGATCAAGGCTTTGCGCGATTTTATTTTTTTATTATTCATTTCAATTCGTTTCTTCTTCATTCGTTTAAAGCGGGTTGGCTATTGTGCCGAATTTTGTATTTGAAGCTTCAACTTGACCTTGGCTGAGGTTAGAGAGAGGTCAGCAAACGTTTTTTTTTTTTTATAAAATAAATCTTTTTTTTTTTTGGTTATTTGTTGTATTTTCTAGTTTTAATTTATTAAATTAATTACGAAGTACAATGTTTAACAAAATTATTTGAAATAGTTTTAATAAGTGTGATGTGCAGAGAAACCACAAATATTTTCTAAAAAAAGTGTTTTACGCGCATTCAATATGCACTAAAAACTTGAAAATATGCCCTAAAAACTCCAAAAATATGCTTTTAAAAATAATATAAAAAGTTTTTTTTTTGTAGAGAAATATATATTTTTAATTCAACACTTCAATTACATTTGCACATAAAATAAGACAAAAATAAAATAAATTAATAAAGAAATAAAATTTAAGTTCAACTTCATAAAATTAAATAAAACATTGGAACTGTTTTTTCTATAAGAAAAAAAACTTCGATTTTCAAAAACCTAATCGTTGCCCTGGCACATCTAAATAGACTTTTATACATTGAAAATTTTCTTTCAACTTCAACTTATGTAAGGGGGGCAACGTCCGTCACCAAAATTTTTGTTGAAATTAACGTGTAATATTTTTTATTGAAACGTCAAAAGTTGAATAATTGTGGAGTGATTGATTTTATATGGAGTAATAAATAAGCCAAACGTATACACCATGCATAGAACATTAGAAATGAAATTTAGACGGGTAAAAATATAAAATAAATAGTTTGATGAACATATTTATTTGACCAAGCATATTAAAATAAAAACAAATTTTGATAAAGTATCAAAATAGGCCCTAAATGCGTCAAATATGTTATAAAAATCTAAAAAAAAATTAAAAAATATGCATGTTAGACTGAAATATGCAAAAATATGCTTTAAAGGGTTAAATATGCAAAAATATGCACTAGCAAATCAAGTCCAAAATGTATAAAAAGTTCTAAAACGAATAAGTTTATTATCTTCGCATTAATATGCCACACAAAAAAAAAACATGCAATTGAATATTTGCGATTTTCCTGGTGATGTATAAGTCGAAGTTGCCTCAATAGGATGGCAACCGAACTTCAGTTTACGTGTCAACTCGCAACGCGAGTGAAATTAAAATTAGTATTATAAACGGCAACTTGCTCCAATATAAATCGACTTACAAGCAGAGCGAATTGGGCTGAAGCACAAATTGATATTGACTTTAAATTTCCATTCAAAATTTTATTTTCCTATGAAGCCCATTTCTGGTTGATTAATCTTGCTGACATGTGATACCAACATGACGGAGCCACATGCCACACAGCGGGCGCTACAATTGATTTACCCAAAGAAACTTTGGATGAAAAAATAAGTTCACGTAATGCCCCAATTAAGTGGCCACCAAGATCGTGTAACTTAACCCCATTGGATTATTTTTTTTTTTGGTTATGTCAAGTCACTTATGTATCTACGTCGATAAACCACAAAAAAATTGAACATCTGGAAATCAACATTCGAAGAGTTATCGGCGAAATACTGCCGCAAATGCTGCGAAGAGTTGTTGAAAATTTGTGTACCTGATCACGCCTTCTACGCGTCAGCCGTTGCAGAAATCATATTTAAACATTAATTTTATAAAATTTTCTTTCCAATAAGCCCGTTTCATTGATATTAAAAACATAATTCCTTTTTTATTATGATTTAAGCTTGTGTCACTCTATAAAAAACACCCTTTAGAAGAAATATAAATGTTAAAAAATTATTTATCATAGAGAAGATTATTCACAGTTTTCTCTGTCTGCCTACTAAATACCTCATAAAATAGAACAAAATTAATAAGATATCTCTATGGTTTTTTTTTTCAATAAGGAAATCTTATTACTTTCATAGAGAAAACCTTTTTGAAAAAATTAAGAAGAAATCTTGTAGTTTTTATGAGGCTATCTTACTGATCTTTTCAATAAAAAATAAAAAAATTGGGTCTTTATTCTCTGTGCTTTTTATTTTCATTTAAATTCTATACCATATACATACATACATGTGTATGTAGTATATTGTAGATTTTATTTATTTATACATACATACATACATACACATTATGTTATATTCTTAACTAACTTACTCACCAAGTATTGAACCAGCAAACTTCTACCTGATAGACAAGCACTCTAACCAATATGCTAACAAGCAGCCTGAATAACCATTGAAATTATTGTGCAAACATTCTTATACAAAAATTAAAAATATCATGAAAAAAATTTTCTGTGTTTATTTATAGAAACGAAATAACAAGACACCTCATAAAATCAAGAAGATTTCCTTATTAAAAAAATCAATAAAATGCTTTACACATAATCACATAGGAACCTACTAAAATCAAGAAGAAAACCTTATTGACAAAATCAATAAGATAGCATAATATTTTCAAGAAAACCTTTTTAAAAAAATCAATAAAGCAACCTAATAAAATCAATACGAAATCCCTATAGTTTACTATTTATAAGAAAACCTAATAGAATCAAGAAGTTTTTCTCTATGGATTGTTTTTTTGGTGCCAAAACTAACGGAAATTGAGTAAAAAAAGTTGTGAATAATAAGATTTCTTCTTGATTTTATGTGGTTTTCTTCTTGATAAAATTAATAAGATTTACGACATAAAAACAATAAGGAATCTCTATGAAAAAATCTTCTTTCTGCTGGGATACCCCTTAGCCTAAAAACGGTTCATAGATAAAATATTCTTGATTCTTTGAGGCAGTTTTTTCTCTGTGTTTCAGGGGCATAACTTTAAAGCAGTTTTATGCTTCTTCAATAAGGAGTCTTCTTCTTTTTCTATACGCTTAACTCCTATCGGAGCATAGGATTTAATTTAATTTTAATTTTGTAATTTTTTTAATTTTATAAAATTTTTTCTATAGAAACTATGCAGCAAGTAAAAATTTGTGTGGGAGAAAATACGAAAATATGCACAAATAAAACCTACAAAAATATATCTTTTTAGACACGCTCCAGCTCACGAAAGGTCATCGCTAGACCCCTTACTTACTTACTTTGAGAATCTTCATTAAAAAGGCCGAACTTTAATTTTAAAGGGACAACTAAAACTTTTTTTCTGTGAGCCACCCTAATGTACATCAATTACAAGACAGATTTTATTAATAATAATAGGTAGTGCAAATAAAATCTGTTTGTCAGGTATCATTTTCTCGCCATTTATGAGCAAACTTTTTTTTTTTTTTTTTTTTGGCTATACATATATAAATCCTTGAGATATGTCAATATTTTGTTGATTTTGTTGTTTACAAAATGCAAGGAAAAAAACTAAAAAGCATTTATTATAAACAATGAAAACAGACCAGCTTTTAAAATAACACACCAAAAAAAAAGTTAAACATACAATGAATATATAGAGAGCAAACTAGAGGCATTCATCGATACAAAAATTAATTTTTTAACATTGTACGCATATTGTTGAAATAACAAAACAACGAAATATTTAAGCGGAAAAAATGCAGGAAAATAACAACAAATACACACAAACAAAATAACAAACGAGTCCTTGAAACAATATGAGAATTAATTTCAATTCTGCTAAAAAGGCAAGAAATGCACACAAACTTCAAGACTGCAACCAACACACACACACACACACACACACATCCAAAATGCATTTTAAGCTCAAAAGAAAACAAAACAAAAAAAACAGTTGCAGCCGAGTGTAGACGACAACATATAACAGCAGCAATAACATACGAACAAACACACACACACACACTCACACAACAATAAGTAATCAACCAATCAAGATCATTGTACGTACTCGTATTTTTTAAGCAACATCAACAACAACATCAATTCGTCTGCATCATCAACATGATCATGATGCTTTATAAAAATTGCACGATCAGCAATTTTAAACGATACTCTTTAAAATGTTTCGTCTACTACTACTGCCGTCGTCAGTCAGTTAGTTGTTGCAACAGTCGTAAACATAAACACATTGATACATTTGCTTGCACAAAGTGCAGTGCAACATTCAACTTACTTGAGGAGCAGCTACTCTTTATTGACGAAGATGATCATGATGACGTACGTACTGATTTAATGTTTAGGACAATTGTTGTTGTTGCTGTTGCTGTTGCTGTTGCTGTTGCTGTTAGTTTGTTTATGTTCTATTTGTTGTGTCATGATCTATAGGAATTTTTATTTTAAAAGGATTGTGGTGGCAATAATATTACATATATAAAAAATAAAGGAAAAACTAAATGTATGGGAATTTTCGCTTGCAGAAATTAATATCATCATCATCATACGAGTATTTTTAAGTGACTTTTTTCGTTCTTAATTTTTTTATTTAATTTTTTTTTTTTTTTTGATAGAATGCAGTTGTTTCTTCTTTGTTCCTTTTTTATACCCTTCACCTAAAATTATTAAGGTGTTCATATCGTCGGTTGGTTATTGGTTTGCTGCAAACATAATCTATTATGAATATACTGTGCCGATGATATGCGACCCCACAATGTAAATAAATCTGAATGTATATTCTGGGTCCTGGTGAAAAGTGAAGTCGAATAAGCGATGTCTGTCTCTCTGTACATGAAATCGGTTTTAAAAAGCTTTCGCAAAAGCTTAAGACTTCGGTGTTGGATTGGTGTTTCAGAATTGATCCTCAATAAATTGGTATTGAAAATTAGCAAAATCAAAAAATTTTTCCAGGGCTGGACCACTTATTTTTTGGTACTTATATAAAAGTATTTGAATGAAACATTATTTACTTTATTACACAGAGAAAACAGTGCCTACTAAATACCTCATAAAATAGAACAAAATTAATAAGAAATCTCTATGGTTTTTTTCAATAAGGAAATATTATTAATTTCATAGAGAAAACCTTTTTGAAAAAATCACGAAGAAATCTTGTAGTTTTTATGAGGTTATCTTATTGATTTTTTCAATAAAAAATAAAAAAATTGCGTCTTTATTCTCTGTAATTATGAATTTTCATTTAAATTCTATACCATATACATACATACATATGTATATATGTATATAGTATACTCTAGATGTTATTTATTTATACATACTAATCACATACACATTATGTTATATTCTTAACTAACTTACTCACCAAGTATTGAACCAGCAAACTTCTACCTGACAGACAAGCACTCTAACCAATATGCTAACAAGCAGCCTGAATAACCATTGAAATTATTGTGCAAACATTCTTATACAAAAATGAAAAAGATCATGAAAAAAACTGTATGTATGTCTATTTATAGAAACGAAATTAAATCAAGAAGATTTCCTTATTAAAAAAATCAATATGATGCTTTACACATAATCATATAGGAACTTACTAAAATCAAGAAGAAAACCTTATTGAAAAAATCAATAAGGCAACCTAATAAAATCAAGAAGAAAACCTTTTTAAAAAAATCAAGGAGGCAACCTAATAAAATCAATAAGAAATCCCTATAGTTTACAATTTATATGAAAACCTAATAGAATCAAGAAGTTTTTCTCTATGGATTGTTTTTTGGTGCCAAAAATAACGGAAATTGAGTAAAAAAAAGTTGTGATTTCTTCTTGATTTTATGTTGTTTTCTTCTTGATAAAATTAATAAGATTTACCACATAAAAACAATAAGGAATCTCTATGAAAAAATCTTCGCTTCTTTCTGCTGGGATACCCCTTAGCCTAAAAACGTTTCATAGAGAAAATCTTATTGATTCTATGAGGCAGTTTTTTCTCTGTGTATCTACTGCGTTTAAGAAAACCCTAAAATACGCTACAACTAAAAATAAAAAATGCACATGAGTATTAAGCGCATTGACTCTTTCATACTTATATTCTGAGTATGTTTATACGAGTACTTAGGCTATGGATATTTAGTCGGACAAAAAATAGACGCGTGATACTCGGGATATTTATTCATAATTCTCCAACGTATACATGCATTTGTGAAATGAAAAATGTGTGGGTGTGTGAGTGGTTCTTAGAAAACATGCTTTATATGCGTGTGTAAATAAAATGTCCCTGTATATACGCATATGCAGCCCGTTAGTAGTCAGAGTATTTTTATACTCATGCGTATTTTTTTAGCTCATACCATCTATACATTTTAGTTATAGTTGTTTGTGCTGCGTTATTTAAAGAAAAATAGTTTTATAAATACGGTTATTGGATGTTTACAGTCATAGGTATACGGTTTAAAATTAAAACATGTGTTTGCATATGAGCGTAGTGTTTATAATATAATACTAAAATGTATATGGAGTGCAGTGAAGCACACAGAGTTTTAGCTAGTAATTTATATTTTATTTTGAATTTTTAATTTTTTTTTCTTAAGCAACGTCAATATGCTCGTCAGTAGATTTTCAAAGCAAAGATTTTGAAATTAGCTATAAAAAATTGCTTGTTTATAGTAAAACTCTTAATAAGTTATTGAGAATCACAGCATACAAACATAATAAGTTTAAAAGCATCAAACAAAAATCTTTACAAAACAAGCATGTTTATTCGATTTTGCATCTATTTTATTTTTAACAACTTCCAAATTTCCAAATAAGAAACATTTTCGTGTCGTGTTTGGTACTCACTGTTTGCAATAATGTCTAATATAATTCTCATTTGGTTCATATTGTAATTAGTATTATTATTTTAAACAATCGCTTTCTTTAAATAGTACTTAAAAGTTTTATGTCTAAACATAAACATATCCCTCTGACGATAATCCAACAAATTGTTAAAATTTAATTTTCATGACTTCTAATCTTTTAAAAGACATCATAACAGAGAACTTCCCACAATGACAAGGATCACAATATTTGGATTGCATTAACTTTTATTTAAGAAGCATGAATGGGAACAATCCCACTGCAACATATCTTCTTTATATTAAATGTTTCCATATATTTATGTGAATAGATTCAGTGTCAGTGGTTGCCAGTTTCTCTTTTTTTTTTTAACTACAACTATCATATGACTTATAACAACAATAAATGCAACAGCAAACGAAAACAAAAAAAAAACTAAAAATACTTGCAAGAGCAGCAAGCATCCTCCATTGTGGCTCCTTCATACCAAATATATGAATTGTATTGGTGGCATGCTTTATGTTGCCTTGTGCTTGCTCGCATCGTTATCCTCTCGCTCTTCATTCAAGATTTAATGCTGTGCATAAAACTAACTATGGTTGATACTTTTTTTTTTGTTTTTTATTTTTTTTTTGTAAGTATGTTTATTCAATTCAACCATCCAACCAACGACCTTGCTAAAGAAGGGGTGACATGTCGGAAGTCCAACACGAACGATTTAATAATGATAAAAATCAAGTTTTTTTCCTTGGAAATTGTAAATACTGGAGAACAGAACTGAGCAGCAGTAGACGATAATGGCATGAAATTCATTGTTTTGCTTTTTGTTATAATTGTCTGTCCTTTTTCTCACATACATAAAACTAAAGAAAATTTTAATTGAGACTCCTTTTTTAAATATCATGAATAAATTTAACCCATTATGGGGCCGCCTCATCAGTGAAATGTTTGCTATTTTAAAAATTAATTATAATTTTATTGTCATTAGTATTGGCATACTATAATGGCATTAAAGCAAAGGAAAATAAAGGAATTATAATGTGAGAGATTTTTTTATTTTCTATAAATAGGCAGATTGCTTGTGAAGCAAAATTGAAATACACGGTAGCAGAAACTCTTAATTGATTTAAAAAGCAAATATTTTTCAATCATTCAATCGTAGCTTATGAATTGAAATATATGTATGTATGTATAATTAAAGTTAATGTTAAGTAAATCTACATAAAAATGTCTAACTTTTTTTACACAGTGTGTTGTTTTTAAGAAATACTAGCACAAAAGATGTTTTTTTAACAAAAATTTGTTTGAAAGGTACCTGTAATGTAATTTTATTAAAATTTATTCGTTTGAGGCGTACTTTTTGAGAGGATACTTTTTTAAGAGGGGCCCTTATTACTTTTTCAAAGATAAACAAAAACTTCTTAATTAAGGTACTTTTTTAGAAAGTACTTTTTCAAAAGTAAATTTTTTTAAAGCATCCTTCCGTAGGCAAATTCTTTTTCAAGAGTTATTTTTTTAAATGTGCCCTTTTTGAAAGGCACTTTTTAAAGGTACTATTTGTACTTATATATTTATAAATTTGTTTTTTAAAAAGTTAATTTTTTAAGATACTTTTTTAATATGTACTTTTTTTAAAAGGTACTTTATTTAATATGTACTTTTTTAAAAAATATATTTTTTAAAACGTACTGTTTTTAAAATGTACTTTTTTAAAAAGTACTTTTTTTAAAACGTAATTTTTTTAAAACGTATTTATTTTAAAAGGTACTTTTTTAGAAGGTACTTTATTTAAAAGGTTTTTTTAAAGGTACTTTTTTTAATATGTACTTTTTTAATGTACTTTTCTTAAAAGGTAGTTTTTTAAATGTAATTTTTTTAAAAGGTACTTTCAAAAGGTAATTTTTTAAAAGCTACTTTTTTAAAAAAATCCTTTTTTAAAAAATACATTTTTAAAAGATAATTTTTTTAAAACGTATGTACTTTTTTTAAAGGGTACATTTTTAAAAGATGCCATTTTCAAAAGGTCTTTTTTAAAAGGTACCATTTCAAAAGGCAACTTTTTTAAAAGGTACTTTTTTAAAAGGTACTTTTTATAAAACGTACTTTTTTTAAAAGGTACTTTTTTAAACGTACTTTTTGAAAACGTACTTTTTTATAAGCTATTTTTTACACGGTACTTATTTAAATTTTCTTTAATAAAAGCGTTTATTTTATAATTTTCTTAAGATACATACATACTTTTTTAAAAGGCAATTTTTTAATAAGGCATTTTTTCAAATGTCCTTTTTTAAAACCCTTTTTTTTTAATAATTTTCTTATTAGAGACTTTTTTAAAAAGGTACTATTTTAAAGTACTTTTTTAAAAAGCTTTTTTTCATAGGTATTTTATTAAATTAGCTTTTTTAAAAGCTTTTTTACAAATTTTATTTTTTTTAAGATTATTTGACGCTACTGTTTTAAGTGTTTCTAAGCAAACGACCTTTTTTTCTTAAATCACTTTTTAGAAGGTACTTTTTATGACAATTTTTTAAAATCTACTTTTTCTTAAAAGCTGCTTTCTTAAAACTTTCTTTTTTTTAACTGCTTTTTTTAAATTACTTTACTTGACTTTTCAAAAGCCACTTTGTTTAAATTTGTTTTTTAAATACCCTTTTTATAAATATACTTTTTTAAATCTTCTTTTTTTAATAATTTCCTTAACAGCTGCCTTTTCAAAAAGTTACTTTTTTATAAGTACTTTCTGAAAAACGTTATTTTTTAAAAAATTCTTTTTTTCAAAGAAATTTTTTAAACGAACTTTTTAAAAGCTACTTTTTTAATATGTAGATATTTTTTTTAATATTTTTAAAATGTACTTTTTAGGAATATATTTTAAGTGCTCTTTTAAAAGGTACTTTTTTAAGTATGTACTTTTTAAGAAGGTTCTTTTTAAAAGTAGTTTTTTAAAGTACTTTTTTTAAAGTACTTTTTTTAAAGTACGTTTTTAAAGTACTTTTTTAAAGTACTTTTTTATATGATGTACTTTTTAAAGTACGTTTTGAGTAATTTTTTAAAGTACTTTTTTGAAAGTACTTTTTTAAACGTACTTTTTTAAACGTACTTTTTTAAACGTACTTTTTTAAAGGTGCTTTCTTAAAAGTACTTTTTTAAAAGGTACTTTTTAAGCAACATTTCATTTAAATTTAATACTTTAAAAAATTAATTTTTAAAGAATACATCTATCTACTCTTTCAAATTTACTTTTTAAGAGGTACTTTTTTAAAGGATACGTTCTTAAAAGGCACTTTTCTTAAAATATACATTTTAACAAATGTAATTTTCCATAAGGTGCTTTTTTAAAAGTTGCCTTTGATGTTATTGAGTTATCAAAAATACACTCTTATAAAAACCGATTTGTTTTATATAAATTTTTTAATATATAATTCCAGTAAAATAATTTTTCAGAAATTTTTAACACATATTTAACCATATTATCTTTCCCCAACACTTGTAGGGTTAAAGCCAAATAACTTAAAAATATAGTATATCACAAAAATAAAAATAAACAAAATAAGAATCCTGATAACATAAACCACATACCATCATTTAAAAATGAAGAAGTATAAGATTTGTTCGCTTTTTTTTTTTTTTTTTTTTTGCTTTTCTTGAAAATTTTTCTAACCTACCTACGCCTTTGTCTAGCATGTGAAATCATGTGTTGTCTATAAATGCGGCATAACATTATCGCTTACACCGTCTACTTACATCGCCAGGCTTTGTTTGTATGCAACACCACAACAAAAGCACAAATCAAAAATTAGCCTCAGGAATCCCAACCAAAAAGCTTCACACATACACGCGGGCACAAAAATAAATATTCGAATGAACAATGAACTTAAAGGATTTAACTGCATTTTTGTTTTATTTTGTTTGTCCACAACTTAAAAGGAAAATGAAAAAACATGAATGTAGGAATTAAAATGAAAATAAATATTATGTTGCATTTTTACCTCCCGCTGTTGCACAATGCAGGAGTGTGCCACAATAGCTAAAAACCAACTACGACAACATACTATAAAGGCGACAAACGACTCGCTGAAGAGCAACTTCTTAACGAGAAGTCGAATGCGCATTAAACTTTAAAGCCTGGGAAACAAACTAAAAGCACACAAACGGACACCGTGTCTGGAGCAGTTTTGTGGCAAACAGAACACGACGAATAAGCAAACAACCAACCAAACAGACATACAGACAGACAGACAGGCTGACAAAAAATAAAAATAAACCAGGAATAGACTTAACATTCTTCTTTATGAAGCTAAGGAATTCCAAAACAAAAAAGAGCCAAAATGAAAAAAGAATCCCATTCTTGTTTTTGTTTCTTTCAGAAGACGAACGTCTTGTTTTACCTTTTATTTATTTTGTTTGCGTTTTTTGTTGAGACCTTTTTCGCTTTACAAAATCCAATTTTGTAAAGCTAGTTTTAAATAAAAGTGGAAGTGAAAATGATTATGTATGAAGTTGAATAAAGCAATGAATGTGTGCTTTTGTAATATTCATTCCTCACATACTCCTGCAACTCACTGGCTTTTAGAAAGAACTATTACTTTATATGGATAAAGGTGTCGAGGAGAGTATATGTTAAGACACGATTCTTGTTTATCCAAAGCAGCAGTGAGCAAGCAGCCATCCAGCCAGCCAACCAAACAAAAACTTGGCATATTAAGCAAAAATCTTCGCCGTCATCATCTTCATCTTCATCATCATCAGCAACAGCAACAGCAGCAGCAGCAGTTTTTTCTTAAATTTTTTTTTCTTTTTGGGCCAGCAAAAATGAATACTTTTATTAGTTGGCTTATATATCCTTATAACGTGTATGGTTGCAATAACCCAGCAATTTCTACGTAGGTTGTATTCACAGTCTTTGCGAATGTGAGATATTATTGAGTTTGTTGTTTGTTGTTTGTAATGCCTGGCAAAAGCTTACAAGAGTAGATAAAAGATGCCGACTGGGTGAGTATCGTTTATAGTCAGTCAGTCAGTAGACAGACAGACATACATATGTACATACATATTTCTTTCTTCTTCTCATAGATAGTTGTATTTTTTATTTACTTTTTTTTAATTTCAATTTTTGTCTTACTTCATTTTGCTTTCATTACTTCGAGCAAAGCAAGAGCAGCAGCGCAGGAGATGTGTTGTATGTCTGTCGGGCTGTTTGTCGTTTGCTAAATAAATTTTAAACTCAATAAAAATGTGATTCCAGCAAAACAAGGGCATCAATAAAATATCTTAAATATTTATTAACCCGAACAAATCTGAGAGGGAAGTGTGCTAATAGCAGCAGTTAAAAATATATGACACTTATGTAATTGATTTTTAATTTGTTTTAAAGGAAGATCTCTAGAAAAAGTGTCCAATACAAGGTATTGCAATCTACTTTATTAAGGTTGTCAAATTTTCGGATTTAACCTCGAAATTTTGTAATAAATTAAAGATAATAAAACCGTAATAACCCCCAGTGAAATTTTGAATGTAAAAAGAACGTATGCTAAATGAGCAGTAAGGAGTAATTTTCATATTACAAAGATGTAAATTTTCTAGATCAGTAATGCAGAAACTATACATATGATATTATTAACTTTTTTTTAATAAATCTTCATTATGAAGTTTATTTTTATATATAAATTGCCAATCTAACTTAACTTCGAAATAATTTTTGTGAGAAAATTTTGAATTTTCATGCGAAAAAGCAACAATATTTAATATTTATATATATTTTGAATTAAAAAATTTAATTTCGAATTTTCGAAATTTAAAACTTTAATTTCGAATTTTCGAAATTAAGTAAATCTACTTTAAACCACTTGCAATTTATTAAAAACAATATATTTTAAAATTTTATTACATATATTCGAATATGTAAACATAATTTCAAAGTTAAAAATAATGAGTTTATACATTTAGTTAATTAAGCGAAAACGAAAAAAATATTTAATCTTGAAATAGATTTTAAATCAAAAAATCTGATTTAGAATTTTCGAAATTTACAACTTTAAAAAAATTAAATTCAATACTTTTGCAAATAAATATATATAAAAATTTTTTCAGTTAAAAACAATATATTTTAAAATTGTATAATGTTCGAATATGTAAACATAATTTCAAAGTTGAAAGTAATGAGTTTATATATTTTATTTTAAAAAATTACGCGAAAAAAACAATATTTAACATTAAAATATAGTTTATGTTAAGTTTAAAACTTTGATTTGAAGTTTAAAACTTTGATTTCGAATTTACGAAATTAAGCAAATTAAATTTAAATCATTTGCAATTATATATGTATATACAAGTAATAAGTTCAGAAATTTTGTTTAAAAAAATATGCGAAAAAGATACATTATTTAATTTTGAGATATATTTTATATTAAAAAATTTAATTTCTAATTTGCGAAATTTAAAAGTTAAATTTCGCATTTTCGAATTTAAGCAAATTCACTTTAAATGATTTGCAACTAAATGTACATAAAAAATTTTAAGTTAAAAACAATATATGTATGTATTTTAAAATTTTATTATGTTCGAAAATGTCAACATGATTTCAAAGTTAAAAATAATAAGTTTAAAAATTTTATTAAAAAAATTATGCGATAAAGAAACAATATTTAACCTTGAAATACTTGTTAAATTAAAAAGTTTAATTTCGAATTTTCGAAATTTAAAATTATGATTACGAATTTTCGAAATTAATCAAATCAACTTTAAATCACTTGCAACTAAATATATACATGTATATAAAAAATTAAGTTAGAAACAATATATTTTAAAATTTTATTATTTTCGAAAATTTAATTTTCAAAGTTTGAAAAATAAGAAATTTTTAAATTTTATCAAAAAATGTATTTTATAATTAAACAAAATTTTATTATGTTCGAAAATTCGAAGACAAATTCGAAGTTATCGAAGTTATCGAAGTAACAAAATAATTAATTCAATTTCAAAGTGGTAACAAAAAATTTAAAATTACTAAATTAATGAAATTTTCAGAAACTTGAAGCATATGAATATACCATTTACAGCTGTCTACTGTTCTCTCAGGTCTTAAAAATTATAAGTCTTAGACGAGTAGGTAACACTGCCACTTGTTTTTGGCATTGTGTTGAGGTGACTTCGTGGTCCCTTGATGAAATTAAATAACATACCAGCTCTAGCAATAAATCTTCAAATGGTTCGACACACAAAGTGTTATAATGCACTTTAAAAATTTATTAATAAATTTAACAACCTACTGCAACAATTTCCTATCACTTGTTGCCATTGATACCTTACAATAAATCCCTAGAGATGCATATAAGCAATTGGCACTAAAAGAATGTTTCGTGATTAAGGTCATGTACATGTACATCATGATTATCAACATTACTAACATTACTGAATACTCCTAATACGAGTACGTTCTTTAGAAATGCATCTTGGACGGATTTAACCACATGGAAAGTATCACGTTTGTCAGAAAAATTTAAACACTATTCTGAAGATACTCGCATGTACATTAAGCAATTTCGAAGACAGAAAGAAAATGAGCAGGGTAGGAAAAAGAAACACGTATCTACACTGTTACTGTTTGCATACTGAAATGGAAACAATAGTAAGTCCACAAGTTCTTTCGAAACTTCAAAGGCTACAAAGACTTTAAACCAATAACATTAACAGCAACAACCGCCAGAGTAAATATCAGAATATTTGTTGCAACAAAGTATAACTTTTATAATACACGAAATCAACAACAAACATATCAGCAGCAACTGCACGAACGAACCAAATAAAGCAACAAATAACAAAAAGAATTTAAGTTATAAAAGTCGATAAGGCAGCTGATGTTTGTTTGCACGTACGTACTTTTAACCCTTAATACTTATTTTATAAGTATGTATTCAATATTTGCTCAGATATTAAATGTGTAGTACGAGACAATTGAACTATAATATAATTATTTTTTATATATTTATGTAATATGGTACTTACGATTAAATCGGCTTTATGGATGCTATTGTCGGTATAAAACACCAATAGTTCAGCGGATAAGGCACGACAACTTGGTTCACGTAATTTGGAGGCAAGCAGGAGACAGGCAGCGGCTAGAATTTGTAAATGTGTCTTACGCACCGTTTTTGTGGACAGAAAGCGATCCATATAATTGAGGGCCAAGAGTACAACTTCTTCTTGGCATTTTTCTTCTGCGCAGACCTGGAATAATTACAAACAGACATAACGGTTGGTTCACTTATTTTTTATTTTTTATTTTTTATTTTTTTAAATTAGATAGAATAAAAAAATTGGTATATCATATGCATAGCGGAAGTTTGCTAGAAATATTTTCCTCTGTTGATTTTTGCAATTCGTAATTTAAGTGTTAAAAATTCTTTTTATGTTTGGCAAGACAACAATAGTGTTTTTCTTCTCATTACCTAGGAATTATTTGCTCGGTGTCTATTTGTTTGGCTGGCTGTGTCTATCTGTGCATCGCTATACTATAACGTCTGTCCGTCCCACTTTTGTTTGTTTTTATGATGCTGGGAATCCTCCCAAACACTCTCTCAAACTAGCCAAAGTCATTAACACATAACAAATGTTGCACGATGCTACAAACATTACAACATACATATACAAATATTAGATAAATGTGCACAGTGGTTAACGGAGAAAAAATTTGAAATGTTTGCAATTTGCAAAAAAAAATTATTATATCCTTTTTTATATCCTTTTTTTTAACCAAAAAGTATCATTTTAAAAGCAACTTTTTGAAAAGGCATATTTGTTCAATGGATTTTATAAAAAAAAGTGTTATTTAAAGTTACCTTTTTAGTAAGTATTTTTTTAATTACTTTTTAATGGCATTTTAAAAATTATTCTTTGTTAGCACAATACTTTTCTTAAAAGTGTACTTTTTTTTTGAAGCTTCTTTTTTTAAGTTATTTTATAAAAGAGTTCTTGTTTAAGCCTCTTTTTCTAATAAGTACTTTTTTAAGCACGTAAATTTTTAAGGTGCTTTTTTGTAAGAGCCATTTTTAAAATGCTCTTTTTTCAAAGATATTTTTTATAAAAGGAACTTTTTTGAAATGTACTTTTTTAAAAAAGTTTTAAAAAATAACATTCTTTTTTAAAAGTTTTTTTTAAAAGGTAATTTTTCAAAAACAACTTTTTAAAATGCACCTTTTAAAAATTACTTTTCGAAAAGGTCCTTTTTTGGAAGGAAATTTTCTTAAAAAGTATATTTTTAAAAAGCACATTTAAAAAAGTACCTTTTTAAAAAAGGGCATTTAAAAAGAGAACGTTATAAAAAATATCTTTAAAAAAATAATCTTTTAAGAAAGGTCCATATATAAACTATGTACTTAAAAACGTACTTTTTTAAAAGGTACTTTTATAAAAAATAACTTTTTAAATAGTACTTTTTTAAAAAATAACTTTTTAAAAGATAATTTTTTAAAAAGTAGTTTTTAAAAGATAATTTTTTAAAAAGTAGTTTTTAAAAGGTACTTTTTTACAAAGTAGTTTTTAAAAGGTACTTCTTTGGAAAGAACTTATTTTAAAAAGTACATTTTAAAAAAATAGATTTAAAAAAATACCTTATCACTTTAAAAAAGGTTTTAAAATGTCCTTTTTAAAATATTTAAAAAATTACATTAAAAAAATAATCTGTTAAAAAAGGTCCGTATAAAAACTTTTTTTTAAGTACTTTCATGAAAAAATAACATTTTTTAAATGTACTTTTTTAAAAGGTCCTTTTTTGGAACGAATTTTTTTAAAGTACATTTAAAACATGTACATAGTTAAAAAAAAAAACTAAAAAACCCGACTCCGACCAACTTTTAGCAGTTAAATATCCTAAATGGTCATTCGAAATGAAAAATCATAAGAGAAATCTAAAGATGATTGTAAAATAACTATCGAATGATACCCATTTTGATATAGTTCGCCGACTTTCTATTTTTTTCCGTATTTACAAAATGGGGTCTGCTTTTCGCCATACTGAGTTTTCATCATGTAAGAATCATCAAAATCGGTCCACAAGTTCGCTTTATATAGTGCCACAATATAACACACATAAATGATACATACATCGGCTGATAAGCACAATACCCTTCTTTACCTACCTTTAAAAAACGTCATTTTAGAAAAGTGCCTTTTATAAAAAATATCTGAAAAAAATACTTTTTGAAAAAAGATTCTTATAAAAACTACGTACTTAAAAAAGTACTTACTCGTATGTATTAGAAAAAAAAGGTACTTTTTTAAAAGGCAGTTTTTTTAAATAAATTTTTAAAATATACTTTTTTGGAAAGAACTTTCTAAAAGGTACTTTTTTTAAAAAAGGACATTTTCAAAAAGTACCTTGCAAAAATATCTTTAAAAAAAAATTTTTTAAAAAGTGCTATTTGAAAAAAGTTACCAGTAGTTATAAAAAAAGTACTTATTAAGAAAATTTATATATTTTTATTTCCGTCGTTCCAAAGTGGAACATAGGGTCATCTTATTAGGAAAAATGCTTACTTAAAATTATATTTTTTAAACTTTTTTTAAATGTATTTTTTATTATAAAATTCTTTAAAAAGTACTTTTTTCACATGTACATTAGGGATATAACTTTTTAACAATTTTTTTAAAATATAACATTGTCATAGCCACAGTCCGATAGAGCATAAAAAACTATAAGGGAACGTATATTTATTTTTACGCTGGGGTCAAAAAAGTTCACACACCAACCGCGATGGAGTTAATATAATAATATGTTTATTTAAAACAAAAAATAGATTTAAAAACATCGTATAAAATTATAAATATTCAATATTGCATTAAGAAGGCCTCCATTTAATTTTAGATCAATGTCTTTCTTTGGTTTAGATAAACCAATGGGTGCGTGAAATTTTTTGAGAAAAATTACAAAAGATTATTATTTTCATGGTTACTAGGACATGGTTGAGATCATGGTAATATGCCAAAAAAAATGGTTATACCCCTAATGTACATATTTCTTTAATATGTAATTTTTTAGATATACAAGTGAGTACTCCTTGAGAGGTTTTTTAATGTAATGTTTAAGAAATTATACTTTTTTAAAAGTACCTGTTAGGGGAAGGTACTCGTACTTTTTTAGAGAGCTTTTCTACTATACATTTTTAAAAATATTTTTTTTAACTATGCATCAGAGAAACAAGCCGCCTTAAAAAGTCGGCGCCTGCGGCTTAAGAACAAATAGTCGGCGGCGGCTCATAAGCCGGCTTGAACCGGCTGACAATCACAGCCGCTAGTTTTGATTGTGATAAGATTTTTAAACATATTTCTATAAAAAAAATTTCATAATTTGTAAGATGTGGTAAAAATTTGCCACTACAAAAATAATTAGTCGGCTGCAATTTTAAGCCGAGGCTAGCCGCATGCATCGGCGGCGGCTTGAAATTACGTTAAATGTCGGCGGCGGCTCTTGAGCCGACTGTGAGCCGATCGGCTTGTTTCTCTGCTATGCATACTTTTTTAAGAAAATTTTTTAAAAGGTACTTTTTTCATTAATTTTTTTTCAAAAGCAGCTTTTTATAAAAAAAAATAATTTTTAAAATGCCCTTTTTAAAAGGTACAGGCAAATTCCGGTATAAGAACAATATAATGTCAGGCCCATTCGTTATACCGAAAAATTCGTTATATCGCAAAGTTTTTTTCAAGTGTTGTTAATATTTTTTTTTGAAGTTCGTTATACAGAGCACGCACACCTTTATCAAAGCATTCGCTATATAAAGTAGAACTAAATGTTCGAAATATGATGCTAGCAAGTTTTTGGTTTTTATTTTGCGATTTTTTCTTTATAATTCGTTATATCCAGTATAAAATTAAGATATTATTCGCTATATAAGGTTGCTAATTTAAAATATTTGGACGTTCGTTATATCGGATTTTTGTTAAAACGTGATTCGTTATACCGAGATTTGCCTGCACCTTTCAAGACATTTTTTTTAATGCAAATTCAGCTTGTAATAGAGACAAAGCACTTTTTATTATTTTGGCCGTATATTATATACTTTAATTTTCTTCCATCAAAACCACTGTGCAACTTCTAAACAACTACACTATTTTTAATGTAAATGTTTAATTTTCCCACTGCAGTTGTGTGGCACCAAGTCCATTTCAACTTCAATGACTTAATAGACGAGAATATACTAAATAGCTTCAGAGTTGCACAAGAAAATTGCAATGAAAAACGAAATGAAACTAAATGAAAAAATGCCATATCAAACAATTAAAATTTTCATTGCACTTAAAACCATTCCACACCCAAGACGACTGACTACTGCACAAAAGAAGGCAACCAACCAGGGCTGCCAGAAGATTTGCGAAGAAAATCATCATTTGTCGGAAAGAAAATCATATTTTGAAGAAAAAAATCATCGCAAGTCAATTTTTTTTTCAAATAAAAAAAGTAACAACAATTGACATATTTATAAAAAAATCAAATTTCTCATTGTATATGCCTAAAACAATGATGCATTTTTGTGTATCTAAGTCACAGGGTGCAACAGGGACTGCCTCGCATTACAAAACAGTTCGTAGTTTTATTTTTTTTGCCGAACGTAAGGGTCTCCAAAATAAATTTTTCATTATATCTTCGGCATTTTCAGTCGGATCTAAAAGTGTGATATATCGATATTTTGTCTCGAGAAGACCAATGTTTTGCTTCAAATATCTCGTTCTAGTATTTATTTACCCACCAGACGCTAATGTACCACCCTAATTTCAGAAAATTAAAGCTCGCAAAAAATCATTAAACGTTTGCTAAGGAAATATTTCAATGATTCCAGCAGAACTATTTTAAAAAATATTTTTTTGTCGAATTTAGTTGGCTTTTTAAATTTTTTGTCTTATCTTCGGTATTTACAGTCAGATCTTAAAGTATGATATATCGATGTTTTTGTCTCGACGAGCCCTTTTTGTCTTTAATAGTCATTGACCTCAAGTACCCTCTTCTAGTGCTTACTCATCATATGTATCTCAACTTATACAACAAGAATTAAAAAATTTAATTAATCTAAGATCAAAAATTAAATTTTTATCAATGATATTTTTACATGATTCAAGTTGGCAGACATGGCTTCTCGCTGGATTATCTCTCCTCGCATTCTCCGGTATGAACAGCTTGAACCATACGATACAAATAAAACTGATTGCCTCGAACATTCCAGCCTCCTATATTCGCTGACATTTCTTTCATTGGAATGCGTTCGTAATTTTTATTGACATGACAAAACGGAATAAGCATTAAAAGATCCGAGTTATTAATTAAATGCTTATAGTTACATAATGCGGAACACAATTAAGAGTAGTTAAAAAGTGATAATATAATAAACTTACAGTGTAGGCACTTCCTGGCCGGATTCTGTTTCTTTCTTTCTGTTTACCAAGCAATGATCCCAATTAGGGATGGGCAAATGAAAAAAATGTATCGATATATATCGTATCGATATTTTTGAATGGTATCGATATATATTTTTTGAAAACATCGATATTTCGATATATCGATATTTTTGCCTACAAATGAAATTCCACAAAAATCGCAAGATTATACGGTTACCCGTGGCAGATCAGTCAACCAGTGCGAGCGAGACGAAAAACTCTCGAAGGACAAACAACAGACACAAGCCAGACCGCAATTAAGAAATAATTACGATGACGCGAAATGATGTTCTTCAACCCAGAGCTGCTTATCGACTGTGGTAAAAATTAAATTTTTTAAATTCTTAAAGCACAATCACAGTTTATTTCGAAATGTTTTTATTTTAATTATGTTGCCACCTACAATTATTTAACAGTTTATTGATTTTCAGAGGTTGAACCGAAACAGAACAGGGTCCCGTTTCTCAAACCTACAAGTTACAAATTTACAAGTAAAATAGACACAAAACTACAACACTTTTACAAATTTTAGTTAGCTGATTCGTAACAGAACAGAAAGTAAAAAAAAATTCTGTCTTCAGGCTTATACCCACACAAACCAAATTTGGCATTTAGCTTAGTTAAGTTAGGTTACCTTATAGATGCGCCTTATTATTATGAAATTTCTCTTTTTTTCTTCGCATCACTATTTCTGATGCCAATATCGTACAGCTAAAAACCGGCAAAAAGTTGTAGTGCTCTTAAAAATATCGAAACCCGATACTCGTAAATAAGAATCGATGTATCGATATATCGGTTTTTGAAATATCGGCGATATATATCGATATTTATTTTCGCAAATATCGATATTTCGATATATCGATATTTTTTGCCCATCCCTAATCCCAATAGAGCATTTACTTAAAAAATTAAAGTGGTTCTGCTAAAATTGTTGAAATGATTTCTTTGCAAATGTTTAATGATTTTTTGCGAGCTTTAATTTTCTAAAATTGGGATGGTAGAAACCGAGATCTGGTAGGTAAATACTACAACGGGATATTTAAGGTCAAGGACTATTAAAGCAAAACATTGGTCTCCTCAAGACAAAAACTTCGATATATCACACTTTAAGTTCCGAATGTAAGTGCCGGAGATATAATGAAAGATGTATTTAGGTGACCCCTACTGCGGCCAAAAAATTTTTTTTTTCGAATCTGCCTTGCAACAATGCTTTATATTCGGTGGTGCGAAGCGAACTTTTTTTTGCGAGACACCCTAGTGCATAAGTAAAGTGAATGAAGGCAATATATAACAAACTGATACAAAAGTGTTTTCTTCATACATATATAGCTACTGATAAACATGGTTGAACAGCAAAGAAAATTTTACATACATATGTATGTACGTATTGAAACTAAAAATCATAATTTGCAAAATTAAAAATCATCATTCCAGAAAATAAATCATGAAATCATATTTTGGTCCAAAAATCATCAAAAATATGATAAAATCATCATTCTGGCAGCACTGCAACCAACAACAGCAACAGCAACAGCAAAAACAAAAACAACATACGAGTAATAATAATTAAAGTGGAGACGTGCGTTTCTACCTCGTACTTGTACTCAGGTGGATAATTAGTTTCCCTAGCAGACAACAAACTAAAAAAAAAAATGTAAGCGCTGTGGAGAAAAAAAGCTTTAAGAATAGAATTCGGAAGTAAAGTTAGTTGTACAACTAAATATGTATGTATGTATGTATGTGTTAACGTGCCCTAAATGGTGCACGAAAAAAGCTCATTGTTAGTTTTAGCATTTTCATAAGCAGGAAATTGATTTCTTAACGCTGTTTGGTAAAATATTTTTCCACTTTTTATTTCATTTCTATAAATAGATGCTTAACAAAAATAATATACAAAAAAAAAAAAAGAATTAGCAAAAACCAAAACTATAAAAAAAAAGAACTAAAAGCAGAAGCAGAAAGCAATGTGGTTAGAAATTCATAGTTAGCGGTTATAATTGATTTGGAATAGACAATGTAAAATGAGAAATCCGAATAAAGAAGTCTAGAACAAAATAAAAAACAAAAAGATTATTATTTTATTTTGTTTTTTAGAACCTTGATTATTGGTGTAAATGGCCATACAATGTAGCAGAACAAAGTCGATTTGATTTAACGTTTCGTGTAGTTTGCTTTTGTTTTTTTTTCACTTTTTGCACAATTAAGCGTTTATTTGTAACGTTTCGATGATTCTAAAGTTTAATGACATTCAGTTTCTTGCTGATGTTTTTTTTTTTTTTTTGTAAAAAATAATAATAAAATCCCCCTTCTTATTAAAAATTGTTTTCTTTTATATCAAACATTGATGACCGACTGCATGATGTGCAAAATGATTATCGCTCAAACATCATGTTCCCGTGGAAATTTCTTGCAACACCTTGTGTTGTGTGCTTTTAAATATCTCTCTTGTTTATCTACAATTAATTAATGTTGTTATTTATACAAAACACTGTGATCTTTAGTGTTTGGTGTGGTTTGTTTTCAACTATGTCAGAAAGTTCGAAAATTTAAATTTAAGAAAATACATATTGAGAAAAACATTATTTCCATATTTACGAAAAGAAAATAGAATAGAACCTGCTACAGCAAGCAAAGCTTCGAAATAAGGCTCATGTGATATATTTTTTTAATTTTTCCATGTAAACATTAATGTTTACATGATATTTTCAAAAATTCGAAATTTCGAATTTATATTCGAAATTTCGAGCATACAAAGAAATGAACTAATTTTTAATTCTAGCATATAATTTTAAATTAATTCTAGTCAAATTTGAATTCCGATTAGATTTCTGGTCATTATGTTTCGAAATTTCGAACATACTGTACAAATAGTAGTAATAAAGCTCATATGTTAATATTTTTTTTTAATTTTCCTATGTAAACATTAATTTGTGCATGATATTTTTAAAAATTCGAAAATTTGAATTAATGTTCGAAATTTCGAACATACTATGAATAGCGCTAATTTTCAAGTCTAGCATATAATATTAAATTAATTATAGGCCAATTTGAATTCCGAATTGATTTCTGTTAATTATTTTTCGAATTTTCGAACATACTGTACAAATATTAGAACGAAAGGTCAGGTGTTAATATTTTTTTTTTAACTTTCCCATGTAAATATTAATTTTTACATGATATTTTTAAAAATTCGAAAATTTGAATTTATGTTCGAAATTTCGAGCATACTGTGAATAGCACTAATTTTCAAGTCTAGCATATAATAGTAAATTAATTCTAGGCCAATTTGAATTCCGAATTGATTTATGTTCATTATGTTCCGATTTTTCGAACGTACTGTACAAATATTAGTAATAAAGCTCATATGTTAATATTCTTTTTTTTTTATTTTCCCCTGAAAGCATAATTTTATCCATGATATTTTTAAAAATTCGAGAATTCCAATTTATGTTCGAAATTTCGAAAATACTATGAAAAGCACTAATTTTTAATTCTAGCATAAAATACATATTTCTATGTAAATTTGAATTCCAAAAAGATTTCTAATCATTTCGTTTCGAAATTTCGTACATACTGTATAAATATTAGAAATAAAGCTCATGTCAATATATTTTTTTTAATTTTCCTATATAAGCATTATTTTTTACATGAATTTCGAATAGATTTCTGATCATTATATTTGGAAATTTCGAACATACTGGGCAAAACAATATTTTTTCCATTCTCGCATATAATCGTAGGTATAATGCTAAATTAAATTGGCAATAGATTTCTGTTACCTCAAACTGCTTAGCTTGGCATATTCGAAAGTTTTTTTTTCATATTTTATAAAGTTGGAAAATTATATATGTATGTACATATATTAATTTTTGAAAATACATGCGTATGTATTAAAAAAAACTTTCTGTTTAGAAACAGTATATATTTTTCTTGCTAAATCATAAGGATAATGAATTTTTATTTTTTGTAATAACTACCTATTAAATTTATAATAATCTTTTAAATTGCCAAAAATTCGAAATGAAGTTCATTATATATTAATATTTTTGCATTATTAGTGCAAACATTAATTTTTACATAATTTTTTCTTAAGTTCGAAAATTCGAAATTGAGTTCGAAATTTCGAACATACTTGAAAAAGTAATATTTTTCATTTTGGCATACATATATAATTTATACAAGCCAATTAAAATCAGGAATAGATTTTTATCCATGCTTCTAAGATAATTTGATCATTTTATATGGGCATTTGAACATTAAAACCTAGTCTTATCGAAAGTTATAAATAGGTCCTTCAAAGTAATGTTAGAATTAGTCTATTCGCATGGTGTTACTTTTGAAGTTGTCTGGATGTTAGTTAGTAAAAAACGTGAGGCTTCCAGGGAACGTATCAGCTGTTATTGTATTTATATTTGCTTTATACGTGTGTGTGTATGTGTGTGTATGTGTGTGTGTGTGTGTGTGTGTGTGTGTGTGTGTGTGTGTGTGTGTGTGTGTGTGTGTGTGTGTGTGTGTGTGTGTGTGTGTGTGTGTGTGTGAGACATATTGGCATAAGAATCTATTTTCTGTAGATTTCTATCTCACATATTTTACAAGAAATTTTTAAATAAACAGCAATAGGTTTTAAGGCTCAGTTAGGTGACTGTAATGGAATGCAACTGCAACGGTAGGAAACAGCTGATCGATATTGTTATGTGCAAAGTAATGAAAATGGTTATAGAAATGTAACCGGAATGTAACAATCTGTTTATTACATTTCACATAACAATATCGATCAGCTGTTTCCTAGCATTGCAGTTACATTCCATTACCCGTAAAGTAACTGCAACGGTAGGAAACAGCTGATCGATACTTTTATATGAAAAGTAGCTTATGTTACATCATTAGATCTCTATAACCATTTTCATTACTTTTCACATAACAATATCGATCAGCTGTTCGTTACTGTTGCAGTTACTTTATATTACAGTCGGGTAACTGAGCCTTGAGCCTTTATTTGTGTTACAGATTTTGTCAGCTGTTTCGTCAACTCACGATACGAATTGACTAATTCTACCATAATGCAGCCGCTATGTTATTAATGATTATAAGTCATTATGAATTTTTTTGTGGTGCGTATTGTTATGAATAAATGTTTATAGAAGGATTTAAAACTAGAAATTCTGCTATTCCGCAATCATGCGGGCGCCAAAGAACTAATTTCGTTTCCAATTACTTCGTTTATTGTTTGATCAGTTTAAAAAGTTCTCTAATATCATTCAGTCGTTTTTTTTTTAAGATTCATGAGAATTTTTATCTAAAAGTTTTCTTTTGTTATTAAGCAAAATAATGATGCAAAAAAAACTAAGAAGTGTTGAAGATACTGCGTATTTCGTTCTTAATAGACTTGGCCTTGAATTTGGCATAAATACAAAAAAAAAACATTTGCAAAATTAATATACATTTACGTATGTATGTATGTATGTACATGTGTATATATTTATTTTTTTATTTATTATGAAAGAAAACAGTTTGCATTTGTTCTGCTGTGGAAGACTTTATGTTTGTATTATGAATTTATTTTAGAACTTAAATCACTTCAATACATTCAAAGCAGACATTCTTATTGGCTGGCTGTCATTCAGTCAGTCGATATTTTATTATTTTTTCTTTTTATTTTTGCAAAATATTTATATATTTTGGGCAGAAAACATACGAATATAATGCGTGATGTAATATACTTAGTTGGTTCTTGTTCTAGAGAACAAAGTCATCATTAAAGCAGAAAAGTTAGGCAAATGAATTGTTAACTAAAAAAACAACAATGGCAAGACTGAAAAATTACGAGATGGTAAAATTGAGCTTTCATTACAAAAATGGTTGCAGCAAATTGTAATACGATGAATCAGAGCAATTCACGTATTCTATTTGCATTGAAAAATTAGTATATAAAGCTGAAATTTGCATAAATCCAGAAGAAAAAATTATGGAATAAGAAGGAACTAGGCTAAATAAATAAAATTAGTTTTACATTTTAATGCAGTGCAATAATTTAAAAAAAAGTGCGCAATGTAATGAAAATTTTTTTAATTAATGTTTTACTCGTAATTAAAATTCGAAACTGTGTGTGGTGGAATTAAAGGGTTTGTTTCCCAGCAAGAGCTCTAGTTTTGGCAAAGGACTGCTCGGCATAAGACATTAGGAAAGGAATAATAATAAAAAGTAAATTAACCTTTTTATCTTAAGTTGCAGCCTTGTTGAATGACGTTGATTTTTTTTAAATGTAGGAACATAACAAGAAAATAAATAAATCTAAATTCTAAAAAATAAAGTTCTTAGTAGGTATAAAGAATTTTATTAGTTGGTTGTCTTGTATTCAGGAAGTGCAGACACATCTTTCAGTCAACCGTATACATATATTTTGTTACTTAACGTTAAAGTTAAAACAACAACAATTTTATGACTTCTTTGACACTCTATTTAGTTGGGGTTTTTAATAAATGTCTTGTTAAAAAATAAAATGTTGAAAAAAAATTGCTGAAAAATTTTTATGATTTAAAAAAGAAATTAAAGAATGAATGAGTGGATGTTTTAAGTTGTTGAAATTTCTTTAAAGTTCTGCTATAGTTTATTACTTGGCTGTTAATATTATTTTAAATTTTTGCTTCTAGAAGTAGAAAAGTTATGGATTCCCATGGCGTCTTCAGTGATTTGTTTTTACGCACGACTAGTTGCAAAAGGGGTTGTTGCTCGCGCAAAACAGCGACAAAACGCAACACTTTTAACTAAATATGTATTTGTTTTAATGATCATTAAAAGTTGCTAAATTTTAAGTGTTATATGTACTTAAAAGTGACACATGTTCCGTAATTTCTTTTCGTTTTTCCTTTTCTTTTGGGAAAAATAAATGTATATTACATGTGTGAGAACTTTTCATAAGCAAATCACACCAGTCATTTGCCAGCACATTTATTTTTTTTTTCTCTATAACATCTTCTCACACATCTCATCTTAAATTAATTCATTAAACTTATGAGAACTATAAAAAAGATTTCGAAATACAAATTACAAACAATTCCTATTAAATCACATTTATCAAATGAACTTCATTATTTTTCTCTAAACATGAGAAGATACTTACATATTGTAGTTGAGAAATTTTTGTGATTTTTAAGTCAAAATTGTGTGCGAATATGCAAAATTTTCCGTTAATTCTAATTTCAGACTTTCATAATTTTTTTTTAAATAAGTTCATACGTTTCATAAGCAAGCAAAGAAGTTACTGACCTTACACGTATTTGAATGTTCCGAAATATTACAATGGCAAAAATATTATAGAGGGACCTTTTTAATATTTTTTGATGTGTAAACACCCTGTCGGAGAATGTGTGGTTGACTACAAAAATAGTTAACTTATAGTTAGCTTCTTTTAGACTGACTAAAAGCTAGCTGCAAAGTCATCCAGAACAAACCCAAAATTAATTCTTAAGTTGAGTACGAGGGCGGTTCGGAAACTTCTTAGCCTAGCACAAAAAGCGCGGTATAAACAGAAAACAGTTAAGTGTTTTGGAAACTTCCATCTCTGCTATGAACACATGTTAAATTCTGTTTCGATCTGGCAACTCCTTCATATAGAAACAGGTGTTCACAAAAGACGCATCCGCGATTTTTTAACAATGGAAAAATTAGAAATGCGTGGTGTCATTAAATATTTACATAAAAAAGGTTTATCGGGACAAGAAATTCATAATGATATGGTGAATGTGTTAGGTGAAAGTGCTCCTTCATATGCAACAGTAAAAAATTGGGATGCTGAATTTAAACGTGGTCGTACAAGCATTGAAAATGAACCACGTAGTGGACGTCCAAAAACAGCAACAACAGCAGAAATTGTAGCCAATGTGCATGATATGGTATTAAATGATCGACGAATAAAAGTGTGTGAAATAGCTAATATCATGGGCATCTCAAATGATCGAGTCCATTTAATTTTGCATGAAGAACTACAGATGAAAAAGCTTTCTGCAAGACGGGTGCCGCATTTGTTAACAGTCGACCAAAAACGCATAAGAATGAACATTTCTCAAGCTTGTTTGGATCGTTTTAAGCGAAATAAAATGGATTTTAAGCGTCGTTTCATAACTGTTGATGAGACATGGATCCACCACTATACTCCAGAGACAAAAGAACAATCCAAACAATGGACTGAAGCTGGAGGAAGTGCCCCAAAGAAGGCAAAAACAATTCAATCGGCTGGTAAGGTTATGGCAACGGGTTTTTGGGACTTCAAAGGTATTTTATTGATTGACTATCTGCAAAGGGTAAAACAATAAATTCAGAGTACTATTGCAACTTTTTGGATCAATTAAATGTACAAATTCGAGAAAAACGTCCTGGCTTACAACACAAAAAAATAATTTTTCATCAAGACAACGCACCAGCGCACAAGAGTGTTTTAACAATGGCTAAAATCAACGAATTAAAGTACGTGTTGCTTGACCACCCACCTTATTCTCCTGATTTGGCTCCCAGTGACTTTTACCTGTTCCGAAATCTAAAAAATTCCTTGCTGGCAAGCGTTTTACCTCAAATGAAGATGCAATTACAGTTGTAAACCACTATATTGAAGACCTTGAGGAAAACTATTTTAATCAAGGTATAGAATTGCTAGAAAAGCGTTGGACTAAGTGTATTGAAGTTTCAGGAGATTATATTGAAAAATAAAAATATTTTTGAAAAACTAACTATTCTCTTTCATTGATAGGCTAAGAAGTTTCCGAACCGCCCTCGTACGTAATCGAATTTGATGAGAGCCAAAAAAATTTATTCTCAGCTACTTTAAAACTCATTTCAGTTTTATATTAACATTTTGCTATTGTTATTTTAGATGGCAGCTTAGCCGAGTGGAAACGCGTTGAGTACACAACGTGTGATGTTCGAACCTCAGAAAAATATTTTTAATTTACTGACTACCAAGTGATTTATAAAAGTCAACTTTAAGTTAGCTGAACGTAGTGCACAGTGAGACAATTGACTACCGTCTAGGACATCGCAATATTAAAATAGTCAATTGATTACATTGCAAAGTAATCCAAGTGCCAGTCACTACTAGTTGCGAAATAGTTAGCTTAAAGTTAGTTTAAAGTTAGCCAAATTTCCGACAGGGCATCTATGTATATGCTATGGGGTAAAAAACTTGTTCACAATACAATCACAAATTTTGAGTAAGATGTACGATGCGTTATCAAGTCGGTGTGAGCTATGTATGAGTGTATTAGATTAACAGCTGCATAGAAACACACTCAACCGAATTTTAAGGCATACCTTCAGGAGCAATGTTAATTTTAATAAAAATTGCTTGTGAAGTGTAATAGTGTTGCCAGTGGGGCTAATTTTGCGTTTTAAATGTCAAATATTTGCTTAAAAGATATATAGCAGTCTTTATAAAGAATTTATAATATTATTATTAATATTAATACACTGAAGCTGATGCACGACAATTGGTTAACAATCTCCATCTCATGCCAATTATTATGGGTGGAGATTTTAATAAAAATTTTGCAAACCCACTGTGGCAAGCTTTATCAAAATTTTTATTTGACGTTTTCCACTTTTCATATGAGCAATTCTCCACAAACCCCACTACTAATAATTCCACTACTATAGATGCAGTTTTCCACAGATTTTGAAATACAGTAGAGTCAAAAATTTTTATATCTTATTTTAGTTACCATAAGCCAATATTAAAAAAAAATTTCATTAATAGATGTTTACACATCTCCCCTGTGATCGGACTCACATAGTGGCAGCTATGCTAGCCTCTCAGTCCAGAGGTCGTGGGTTCGATTCCCACCATAGACCCTGGGTGTTTTCCGCAGACAAGCTAATCGCTTTGCGGGTTGTGTTTGTTCTTCTTAAAAAAAATATTTAAAAATATTTACATATTCATATATTTTCTTTGCAAAATTATGATTTTTAAAAAATTCTATTTATTTTTATTAGCAAAAAATTATTTTTGTACAATTTTAGGCAAAAATTAATCCACAAAATAACCCATTAAATTTTGAATAGTTTTAGGCAATCAGTCAGTCTATTAACTTTTGGATATTTGTAGGCAAAAAGTATAGGGTACCGCATACTTTTTGAACTTCTCAAACAAAAACAATGGGTTATTCAGTTAAATTGTAAGTACCTACGACTGAGTAGAGTACATACACTTTTTTGCATTCTATAAGAACAAACTTTTTTGCTGGGTCTTGTCATAAGGAAAAAATTTAAACAAATTATATTTTTTTTACCTTTTTTCCCCTGTACAGGTCCATAGGTAGCAAACCGTTCAAAATTCAAGGAAACAATCAACTACAAAAATGTACCTAAGATCTCAATAAACAACTTTCGGGAACATATGAACTTCCTAGGAATGATTCTTGACACCGTTTAGCTAGCGCTTAGGTAGCCGCAAAAGTGAAAAATTTCCACAAAAAAAATTATATTAAAAAATTTTCGGCTTTACCCTATATACAACTTTGCCAAATATTGTTAGCAAAAATTTAGGAGTCCCTTTAAGTTATTCTGAAAATAACTGAAAAAAAATATTTTCCTCAATTTTTGCACATAAAAAGTGCACCAAGAAATTATTTTTTCGGGCGTCTACTGGACCATTAGGATATTTTACGGAGTGGGGACTTAATCTCAATTTGAGATAGACTGTAGCGGTTATGTTGAAGGGAAGACGGAAATATTTAGATCCGAATTGTAGGTCGCATATACCTTGTCTGACAGTTGGTGGGGAGATGATCAGGACAGCGGACAGAATGAAATACCTTGGGGTGACTTTTCACGAGTACTTTGAATTTTATAGACACATTGACGACATACTGGTGAGGATTAAACGTATATAATCTGGGTATCAGGGGATACTGAAACGCAGAGGTGGCTTAAGCATGAAGGTACTTCTTTTGGTGTATCGCCAAATTATACGACCTCTCGTTTCCTATGCCTTTCCAATTTGGTTTAGAATATCTTCATCCCGAATGGAGACTTAGGAGATGGGAGCGTTTCGTCCTGGCTGCATGTTTGGGTCTCAGATACTATAGAGGTCGGAATGGTGAACTACGGCGACCGTAATGTACATCTATCTATGGAGCGATTGATTTTGGTAGTATAGATCTGTTTATGATTGTCACAATTGTCAGGCAATAATCTGCTTGGTTTGTGTTTTTCGGGTATTAGGAATCTGTAGGCCATTCAAATGACAAACTATCTTTCCCCAAATGGACGTATTTTAATTTGTACAAATTTGACCAATTTTAAATTCTTTGAAAAATACACTAGTATGTAAAGAAATACTGATTTTGTTTTGGTCTAAGCTAATAATAATTTTTATAATGTTTTGGAAAAAATAAATCTGAATCTGAATACTTTTTTTGGCATAAGATGTGGGCAAAATTTGCTCGGTAGACTCTTAGCTACATTATTGCTGTATATACACGCAAAGAAAAGATATGGTTGTAAAATGGTTGAGAAAACAATATTATGTTCTCTGAAACAAATGTGTGTTCGTTGAAAACTATTTATAGTTATTGATTAACACAGTAATGTTTTAATTTAATAATTACATTATTATATTCATAGAAAGTGCGATATGGTTAGAGTTTAACAATATAGTTTAGTTAAAAATTTATGACTACAATATAATTTGTATTATTGTGTAAAAATAATATGATGTAAATAACAATATAATGTTATTCAAAACCATACTATGTTAAGTTTTAAAAGAAATCTTTTTCAGAAACATCTTCTGTCAGTTCAGTGTTTCGTTTGTAAGCTATCGGTAGTGCACGCGTTGTGTTAAATAAATAAAAAAAGTATAAACAAAAGGGTAGATACATAAAAATAATATGTACATATGTATGTATGTATGTATATCTCTTTATAAAGATATATCTGTATACACATATATGTAAGTATAAATTTCTATACATACATACATACATACATTTTATTTCAAAAACAATAATTTATTTTTATTTCGGATTTACCGCACAGCTGTTTTAAACAAAAGATTTGCCAATAAATATATGATTAAAAAACAAAATATTATTATTACATAAAATAATACTATGGTCATATTTAACTATATTATTATAATATTAGAACAAGGTATGGTAAGTCTCAATTATATTTTAGTCACTTCTAACAATAGTGTTGTCTTATTTACAATAATAAGATTAGGTATAACAAAGTTAATTGTTTTTGTAGATAGTATTATTATTAACTCAGAAAATAATATTATTTAAACTTTGCTTTTCCATTGACAATAATATGATTTGACTGCAACCATATAATTCAATCATAGTATGTTGCTGTTTGATTATGGTTACCTCAACCATATTTTTCTTTGCGTGCAGCTAAGCGCTATCACTAAGTCCGAATTACTTGTTGGCAAAAAATTGATAACACCAGTTTCTGAGGGTGCACTGATTTTCGAAATCCTTCGAAGCTCATAAAACAAATTCGTCACAAAATCGCCAAACTGGGTATAGGGGTTTACTACCCTTTAGTAGTACTATCGAACCTTTTTCAAAAGTCTCAATTTGTTGCATAGTGTAATAGATAAAACGACCTTGAATGTGATTAAGAATATTATTCATATACATACATAGTTATATAATTAAAGCAAATACTTATTTAATTTAATTGGGTCCTTTATTGCTTTAAAATGTTTTAAACATACAAATTGCATTAATAACAACTTCCTGACTACTTGAAAAAAAACACCCCAAAATATATTTAATAATAATAGCAACAATAAAGTATATTTTACTTTTATTTTGCAAAATTTATGAGATTTTGATGGCGCTGTTATTGCAAAAGTACTCATACTCGTATATGCATAATAATGTTTAAAAATTTTTATGGCTTTTCTTTTTTATTTTTATTAATGAACCTTATCACCCGATTAGGTTTATCGCTTTTTATTACACTATGTACATACTATACACATATATATATATGTACGTATACACTGCTGGTACAATTTGCTGATCTGCTGGATTTTTTCTTCTTAATCATCAGCATGATCTTTGTATCTGTTCTGCTCACACTGCTCGTCTTGTCGTCATCATAATTCATTTTAAAGGCAACAAAAATATATTTATATATATATATATTAATTCATTCATAAATAATATTAAAAAATGCAAGTCAATAAGAAAACAAAAAAAAAATGAAATGAATTCATATGAATCGCATAAATGTTGTATGTGAAAATTTAAAAGCTACGAAAAAAATGTCACAATAAAAAATAAATTTAATTTTTAAAGATTACGACGGTGGGGGACTCACAGAGTAACATGCACATACCAAAGTCGGAGTAAAAGTAAAAGCTTTGGGTACCCTCAAAATTCAGCAACAAACGTAAAATAAACAAAATCATTTAGGAGTTTTCTCCTTTATTTTTACGAAATTGTCAACATAATGAAAATGTTGCTGCTGCCGCTGCTGCTGATGGAGATGATGGTGGCGATGGTGGTTGTTGATTGCAACGACTGTGCAAGTAATTATATGGCGGCAATGAGTAAAATCCTTTGTTTGTGCCTAAATAATCTGCACAGACATAAACCAGACGGACACAGTTATACACAAACATTAAAACAGATCATAAAAATATATGTCATCAGTGCAAAATTGATGCGTCCGCTTGCAAGACACGACACAAAATAAATATAATAAATACCAACCAAATTGCACCATAAATACAAAGATGAAATTATGAATGAACTTTTTTTTTCTCTCACATTGTTCATACAGTGACAAAGTAAAGTTGAAGGATGCAAGATTAACAATCTGGAAGTATTTTGTAATGTCAATCACATCATATGAAAAATATTAGTGCGGCCATACATACAGATTGTCATATAAAGGGTGTTTTTTTAGAGGTATAGAACTTCGAATTGAAATAAAACACAAGAAAATCGTTTTAATGTCCATCAATTTGGCTTTATTGGAAGGATAATTTTATGCCATTAATGTTTAAATATGATTTCGGGCATGTGGCCGCCGCGGCTGGCTCGAATAAAGCCAATTCTACAGGTCCAATTTTCAACCACTTTTTCGAGCATATGGGGCCGTATGTTGACAATAACGCCACGAATGTTGGCTTCCAAGTCCCCTAACGTTTCTGGTTTGTTGGCGTAGACGAGCGACTTCACATATCCCCAAAGAAAATAATCCAATGGTGTCAAATCACACGATCTTGGTGGCCAATTGACAGGTCCATTCCGCGAAATTATGCGCTCATCGAATGTTTCCTTCAATAAATCGATTGTGACGTGCGCTGTGTGGCATGTAGCGCCGTCTTGTTGGAACCACAATTCATCCACATTCAAAATCTTTAAAATCTTCCATAAAGTTGATGGACAAAGCTCCAATTGCTGTGCACGGTGGCGAATCGATTCATTCGGGTCCTCTTCAACACTTTGCTCTACAGCGGCAATTGTTTCTTCGGTGCGCACTGTTCGACGTCTCTGCGGATGCGTATTATCACATAGAGTAAACGTAGTGCGAATACGATCCATGGTTAACCGAATTAATTGCTCTGATGGACGATTATGTCGACCATAAAATGGACGGAGCTTGCGGTAAACTTCGCGAACTGAACCATTATTTTCGAAATAAATTTGCACGACTTGCAAGCGTTGTTCTTTTGTCAACCTGTTCATGATGAAATGGCAAACCAAACTAAATATTAATCACTTGACAGCTGACAAAATGGCCGCCAGTTAAAAAAGTGATGCCAACTTAAAGTTCTATACCTCAATAAAAAACACCCTTTAGAATGAAAAAGAAAGCCTAAGTTACAATTTAAAGTATTTATTGCAGGAGAAGAGAAAAATATTGTAAGTTTTACGGCCTCCTATCCCGCGATGTTGCAAGAAAACGTTCGTTAGATAGATAGACATGGATGCTGATGAAGTGCGTGGCTGCGCAGAAAAATGCTGCATTTGCCCCAACTAAAAGTCTAGCTTGATTTTTCTTTCCTTCCTTAGAAAATCACATTCAGCCTTATTCCAGTTGTCAACATCGACGTCACCTCAATACAATACCAAAAATTTGGGGCTAGTCTACTCGCTTTCGAGAACAATTTTGTGCTATTGACGGATTATCTCTCTTCCCTAAGTTCTAGAAAATAGAGTGAGACTGTCAATAGCAGTCAGTTGTTTTCGACAACGGGTAGACAAGCCTCAAACTGTTGGTATTCTGTTAAAGTGACGTCGATGTTAACAACTGGAATAAGGGTGATTAATTAATAAAAATATTTCATTCAATAAGAATTGAAAATAGTTAACTTAACCCCGATTGAGAAATTACTCCTGATTAAAATTCATTCTAAAGGGTGATTTTTAGCAACTTTCTTTTTGGCAACACTGTTTTTGGCAAATCAGCTGTTATCGTGTATCGTGTTACATGTTCAGTTTGGTCTATAATTTAGCCATGAATCGAATAACAAATGAAAAACGTTTCAAGATTATTAAATTTTATTATCAAAATTTATGCTCGGTTAAGAAACTGCGTCCCTGCACTTCTACCATTTTCTTAGGCGGCCATTCCGCATCTTGTGACTAAGTTTAGCACCAAAATTATATTATTGAATATTAAACCAGTCGTTAAGCAGCTCTGGGTCGGAGAACATCTTTCGCGTCATCGTAATCAATTCTTAAGTGCGTTCAGGCTTGTGTGTGTCGTTTGGTTTCCGAGAGTTTTTCGTCTCGCTCACACTATTTGACTGATCTGCCATGTATAACCGTATAATCTTGCGTTTTTTTGTGGAATTTCTTTAACAACCACGTTGCTACTTCCTATGTGAAGGCATAGGTCGTGTACAGTCAGTCACAAAACTTTTTTAAAATACTGTTAATGACATCTTGGGCATATGGTCTTAGTTACTCCGCCCATATTTTGTGCAGCACCATATTATGCAAATTTAATTTGTATAGTATGTTAAATAAATAAATAAATGAATATTGAACCACCAGTATAGTACGCCTACGTAGAGTGCGGACAGAGGAAAATATTGCAGCTGTATCCGCCAGTTTGTTGATGATCATGAATTATCGATTCGGCGCCATTCGCAGCCGTTAGGCCTCTTTTACGTTGTTTTTTTTTTTTTTTTTTTGCAAAAAAATGGAAGAGCTGCTGGACTTGGCTGACATGTGGTTTCAGCAAGACAGTGCCACATGCCACACATCACGCGAATCAATGGCCCAATTGAGAGGCGATTTCGGTGAACAGTTTATTTCACTTTTGGGACGGTCAATTGGCCGCCTAGACAGTTTTCTTAAGAGAAGTAACACAGGCAATGACTGAACTATTAGTAGTTGTTACCTTCTTTAGGAAAGGGATGGAGAAGACAGATAGGTGGTGAAGGTAAGAGATAGAGGAAAGCTTCATTCTTTTACAACTCTGATTTTTGCACGTTTTATAATAATGCAGTGTTAAAGCGCCTCTGGTGTCAACTGAGGCGCATACAAATTTTTTTTTGAAGCTGAGTTTAGTAGAAATTTTATTGGTTATTTTACTTTGCCGATGATTCTGCTACACAACGAAGGAGGGCGCTCTGATATTGCATTAGGATTAGTATCTGCTGGAAGTCGGTATAGTTCAGTGACCAGTGACTATGCCTTCATCACTTGATCTTTCCTACAACAATTGATACAAAATGACACTAATGCACATCAGAAAAATGCGTGGTATTGTTATATAATGACTGTTGGATACCGGGCTCGAACCCAGGACCTTTGGTTTTGTAGTCCATGTGCTAACTACTTCAGCAACCGCCACCCTCAACGTCGTGCGATTTAATGCCTTTAAACACTGGAACATAATATTGAAGAATTTATTCGTGAGATACCGGACGATATGTTGACGAGAGTATGCCAAAATTGAAACCTGCGTATGAAGCATTTCAGACGTATCCGCGGTCAACATTTATAAGAAATCATTAACATTGAATCAAGGCGAATTCACATCAGGTGATCTTAATTCACCTGCTGACATAACTTTTCTGCTGTCAAAACAACCAAAACGTTAAGAAATATTCTGACAGCAGGAAATTTTACACTAACATATATACAAGGCGAATACGCAGAGTTGCAAATTAACCAATTCGCCTTGCATTGAATTATATATGGGCAATGCCACAGAATGTCACGTACTATGTCACGTGCGAATACCAATCAATTAAGCTTATATTTCAGATCAATACGGTTAGATTTTTCCTTACATTTTACCAAAGGGAGAGCTACTCACGCTCCTCAAAAGAACATAAAGTAATAAAGAAAAATTAAAATTTTCTCTGAAATACAAACTTAATTTATTGTTATTCGCATGTGACATAGTACGTGACATTCTGTGGCATTGCTCATATGTAGATCGTTCTAGCGACTCAAATAAAGATTTCATACATTTCTTTAAATTTTATATGTTTTTTTTTAAATCAAATGCGAAGGCTCTTAAAAAATCACCCGTTAGTTCAATGAATTTTAATATGTATCGCAAAAATTTTTTTTTCTTCTTATATTTTACTGAACACGTTAGATATTAATTTTGGGAATAAGTGCGAGGCAAATATCAAGATTTCATTAGAAATTATGTTTATGCCGGCCATACACTACAATACAAGTTCACTGCACAAGTCTGGCACTGTACAGTGTGTTTGTGTAATGTATGGTGGTGGTTGTGCTATTTACGCAGTGATCTGAGTAAATATCGAAACGATTTTGATAGTTGCTCAAGTTTGAAAACTGTACAGTGAACTTGTGTACTGTATGTTGCAAACGCTCAGTTGTCTCGTGATTTTTTAAGAGTTCAAAACATGAAATGAGCGCAGAAAAATATTCTGGACAGAGTTCATAGAATTATACAAGGAATCACCTGCATTATGGCGCTTTAAAATTAAAACTGCACAGTTTACTTGTATAGTGTATGTCACAAACTTATTTTACGCAGTGTCAGACTTGTGCGCTGAACTTGTGTAGCGTATGGCCGGCATTAGTAAAGTAAGTTAGCGAAGACACAAACCACGTTGAAAAGATATGCCAGCTGTTGTGTCACCAGCGTTTTTGAATTATATACCAAAGAGTGCAAGTGAAATTGGAAAATTGATTTATGTTTTATTTCCTTCAACACTGTAAAGAAAACAACTCTACATTGTTTTTGTTACAAAAATACAGTAGAGGCTGTTTAAATCATTTCGCTTATGACATTATTATTAAACATCATTGATGCAAAAGCGATAAAGTTTATATGTCTTTTATTTTTTTGTAAATCATGTCTGATATGGTTGTGTTGTTAGTAGCTTGAAGAAAAAAAATTACTTGAAATGACAGCCTAAGTGACTGACTGTCTTGCTAGACAAGACGCACTACTAACCGAACCTTCAAATATATAAAACCACTGACTGATACTGTTTTTGTTGTTTTGTCTTATTAAAGACTACAAAAAGATACAAAAAAATGTCTCCACCAATGGCTGAGGAAATGCTGTCAATTACATGGTTTGAATTTTTTTTTTCTTTTTTTTTTTTGCACTGTTTTTGCCTTTGATCCGTACAATTTGATTAAGCATTTAAATAAAGTCGTCTCCTGCTTTAAAAAAAAGTCTGCTCTTTTTTTTTGTAGTTCAGTTTTATTGTTGTATGCATTTCAGTTTATTTGTATCAATTAGTTTAAATAAACTTAAACCTTAGTTCCGTTTCGGAAGGAAGGAATGAAAATGTCCGCATACAAAACAACAAATCACACTCTCTACACTAAATATGGTCTACAGATTGACACTTGGTTTAAGAAAAAAAAAACATTATAAAGTAATGAAATTTCAAACTAAAAAAAACGTTAATTTTTCTTCTCTACCGGAAATGTATGATTTTATTAAAAGCTCTCTTCTGTTTGGGTCATATATCACATGTGAGTTTTTATGTACATTTTTCACAACTCAAACTCAAGAATTAATAAAATGTAAAACGAAATCTTAGTTGTTTATACATCATAGTTCACCTTTAACAAAATTATAAGCATGAAACAATTTTTAATAGTTTACCCCCTCTTTTTTTGCGTATTTAAATAAGAGTTACATGTTTGTTTGTGTTTTAACTCTTGAAGAAAATTACGTCACATTGTTTGAACTCTATAAAAGCAGCAGATAAAATAAGCACAAAATATTAAGAGGAGAGAGAATTTAATTGTCTCAAGACATGCAATTTTTTTAGTATTTCGCATAACAAAAAAAATACTTTTTAAACAAGTCAAGCTAAGTTGGGTCCATGTACTCGTAAGTAGATCCACATAACAAATAAAATGTTGCGAGTTTTGTTTAATATTTTTGAATATGAGTGCCACTAAAGAAAATGAAAAGAGTTCATAGGAAATAAAAATAAAAACAAAACAAGTAAGAGTGCTATTATACGGCTGTGCCGAATCTCATATACCCTTCACCTACGTACGTTTCCATACACGTGTTTTGGAGCAGAAAACTTGTTTTGCTCATTCACCAATATTTTGCTACATGTTTTTTCATACATCAGCAAAACACCTCAAAGAAGTTGTTTTCATGCAAAACATGACAAAATGAGTCAGTGCAACACTGCGTTGCTGGCCGAAACTTCGAAAAAAAAGCCGCAAAATTCTGATAAAAGATGGCTCTAATACAGAATATTCAATTATTTAAGCAATTGCACAAACCACATCAATTTTATTTACACATATCGTCGGTTGCTTTCTGGTTTGCGGCACAGTCTATACAAAATACATTATGTCTGCAGCAAACCAGAAAACCAACCGACGATATGTTGTTTATATGTAAGTGAGTGAAAGATTTACTAATCCAAATAATAAGGTTTGCGGCCTTGATAATAAAATCAAATTGATTTCGAAAATACGTATAACCAAAGCACACAGAAGTATAATGGAAACACTTCGAAGTGGAAGTGGGAATATATGTATACATATATATATGGGCATTTCCATAGGAATGTCAACTTTTTGTAGCGTGCGACACCAAGCAAATATGCTGGTTTTTTTTCAAAAGAAAACGAAACTTTCTTTTTACTTCTTTATATATTTGTGCAGGCCGTCCGTCAGCAGCTGTACGTTAGGAAAAAAAAATTAATAAAAATTGAGTCACGTTGTTCCGAAATACAAGGTGGAAACAAAAAGTGGAATTTCTCGAAGAAATGCCCATATAAATATACAAAAGTAAGTATGTGGGTACTTATGTACATATTTAATTTTTTAAAATAAAAAAAAATATTTTTATTTAGTTACTTTTATATAACAAAAATTAAAAAAAAATTTCCAACCCTGAAACCATATTTTTTGATTTATCTGCTTTTCAATACTAATATAGAATATATTTAATTAACAAAGAACATAAATTTGTTTTATTTAGTAACTTTTATATGCCAAAAAAAGTTTACATTTTCCAGCTCTGGCGCTGTGTTTTGTATTTTTCTGATTTTTTATACCAAACTAATTATTTCTAAAGCAGCACGTCCAAACACACATACACACATTTCCATATGAGGTAAACAGCTTTGAAAGCTCTTAAATTTGTAATTGTTTCCTTGCAAAATAATAACAAGCATGGTTGTCGCTGAGATCTGGCCGGCTGTTGTGCTCTTTATAAACATTTGCAGATTGTGCATATGGCTTGGAGGTAGCTGTTCTAATATATATAAAAAATATTTAATTTATAAAGAATAATAAAAACCATTTTTGCCTAATTACTGTTATATACCAATAAAAGTTCACATTTTCCAACCCTGGAATCTTACTTTTATATTTTACTGGTTTTTTTATACCAATATATTTCTTTCTAAAATACAAAATATGGTTAATTTATAGAGAAAAAGGAAACATTAATTTGAGTGGATTACTTTTATGAACCAAAAAAATTTAAACTTTCCAGCCCTGGAATCATTCTTTTATATTTTTCTGGTTTCTTATACCAATATATTTCTTATGGTTAATTTATAGAGAAAAAGAAAAAATTAGTTTTAGTGGATTACTTTTATGAACCAAAATAAAGTTTAAATTTTCCAGCCCTGGAATAGCCTTTTTGATTTTTTTTCTAATATAAAATATAAAAATATGAAATATAAAATATGTTTAATTAACAAAAATAAAACTAGTTTCAGTTACAATACTTTACAAAAAAAAAAGTTTAAAATTTCCAGCTCTGGAACCGTTTTTTCGATTTAGCTGATTTTTAATAGGGATGTAACTAATACCAGTTTAGCGAATGCGAATGCGAATGCGAAAACGAATAATACATTTTAATTTTTGCGAAAGCGAATGCGAAAGCGAATGCAAATATTACAATACGTTAAAAAAAAATCACATGAAAATAAATTTGTCTAAGAACATGAAGTTGTGTTGTATACATAGATCTAATTGAGTCTTGAATTCAGCAAATATTTATTAATTTATTAGAAATAAAAATTGTTAAACTGAAAGATATATGAAATCATATTAAAATAAGTATAGATAGTAATTAAAAATAAAATTTCAATATGTTAGGCAATCAACCCATTGGTACTTTGGCCTTAAGACCTTGTACTAAGTACAACATTTCCTGTAAAATGTTCATGAAAAAATTTTTCTGTTCATCTTGGCACAAACATATGAAATATATCTTCACCATTTTAAGTTTTCATGTGAAATAATATGAGTGGCACTTGTTTCGCAAAAAAATTACAACAAAGAAGGATTAGTTAATATTTTTGCGTTTAAAATTTTTTTTTTTTCGAAGTAATGAATGGTGCTTACCATTTGTCAAAAGTTTGGAACAGAATAGTCTAAGTAGAAAATATTTTCGCGCAAATCAAACAACTTTCAAAAACTGGAAGATATTTCCAATATTTTTGTCTTTAGTATTCGTTTTAAATATTTGCATACATTTTAGCGAATGCAAAAGCGAATGCAAATAGCAAAAGTAAGCGAATAATTTGCGAAAGCGAAAGCGAATGCGAACATTCGTTACATCCCTAATTTTTAATACCAATCTATTTCGGGCCATTTCTGATATACCAGTCCAAGACCGAAGTCTCCACTTTTTCTGGAAGCTTCGGAAACTCGATTTCACGTACAGACAGACGGACGGACGGTAGGACAGACAGACGGACATAGCTTAATCGTTTTTCCCTATTCATAAGGACCCAGGATATATATACTTTATTTGTGGGATAATAATATTATGAAAATTGCACACGGAATGACAAACCTATATATACTCTTTACCATTTTTTGGTGAAGGGTATAACAAACAAGTTTAAAAATAAAAGTGACTTTACGAGGATGGTTACAGAAATACTCGCAGATAAATTCGAAAGAATTCGGTCTGCTTCTTGTGATATAAAATAAATTCTTTTAAAATTGCTGTGTGATGATATTTTTGTGTTCCATATAAATTTGGTCCTGCCACTAACGTTGATCACTAAACAATAATATTGCTACTTTTTTTCAAATCTAAAGCGTTCCTCGTATATAATACTTATAACCTCTCACCCCTCACACAAGTAGATCATTGACAATTGATAATTTTTTACCTGTTCAACCATTAAATAAGATTGGAGAGTAATAGTTAGTTAGTGTCTTTATTACCAAGAAAACAAGTAAAAAATACAGACTCAAACGTGTATATTATTTCAATAAGTGTTAAATGCGTCACCCAGTAGCACCAAGTATGTAAAATGTAGTTATCTTTTATTATTTAGTGCTTAATAACTTAGCGCCATTCAACCTGCATGCAAAACAACATTTTTTTATTAGTTGGAAATAGGAATGAAAATTAACTAAAATAAAAACTAAACCATAAGGTACATAAACAAAGTTTGCACAAACAAATTTAAAAAATATATTTACAATTAAACATTTGATTTTCTTAAGAAAAATACAAACTCATTAATTAAATAGAAAATGCCTACTCAATCGTGGCATCTTAAATGCAATTTTTCTATAAAAAAATTTAACCAGATTCCGGGTCATTAAGACAATTGGGATGTTCAAACGGTACTCTTAACTGTCTTAAGTGTCATAATGTATTAATATTATAACATAGTTTAAAAAATATTTTTGTAGTGGCTCAAACAAAAAAGTCATTAAATACCTATAAGACTTTCTGAACTACATATCGCTCATTTATTTCAATAGTGTCATAAGTTAAAAAATGAGTTATTTGAGTTAATAAGTTGATTTTAAAAATATCCAAAAGTCGCCAAAATCAGTTTTATGTAGTTTTTCTTAATATATATTTGATAATAAATTTCTTTTTTTATAAAACTTTTTTTTAGTACAAATTATTATAAAATAATCGTATAAAAATTTAACAGAAAATCGCCAAACACAGAAATATGATCGCCAAAAATTATTTCTTGTAAATTTTTCTTATGCAAATTCAAAACGCATTAATTACTTCAATAACTATAAGAAAAATCATCAAAATCAAGTTGTTTTAATTTCTTACAGAAGAGTTTTGGTAGGATTTATTTTTCTAAACTGCTCCTTCAAAAAACTAATTTCCTGAATTACAAAAATTTTGAAGTTAAAAAATAGCCAGCAAATTTATTGATCGGCAGAAATATCGCCATGTCGCCAAACTAAAAATTAGTACGCCAAACAAGCTGAAAAATCGCCACATTTGGCGAGAAATCGCCATATCTGAAAGCCCTGATATGATGTAAGAGGGGTTACCAAAGGAAATAAGAGAGAGAGAGAGAGAGAGAAAGCAATTTACACAGCTGCTAAAGGGAAAATACAAATAAGCTCAATAGGTATTTATATTTGCAAATTATAAGATGTTGCTCACAGCAGTCATAGTTTTTCGTGTTATTATTTTAAAACATGTAGTTTTACAACTAACCGTTTGAATTCCCTAAATGTAAACAAGTATTAATTTCTAAGAAACGTTTAGATTATTTTTTTAAAACTAAATACATTATTTATCTGACTCAGTATTATTGTATTTATTGTATTACACACATACATATTTTATAATTTTAACTTCATTTTACAAGAATATATGTCATATTTTAGCTGTTCAAGTCAAAAACATTAGTCTCAAAGAAAGGTTTTTGCTAAAATTAATATTTTAGAAAATAATGAGGAAAATAACCAACAAAATACCAAAAATTTTATGTAACACAATTATATTTATATGGAAATTTTTTTTTTCAGCATGTGCAATAAGAGCGTATATATATATTAAATTATTTCATACATATATAGGGTGTTTTTTTAGAGGTATAGAACTTCGAATTGAAATAAAACACAAGAAAATCGTTTTAATGTCCATCAATTTGGCTTTATTGGAAGGATAATTTTATGCCATTAATGTTTAAATATGATTTCGGGCATGTGGCCGCCGCGGCTGGCTCGAATAAAGCCAATTCTACAGGTCCAATTTTCAACCACTTTTTCGAGCATATGGGGCCGTATGTTGGCAATAACGCCACGAATGTTGGCTTCCAAGTCCCCTAACGTTTCTGGACGAGCGACTTCACATATCCCCAAAGAAAATAATCCAATGGTGTCAAATCACACGATCTTGGTGGCCAATTGACAGGTCCATTCCGCGAAATTATGCGCTCATCGAATGTTTCCTTCAATAAATCGATTGTGACGTGCGCTGTGTGGCATGTAGCGCCGTCTTGTTGGAACCACAACTCATCCACATTCAAAATCTTCAAAATCTTCCATAAAGTTGATGGACAAAGCTCCAATTGCTGTGCACGGTGGCGAATCGATTCATTCGGGTCCTCTTCAACACTTTGCTCTACAGCGGCAATTGTTTCTTCGGTGCGCACTGTTCGACGTCTCTGCGGATGCGTATTATCACATAGAGTAAACGTAGTGCGAAAACGATCCATGGTTAACTGAATTAATTGCTCTGATGGACGATTATGTCGACCATAAAATGGACGGAGCTTGCGGTAAACTTCGCGAGCTGAACCATTATTTTCGAAATAAATTTGCACGATTTGCAAGCGTTGTTCTTTTGTCAACCTGTTCATGATGAAATGGCAAACCAAACTAAATATTAATCACTTGACAGCTGACAAAATGGCCGCCAGTTAAAAAAGTGATGCCAACTTAAAGTTATATACCTCAATAAAAAACACCCTGTATATATTTGATAATAAATTTATTTTTTATTAAAACTTTTTTTAGTATAAATTATTATAAAATAATCGTATAAAAATTTAACAGAAAATCGCCAAACACAGAAATATGATCGCCAAAAATTATTTCTTGTAAATTTTTCTTATGCAAATTCAAAACGCATTAATTACTTCAATAACTATAAGAAAAATCATCAAAATCAAATTGTTTTAATTTCTTGCAGAAGAGTTTTGATAGGATTTATTTTTCTAAACTGCTCCTTCAAAAAACTAATTTCCTGAATTACAAAAATTTTGAAGTTAAAAAATAGCCAGCAAATTTATTGATCGGCAGAAATAACGCCATGTCGCCAAACTAAAAATTAGTACGCCAAACAAGCTGAAAAATCGCCACATTTGGCGAGAAATCGCCATATCTGGAAGCCCTGATATGATGTAAGAGGGGTTACCAAAGGAAATAAGAGAGAGAGAGAGAGAGAAAGCAATTTACACAGCTGCTAAAGGGAAAATACAAATAAGCTCAATATATATATTTGCAAATTATAAGATGTTGCTCACAGCAGTCATATTTTTCGTGTTATTATTTTAAAACATGTAGTTTTACGACTACCCGTTTGAATTCCCTAAATGTAAACAAGTATTAATTTCTAAGAAACGTTAAGATTATTTTTTTAAAACTAAAAACATTATTTATCTGACTCAGTATTATTGTATTTATTGTATTACACACATACATATTTTATAATTTTAACTTCATTTTACAAGAATATATGTCATATTTTAGCTGTTCAAGTCAAAAACATTAGTCTCAAAGAAATTTTTTTGCTAAAATTAATATTTTAGAAAATAATGAGGAAAATAACCAACAAAATACCAAAAATTTTATGTAACACAATTATATTTATATGGAAATTTTTTTTTTTCAGCATGTGCAATAAGAGCGTATATATGTATATTAAATTATTTCATACATATACATTTAGTCAAAAAAAAAACTAAACAAAACAATAGAAAAAAAATTTCATTGAATATACGGGCTTGAGGGCCAACTTTGAGGGCCGGACGAACCCCTAAAACACAACTTATCGGTATGAAATTTTTTTGTATTTTTTTTCTATATAAAAATGAACCGTTTTGGGGAGTGAGAGTAGACGAAATAAAAAACATGTAGATACATTTTAAAATAAATACACGCTTTTTAAAAACGGTAATTCTTAAACAAGAGTACTACTCTTAAAATCAGGTAATTAAAAATAGGTACTTTTTAAAAAAAATATAAACAACCACAATCCCGCGAAGAGATTAGCTTGTCTGCAGAAAACATCCAGGGTCTATGGCGGGAATCGAACCCTCGGCCTCTGCACTGAGAGGATAGCATCGCTACCACTCAGCCATAGGTATTTTTTAAAAGAGGTACTTTTTATTAGGTACTTTGAAAAAAAGGTACTTTTCAAAATTAGGTATGTTCTTTTTGGAAAAGGTACATTTTAAAAGGGTACTTTTTAAAAGAGATAATTTAAAAAAAAAGATACTTTTAAAAAAATATGTATGTACTTTTTAAAAAGAATACTTTTCCAAAAAAGGTACTTTTTTAAGAAAGGGTAACTGTTAAAAAATATACTTTTTAAAAAAGGCACTTTTTCAAAAAGTACTCGTACTTTTCCAAAAAGCTACTTTTCCGAAAAGCTACTTTTCCAAAAAAGCACTTTTCCAAAAAGGTACTTTTCCAAAAAGCTACTTTTCCAAAAAAGTACTTTTCCAAAAAGCTACTTTTCCAAAAAGCTACTTTTCCAAAAAGGTACTTTTCCAAAAAGGTACTTTTCCAAAAAGGTACTTTTTCATTAAAAATTAATTCATGCATAATTTTGCTCTTTTAAAAGTTTAATATTTTTATTAAGTTCACATTTTTTCCCCAACTATTTTTTTAAATACTTTTCAAAAAGGTATTTAATTAGAAAGTATTTCTTAAAAAATTAAATTTTTATTAAAGAGGATTTCATAGAGTTTTGTATGTAAGTTATTTTAAAATTATTTTTTTATTTTCAAATGTATTTTTTTTGACACCCTTGTTGTTAAAGCAATGTAAAATATGTTGTTCAATTTTTATACATTTAAAAAAAAAATTAAAATAAAGACTATTTTATGGTTCTTTGTGTGTTGCCTCTAAAAATGTTTCTTCCTTCCTCTCGTATGTACTCGTAGTTTTATTAATTTGTTCTGCGTATTCTTATCGACTTGTACTTCAAATTATTTTTATTACTTTTTTTTAATATTTAAGTACATTTAAAAAAAAAGCGGTCAACTCGAATAGAATTTTATGTGGAAATTTTAAAAACAACAAAGTGCATTTCATAGCAATATGCCAGACAAGTTTATTATCCCTTAAATTAGAAAACATTACATACTTTAATAATCTTGGAATTATAATTAAGAGCACTTAGTTTACATGATTTTTAATTTTTATTATTTACTGGTCCTTTAGTTTGAACTTTCCTTTTTATTTTATTATTATTAATACATATTTTTTTGGCAGTCGTAATTTTGGAAGTTAAAAGTTTTTCATTTTATATTTTTTAAAAGTTAGAATAAAATTCTAGAGTTCGCGCGCAGGTAACTTATAAGAAGATATATGTAAGTGCATATTTTAATTTTTAAAAGCTTAGTAAATGCTTATTTATTTATGTACATAGTTTCGTTATTGGTTGCATTCAACTTGAAGCCTTGTTATATTATAAACTTGTCTATGTGCGGTAAACGATAAGTTACTCATATTATCAGGGAAACCGCAAATATGCAATTGCATGTTTTTTCTTGTCTCACTTATTTATGCAGCGATAAGATATTTATCTGTTTGAGAACTTTTTATGAATTTTGGCAATGATTTGTTAGTGCATATTTTTGCATATTTTACTCTTTAAGGCATGTTTTTGCATATTTCAGTCTTATGCGCATATTTTAATCATTTTTTATATTTTCTAGAGCATATTTTTTTTTAAGAGAAGTAACACTCAGGCAATTAATGCCTACTACTATTACTAGGTGTTACCTTCTTTAGGAAAGGCATGATGGGGTGGCGGCATCATCGGGCCGTATTTTTTCCAAAATGAGCACGTTCAGGCAGTTACTGTGAATGGTGTTCGCTATCGTGAGATTATAACGAACTTTTTATGGCCCAAATTGTAAGATATGGATGTGGATGATATGTGGTTACAACAGGATGGTGCCACTTGCCACACAGCCAACGAAACAATGGCTCTTTTGAGCGACAAATTCAATGGCCGTGTTATCGCCAAGATCATGTGATTTGACACCGTTGGACTTCTTTCTTGGGGGTTATTTGAAAGAAAAGGTGTACGTCGATAAGCCAGCAACAATTCAAGAGCCAAAGGATGAGATAATTCGGCACATTAACGGCATAGAATCTCAATTATGCCTCAGCGTTATCGAAAATTTGGACCGAGGTCGCGGCGGCCATTTGGCCGATATTTTGCTCCATACATAATTGAACCAGACCATATTATCATGATAAAAAGAAATGACAATAATTTACTAAATAATTTGTGTTTTATTCAAAATCAAAATAAAAAATATATAAATTTAAATTTAACCACCCTTTATATCGAAAATACAGTTCCAAAGATTTCATTCTGATATAAGGATCACTCACTTTTAAAGTTGAAGTAATTTTTTTTTTCTTGATTTAATTTTTTATTGTTTTTTATTTGTTGTAGTTTTGTCTTATTTTGTATGCAAATGTTATTGCAGTGTTTGATTAAACATATATATATATTTTTTTTTTCAAATAAATCTATATACGTGACAGCGCATAGGGAAAAGGGTTAAAAAAATCAATTTTCACTTTTTTTTATGTGGACAACATCTGAGCATCGAATGAGACCGATCCCATGCCCCAAAAGTGTTACCTCCCAGAGATATGTGCGTTTTATGAAATTGAAGTCGACGATTCTAAGGTTATGTGAAAAAAATTTCGTACTAACAGAGTGATATTCACGATTGAAAAAAATTATAAATGAGTATTTATTATAATTCACAATTAATAATTTCAGAAAATAAACCTGGATTCGAAAAAACGCGAGCAAAATTGATATCAAACTCATGGAAACCGCGCGCTAGGTAGAAAACAGTAAAAACCAACTACACAAAACAAGAGGTAGGGACGACCTACGCGCGTTTTCAAGGTTGACCAACACGTTCCTGACGTCATGAGATGTGTCGCTTTCAAATGAGACCAATACCAACACGCTCAGTGATGGTACACCAAAGATACACGTATTTAAATCTTTAAAATGGCTCTCCTGAACAAATCCTGTTTTTACCCTTAGGTCCCTTTCTAGTTTGCACGTCACATATATAAAATTCTCGTCTCACGGTGTTTGTAATTGAACTCCTCCGAAATGGCTTGACAGATTTTTATGAAATTATGATAGGTCTGCGAATAGGTTATAGACTATTTTTAGTACCCGTAAGTGGAATATGCCACGCCCACACGAACAAAATATCTTATATCTTGCAACCAGAACAATTGAATGGCTTTTTTACAGATTCCCTATAAACTTCGTACGAACGATCGCAATGAAATTTGGTGGACTTAGTCTGTGTAACTCCGGGAGGGTTTCAGGGTATTACCTTTTTTGAAACCAGTACCAGGAGGGCGATATTGGAGAAATTTCTGCCCCTCCGAAACGTGAAAGCCAATTTTAATAAAATTTAGAACATAGATATATTTGCATCTAAGAGCTTACATAGGCTCTGTACATTTTCAAAACTAGAACAAGGAGGGCGTTACAGGGGAAATTTCTATCCCTACGAAATGATCAAACCGATTTTAATAAAATTTGGAACATATATAGATCTGTATCTAAAAAGTCACAAAGGCCATATACAGTTTTAAAAATAAGACCAATAGGGCGATAGGGGAAATGTATGCCCTTCCGAAACGTTCGAACCAATTTTAATGAAATATTAGAAGGACACATAGGCTATGTGCGTTTTTAAAACTAGGGCCAGGAGGGCGTTACAGGGGAAATTTTTATCTCTTCGAAACGTTCCAATCGATTTTGATGAAACTCAGAACATAAATCTGCGTCTAGAAATTCACAAAATTACCATAGACATTTTCTAAAGTAGGGCCACGAAGAAGTAGGGGGCGAAATTCTGGGTCTCAACTGGATATTAGTGAAATTTAAAATATACATACCCCTTCGTTTAGAAGAAGACATACTCTATGTAACTTCTCGAAAGTAAGATCAGCAAGGGGCCAGGGGATGAGTCCCGCTCCTCCGAAACGTTGAAATCGATTTTAATGAAATTTAAAGCATAGAAGAAGATATAGTCTATGTACCTAATTTCTGCTGCTCCGACACTTTCAAATCTATGTAAATGAGTTTTAAAAGACCAAGGGGGGTAAATTTTAAAGTCGATCGGGGTAGCGAAGCACACCGGGTGTCGCTAGTCAATTTATATTATTTTTAAGAGCATATTTTTGGGGTTTTTAGCGCATATTTTCAAGTTTATAGTGGATATTGAATGCTTAAACACTTTCTTTAGGTCATATTTCTGGTTTCCCTGTTTGTTACTCTATAAAACTTTTGAATTAAACATATAAGAATTTTTTGATGTTGCTTTCGTCCCTCTTGAGGCAGTTAGTTAGTTAATTGTAATTGTAAAAGAAATGGTAAGCAAGATTGCTTTGATCACACAATCGAAATCAGCCAACTAATTAAATATCTTGTAACTCTTTCTTTTATATGGTTTAAACGTCCCCTTCCTCAATATTTGCTAATTTGTTTGCATTTTTTCCCCAGTTTTAGTTGTTTTCCTTCTGTAAATAAATCATGTATTTCTTTCTTTCTTGGTTTAATAACCCTGTTTCATTACTCTTTTTTATACCCTTTACCAACAAAAATGGTAAAAGGGTATATATAGGTTTGTCATTCCGTTTGTAATTTCTATAATATCAATAAGCGACACATAAAATATATATATTCTGGATCCTTATGCATAGGGAAGACGAATAAGCGATGTCCGTCTGTCCGTCTGTCCGTCTGTCCGTCTGTCTGTACGTGAAATCGGTTTTCCGAAGCTCCCAGAAAAGCTAGAGACTTCGTTCTTGGACTGGCGTGTCAGAAATTTTCCAAAATAGATTGGTATTGAAATTCAGCAAAATCGAGCAGACCATTGCAGAGCTGGAAAACTTAAACTTTATTTTGCCATATAAAAGTAACTACCGAAAACAAATTTTTATTTTTTTTAATAAATAAATTTATTTTACACTTCAGTACGACTAAAATTGGAATTTTAAATTAAAAAAATATGAAAAAAATTAAAAAGATGTTTCCAGGGTTGGAAAACTTTAACTTTTTGTGTTATGTAAAATTAACTATGTCTAAAACTATATTAGTATTTTCTCGAGAACCGTAAGAGCTACAGACCTGAAATTTGGACACAGTGTGTAGACCTTTGGCCGCTACAACAACAAATACATGAGAATTGGAAATTAAAGGGTGTTCCAAAACGAGCAACGAAAAATGTTAAAATCCCATGTAATATACATACAATTATATGTATATACACTTTTTATACAGACTACAAAAATTAACACTAAAATTTCCAAAAATTTAAATTAAAGGGTGTTCCATCACTTAATGCAATTTTGACTATGCAATTTTTACAACTTGCTGTATCTTGGAAACCGTAAGAGCAAAACTCTTGAAATTTTCAAAAACGGTAAAACTAAAAAAACAAAAAATTATAAAATCGCCAAAACGAAAAAAATCGCCAAAAACAAAAAAATCGCCAAAACGAAAAAAAGCACCAAACTAAAAAAAATTTCTAAAGCTAAAATAAATCGCATAAAACGGAAGAATTGCTAAAATGTAAAAAAAATCGCCAAAATGAAAGAAAATCGCTAAAATGAAAAAATCGCCAAGATGAAAAAAAATCGCCAAAACGAAAAAAACCCAAAAAAACTGAAAAAAGTCGCCAAAATGAAAAAAAACCCAAAACAGGAAAAAATCGCCAAAAACAAAAAAAAAATTGCCAAAACGAAAAAAAAAATCGCCAAAATGAAAAAAATCGCCAAAACGAAAAAAAACCTAAAAAACAGACAAAAATCGCCAAAATGAAAAAAAAAAATCGCCAAAATGAAAAAAAAACAAAAAAAAAAACAAAAAAATCGCCTAAATAAAAATAAAAACAAAAAAATCGCCTAAATGAAAGAAAATCGCCAAAATGAAAAAAAATCGCCAAAATGAAAAAAATCGCCAAAACGAAAAAAAAACCTAAAAACAGACAAAAATCACCAAAAGGAAAAAAAATCGCCAAAATGAAAAAAAATCGCCAAAACGAAAAAAACCCCAAAAAAATCGCCAAAATGAAAAAAAAAACAAAGAAAAAAGAAAAAAAATCGCATATTCAGGCGATCAACCCAAAAACAAAAAAAAAATCGCCAAAATGAAAAAAAATCGTCAAAATGGGAAAAATCTCCAAAATGAAGAAAAGCCCAAAAACAGAAAAATATCGCCAAAATGAAAAAAACCTCCAAAAACAGAAAAAAATCGCCAAAACGAGAAAAAAGCGACAAAACTGAAAAAATCGTTTAAGCTGAAAAAAAATTCAAAAAAACAAAAAAGCCTACCTTTCGTGCGCGATTCAAAGTCGCACTTTACTGAATTTTTTAATATTAAAGGAATTAAATGAAACTAGGTTCTTTCTTATTTCGTTTTTGTATGTATTTTTTAAAGATCTAGATTGGTATCAATAATCAGAAAAATCCAAAATTATGACTCCAGGGTTGGAAAACTCACACTTTTTGGGTTATGTAAAATTAAATAGGTCTAAAATTTTTTCTCTTTTTCTTTATAAATTGAATATATTTTATGCTTCTTAAAGAAAAGTTTGGCGTATGAAATTTGAAAAATGAAAATTATAGCTCCATAGATGGAAACTTTAAAAAAATTATAAATTTTTTACAAAAAATATATATATGTACGTACGTTGGTAAAGGTTATATAAGATTCGGCATAGCCGAATATAGCACTCTTACTTGTTTTAACTATCTCAAGCAACTAAAAAAGATAACTAAGTTGTCCCCTCTGATATTCTTTTATATAAGAAAAAAGTGTTATTTTTAAAAACCATGTTTTAAAATCATTTCAGCCAGGCAACGAACCGACCAACCAACCAAACAACCAAACAACCAACAACTTCTTCATGAAAAGCGTGCCACATACACTTTGGAGATTTTGTGTATTGTTTCATACTTAATGCTTTTGAGTGTTAAATATACAACAGCAGCAGCAACAACAACTACAACAACAACAACAACAACAACAAACATGAAATAATACTAAATTATTGTTACACAAAAATTACTGCGATATCAAAAAAAAAAAAAAAAATAAGAATTAAATGCACTTGCAAGTGGCATGAATGTGGAGGGAGAGTTTTTGTTGCACATGCACGGCATTTTTTATTACGAGTATTATTTTGTGGCCGTTTTATTCTGGAGTCAACTCATTTATAGCTGACTGACTGAAATGTTTCGTTTGTAAAACGAACGATAATAAAGCTAATGAAAAGGTGCTCTTGAAATAGGTGCCCACTTGACGGTTACTCACTGACTGGTGGTGGCGGCATGTAGCAAGCAAATGAGCTTTAGAATTTTCTTTCAAGAAGCATTTTACACGCATGCAACAAAGCGTAAAACAACGATGAGTTGCTTCTTAAACACCATTTCTGTCCAATTGGTTGATTATCTTTTTCTCAGTTACTACCAGCTGCTGTTTGTTGTTACTGTTACTGTTGCTGTTGCTGTTGTTGCTGCTGCTGTTGCTCTTTCATACTAACCTACCCCACGATATCATCACTTGAGGAAAAGAATCTGAGAAGCAGCACTAAGCGACTAAATTCATATAAATAAAATGTTTAATGAACATTTTTAATTCTATTCTTAAATGGAATTTTCAGTTACAATTATGAGAGTTTTGATGTTTGCTTGCGGTGATTGGAAAAGAACAATAAAAATAAAAATTAAAATTAAAAAAAAAACAAAAACAAATCGGTCATTGACTTTGACGTTTTACAGTGCATGCATTTTTCTCTATATGAGAAAAATAAGCTTTCAACTAACTATTGAGAAAGTTTCAGTTATGTCAACTTTTGTTTTCATTATTTATAGTTACCCTCTAGTCAGCCTAGTGGCATATGTCGCTATGTCAACACTCTTTTCCCTAGCGACAATTGCACTAGTTGAAATGTCGACAACTTTCCTTTTATGCGTGAGTATAGATACGTTAGAGACAACACTTCTAGTGTATTTCTGGTGACATTGTCAATGAACGCGTCAATAGTTTGTTTTTCTTTTTTATTATGCTATGCAATAATGTTAAAAACTTACGTAGATAAGTATGTATGTCTGTATGTATTTAAGTTTGTTTCCCCAACCCTTATAAAATTGTAGACGAGGGTCACTAAAATGTACTAGTGATTCTTTAGTTCAAATATCTCCATATGGTCGTAAATGAATAGTGCTAAAGTCTACTGGTAGATTTTCAATGACAACCCTATGTTATACTCGTATGTCAATAGGCAATTATATTGGCTGCGGTACATCTATTCACTTGTACTATTGACAATGTCACTAGTAAATCACTACAATTTTACTATTCACATCGAGCGAGGAAATATCGATATTGTAGACTAGATACCCTAAAATTTACTAGTGAATCTTTGGTGCCAATGGCTCCATGTGGTCCCAAAAGAACTACTTAGTCAGTATTGCTACAGTCTAGTGGTGGATTTTCAATGACAAGCTAATGTTAAATGTCAATAGATAATTACATTGGCTGGGGTACACCTGGTCAGTAGTACTACTGACAATGTCACTAGTAAATCACTACAATTTCACTATTCGCATTTTCTGCAGGGTACTTACACATGTACTACACATGTATGTATGTATGTATGTATGTATGTATGTATGTGTGTATATAAATAGCAGGAAACTAGTCATAGATACACACATATACACGAGCAACAAGTCCGTTAATTAAATAAGAGAAATGCAAATAATTATAATTAATTAAATATTGAAATTTTTGGTTTTCTAGTTTTATTACGACTATAAGTGGCAAAGTACAAACACACACACGCACACACACTTATGCATACACGAAGTGCGTATACATTTATGAATGTATCTACTACGAGTATGTCTGCTGCCAGAGATGGTTTTAAGAAATCTTTTAAAATATTTTAATCCATATCGCTCATTTACTAATATAACGTCAAGGAACTTTCTTAAAAGTTACTTTTTTTTAAGGTACCTTTATTTTAAAAGTACCTTTTTTAAAAATGTAGTTTTTTTAATAAGGTACTTTTTTTGAAAAGGTACTTTTTTTAAACAGATTCTTTTTTTAAAAAGGTACTTTTTTAAAAAGGTACTTTTTTAAAAAGGTACTTTTTTAAAAAGGTACTTTTTTAAACTACATACTTTTCTTAAAAAGGTACTTATTTTAAAGTACTTTTTTTTTAAGCTACTTTTATAGGAGTACTCTTTTTAAAAAGGTACTTTTACAAGAGTACTTTTTTTGAAAGATACTTTAATAAAAAAAACCTACTTTTTTGAAAAGATACTTTTAAAAAAATCATTTTTTACAAAGTTACTTTTTTAATAAAATATTATTTTAAAAAGCAAATTTTTTGAACGGCAATTTTAAAAAAAATCTTTTACAAAAAATATTTTTAAATAATTTTATACTTTTGAAAAGTAATTTTTAAGTATGATAAAAGGCTAACTTAAAAAAAAAAGTTATTTTTATAGATACTTTTTCTAAAAGGTACTTTTTTAATAGCTACTTTTTTAAAATGTATTTTGTTAAAGTTTTCTGAAAAAGAACTTTTTAAAAAAAGTAGCTTTTAAAAGGATACTTTTACATTAAGGTACTTTTTTAAAAGGATACTTTTTAAAAGGGTATTTTTTTCAAAGAGTACTTTTTGAAAAGGGTACTTTTTTAAAAGAGTTCTTTTTTAAAAGGGTATTTCTTTAAAAGAGTTCTTTTTTAAAAGGGTACCTCTTTAAAAGAGTTCTTTTTTAAAAAGTACTTTTTTGAAAGTATTTTTTTAAAAGGAACTTTTTAAAAGGGTACTTTTTTGAAATGTTACTTTTTGAGAAGGGTACTTTTTAAAAGGGTACTGTTTTAAAATGGTACTTTTTTAAAAGGGTACTTTTTAAAAGGGTACTTTTTTGAAAGGTTACTTTTTGAAAAGGGTACTTTTTGAAAAGGGTACTTTTAAAAGGGTACTTTTTTAAAGGGGTACTTTTTAAAAGGGTACTTTTTGTGAAGGGTACTTTTTTAAAAGGGTACTTTTTAAAAATAGTACTTTTTAAAATGGTACTTTTTTAAAATGGTACATTTTTAAAGAAACTTTTTTATAGTTTTTACAAACTACTTTTTTGAAACGGTGGTTTTTCAAAAATATACTTATTTAAAAAGAGTAACTTTTAAAAACAATTTTTTAGAGGAACCTTTTTATAAAGGTACTTTTTTAAGTTACTTATTTTAAAAAGAACCTGTTTAGAAAAGTACTGTTTCAAAAAGGTACCTTGTTGGGAGCAACTTAGTTAAATTTTGGTTTTTTAATTACATTTCCTTAAAAATAGTATTTTTTTAAAGGTACTTTTTAAGATAGAAATTGTTTAAAATGCACTTGATTAAAAAAGAATTTCATTTATTAAATTTTCCTTTCCTAATCTAAGATTTTTATGTTTATGTGCTTAAAATAGTTAGTTTTAACAGACTGATTAATTTTTATAAACATTTAAATTAAGTAATTTTTTTAAGTGTACTTTTTGAAAGGTTTTATAATTAGGCCCAAAGAAAACCATTAAAGGGAAGTTAAAAAAGAAGAAGTGGAGCAGGACACACACACACACACGCCATAATTGTCATAAAAAAACATAAAAGAAAGATTAATAGCACCGATAAGACATCCATCAAAGGATTATTAAAAAGATGGATTTCCCGATAGACTAACAGAAAGAGGCATGATAAAAAAAATCGTAAAAGATTTAAAAATGTTTTAGTCATAAGAGCGAGTACTTAAGTGGTTTAGAAAATATGGAAAAACTTGCAACAAAAGAAATTTTAACTAAACTAAATGTTACAAATCCAAGAACAAACCCACTACACCAAATTTAATTATCCCTACGGTTCATATATAAAAATAAATTAACTAAATGCATATGTAGTTATAAAAAATTATACTTGTTCTGTTTGTTGTTGTTTTTTTTTTTTTTTTTTCATTGCCAAAAGAAGATGGGTTTATCTGTGCACACCAGACATGTCTTCTGCTCAGTCGTTTTATTTATTTTATTTCTTACAATTTATTATTCATAATTCCCATTTTTTATGTAGGAACATTTCTTTTTTCGTTAACAAAAAAAAAAAAAAAAAAAACTTTATTCACTTGTAGCGTTTCATGTTTGTTATTCATTTCGAATAACTTCCGCAAAATTTTTAAGCAAAAAAAAATTAAAACTTAAACGACTGTTAAATGCACAAGTAAAGTTATAGAGTTTTATACTCGTACATTAAATATTCAACTGAAAAAGAAACAGTTAATTTTAGTAAAAAAAATAAATAAATTCTGTCTGATCATTTCTTTATTTTATTATTAAATTTTTCTTTTTAATTTAATCTTATATTGTTACATGGTTTAGTTTAAACACGCTATTACTTTTTAGTTTAAGTAGTTTTATGGCTGGCGCAATGAAAATGTGACAGATGGTTAAATAAAGAACTTTTAAAACAAAAGGAAAAATATATGTATATAATTTTCTAGAATAAGTTCATACATACATATGTACATTAGGGATATAACTTTTTAATAATTTTTTAAAATATCAAAATGGCATAGCACGCCAGAGCATGAAAAACTATAAGGAAACGTATGTATTAGTGTTTTCACACTGGCAAGTTAAAACCTGGTTTTAACGTTAAAACCATAAACAGCTGATTTTGCATTCACACTGCAAGTTTGTTAAATTCAGGTTTTAACTCACAGAATGTCTAATAACTTTGCTCAAAATAAAATAAATCTCCTGCAGAAATGCGTGTGTTTGTTGTTGTATTTTTTCTGCTTTTTATAACACTTATTTGACAAACTGTAAAACAACTGTTTTGTTTGTATGAAAAACTTAGAAACTTTACAATGCGCTCTAAAATAGAAATTATTTTATACTTTGTAAATAAATGTTTTAAAATTATGGAACTAGTAATACAAAGTGAGGAAGTGATTGGAAATCAAGTTATTGTATATAAAAATTACAAAAAAAAAATTTTTTCATCGGCGGATCGATGTCAATCACATCGTCTATTTTCACTTTCCAGAGGTCAATGAAAATATTTTCGTGGTTTTCCTTTAAAAAACTCTTTTCCATAATTTTTTGATTATTGTTGCTGCTGCATCCATTTTTAAGTTGAAAATCTTTCAATAGACATCTATTGGTATTCACTGGCATAAACATTATCAGCTGCTGCCGGTCATTTTAACTTGGCAGCACTGAATTTACCACAGCAAAAACATTGTTGCATTTCATAAAACCAAATTAAAACCAATTCAGAAATGGTTTTAAGTTGGATTTAACAAAAACAATTTGTATGGTAAAACCAGGTTTTAACAGTTGGTTTTAGCGTTAAAACCAACATTTATTAAAACCAAGTCAGTGTGAAAACACTATATGATAACTTTTTCGCTAAGGTCAAAAAAGTTCACACACCAACCGCGTTGGAGTTAATATAATAATATGTTTATTTAAAACAAAAAATAAATAAAAAAAAACACCGTATAAAATTATGAATATTCAATATTGCATTAAGAAGGCCTCGAAATAATTTTAGATTATGTAAAATAATATTTTTGTTAGTTCAAGTCCGTGCTTTAAGCCCCAAATTCATAAATAATAGCAATAGTTTAACCAATAATATTTGATTCTCAGCTCTTTGTTTACCATTAGTTAAACAAATAGTTAGACAACAGCTGATTCGTTGTAAGCTCTTTTAGTATTGTTGTTTTGTGAAAAATTTTATACACATTTCACACATACATACGTTGTCAAGCATATTCTTTGTATTTAGATGTAACACATTCTTTTTATTTTACTTTCTATTATATTTTGGTTTTTCCGAACCAATTTCAGCACTAATTAAATATATTGCACGATAAAATTAGACGAGCGAGAACTGTTTTATCCATTTTTAAGAAATAATATAACAAATGTAAACAAAAACCATATGCTGCCGATAATGAAAGGGTTACCATTATTTGCTCATATTAAGAACTTGTGTGAATATGAAGTAATAGTTAAACAATAGTTATCATTTTAGTTTACTAATAATTAACTAATGACTGTAAATTTGGCCCTAAGTGTTCCAAAATGTCTTTCTTTGGTTTAGAAAACCCAATTGGTGCGTGCAATTTTTTGAGAAAAATTACAAAAGCTTATCAGGGCAATTATGTAAAAAATTCCGCAGGTAATTTCTCCCAGGGAACTATTCCAACTAATAGCAAATGATAGGGAAAACAAAAAATTCTAATTGGAAAAGGGAGAAATTTCCTGCGGAATTTTTTACATAATTGCCCTGTATGATTTTCATGGTTGCTAGGACATGGTTTACCTGATGCTACTATGCCAAAAAATTGGTTATACCCCTAATGTACATACATACATACGTACATATTTAATAAGGAAGATGATGGGTGATGAAAATCACTGGAGCTGTTAGGCAAAAAAAAACCATCTGTTTGGAAAGCAATTGATTTCCAAATTAATTAAGCACTGGCATACAATATTGTACGAGTATATCGTTACCTTAATATAGAAAGGCTCTAATTCATTATTTTTTTAAAATAAAGAATTTTGCATTTTTCGATATATTCCATGTTCTTTAATCGAAATATACCAAAAAGTCAGTTTAAAAAAATTATGAGTTAGGGCCATTCTATATTAAGGTAACGATATACATAAATACAGTGGAATTTCTCTTGAGCGGACACCGAAGGGACCATTGAAATGTGTCCGCACAAGGGGACTGTCCGGTCAAAAGAAAACTAAACATTTAAATGGAGCGCTGCCGGGACCTGTCACAAGTGTCCTTCTAAAGGGGGTGTCCGTTAAGGGAGATTCCACTGTATGTGCATAGATTTTTTTTATTATTTAGTTAGCACAAATAAGAAAAAGTTATACCCAGAGATGGAGCTTCTAGCGGTACATATTGTTACCTTAATATATAGGGTGTTTTTTATAGAGGCATGGAACTTTGAAATGGAATAAAACAGAGATGCATTTTTTAAATTGTTATGAAATTTACTTTATTCGAAAGATACGCTTCTAGCATTATAATTTAAATATGACTTCTGGCATATGACCGCCACGGCTGGCTAGGACGTAGTCTAGTCTGGAGGTCCAATTTTCGATGACCTTTTCCAACACTTGTGGCCGTATACTGGCAACAACGCGGCGAATGTTGTCCTTCAAGTGGTAAATTTTTTCAGGCTTATCGGAGTAAACTAGCGACTTCACATATCCCCACAGAAAATAGTCTATCGGCATTAAATTGCACGATCTTGGAGGCCAATTCACGGGTCTGAAACGTACGGTTACGAAACGTTTCCATCAATAAATCAATTCTGGCACGAGCTGTGTTACATGGTGCGCCGTCTTGTTGAAACCACAGCTCCTACACATCATTGTTATTTAATTGATGAACGCTACGCTCTACAGCAGCAATGAATTCTTCTGTATGCACAGTAGGACGTCTCTGTGGACGCGGATTATTATTAAGAGTAAACGTGGTGCGAAAACGTTCCATACTTAATTGAATTAATTGCTCTGATGGACGATGTTATTGACGTAGTGCGCGATACAACTTTAGAACAGAACCATGATTTTCAAAATAAATTTGCACAATTTGGAAGCGTTGTTCAGGTCTATTCATGTTGAAATGTAAGCCAAACTAAACATAAGTCACCTGACAGCTGACAGAATGACTGCCAGTTAAAAGAGTATTGCCAACGTAAAGTTTTATACCTCTATAAAAAACACCCTTTAGAAAGGCCCTAACTCTTTATTTATTTTAAATCGAGATGTTTTCAATATTCGATACATTAAATGTTCTTCTATCGAAATATACAACAAAAACTCGATTTCTATATTAAGGTAATGCTATGTAAAAGTAAATTTCTATTTGTGTGTTTGTCTGTATGTTTAAAGGCTATAGGACCCTAAACCAGATGAACTGATGGTCTGGGAGGAACAATATGTAGGTTCCTTCTTATTATGAATTTAGAACATTTCGCTGAACCTCGCCCTCAGTATCGACTACGGCCGATTATTAGAAATTGGTCATGAAGATGTATTGGAAAAAGTTTGGAGTCCTTGAGTTAACAATGAAATTTTTATTTTTCACACTAGGATACAGCATTCAAAGCACAGAATTTTACTCGATAGAAAATTCAATGATTAGCAAAATTCGATATTCTCATAATACGAATTTGAAATTCGATCCTCTATGCTTGAAAGTCAGTAAAGATCGAATATCGAATGGAACTCATGAGAAGCTCCTAGAGGAAGACTATTAAATCGATTTCTTTAATTTATTGAACTCTTAAACCAAGAGTCTCCATTTTTATATGCGTTCCCAATTTAAGAGCATGAAAAACAAGTACACATAACATGCACATATATGTACATCAGTAGTGCGATTCACTAACTTTTTTTTAACGATAATCGCATCGTTAAAACAATTATGACGAAAATTTATCGAATTTGCTATTCAGTAACATTTTTAAAGATATTCGCTGTAGGTTAATGTCAGCTTTGCCGTTATTTAACCGACAATAATTTATGTGCTGTTAATTTTATCGACAAATTTCAACACAAAATATCAGTTAATTTGTTAAAAAGAAGTTACAGAATCACACAATCGTTCCTGCAAGCGACAAAATGTATAGACCAAAATTACGACTGTGGGATCGTTAAAAGTTACTGAATCGCACCACAGAGCTGGCCATCGAGATAAACACGCGAGAAATGTATTCTCGTATGTGTATTCATTTGTATAAGAAAGCCGATTGATGTTCGGCATTCTGGTGCTACTTTGGGCAGCTCAGATGTACACACATATATCTTGAGAAATCATATCACCCACTTGACCTGAGATTCGATATAAATAAATGCTCACTAAGCCAAGAAATTTCGAAACAAAATTGTTCGTTAATTGTTCAAGAATCTAAAAAAAAAATTGAAGGAATCTTTCTCGATAGTTTCTCTAATGTGTGACGATAGCCTAATGGATGTGTGCTAATGTAGTAGCCTTGTGGTATCGTTTTCGAATCTGATTCACTGCAGTGTAAGTAAAAGAATTAAATTATATACATATATAAATTAATTTAAATAAATAAATTAAAAAATAAAAATAATAAATAATCTTAAAAAATTACCTTTTCTGCTGCCTTCTTGCGATATCGAAATTAGTTCGATATTGGCTCCCTTTTGATATTACTAACGAAATAAAATGTTTTTGAAACAAAACTGAGCGACATGTAAACTTTTTCGGTTCATTTTTGAGTGTCATTCTCTCTCTATACACGATAAAGATAAGTGCAGGTCATATTAACAGAAAAATAGAAGCTGGTGCTTACAGGGGGTTAAAAGGCCCTTGTTATTTTAGTCATAAATAATTATGTAGCTATATGTGTACATAATTACTTGTTTGTATATTTATTTAGCTGGCTAACCATTGTTAATGTAACAATTTAAAATTCAATTGAACTACATACAAAGATTTTCTTACTTGCTGCCTTTTACACGTGTGTTTGCATAACCAGCCTCATTAATCTATAATTAGAAAATATTAAAATCAAATCGTATCTTCTCAAGTACAAGTGCTGGATTTGAAGGCTAATAAAAAATGGGGGTTAAAAAGTAAAAACACGTTCATACTTACTCGTATACGAGTAAACATACATAAATACATACCGCTCGTTTATTACAACATAATCAACAAAATAAGTCAACGAAAATTAAGTTAATCGTATAGAATAATTTGTCATTGTCGGTCGTATTGTTTAAAAATTATTAACATCTTCAGAGAAGAAAATATGTTGATTGGAGTTACATATCGATGGCATGCAGTATAAAGGCCCTAAATTGTATTTTTACGAAATTTAGTTTTTCAGTGATTCCAATACATTTCACACAATTACACCTCATCACAAAAAATTATTGCAATAGTGTAAAAAACAACGCTTTTTCATTTCGAATATTACAACTTCTGTTATTATTCTAGTATTATATTATTATATTATTACTAGCTGACCCCGGTCCGCGTTGCTGTCCCTAAGCAAACATTAGTGTTGTATATGGCATTGGTGGTACAATATGAAAATTGGATTTTGCCCACGAATAAACTAAATATTGGACCATCTGTCGGACAAACTTCAAACTACATAGAAACACTACTCACGCCCTATAGAGCATGTATATAAAGTTTTGTCAATATCGGTGCAGTAGTTCTTGAGTTACGGTGCAAAAACACAAAAATAATAAATACTGCGCCATCTGCCGGACGAACTTCAAACTACACAGAAACACTCCTCACGCCCCATAGAGCATGTATATAAAGTTTTGTCAACATCGGTGCAGTAGTTCTTGAGTTACGGTGAAAAAACACAAAAAAACTAAATATGGCGCCATCTGTCGGACGAACTTCAAACTACACAGAAACACTCCTCACGCCCCATAGAGCATGTATATAAAGTTTGCTCGAAATCGGTGCAGTAGTTCTTGAGTTACGGTGCAAAATCACAAAAAAAAACTAAATATGGCGCCGTCTGTCGGACGAACTTTAAACTACACAGAAACACTACTCACGCCCTATAGAGCATGTATATGAAGTCAGTAGTTCTTGAGTTACGGTGCAAAAACACAAAAATAATAAATACTGCGCCATCTGCCGGACGAACTTCAAACTACACAGAAACACTCCTCACGCCCCATAGAGCATGTATATAAAGTTTTGTCAACATCGGTGCAGTAGTTCTTGAGTTACGGTGAAAAAACACAAAAAAACTAAATATGGCGCCATCTGTCGGACGAACTTCAAACTACACAGAAACACTCCTCACGCCCCATAGAGCATGTATATAAAGTTTGCTCGAAATCGGTGCAGTAGTTCTTGAGTTACGGTGCAAAATCACAAAAAAAAACTAAATATGGCGCCGTCTGTCGGACGAACTTTAAACTACACAGAAACACTACTCACGCCCTATAGAGCATGTATATGAAGTCAGTAGTTCTTGAGTTACGGTGCAAAAACACAAAAAAAGCTGAATATTGCGCCATCTGCCGGACGAACTTCAAACTACACAGAAACACTCCTCACGCCCCATAGAGCATGTATATAAAGTTTTGTCAATATCGGTGCAGTAGTTCTTGAGTTACGGTGGAAAAACACAAAAAAACTAAATATTGCGCCATCTGCCGGACAAACTTCAAACTACACAGAAACACTCCTCACGCCCCATAGAGCATGCATATAAAGTTTTGTCAACATCGGTGCAGTAGTTCTTGAGTTACGGTGAAAAAACACAAAAAAACTAAAAATTGCGCCATCTGTCGGACGAATCACTATTTCTGAAAGGGGCGTAGCATTTACCGGGGTAGAATATATATAAAAACACGCACCGGTCTTTTACAAATATTTTGTGGGGTGGAAGCCGAAAATCTGTTGGGGCATTGAAGAGTTCACCCATAACAAATAAACGTGTTTTTGTATTATATATAATAAGATAAGATGTTATTATATTGTTATATTATTCTATTATTATATTATTATATTATTATTGTCCTTTAAAATTGCAATTATTTGACTTAGGGCCTTTTTACTTCAGACCAACGATATACATATGTACATATGGATGAATAATAACAACTTTAACTTCGTTTTCTGTTCAACTAACTTTTGGGAGTTATAACTATATTCCAACAAAGTAGCAATATGTATTTACAGCTATGCACAAATAAATAGCGCACATAAGAAGTCTATCAACCCGCTAATTATTTCTGATAAATTTTTACGACATTTAATACGTATGTATGTATGTGAACCATTTTGTTGCTTTACTTGACTTCTTTTTAAATTCTAGGGAAAAGTTATATTAATCTTTTTGCATATTTGTTTGTGAAAGGCTTAAGTTTTTTCCTTTGGACAAAGAAATAGCGCAGTTACATTCAAGTTTCGAACAGAGTTAGTAGGTGCATTATTTAGTAGAAAAATCTTGTGTGATTTATAATAAAACTTGTTGTTTAAATTTTTTTTTTAATTCATAAAAAATCAAAAAAAATTAAATTTTTAGGCAAAAAAAAATTTGTTCCCTTCATACATTAATTTTTAACTTCGAAAGTGTTGCACACATAGGAAAACGGTATAAGAACATATTAGAGGAATTGTAATTCTTAATTTTTCTAAATTTGTTTCAGCTAAATCGGACTAGTGGTTCTCGAGTTATGTCCAACAAAAGAGCCTATACGATAGTTACTAACTTCAAATCGATATTAAAAATATTTTAGCAGGTAAGAAGACAAAACGAATGATGCACAAGTTCTTCATTTTGGGCCTACTTTCACGTGAAATTGTCAGAATTGAGTCCCGAATCAATGACTTCAAAAATGTTGTACTGTGTAATACATTCAAGTTGAAATATACCAAAGTAAGCTATTATTCTAAATAAGAATAGAAGTCTGAAAAATCTAAGCCTCAAGTAATTTTCCTTTAACTTATTGAAAAATCGCACAAATTAATTGATATTTTGCTCAGGGGTATTTCAAATATGCAGATTACGTAGGTACTAATAACGCAAAATCAGCTTATCTCGACTTAAGCACTTTTTCCTTTTTGCCACAGATTTGTTGTGTTTTTAAATAACCTTAAGTGCGCTAGTTTGGTGTCCAACTGAGATTGTGATAAAACTAGATTTAATTGCATTTTTAAATGAATTCCTTTTTGAGTTTTTTTTTGTTAGTAAATAAATAAATTGATTAATGTATGCATTAAAAGAAGCTGCAAGATATTTTAGTTTTGATTGAACTATAATTATATTCAATGACTCTTAAGTGCGCTATTTCTGTGTCCATAGCTGTATATATGCGTAAATGTTAGACAGAAAAAAAAAATACATTTATCATAACTATTTAAATATCAGGAGTTCATAATAAATCCTTACCACACTCTGTAAAAGTCACAAGATTAGACAGCCACGTTAATAACATACAACAATAAAATAGCTTACAGACATAAACCAAATAACATCTGTTTACACTTACGCACAAACATATGTTACAAAGAAAAGAATCCACTATTGCGGTAATGACGCCTTTGCAACATAGATTCGTTCTGCTTTGTAACTATGATGGCATTGCGTCCAACTTACAAACCTAAAAGCTTAAGACATTTGTAAACATTGTTAGACCAACTGGCTGGCATGTAGGATCAACTTGACACATTCGGTTATAGCAAGTGCATCCACTTTTAGCTAACAAAAAAATAAATAAATAAATAAAAACAACAACAAAACATGTCATTGTTTCATGAGTGTTCATCATGTCCGGCTGTTATATTTTCACATTCTTTCACCGGCACAGGAACATCTTGCAGTAAATGGTTAGACTCGAATTTACCCACTATGGGCTATAGCACGCACAGCATGTCTGATGGGATGATTATGATGACAGAAAATTAAAGCGGACACCGGTTTTAAATTCCAACAGTAGTTTTTATTTAATTTTTTTTTCTCATATGAAATCAAGAAAAAAATGTTAACAGAGGATTTTGACAGTTAGCCTGTACAAGCACAGGGCAACAAAAAAAAAAACAAAAAGAAACAGCTGTTGCGGTGATGCCACCCTGCAAAATAAATTTCACTTGTATGGAAGAAGACGGAAAACTGTTAAGATTTAAAATTACAAGAATTGCAAAATAAGATTGTAGATTTTGATGTAAAGGGTGTTTTTTATAGAGTTATAGAACTTTGAAATGGAATAAAACAAAGGTGAATTTTTTAAATTGGCATGAAATTTACTTTATTCTAGATATAATCTTCTGGCATTATAATTTAAATATGACTTCTGGCATATGACCGCCACGGTAGTCTAGCGGCATTAAATCGCTTTATCTTGGAGGCCGATTCACGGGTCCGAAACGTGTCAAACTATGCTGCTACCAAATGTTCCTTCAATAAATCAATTAGTAATTCGCACGAGCTGTGTGACATGTAAGCACACAAATCAAGATCTTTCCGCCAAATGTTTCATAAAGTGGATGGATATATATGCAATTTCTGTGCACGATGGCGGATAGATGGTTTGGGGTCTTCCTCTATAGTACGCTCTACAGCAGCAATGACCTCTTCTGTACTCACTGTACGGCGTCTGTGTGCCTACGTAATTATTATCATTTAGAGTAAACGTGCTGCGAAAACGTTCTAAACTTAATCGAATTAATTGCTCTGATTGCGCGATACGCATTTCGAACAGAACCATGATTTTCGAAATAAATTTGCAAAATTTGGAAGCGTTGTTCAGGCTTCAGTGTATTCAATTTGAAATGTTAAACAAAAATTAAATAAATCACTTGACAGCTGACAAAATGGCCGCCAGTTAAAAGTGTTGCCAACTTAAAGTTGTAGTACTCGTATATCGCTATAAAAACACCCTACATACATAAAAATGGATATACAGGCAAGTCCCGGTATAACGAACGATATAATGTCGAAAAATTCGTTATATCGCAGTTTTTTTTCGTGTTATTTTAATTTTTATTACTGTCGGCATGATGCAATACAATAAAAAGAATGAGGGCAATTTGTTTTTAAATAAGTTACCAAATACAAAAATTTTTTTTTTTTTTGAAAAATGCTGCAGTAGATTTTGTTTAATTTTTTTTTTTATTTGCCGTTCGTTATACAGAGCTCACTTTTATCAAAACATTCGCTATATGTGACTTTCTCCTAGTGTGTGAAAATGAAGTTTTGAGAAAAACTCATTTCATCTTATTCTACCCCCTTTTAGGTACCAGAATCCAGTCTTAAGTCCAAACCCGTTTTTTGACACAATAGGTCCCTTTTCTCGGATAAGCGTCACATATAAAGTAGAACTAATGTGAGAAATATGATGCTAGCAAGTTTTTGTTTTTTATTTTGCGATTTTTAGGTGAAAGGTGAAAAGGAACCCTATTGTTTTCGCTACGCAGTCCGTCTGTCCGTCACAGGCTATTTTCTCGAGAACTGTAAGAGCTACGGACCTGAAATTTGGACAGAGTGTGTAGACCTTTGCCCGCTACAGCAGCAAATACACGAGATTTAAAAATTAAAGGGTGTTCCAAAACGAGCAACGAAAAATTTTAAAATCCTATGGAATATACATACAATTGATGTATATATGTATATCGTGCCATAACCGCCAAAATAGCTTAAGGGACATAATTTTCGAACTTCATTTTTTGACCAAAATCGATTATTTGCGATCGTAAATAGTCGATTTTCGTCAAAAAACGAAGTCCAAAAAATGTGTCGCTTAAGCTATTTTAGCGGTTATGGCTCGATATACACTTGAAATTTGTAAGGTTAGTGTATTTTTATACAGACTACAACAATTAACACTAAAATTTAAAAAAATTTTAATTAAAGGGTGTTCCTTTAGGGTGTTTTGACTATGTAATTTTGACAACTTGCTGTATCTTGGAAACCGTAAGAGCAAAACTCTTGAAATTTTCAAAAACGGTAAGACAAAAAAATCCCAAAATTATAAAATCGCCAAACCAAAAAAAAATCGCCCAAATGAAAAAAATCGCCAAAATGAAAAAAACGCCAATATGAACAAAAATCCTCAAAATGCAAAAAAAATCGCCAAAACGAGAAAAAAGAGGAAAAAAAATCATTTCAGCTGAAAAAACGTCAAAAACGCAAAAAAAAACGTAATTTTTAAAAAAAATGCTCAAAGCCCAACGTACGGAACCCTTCGTGCGCGTGCACGAGTCAAAGTCCCATTTTACTCAATTTATTTCTTTATCATTCCTTATATCCAGTATGAAATTATAAGGTGTTAATGTAAATTATTTGGACGTTCGTTAAAGCGAGATTCGTTATAACGAGATTTGAATGTACAGTTAGTTCTAAGTTCTAACATTCCTAAAATAGCATTAAAAAAGAAGCAAGATGTGCTGGCAAACCATTTAAATAACATTTGTGGAAAATAAAAAATAAATAAAAATTCCTACACAATAGAATAGAAAAGGGATAAATGTCTTGTTTAATTAAGTGTTTTATTTTTTTTTATTTCATTTTAATTTTGATATCAATGTCTGTTACCATCTGAATTATTCAGCGCACATGTCAATGCTGCTGTCTGTCACATCAGCACCAGTAATCACAGTCATCATCACTGACACCTTCATTTAATTTTTGCCACACAAAAAAAAAAACAACAACAACACAAAAAATTAAACAGAATGTAACAATAACATCAAAACTACACAGAAATTGTCAAAACAAATGAGGCCCCCACAAAACACTGGATGTGAAAGAAGAAGTACAAAAAACCGCGTGTAAACGCCCACTAACAAAAATCGCAATAATTGTCGGGTGCTACTTTGCCATTTAAATTTATGTATTTGTTATTGTTTTAATTGAGAAAAAATTACGATTAAATAAAAAAAAAGATAAAAAGTGAAGTGAAGTGAAGGCATTTATTTATCTAAAAAATTATTCGTATCGTAAAAGCAAATAACCAAAATTTTTCTTTAAGAAAAAACGTGGTTGAGTAGAATCAAGACTTGTAGTTGGATTTATGTATTTTTTTTTTTTGCCTGTCAATGTGAGAGTGTATCTAATTTAGCCAAATTAATGAAGCATACGTTGGTGTTTTTCTTCTTCTTTGTTTCTGCCCATTCGTTTCCAAATTATTTTGGTTCATGATCTAGTGCTTTCTAAATACACACATACATACATACATACATACATATTTACATATGATTTTATTGTAGTTTATTGAAATTATTAAAAATAAATTTAGAAATCATTGTAGCCGCAAATAAAATAGAACGTGGTAGAGGTTTGTTTTGACGCACCACTTCACCACAAACGAAATCATAGACAATTATGGGAAACTTTGTATGTGCATATTTATTTGAAAGCCTTGGGGGTCAATGAACTTTTGACAGTCTTCTGCTATGTATTTATAATACATAGGTATTCAAATTATAAATTTTTTTGTTAATAGGCATATATAATTGTTCTCAACTGCTATTTAATAATAGACATGGTATTAGATTTCTATAACCCTTTTTTTAGGAACTAATTGCGGTCATGTACACCTTTTATCAACTGGAAATAAGTACTTAAAGTATCATTATATATGTAAATGTAATGAATGATTGGCATTAAAAGTGTAACACTATCACTATTGTATTTTATTCACTATATATTTAAAATTTTACACTTATTGACTTGGCATTTCCGTTGTCACATATACATACCCATGCAACATAACTACATACAGCTATGGACACAAAAATAGCGCACCTAAGAATGATTGGATAGTATTCTAATTAAAACAAAACTAAAATATCTTGCAGCATCTTTTAATGCATACATTAATCAATTTATTTATTTACTAACAAAAGAAAAACTCAAAAAGGAATTCATTTAAAACGCTGACCTTAAAAGCCCATTTAAGAAAATACTTAAACTAAATATAGAAAAAGGTCAATAAAAATAAATACTGGAAATTAAATATATTTTTATCACAATCTCAGTTGGACACCAAAATAGCGCACTTAATGATATTTAAAAAAAAAAAACAAGAAATCTGTGGCAAAAAGATAAAAATGCTTATGTCGAGATAAGCTGATTTTGAGTTATTAGTATCTACGTAATCTGCATATTTGAAAGTACCCCTGAGCAAAATCTCAATTAATTTGTGCGATTTTTCCAGAAGCTATAGCAAAATTACTTGAGGCTTAGATTTTCTAGACTTCTAATCTCATTTGGAATAATGGCTTAATTTAGGCTATACTTTGGTATATTTCGACTAGAATGTATTATTTACAATATGTAGAACCATGTTTGCTTAAAAAAATTTAAAGTCAACACAGAATTTCCCAATTTAAATGTAAAAGAAATAAATTTCTGCAAATCTATTTGAAACGTGCTCTCCTACAAAACAGTCAAATATGACTTAAGCACTTTTTCCTTATTGCCACAGAAATATATTATTATAAGTTAAATAATGTAAATTTACACATTTACTTACTATGCTAATAAAGGGTATTTTTTATAGAGGTATAGATAGCACTTTGAAATGTAATAAAATAAAGATGAATTTTTTAAATTGGCATGAAATTTACTTTATTCGAAAGATAATCTTCTGGCATTATAATTGAAATGTGACTTTTGGCATATTACCGCCACGACTGGCTCGTACGTAGGTAGTCCAATCTTTTATGACTTATTCTAACATTTGTGGTAGTATACTGGCAATAACGCGGCGAATGTTGTCCTCAAAGTGGTCCATCGTTTGGGCTTATCGATGTAGACTAGCGACGTCACATATCCCCACAGAAAATAGTCTAGTGGCCTTAAATCGCACGATCTGAGATGTCAATTCATGGTTTCAAAACGTGAAAATATGCGGTTACCAAACGTTTCTTTCAATAAATCAATTGTGTCACGAGCTGTGTGACATGTAAGCATGCAAACCAAGATCTTTTCGATCTTTTCTCTATAAAATGGATGGACACACATGCGATTTCTGTGCACGATGGCGGATAGACTGATTCGGGTCTTCCTGTACGCTACGCTCTACTGACTTCTTGTGTACGCAATATTCGAAGTCTCTGTAGATGCGTTTAATCATTTAGAGTAAATGTGGTGCGAAAAGTTTCTATAGTTAATCGAATTAATTGTTCAGATGGACGATTATATTGACCGTAAAATGGACCCAATGCGCACTACGTATTTCGAACAGAATCATGATTTTCGAAATAAATTTTGCTTAATTTTGAAGCGTTGTTCAGGCGTCAGTCTATTCATGTTGAAGTGCCCAACCAAACTAAATATATAAATCAATTGAGAGTTGAACAAATGGCCGCAGGTTGAAAAAGTGTTGTCAACTTAAAGTTTTATACCTCTATAAAAAACACCCTTTAGCTTGTAAAATATAACTTATTTGTTTCGTTCCTTTCTAATAAACTTTGCCATCGATCCTTTCCAAAGTTCATCACAATTCTAAAGCTTTTTTGCCCAACTTTAATTTTTACGTCATTCCACAACTATTTATTATATGGAATTAAGGTGTTAGTTTTGTGACGGCGATTCAAGAATTGAAATCGCTTCTTTATGTTTGGTATAATTATCGTGATTATTATGATTGTCCAGTTTAAAGGCATTTTCTCGAAGCAATATGGTTCCATCGAATCCTTTAAGATGTTAAGATATGAAAACTTATACATATCGCCATTTATTATTGCTAGTGGTGCAACCACGTTCCATGAATACTGTCCTCAAACCTTGAAATTCGCTCCAATGTGCTTAAACTTCTTTTTTTTTGTATAACGGGGATTAAATTATTCGTTCTGGCTTCAGTGAACAGAAGTTTTTGCATCACAACCAATCATATTAATTTGGATTTCGTCCGCAAAAATAATCATTTTCCAATATTTTATAACTTCAGTACAGTGGCAAAAGCTAAATGCGCCTTAATATATTTTTTCAAACAGAGGTTTTTTCCGACTAATACGTCCCTAAGGGGTCTTCGTACAAGACTACTATACAGATTCAGGTCAAACTCATGGTTTATTTCGGTCAATATTTCTCGTGAGGACTTAAAGGCGTCAAGCTTTCTTTCCCTTACCATAACACTATACTCACATACATTGTTGTCTTTCGCGTTTCTTTTTCTTTTTTAAGCAAATTTATGTCCATACTAAAACATTTGATGGTATTCTAAACCATTTTCCTAGAATAGCCAATTTTTTGGGAGATGTTAACTTTTTGATAAAGGCTTTAAACAATCTTCTTTTTTCAAGTGAGTAAGTTTTTAACTAAAAAATGTTTCATTAATGCAAGTTTTATTAAATCACACAAGATTTTTCTACTAAATATTGCACCTACTAACTTTGTTCGAAACTTGAATGAAACTGCGCTATTTCTCTGTCCAAAGGAAAAACAAAACTTAAGCCTTCCACACAACAAACATGTAAAAAGATTAATGCAACTTTTTCTCTCTAGAATTTGAAAAGAAGTTAAGTAAAGCAACAAAATGGTTCACATACGTATTAAATATAAAATCAATTTCTTAGAAACAATGAGCTGAATGATGAAGATTTCTTATGTGCGCTATTTATTTGTCCACAGCTGTACATTTGTGATTACAATTAAATAAAAAAATACTTATAGAATTTCAAAGAAAATATGCACACACTTACATTTGTACTCGTACTACAAATTATGAATAATTTCTTGAAGACAAACAAATTTACAACGGTTAGGTCAGATTAGATTAGGTTAGGATGAAATCAGCGAATAGAAAGAATGTTAACAACCTTTACTTGACGTTGCTGGCTGGTTAACATAATGCTTATCTAAAAACACCATATGTACGTGCAAAAATCAGATTTATTTTTTTATCTACTTTTATTTTATTCATTTTTGTTTCGGTACTTTTAGACACCAAAATCCGGTAGTTAGTGATTACAGTAGTTTCCGTTTAATTGACTTCCAGTTAATTGATTTACCCGCTTACATCAAAAAGCATGAAATTCGTTAATGAGCCGAGAGTTGAGCATAAATTATTTACCCGCTTAACTAAATTATAAACCATGAACTTTTAAAAAATCAATTAAGCGGAAATTACTGTATAAGTCGGGTGATAAAACATTTGAAAATACTTACACACATACATACACTAAGAAAAATTAACTACAACTTAGGGGAAAAATTTAAATTTGAGTTCAAAAAATTTTGTCGTCTGGGGCCAACGAAGTGGGTTTAACATTTTACTATGGGCGAATACTTGAAAATATTCTAGCAGAACCGGACAACATGCTGTTCTTGAAAGCCACTGCCATTACATTATGAATTCTATTTTAAAAAAATTTCAAAAGTTCTGCGCAACAAATTAATATAAATTCGGTATTACACACACACATTTATATTTGTCAAATGGAAATGGAATACGTGAATTGTTTTTATTCGCGACTTATCACAATTAGCTTCTAAGGTCCTAATGTACACACACGCATACGCACACACACATTTTTGGGTTCCATAACCCCTACTGAAATTTGGCAACACCGCCCCTTTTTTTCACACGCACACACTCTGTTAATAAAACTTTTTTTTATTACTCTTATATACAAATAAAGTAAAAAAGAAACAATTTATTATAAAACCAGTGTTGCCGAATCGCGGGTAATTACCCGAATCAGGTGTAATTTTTATGTGCAAGTGTAGCGCGTGGGTAATTGCTCTCAGGTGTAATTTACGGGTAATTTGAAATTCGTTTGTTTTATATAATAAATTGTGTGTGTTCTGGCTTTCACATCGTTTTCACATGTTTTCTTGTGAGTTAAAACACATGCTACGCCTGCTTAAGTTGAAATTTAGAAAATACAAATTAATAGTATGTGTTCTAGTATCCGAATTTATAGGAACACGATTTGGAAATTCACGATTTCAAACTTTTAGATTTTTTCGTTTTCGATTTTCTTTTCACTTGTTAACAGTCTTGTGAAAAAAATACGAATTTTACTTGTTAGCAGTCTTGTGAAAAAATACGAGTTTTTTTGCTCAAAATTGAAAACGAGAAAATCTAAAAGTTTGAAATCGTTAATTTCCAAATTGTGTTCTTCTAAATTCGGATGCTAGAACACATACTATTAATCTGTATTTTATAAATTTCAACTTAAACAGGCGTTAAGTTATCAGAAAAGTATTTGTGAAATCTTTTACTTAATACTATAAGAATTGAAAAGCTACAAGACAAAACCCAAAATACCATAAAAAAATATAATTTAAGCCTGTCTGTAAGCCTCTTCCGAGGTGGTCAGCTTTGGTACTCTCTAACTCAATCTCTATTGTACATAGCAGGGTTACACCAAATTTTCAATTTCATTGACTATAATCCGTCCATACATAATATATCTATTGGATTGACAGCTTAAAAGTTATAGGTATATTACCAATTTTTTTTTATCGGAACACCTATGTACTAATATATTAAAATTGACCACATCTGAAAAACTAGCCATAGGATATCAAAATCCTTACGTGTTCAGCATGCCCAATGCAATAAGATATGAGGTAGATTTGCAATTAACTACTTATTTTTTTTTAAATTTTGGAAATTTACATGAGCATTTATTTTCACCAAAAAATTATACATTTAGATAGCAGAATAAAAAAATTTATAAAACAAAAATTTTTTTTTGATTCGAAATTTATATCACAGATAAATATTATACAGGAGAGTTTTTTGCCATCCGAAACTCATTTTAAGAAAATTTGCATATGTTGCATTTCACTGGGGCTGATACCAAATCATAAGTAGACCTTAAACAAGATTTTTAAAATTTGTCAAATATTTATTTTAATATTGGGTGTAATTCCTTTGAAATCGGGTAATTTTTGCCCCTACGAGGTGTAATTTTGAATATATATTTTGGTAACACTGTATAAAACACAAAGAATATGTAGTATGCAGTACATGAAAAGGAAGAGAAAAAAACGAGTACGTGAACCAAAACTGGTGCTGCTGGCTGATTACGCATAAAATTTTGGCAAAAACAAACACAAATAAAGAAGTGTAAAAAGTATGAAAAAATCGAAAAGACACAAAAACACAAATCAAACGCAAAAGCAATAGAATGTTCAAATACATGCTTAAGTTGTTGCTCATCACAATGAGCCTTTGGTGCGAACTTAACGTATGTGGCAAATAAGAAAATTTTGTATGAAAACGAAGTGATACGTTTTAATGTGCCAACTACAATACAAATTTATTGGTAAATCTTACAGGCAAACCTAAACAAGAGTACCAAGCGTTTTTTAGCTCTCTAAAATTGTCATGCCGTTAGAGTTGAAGCTAGTCACGGCAGGGCACCAGCGTGAATCTAAAGGTGGAAGGGGATCATGGGATAGTCGAAAATACGATTTCGAAGAAGTGAAATTGGTTAGAGAAAACGAAAAACATTTTAAAGCAAGTTACAGAACAGTAGAATATAGAACATAAAATGCAACTCATTTTAAGCGCCATGATTTTGATTTAATTCTTTTTAATCACTTTTTAAGCATAATAAACTTACATACACTTACAAAATGCTCGTATATAATTATGCACTGTGGTGTTATGAACTAGTGATGTAACGAATGTCAATTTTTGATATTCGCGAATACGAATACGAATATTTGAAACGATATTCGCGAATACGAATACGAATATTGTATGTAAAATTTATAGACATTAAATTGGGATTATATTTACGCCTGCAATATGAAATATTAAAAAAAAAATTTATGAAAAAGGACTTCATACTTCTGTTGGCTTACCTTAAAGTTAATAAAAAGTACCCAAAATTTTAATGATCGTCATTAAATAATATTTGAAAATGATACAAAGTACAAATTTCTATAAAAAAAAATGTAATTTATTTGTACAAACTAATATTTTTAGCCATTTATTTAAATTCAGTTTAGAATTTATGCATTTATTTATTGAATTTGTTTGGAAAAATATTCGTATTCGTATTCGCCTGAATTTTGCGAACACGAATACGGATACGAATATCTAAAAATGGACGAATAATCGACAATTCGAATACGAATACGAATATTCGTGTGCATCACTATTATGAACATGTTAGAAAAACTCGGTCTACTCGGTCTCATGGGAAAAATACAAAAATATTGGTTTTGCTTAAAGCATGATTGATGTAAAGCATACCGATAATTTTTTGCTTTTCAATTCAAGTGCTGTGCAGCAAATTAGCCAGAATAGTTTGTCCTTTTAGTTTCGCCTTTGGCACAGTTCGAGATAATGCAAGTTCTAAAAGTGCTGCCATAAAAAATTATATTTGATGCTATATTGGATAATTTTAATTTTGCCTTTAAATAAGTTAAATACAGAAATCTAATATGTAAAGGGTGTTTTTATTAGAGTGTCACAACTTTGAGTTGGCATCACTGCTGTATTTGAGTACCCATTTAACAGCTGATAGTTGCTTTGTGTTTAGTTTGCTTTGAAGTTTCTTTATGAATTTTTAATCAAAATAATTGTGCTATTCGTCAAACTTATCGTGCACTTCTTTCATTTTCCTATCAAACCCATTTCTGGTAGAATGGGTACGTAAATGAGCAGAATTGTCGCATTTGGAGTAAGGAGAATCCACAAGCTTTTGTCGAAACACCATTACATCCGCAAAAAAATTACTGTCTCTATGCGCTCTATGGCTGGCAGAGTCATTGGTCCATATGTCTTCAAAAACGATGATGGTCAGAATGTTACTGCCAATGGTGAACGGTATAGGAACACGATTCGAAATTGTTCGTACTTTGCTTATACATATGTGGTTCCAACAGGTCGAAGACACACACCACACAGCGGGTGCTAAAGTTGATTTACTCAAAGAAACTTTTAATGAAAAAATAATTTCACGTAATCACCCAATTAATTGGCCACCAAGATTGTGTGATTTAACCACATTGGATTATTTTATTTGGGGTTATGTTAAATCACTTGAAAATCACCTGGAAATCAACCTTCGAAAAGTTATTGGTGAAATACGGCCGCAAATGCTGCGAAAAGTTGTTGAAAGTTGATGTTCCAGATTGCGCCTTCTACGCGCCAGCCGAGGCGGCCACATGGCAGAAATCATATTTAAACATTAATTTCATAAAATTTTCTTTCCAATAAAGCCCGTTTCATTGATATAAAAAATATATTTCCCTGTTTTATTAGGATTTAAACTTATGTCACTCTATAAAAAAACACCCTTTATATAAATAATGAAATTAATTCCATACCAATTAACCCCCATATGCAAAAAAAAATTAACGTGCGCTTGAAGTGTGCGTTAAAACAAAATTTGTATACAAAAACCGGTTTTAACGTACACTTGAAGCACACGTTAATTTTTTTGCATAGGAGGTAAAAAAATATGGCATGTATGACAATTTCGCTCAAAAGGTTCATCATCCATCTACCGGCAAAAACACAATTCAAAGGCAAATAAAAAGCTTAACGACAAAAAGAAAACACACACACACACACTCACAAGACAAAAGCAACAAAAGCGCTCTTGAACAAATAAGAAAAAAAAAAAATTAAGAAGAAACACAGCGACAGCAAACATTTATACGCGTGTTGTTAGCAAGCAGCAAGCACATTTGTATACGATCGGAATTAAATTGATTAGACAAATAACAAACACAGCAAAACTTTTTGGGGAAGTTTTGGCCTAAATTATAATATAATGTAGGGGTAAAGGGGGAGGGAGGCGCACAGTAAAACAGCTGATATAATTTTTAAGCAAAAATAACTTTTCTAAGACATTTGAGGTTTCAGTTGAAAAGAAAAGGAAATGCAAGACAGATGTACTCAATATGAAATAAATGTCATGATGAGAAAGAAAACAAAAAAACGCAATTTCATTTTAAAGAATTTCATCTAAAGAATAACTAAACTAAGACATTTTTTTTTAAATAAGTAACAGTCGTATTTTTATATAACATACATACATACATACATAGTAGAGGTGGAAAACTATCGATAGTGTTACTATCGAAAGTTTTCGATAGTTTGAAAAACTTTATTGATATATCGTTTCAAGACTATCGAAAGCTAGAAAAACTATCGATATATCGACGATACTATCGTGATAGTATCGAAGTTGTATGGTTCTCGTATAATGTACATAATTATTTACACTAAAAATTCAAAACAAAATATTTTTAAACAAAACAAAATAAAATAGAAGTTTATTCGTCTGTTAAATAAATAACAAAACTAAAATAGTTTTATGATAAATAAGTGTGATCAGTGGAAGAAATTTTCCGTCATCCAGCTATTTTTGCTTATAAAAAGCAATATATTTTCTATTTTTGCCTTTAGTGGTGTACCATTTAATATCGATAGTGACTAAAAAATATCGATTGTTTTCAAGTATTAATCGATTGCAGAAATAAAACATCGATAGTCACAAAATAAATTAACTATCGATACTATCGATAGTGCCATCGATAGTTTTCCACCCCTAATACATAGTATGTAGTATAGTATTTAGTATAGTATTTAGTATAGTACGTTAATCGCCAAAAATTTCAATGTTAATGGAGAAAAATTATTATTATTTATTTTAGCTTATTAACTTTATTTGTTTTTTTTTTTTTTTGAGATAGTTTAGAACTTTAAATTGAAATAAAGAAATAAAGGGTGTATGCATATTGTCTCTTCCGGCTGGATCCAATAAAGTGCAATCGAGAAGTGCAATTTTTGAGCAATGGAAGCCATATGTCAGTGATAACGTAGCGAATCTTTACTAAAGGCTGGTACTCACTATCCTACATAATCGTTGGACTTTTGAGAAAATGCAACTCTGATATAATGAGTTGTTATTGTCTTTTCAAACTTTTCATAAGCTCCATTAGAACAGGGTTGCATTTTCTCAAAATTCGAACTAGGTATTATGTGGGATAGTGAGTGGCTTGTTGACGTAGACCAGAGACTTCTTCACACATGACAAAAAAAAAACAGTTCTAATATTTCTTCCAATAAATCAAGTGTGTTATGCTTAACGTGACCAGATGGATTTTGCAAAAAAAAAGGGACATGATCGATCAAAAGGCGGGATTTTGAAGAAAATACCGCCAAAAAGTGGGATTTAATAATCTGCCTTATCGTGGTTGGCGTATTTCAAATACGACTACGACTATTTGGTAATAGATTAAAGAAAAACTGTTGAAGTCTTCTTTAATCTATGACCAAACAGTCGTAGTCGTATTTGAAATACGCCAACCACGATAAGGCAGAATATATGTATATATTTTCGGAAACACAGTTTTCAACACAAAAGAAACGCTCTTAAATAAAAAAAAATATTTATCTATATAAATAAAAATCAAATGTCATTCGTTGGTAATCGCTTCAATTAAGTACGGCTGCACCGATTTCGCAATTTTGTTTAAGTGCTTGTCAGTGTAGATATTTTTGTGGTGAATATTAAGTACGCCCACTTTTTTTAATTTATCTAAAATAGGAGAAAGGCCGGACTGATTTGTAAAAATTTTTTTTTAATATTCGTAGTAATTTAAAGAAATAGTCTTAAGTCTTAAGCTATGTATAGACGGTTGTCACATCTTACAATATTGCCTGTAAAATGTGCTTAAAATTTCTTACAACCGTGTGTACAGGCAATTTTTGTCAGACGTCGTTGCCAAAAAAAAGCATTGTCAGTCCATTTCAAGACTAGCAGCTGACAGCAAATTGTTAGACATCTTACAATCGTGTGAACACATTGTAAAATTAGTGTCAGATGTGCGAAATTTATGCATCTGCCAATTGCGTCATTGCAAGAAAATTCTTTCTATGGGCAACACTCCACACGCTTGATTTTAAGAATAATTAAATTGCATAAATATAATAGAGTATACATAGCCAAAATCATTGCAACTGTTACTTTATGGTCCATAATAATTTATATTTTCACTTTTTAGATTTAACGCAACCACAAACGATTGATATTTAATAATTTCTAACAAATGCTTTGAGTCTGGCAACTCATAACAACAGATCTGACAGCTTTTGCATATGACAACCGCGTGCATTGACAATTTTTCGACTGCCGATTTTGTCAGATGAAATTATTGCCATATAACCGTCTGGCAATAAATTGTAAGATTTTCTGACAAATTTGATACAACCGTGTGAACTGGCAATCTACCTTGTGCTGGCAATTTTTCATTGGCAGTACATTGTCAGTACATTACCAGATCTGGGGGTCTACTCTGTAATTCGAAACGAAAGAAAATGCTTTCGAATTTGTATGCTTATAACATGTAAATTCGAAAGCATTTTCTTTCGTTTCGAATTACAGAGTAGCCCCCCTGTCTGTACTAGTGATGCACGAATATTCGTATTCTAATTGCCGAATATTCGGCCATATTTAAACATTCGTATTCGTAATCGTATTCGCCAAATTCAGGCGAACACGAATACGAATATTCAAATTCAATAAATAAATGCATAAATTCTAAACGAAATTTAAATAAATGGCTAAAAATAAATTTTCATTAAATTTTTTATAGAAATTTTGTGCTTTGTATCATTTTCAAATGCTATTTAATGACGATCATACAATTTTGGGTAGTTTTTAGGGTTTCGTACACCAAAGGTCAAAAGAAACCCCACTGTTTTCGCTACGCTGTCAGTCTGTCCGTCCGTCTGTCACAGGGTATTTTCTCGAGAACCGAAGAGCTACGGGACTGACATTTGGACACAGTGTGTAGACCTTTGGGCGCTACAACAAATTAAAGGGTGTTCCAAAACGAGCAACGAAAAATTTTAAAATCCCATGTAATATATATACAATTGTATGTATGTATTAGGGATGGGCAAAAAATATCGATATATCGAAATATCGATATTTGAGAAAATAAATATCGATATATATCGTCGATATTTCAAAAACCTATATATCGATACATCGATTCTTATTTACGAGTATCGGGTTTCGATACTTTTAAGAGCTATAGCCGTTTTTTAACTGTGACCCAACTAAGGCAGGTAACTTTTTGGATTGTGTGGGGATAAACCTAAAGGTAGAATTTGTTTTTACTTTCAGTTCGGTTACGAATCAGCTGACTCTTTTTGGTTATAAATAAAACTTTACAACAATTACGCCCGGGAACTGAAATTGTATTATTTTTTGACATGTGTTTATAAACGTTAAAAACCGAAAAGTTGTTCCCACATTCCCAGGAAATGAAAAAGTCCGGGAAAAGAAAAAATCTAATAACAATGGACGATGCAAAACTCATCACTTTAGTGGAAAACTGAGACCATTCTGGTCCGAAACAGCTGATAATTTATTACAGAAAGAGTAACTATTAAAATTTAGAAACAGAATAGCACAGCACAGAGCAGCAACAGAAAGTAAAGACTAATGAAGTCTTAAGGAGCTGCAGTAGGTTACGTATAACTTAACATATATAGTTCTTTTGTATTAAATTTCTTAAAGTAAGTAATTGTACATTCGAAATTAATGTAGCAAAAAATATCGATATATCGAAATATCGATGTTTTCAAAAAATATATATCGATAATGTTCAAAAACATCGATACGATATATATCGATACATTTTCTTCATTTGCCCATCCCTAGTATGTATATACACTTGAATTTTGTAAGGTTAGTGTATTTTTATACAGACTACAACAATTAACACTAAAATTTAAAAAAAAATTAATTAAAGGGTCTACCATCAGTTAATGTAATTTTGACTATGTAATTTTGATAACTTACTGTATCTTGGAACCGTAAGAGCAAAACTCTTGAAATTTTCAAAAACGGTAAAACAAAAAAATCTCAAAATTATAAAATCGCCAAACCGGAAAAACACCAAAACGAAAAAAAACACCAAATTCAAAAAGTTTCTATAACGAAAATAAATTGCGAAAAACCGGAAAAATCGCCGAAATGAAAAAATCGCCAAAATGAAAAAAATCGCCAAAATGACAAAAAATCGCCAAAATTAAAAAAATCGCAAAAATGAAAAAAATCGCCAAAATGAAAAAATCGCCAAAACAAGAAAAAAGCGATAAATAAACAAAAAAAAAAATTCAGCTGAAAAAACGACAAAAACTTAAAAAAAAATACTCAAAGCCCAACGCACGGAGCCCTTCGTACGCGAGTCAAAGTCGCACTTTACTGAATTTATTTTGATTAACTTTAAAGTACGCCAATAGGAGTATGAAGTTCTTTTTCCTAAAAATTTTTTCATATTTCATTTTGCAGGCGTAAATAGAACCCCAATTTTGTGTCTGTAAATTTCACATATAATATTCGTATTCGTATTCGTATTTTAAAATTAAAAATTTTAAAAACCAACGAATATATATAGAAAAGATGTGGTATCTTCTCGATCAAGTCACCTTTCAAACAAAAAAAAAAACTAAATCAAAATCGGTCCAGGCTTTTGGTATGTACGTGGACTCGTACAGACACACACATGCACAGACACACACTACAAACAGCGATGCCAATTTAGCGCTTTTCGCGCTAGTTTTAGCGCGTTTTAACTATGCAAAACGCGCTTTTTTCGTCTTAGCGCGTTTAATAAAAAAAAGCGCTAAATTAGCGCGTTTTGATTGAAGTCAACAATATCATTTCAGCTCAATATCTTTTTACTTTTTTTGTATTTTTTTTTCCTAATATCCAAAACTCTGATAAATTTTTGTTTAAATTGGTTAGTGATTCAGATGTTGCAAATAAAATTTCCTTAACTGTGGTTTGAATTAAAAACGCATTTTAATACTTTAAATGACAAATATTTTGAAATATGTACTCGTACTCGTGGCCCCAAGAACTTATTGAGCATCTATTCTTTGTATACTTCAAAAAGCATTTGAATCGCAACACTGTTCGACAATTTATATAAGTTGTTACAAAGTTTGACAAATAAAATTAAAATAAAAACTAAGAATTTCGAATATTTGGAAGGCGAGTCTGATTCTGTATTAAATGATTTTAGTTATTTAGGATATAATTTCGAAGAAGCAATATTGCAAAATCTGAAAAAGATTAATTGTATTTACTAATACATACATACATACATCGACGTTTAATAAAATTTAATTTAGCGCGTATGAAAATAGCGCGTTTTTACTATAAATTGTTGATAATGCTGTAACTTAGCGCGTTCTAGCGCGTTTAGAGAAGGGGAATAGCGCGTTTGGGTTATAAATAGTTGGCATCGCTGACTACAAACTTATAACACCCCTTTTTTTGGTCGGGGATTAAAAAGGACTTTTAAATATGAATTGATATTTAAATAAGTTGGTGAAATAGGCCCTTAATCCCTCCTAAAGCGGTTCGTTTGGTCAGGTTAATTATGCCGTACAGCCTTATTGCAGAATTTTAATTTTGTCACGCCGCAAGTGCAAATGTTGTAAGATAAGAGTAAATTAATTGTTTGTGTTCTTCGTAAAATTCTGCATAATATGCAGTATTGCATAAAAAGCCTGGTTCGTCATAAGGAAGTTCAACTGTATGAGCTTTTAAGTATGTGCATCATTATATAATATTTTTTTTATATAAATTAGAGATAAATTTAAACAATCAATAACTAGGAATAAATTATTTTAAAAGTGTTGACGTAAGAACATTTGCATTCACAGACTACTAAAATGATTAGCTTCTTTTGGCCATTGCCATACACTCGAATTTTCAATAAGAAATAATTTAATATTTACTCAATATTTCTATAGAGGTGACACAATTAAAAATATATTGTATGTGGATGCAAGCATATGTATGTGTATATACAAAAAAGATGTAGGTATGCAGTATGCATTCGTGAACATATCGTTGGTCACAAGTAGAAAGGCCCTAACTCAAATAATTGTAACTTTACAGGAGAATGTAAAAACAAAATAAATAAATAAATTTTTTTGATGAGATGTATTTGTGTGAAATGTATTGGAATCAATGAATAACTCAATTTCGTAAAAAAATACGAGTTACGGCCTTTCTGCTTGAGACCATCATTATATATTTCGTTACCTGAAACACAAAACGCTTTAACAAAATATTGAAAAAACATTTTCATAATTTTACAAAAGTAGGAAAAAACATAATAAAAAAAATGGAAAAAAGCGAGGCGTTTAATGCTATTTCTGTTAGCGCAGATTTGATATTTTTTTAAGCAATTATATTGATGAAATAAATATTATTATTGTTAGATAGGGCGTGTTGCGTTTTAGGTAACTATTTGTGAATTTACTTTTGTATCTGCTGAATTTACAAAAACTTGCAGTTTTTAGAAAATTGTTAAAGCTTTCTTTCTTTTTTTATAGCTATGCTATTTATGTCACGACACAGGAGCTAGGACGTGATTTTCGTAGCAAAAATAATCGACACTATTACAGTTATAAATTTATTTTTATTTTGATTTCTTTGCACTTAAAACCAGATTACGAAATCAAACGAAACAAATTGTTTGATTTTGTTTTGTTTCGTTCTTTGAGGTGAGTGAAAGAAAAACAATGAGAAGGATTGCTCAATTTGTTTTTGTATTGTTTTGGCACATGTAAGCCGGCTAACAGCCGCCGCTGGCCTTAAACAGTACATTAATTTAATCGTAAGGTAAAGTAAAAAACAAACGTTTTGAAATATCTGCAGCGAATTTGACATCAACACATTAAGTTTGTTTTATATAGCTAAGCAGCATAGCTATAATTGGGTGTTCTAAGACACCTTTCTTCTTTTTTTATGGTATCTTAGTTTATTAAAGCAATGGAAAATTTGTTGTGGCATCGATGTTTATTTATTGGAGTAAAAGTAATTGGAATTTTAAATATTAGCAGCCTTATTTGTAAAAATTATTAAGAATTAAGCCTAAGTATTAAGGGTTTATAAAACAGATTTCCATATAAAATATATAAATATGTATAAAGTCTAGCCAGAATTTACAGAAATGTAATATGATTGATGGCTTAGAAAATATCGAGGGCTTTATTTACCATAAATTAAAAAATTATCGTCTTGATATTATGGTGTAAGGGAACGAAAAATTGCCAACCATTTGTCTGGAAGCGGACTGTTGAGACCAACACATGCAAAAACTTGGCAATATTTTTTAAACAAACAATGGACAAGGCCTGCTTAAGGCCGTTTCACACTATAATACAAGTATTAATACTTTTGTGGAAAATGCAACTCTGACATGTTGAGTTGTTATTGTCTTTTGAAATTTTTGAAACAGAAATTAGATTAGGGATGCATTTTCGTCAAAAGTATTAATACTTGTATTATAGTGTGAAATAGCCTTTAGGTTGGATTAGATAAGGTTTTCAGCTCATTTAGGTCCAAACAAGGCAAATTGACACCAGGTGATTTTTGACAGCACTAAAAAATTATACAAAGCGAATATGCAGAATTGCAAAACGAGACCACTACCTGGATTCAGTAACTTTTATTACGATAACCGTATCGCTATAATAAATATAACGAAATTTTATCGATTTTGCTATTCAGTAACATATTTTAACTATATTCGCTGTCGGTTGGAGAAAACAACATTAAGTCACAAGATCAAATTCATTAAGTTTTTCTTTATTATTCTTTGTGCTTTTCGCATTTATTTTCACATTTTCTATACAGCGATACCCCACATAATATTGAATTAAATGGCGAGTAAGATAAAGCTGAAGACTATCGTAAAAAATAATACGGAATGAGATTATCGTTACCGCAAGCGAATAAATATGTCGATAAATATTAAGATTTTCGATTCGCCAAAAAGTTATACAGAATCCAGGGTAAAAACCACAGGTTCTTTGTGTTACCTGAGAGTAGGAAACTGATAGTGCAAGTAAAGATAGTGAAGTGACAGTTAGATACAGAGAAGAGAGAAGCTTAATTAATTTTTTCCTTTTTGTACAACTCTTCTATTGTGTGTTTTGTTAATTTTTGATAGCAGCGCCTCTGGTGTTAGTGATGAAAAATAATCAGCATCATTCGCTATTATACAACGAGTGTAAATGAGAACATTCTTCTCCCCAATTTAAAAAACAAGCGTCAATGGCAAAAAACAAGCTTTTAGCAAAATTTAAATACGGTGAATCAAAACAATTCACATATTCCATTTGCACTGAAAACTGACGGTCTTATGTTCTGGTATAAGAAAAAACTGACAAGAAGTTAGCATAAGTAGCAAAATTTAATATGATCTTAACGAGTTCCTAAATACAATTTGACATTAAATGTCAATAATTTTTAATGTAAAATTGTATAGCAAAACTCGTTGAGATCATATTCAATTTCGCCACTTATGCTAACTTCTTGCCAGTTTTTTCTTATACATAAGGCCGTGAGTATATATGTATATCAAATTTGCATCAACTGACACCACACACAGTGGACCAAAACCAAGAACACTGATAATGAAGGTGTGGCGGCCTTTCGAAAACAGGTGGTTGTTCCGTTCTGCTAGGTTTAGTCAGAGTATTTTCAATTAGCTTATTTGTTCCTTAATAATTTTCACATGTAATTTGGCTTACAGAGCGATACGAATTTTATTTATTGTTCGAACAATAATATAATTAAACTAAACGAAAACTCTTCTTTTTAATCACTGATTAAATCAGCTGCCACCGAAAACAGTAGCATATTTGGAAAAGAAGAAAAAAAAACAAAAATTACAAAATAAAAATTAATTTTACACATGTCGAAATGAAAAAGAAAACAACATTGTTGACAATTTATTTCATCTACATGAATATGTAACTATTAGACGATGGATTCCTGATACATATATTAGTAAACAAGGTAAAACTGTTCCCAAAAAAAAATTACAACTATAGAAAAAACAACAGGGCTTTTTGTATATCAAAAAAAAAAAAAAAAAAAAAACAAGATATATTGACAAATTTTAATGTAAATAAAAAATAAAAGAGAATATAGAAAAAAATTTGACATAAATAAATTAAAATACACAACTACACCTGGCTGGACGATCTTACCTTGTTTACAATACGATGCGATGATCTATTTCTAATAATTTATTATGTACTATATTCAACATTAACAATTGTTAAGAATTTTTATTTGCATTTCATAATATCTGTCAAGATACTACGAGTTCTTACTTCACTTTTTACATATTTTATTTAAACATGTATGTAAATATATAATTAATGAAAAGTGAGAGTACATTAACCTGTCCTAAAACTATATGTATAGTATTTGTTGGAGTCGTTTTTCTCTACCAACACTATCATATTAATACCAGTTTAATTAATCATTTAATAGATTTGTTATTTTCTTCACACGGTACCCCTTCTGAAAAAATAAAAAAAAAAACTTTGAAATCCAGTAGGTCAACATTTTTATTTTATACATGTTTGTACAAATGTACGTGAAATTTTCTACTCATGACGCATAATTTTTTATTTATTTTTTTTTTCTCTTAAATTATTCTCATGTATATTTTGGTTAAAATATGAACCAAAAATGTCATGCGTAGACAAACTGAAATAAAATGCTTGAAAAATACTTTAAAGTGAATGAATTTAAAGAGTGAATAGAGGTGATAAACTGCATAAAACAAACTATTTTTTTTTTTGGTGAATTTGTTATTTACAGGTTTTCAGCTGGTTAGCAAATTTTTATTTTATTTAATTTTTTTTTTTTTGCTTTTTATGCGATAACATCCATAAAACAGGGTAATTTATTCTGAGCCACTTTTGGCAATAGATAGATAGATAGATAGATATTCACGCTAATCTTATTGAGCGATAGTACAACATTTTAAAATTAAAAATTTCAACAGCGCTGCATCAAAAATTATTATTATTAGAGTGAAAAAATATCCGCAGATGCCTGATCGTTTTATTTGTATGTATTTCTTCAAAGCAATGTCGAAAATTAGTACAGCATACTGCTAAGAAGCCTAGTTCGTACCAAATAATGACAAAGTTATGGTTTTAAGTACTAATTACAACTATGAAAGCCTGCAGCGAAAAAATAACAAATACGTTCATATGCAAACACACGCATTCATTCCAAACCGAATACGTATAAATATAAGCATCCAACAGCAATGTTTATACACATTTTTTTAAATAAGGCAACACAAACAAATGTAACTAAAATGTTTAGACTGTGTTAGCTACAACTACACGCATGAGTATAAAAATACTCTAAGTATTAATCGGCTACACATACAAACGTATATACAGGGCTATTTTATTTACTCGCGCACACTCACACACATAAAGCATGTTTCCATACACCCACACACATACCCACACATTTCCCATTCCATTTTATATACACAAATGTATGTATACGGCGGCGAATGATGAATACATATCCCGAATATCAGCTTTTTTTTTTGGTCCGACTAAATATGCATAGTCTGAGTATAAACATACTAATACTTTAAGTATGAGAGAGAGTCAATGCATTTTTACCCGACTGTGCGACTCAAAGAAGGGTATTGTGTTTGTCAGCCTATGCATGTATGTATGTATGAATGTGTGTTCCTTTGCGGCACTATACAATATCATAAAATCAAATAAAATTTGTGGGCGTGTACCTAACCACTTTTTTTTACAATGAGACCAATGGGAAGCAATACCATCTCAGACAAAAAAAGAAACTTTTACAATCGGTCAAATATGTACCGAGTTATGAAGTAAAGCCGCAAAAAAAATAGAGACGAATTGATAACATCCTCCTTTTTTTTGAAATTGGTTAAAAATAAAAAGAATTATTTATACATACATATCGCTTATTCACTAAAACAAGGTTATAACTCAAAAAATAGAATTTTTAAGTTAATTATGCACTAAGCAATGCATTAATTCTGATATCTTTCTTCATATTGTGTAAAAATTTCATATAAATATCTCGTGTAATCATAATATTCTTGAAAGCAAAATAAAATTTTTTCCCCCATTAAGTTGCGTGTAAATTGAAAACTTTAAACATCTTTTTATTTTTTGAGTTATGACGTTGTTTGAGTAATTGAACGATATGTACATTAGAGTGTTTCGAAAAAAAGTTGTGCCAGTCAACCCCTAGGATTAGAGATAAAAAAAATTTTTTATTTTTTTCCCCCGCCTACAAATACCGCCCTTTTAGTATTTTGTTCACTGTGTCCGATCATAACATTTTGTATACCGGTGTTCATGGCTCTGTAAGGGCTAAATTTCTGTCTTTAATAATTTTTTAGTACCACGTCATATTCTAGTCATGATTTTTAAAACTCGTTTCGTACTTACCCTAATGCTAAATATTTTTGAACCAAAGTCATGACTAGAATATGACGTGGAAGTAAGAAACTATTAAAGACCGAAATGTAGCCCTTTCAGACCCATGAACACCGGTATACAAAATGTTATGATCGGATTAAAAATGGCGACACAGTGCACAAAATACTTAAAGGGCGCTATATGTAGGCGTGGCAAAGAAAAAAAATATTTTTGGAATTGTTTTCACATTATATTTAATCCACTCTAATAGAATGTTTCCACCGACTTTAAATCAAGTAGGTTTAAGTAAATCACTTTAAAGTGTTTCCACCGAGCTTGTGAGTGATTTGTTGTTCGAATTTTCGTACTCAATTTAAGCACGTGCTTTATAAGGTGTGCGCTGCAGCTGTAATGTGAATTTTATTCACATGTGATTGACATTTAAAATTTATTAAATACTCACTCACTATTGATGGATGACCCAGGGATGGAGAGTTGCATACATAAATCGAGTTCGAAAAATAGTGTTTGCGACATTATTTAAAATAAATCAACCACTTTGAGGTGATTTATCCATATGCAAAACGTATGGTAAATCATGTAGAAATTAACATGATTTGTATAAATCATGCCGGTGCAAACATACTATAATGTACATACAAATGAATAATGCCTTAAATCTGTTCGACGAATGTATCGTCTTGTCTATGGACGATAAAAAGAAGCAGTTTTGATTCTTCAAAACGATTATTATTTATTGTCTATGCTAGAAGGTTCGTGTATTTGCTTTAAGATTGTGTTCTAAACATTATAGGTATCCAAGACATATTTTTTCATATATTTTTCAAACTATTGTATAATACATTAATTGAATTTTTATGTTTTAAAAACATGGCAATAATATTTATATTTTTCATTATCAAAGACAACAACCATTTTTGAAGAAAATAATTTAGAGAATTCAAAGACAAGAACTCAGAAGCATTTTCAAACAAAAACCTCCTAAATCTTTTTACTGAATTAGGGCATAAATTTCATTAAAATAACGATTACGAATCGTTCGATAAGAATTCGTTTTGTTTTCATTTGTTTTTGTTTCACAAACATTTTTAACTTTTTCCCTCAAAACCTTGATGACTTTGCTTGCAATCAACTTATCTGGCAACTGCGGTCGGTGCCACTCGCACATATGTACATACAGTAAGGGACAAAATTGTTCACAGAAAAAAGGAAAATATATTCTATACAAAAAATTTTTGTTCATAATACATCTGTCAACTCTTAAAATTGTACATATTGAGTGCCATGTTGTTTAATGTTGTATGACATATCTGTTTCGGAAATACCGTTATGTTTGTATTTATTATAAAGTTAAAAAAGAAAACACGTGTGTGAACAATTTTGTCCCTTATAAAATAAGGTATACATAAAATTAGTAACTTTTTAATTACTCTTAATTGATTTTCTGTGGATTCGGTCTTAAGTAAGTAAAACTTGTCTAAAATTGTTTTTAAATTAAATCTTAAATAATAGTGTATTTAGATTTACAATTTTTATAATGCAAATCCCTGTGAAAGCTTCTTTGAAGAAAAATATCATCAAATATTTAACTGAAGGGCTCACATATCATACAACTGCCAAAAATTATAACATTTCAGTTGGATTAGTAAATAAAATAGAAAAATAAAGTGATTTAAATATCTTAAGCAACAAAGCAGGTCGCCCAAAGAAACTTTCACCTGCTGATATCTGCGTAGCTAAGCGAATGATCACAACAGGAGCGGTTAATACAGCTGTTGAGGCAAAAAAAATTCTTCAAGAAGAGTGTTATATAGATGTTAGCGCTAAAACAGTTCGGAGAAATTTACGAGCATGTGGATTCGTTGCCGTAACCAAGGCTAAAAAACCATTTTTAAGTGAAAAAAATCGAAAAAAAAAGATTAGCCTTTCGAAAAAATATGAAAATTTTACTGTAGAAGACTGGAAACGCGTTACGTGGTCAGATGAGTTCAAAATCAACAAAAATAGGATCAGACGGACGGCAGTGGACATGGGTAGATAAAAGTGTTGGTGTTAAAGAGCGCAACATATGCAGCACATTAAAATTTGGAGGTGGTTCACTGATATCTTGGGGTTGTTTTCGTAGTAATGAGCTTGGAATTCTTCGACGAATAAAAGGTAAACCTTGTGCTACTGACTACACAACCATTTTGAAAGATTCATATCTCCCAAGTCTGGATATATTTGGTTTGGAACCTGGTGAGAGCGACATCTTTATGCAAGATAACGACCCTAAGCACACGGCTAAAATTACTAAGGAGTGGCTTGTTAGCAATAGGATTTATACTTTAGATTGGCCTCCTCAATCGCTTGATTTGAACACGATTGAACACCTGTGATCAATATTAAAGAGGAAAATATTTTCTAAAAAAGAACCGCCTATTACTTTGGATGAGCTTTGTGATCACGCCATTGAAGCTTGGGAAGATATTAATAAAGCTGTTCTTAAAAATCTTGTGGAAAGTATGCCCAGAAGGATAAACACTGTTAAAGCCGCTCGTGGTAAACATACAAACTATTAACAGCTAAATTAGTATGTTGCTTCTACGAGAGTCATAATTGTTCACACCTACACTCTAAAAAAATATTTTTTTTTATTTTTTATGAAATAAAATATTTTTAAGTTAAAGTGTTTTCTATCATATCATTGCCTATGAATTACAAAAAGTATATAATATTCAAATAAAACAATATCTACAATAATATAATTCAACATATTCTTAATAGCTACTCTTCTGTGAACAATTTTGTCCCTTACTGTATATCGCACACTTTTTTGTTGTTGCAAATATTTTAAAAAATTTTTAAAACTGTGCTCTATATTTTTAGCACTTTTATCTACACTTTATCAAATGTAAATTGTGTTGGGTTTTTTTTTTTGCCAGTTTTTTATTATTTTGTAATCGCAACACAATTAAATTATTTTAAATTGTTATTAAATCATATTTAATGCAATTTCTGTTGGTTGCTGTTGTGGTGTTTGCAAATTTAAAAAAGCAAAAAAAAAAAGTTAATTTAATTTTACACTGACACTTCCAAATGTAGAGTAGAGTAGAGTGGGCGTCAATTTTTTATTTGAATATTTTTAAATGACAAAATAATCTACAGAATACAGAATTTCAATTGTTTTGTAATATGTACTCACTCGTGACATGGTACAAATGGCAAACGGACGGTAAAAGATGAGTGTGGCAGAATCATCGTCAGACAGACACACAAAGACAAACAATTGAATATGCAAAAAAAAAAAATAATAATAATAACACAAATTTTTAATAAATTTTATATCACTGGAATGTGCTGAGTTTTAAGTTGTACGACTACACAAAAAAAAAAAGAATCACTAATACACATCATGAGTTTTTTATTATCATCTACATTCTTAGGTAACATCATACCAATCAGTATCATTCATCGTCATTCATAAACTTCAACATTATTCATCTTTTAATTTTTTTTAAAGGTGTCTCGTCTTTTTTAATGAATTTTAAGTTGCTTTAGGTTTCACTTCGGTGTGATGTTCCTTAATGAAATCAACTTGAGATTTTAACAAGAAATACACAACCGTAAACATGTACAAGAGACTCTTATTACATGTTATATTTTTTTTAGTTATCAAAAGGATTTTATTTTATGCGTTTTCTTTTTTTTAACTTGCCAAAGGAATTTTTAGCATTTTCGAAATATTTTGCCGATAATAACAACACTTTAAACTCTAGTGACGATGATTTTGGATATGGAAAAATGTTATTACCAGCATATTTTTCTTTGATATACATACATATATAATTGCCCTTTGCAGTTATTTAAATCTTTAGTTTAACGTAATTTCCCCCCTTTTTTTTGTAGTCATGAAATGCAACAAATTTTACCCATATCGAAACAATTGACCACAAAACCGCAACAAAAATGTTGGAATTTACGTTGTTGTTTATGTTATCTACTTTTTATAATTTAATTTAATACAAAGTTGTATTTTTAATATTACTTTTTTTTGTCATTCATTGATTATGCTGTTGCTGTTCTTAAAAGTCAGTTTTTAAAAACTTATTCTTGCAAATTTGGAAGAGTTCAGTGAATAGTCCTTTAGTAAAGAAGTTAACTTTTCTTATAGATATGATTAGCAGGTGTTTTCTTTAAGTATTTATGTATGTTATAGGGCATTTACACCTGCGTGAAATCTAGCTGATTTCAATTGAAATCTTTATATAAATCTTTGCCGTTTGCATAAAATTTTTTTTTTAACATTTATCAAGATTTCGCATACAAAACAATAACCATTGACTGATTGATATTTATCCCAAGCTAGAACCAAACAACTGGAATATAGCTAATTCACACACCTTTTTATGTACACAGGCTGACTTATTAGTACAAATTTGAAAATAAAATCATGTTTGCATATCTAGAGATTGAAGTAGATTTTGTTTTATATACGAAATATACTAGAAATCTACTAGATTTTACGCGAAATCTCGTGAGTACTAAGTTTTGCTCTTATGTAAACTCACTATTACAGATACATGCATATAATTTTAGGAGAAAGACAGTAACCTTTTCTAGTCGTAAGACTGGGTTCACACATTTTAGTTCATACGCCAGTGAGAACTATATGATGGCTGCCCTCTTCCTTATCGTCTACTTTCTCTGGAATAAACTCAAAAGGAAGCAGAAACACATGTATGTCTTGTGGCAGTTGGTGAAATTAAACGATTATGTGATATTGGAGGTCCCATTTTTCGCCTTTTTTATTTGCATACCAAGCCCTTTTTTTGATTTAATCGTAAGCGACATGTACTAAAAAATTTACTTTTCTATTGTAATTAAAATTTTATGGGCCTACCCATGGCTTACAATTATCAAAATGCCAAAATTGTTGATAACTTATCAGACACAGGCTGTAAAATTTTTGTAGGAACTCGCGGTCTCCACTTGACGTAAAATTATTAACTTTAAGTTAATGTTTAGTGTAGACTGCTCAAGTTTTAACAACTCAGTTATAACTTTAAAGCCTGATACTCTGTTCACAATTTCGTGCGAAATGCTGTCAAACTACATATAAAAGTATTTGGTATGAAATATTTGCGAAATAAATTCGCAAGAGTAGTACTCTGTTCTTGGTGTGAAAAACACGGAAAATCATGTCTTTCCATGCAAAATTAATCTGGCATCATTTTAGTTTAGCTGCGAAACAACATGAGCTGTACTTTTTTCGCACGGAATTTTAACAATGTTGCATACTTTCAAGCAATAAAAACGAGAAATTTATTTCAAAAACCGCGAGTTGGGCTACATTTAGTACATGTCAAATTTTTCACGCGAAATAACGAATGGCACTGAAAATTTTTCACAACTTCGAACAGAGTACCATGCTTAAGTCACAGCAAAATTGCATGCCAGGTGGAGACGTAGAGTGAGCGACAAGTTACGTGCATACATACTATGTAAAACATACTTATTTGAATATTTAAAATAAAACATCTGAAAATTTTCATTTTTTGCTTACGAATAAATCGAAAATAAGGCTCGATATACCAAGCTTATAATCTTGGTAAACCAAAATAGTTTTTTCCAGCTCTGTGTTTTACGGAATGATAATACTCGTATTATTCTTTTTCAATTGGAAAAGTTCTTACATTCGTCGTTACAGAAACCAGACATAAATTTTAAAATATATCTAAATGGTAACACTGGCATGCTGATACCATCAACAGAGAATAAATAAAATGAGTGCATCAAAAGAGCCAACAAGCACCTACATCCATACATACAAACATACATACATACATACATATATACATGAATGCAAGCATGCAGTGGAGCTAAATATTGCATTATTAAAATAAAAAGAAAAAAAATAACGACACTGAACAAATTTTCTAATGTTTTCTTTTTTCTTCATTACAGTGGCAAAAAATAAAAAAATAAAACAATAACGAAATAAAAACAAAATCTTACAAAATTGTCAAAACAAGTAGAGCAATAACAAACAAAAAACAGTGATGTTTGTTGTTGCTTGTTTTACACAACTTGCCATGTTGCCAATATTTATAGGAGATTGAGTAATAATTCAAGTTGAAGGTTTTTTTGGCGTTTTTCGAATGACAATGATGGACTTTTTTGTACGTTTCAGCAAAGTTCGATGGCTTTTGTCAAAATATTTATACAAACATACACACACATAGACATATGTATGTTTGTAAATATAAGTATGCATACATATGTCTGTATATACATACCTACATACACGTGTATGTTTGTATGCATAAGAAAGTGTGATATTGTATGGTTAAATTTGCTATGAGTTGGGTTTTAAAAAGAATTTTTTTTATATATCAAATAATTTGATTGTTTAAAAAATGAGACATATTGTCAGCAAAAAACTTGGTAATATGGAAATATGGTATGTATGTATGTATGAGTGTGTGTATTTTCTGGACGAGCCAAGACAACAAAATTGAAAAATATGTATAAATTCAATGTAAAAATGCAAAGTTTTATTGGTAGGTACATACTTAATTATAAATTATATTGAAAAAAGTGTTAATACCTAGGTATGTATGTACATATGTATATGGGGCATTCCACGCCAAATAAGACGGTTTAAAATTTTTTGTTTTGATTTGGTAAATTTGGTGATTTTTTTTTGGTTACTCCTTCAAAAGAAAAACAAGAAAAAAATCACTTTTTACCCGACTGCGCGACGGAAAGAAGGGTACATTTTGTGTTTATCAGCCTATGTATGTACTAGTGATGTAACGAATGCAAATTTTTGATATTCGCGAGTACTTGAAACGATACGAATATTGTATGTAAAATTTATAGACATTAAATTTGGGTTCTATTTAAGCTTGCAATATGAATTATTAAAAAATTGTTATGTTGGCATACTTTAAAGTTAATAAAAACTAACCAAAGTTTTAATGATCGTCATTAAATAATATTTAAAAATTATACAAAGCAGAAATTTCTATAAAAAATGTAATTTATTTGTACAAACTAATACTTTTAGCCATTTATTTAAATTCCGTTTAGAATTTATGCATTTATTTATTTAATTTGTTTGGATACGAATATCAATTCGAATACGAATACTAATATTCGTGCATTAATAGTATGTACATACTAGACTTGGGTCGAACTCGTTCACTAGTTCATTTTTGCCACAAACCAATGATCAAACCCATTCAAATTACATGGGTTTGATCATTGGTTTGTGGCAAAAATGAACTAGTGAACGAGTTCGACCCAAGTCTAGTACATACATACATATGTGTGTTCCTTTGCGACACTATAAAAACGGACGCGTGGATCGATATTGATGATTTTTTTTTTATTCAATTTTTGTTAATCCTGGGGGTGTTACTGAAGATGTGACAGTAGTCAAAACTGAATATGGCGGCCAACGGATGCCATTTTGTAAATACGAAAAAAATTAAAAGTCAACGAACTAGGTAGTATATCAAAATGGATATCATTCCACAGGTATTTTAAGATCGCCTTTAGATTTCTCTTATGATTTTTCATTTCAAATGACCATTTAGGATATTTAACGGTTCAAAGTTGGACGCAGCCAGATTTTTTGATTTTTTTTATTACTACTTGTTTCAGGTTTTTTTATTTTTAAAATTTTCAAAATTCTAAAAAAAAGGAAATATGGAATGAAAAGTACTGGACCTCCTGACTTAAAACTTGATGTATTGATATATAGAAGTTTAGAATTACAAGTTTAAAAAAAATCGAAGTATGCTCATTTGCAAAACGAGATATAAAATTTGAAATCCAAAAATTTTGATTTTTTTTCTATTTTTTTTAAATATCTGAAAACAAAATTTTTTTCAAAATATATAATTTTGACAATTTTTAATTAAGCTATTATATAAATTAAATTTTTTAAAATTTTTTGAATAAGTAATAAAGATGCGCTAAAAAATACCACAAAATTGGGGAAATAAAAAAAATTCAAATTGTCCGATTTGGCGTGGATTGCCCCATATACATACATACATACAAACTCTTAAATTACAACACGTTTATTAGCAACAAAGCATATACCTACATATGTATATATTATATTATATATTACATATGTAAATATTACACACACACACATACATATCCATACATGTATGTGTGTATGTATAAACCCTCTAGCCAGCCTAGTGCCATATGTCTCTATGTCAACACTCTTTTCTCTAGCGACAATTGCACTAGTTGAAATGTCGAAAATTTTCCTTTTATGCGCGAGTAGAGATACGTTAGAGACAACAGTTCTAATGTATTTCTGTTGATATTGCCAATAGTTTGTTTTTCATTTTTATTATGCTATGCAATAATGTTAAAAACTTACGTACATATGTATGTAGGTATGTATGTATTTAAGTTTGTTGACTCAACCCTTATTAAATTGTAAACGAAGGTCACTAAAATGTACTAGTGATTCTTTAGTTCAAATGCCTCCATATGGTCGTAAATGAATAGTGCTAAAGTCTACTGGTAGATTTTCAATGACAACCCTATGTTATATGTCAATAGGCAATTACATTGGCTGCGGTACAGTTGTACTATTGACACAGTTGTACTATTGACAATGTCACTAGTAAATCACTACAATTTTACTATTGATATGGAGCGAGGAAATATCGATATTGTAGACTGGAGCCCCTAAAATTTACTAGTGAATCTTTGGTTCCAATGTCTCCATGTGGTCCCAAAAGAACTACTTAGTCAGTATTGCTACAGTCTAGTGGTGGATTTTCAATGACAAGCTAATGTTAAATGTCAATAGATAATTACATTGGCTGGGATACACCTGGTCAGTAGTACTACTGACAATGTCACTAGTAAATCACTACAATTTCACTATTCGCATTTTCTGCAGGGAATATACAATGTACATATGTATGTATGTAAGTATTAAGGGTGGCCGAATTCGAAGTTCTGAAGCAAAATTTACTTCAACACACATTTTGATAAATTCAGTTTCATTGATACCAATGTTAAGCAGAAATGTGGAAATTAATATCGAAATTTGATGTGAGTCAAACGTCCACTTCTTTTCACACAATTTTTAATCAGATTTTGCAAAAACTCTTCGCTTGAAACTTTTTTACTGAATCCAAAGATGCTAAAATTTGCCAATTGAGGCCACAAAAAATCTATTATTATGGTTATTCAATATTTCATACATATATACATTAAATGGATACAAAGAAAATAGGTAAAAATTAAAAAAATAATTATTTGCTAGATAACCCCAATTGGTGCGATTTACTCACACATATTACTTAATTAATTCTTGAATAAGTCTATATGGCTTTATTACCAATTCATTTTAGTGTAGTTATGTAATTATATTTCAATTACTTGAGAAAATAAGGCAAATTTACCTGATTACTTATGACTTTATTTCAGTGAGCCGACGAAAATCGGTACATTATGCCGATCGTGTGATCCAGGCTTTAGTTCTTATTTGTTTTCATCATTCTATAGATGTGACAATACTTGCCCTGAATTTTTTTAAATCACCAATGTAGGAAATAAAAAATGTTAGGCTTGATCTTTTGGCTAAAAAAAACGTAAAACGTAACCTCTTTACTTTCTGTGCATGTATTTAATAATTTTTCAAGGACAACATCGAGTGTTAAAATTTCTTTAAGTTTGTACTGTCTGTGATCTCAATTTCTAACATTTTATCACTTGAAAGCGAATTTACTTCATAAAATCAAATTTGCCCACCCTTTAGTAAACGTTCACACACATGAACACTCACACTTATGTACATGTATATGTGGTTACCTTAATATAGAAACGCCCTAACTCACTATTTTTTCAATTTGAATTTTTTACACATTTCGATATAAAAAAACTTTAACATAACGAAATATAAAAAAATTCGATTTAAGAATAAATAATGAGTTAGGGCGTTTCTATATTAAGGTAACGTTATGCACATATCGTCGGTTGGTTATTGGTTTGCGGCACATTGTATTCAAAATACATACATTATGATTGCAGCAAACCAATAACCAACCGACGATATGTATGTACTAGTGATGTAACGAATGTCAATTTTTGATATTCGTGAATACGAATACGAATATTATATGTGAACTTTATAGACAATAAATTGGGGTTCTGTAATATGAAATATTAAAAAAAAATTTATGAAAAAGGACTTCATACACCTGTTGGCGTACTTTAAAGTTAATAAAAACTACTCAAAATTTTAATGATGGTCATTAAATAATATTTGAAAATGATACAAAGCACAAATTTTTATAAAAATTTAATGGATTTCAACAAACTAATATTTCTAGCCTTTTATTTAAATTTCGTTTAGGATTTATGAATTTATTAAATTAATTTGTTTGGAAAAATACTCGTATTCGTATTCGCCTGAATTTGGCGAATACGAATATCTAAAAATGGCCGAATTTTCGACAATTCGAATAGGAATACGAATATTCGTGTATCACTAGTATGTACACATATTTTTAACAGAACTTATTACTTTTAAATAGATAAACAAAAAATGAGCATAGTTTTGAGGTTGTTCCCAACAAACACCAAATCTAACGTTTTAATTAAAAATATTTTGTTATATGATATTAAATCAAAGGGAGAGAAACTTCAAAATAACAGCTGAATTGAATTTTTTTAAGTATACAAAACTAATTTTTTTAACGAAGCATAATTTTAAAGGATTAATTTCAAGTTCGAAAACAAAAATTTTATTTTCTTATGCTTACGTACATACATACAATACTTATGTATCTACATATGTACGTATGTATCTACAATATAAATGCGTTACGCATTCACTTCCACATACATACATACATACATATGTATATATTCGACATTTGAAAAATATATTATAACGATATTTGATCAGAACATAAGAATAAATATGTATGTATATGTATTTCAGAATTCAAAATCTTTCAATTATTCACCCTACGTCTCCACCTGATATATTTTTATCATGTCAAATGCCAAAATCCATATAAAAAAAGAGCTAACATAAAAAGAAATATTTTTCAATATAAAGTTTGACTTTTGTTATGATAAAAATATATCTGGTGTAGACGCGTAGAGTTATGGTTTGAAGGAATAAAAAAATTCCAAGGCACTGTCAATTTTTGAAATTATAAGTCTAATGTTTGCTGGGTCATTTCAAAGCAAATGTTATAGATACAAAAAAAGGCAACGTATCCTTTTTTGACAACTGTACTTTTTCTTTAGCTGTTTGTTGGTCTGTACATACATACGTACGATTTGTATTTTAATAGTTTTCTCAAGTCATACATACATACATACATACATCAATCGTTTTTAAAACAACAACATTAAATTCGACTACGAGTACATACAAACAATTTAACTACAGCAACAATAATTTGCTTGTAGACGTTTTTGAAAACGGTAATGAACCTTTGAATGACAGACAGTTGAGCGTTTCAACTACTTCCCTTTGTTGAGGTTCTTATGCAAACTTCAATAAGGATATTTGAAAAGGATCTTACAAAACATACATAATACGAGTAAGTATGTGCATACATATTGCGAATACTAAAGAAGGAATGTATGTATGTATGTATGTACATACATAAGTACATGAGAACCCTCCTGTTGAGTTTACAGCGTAAATTTGCAAAAATAAATATTTCTTATTCTTTTTTTGTTTTTTTTTTTTGCCTTTTAAATATACAACTTATAATAAAAATAAATTTAAGAGAGAGCAAAGGAAGTCTGTGTTATGAATTTTAAGTACAAAACATAAGCGATAAGAAAAAAAAAACAAACAAAAAATACCATCAATGTCTCAAAACAGGTAAGAAAAGTATCTTAGCGTTTAAAAAGAACCAACTGAGAGCGAAACTAAAGGAACATGATTATAAATTCTCTCTGTGTGATATTTATTTGCAGAAAATTCCTTCAAAATTAGTAATAATTTTTAAGTTTTATTTTATATCCATATGTACATATTATGTAGATACTTGAAATATATTTTATGTAAGAAAATTTCTTTAAGAAGAAACGTTTTATCGATTACAAAAAATAAATAAAATAAACTGCTTCATTTAATAGATTACAGATTATGCAAATTTTGCTTAATACGAGCAGTGATGCCAATTTAGCGTGTTTCGCGCTAGAATTAGCACGTTTTAACTATGCCAAAAGCGCTTTTTTCATCTTAGCGCGTTTAATAAAAAAGGCGCTAAGTTAGCGCGTTTTATACAAAGTCAATAACATCATTTCAGTTCAATATTTTTTTACTTTTTTTGTATATATTTCAAATTTTCTAGTATCCAAACCTCTGATAAAAATTTTTGAATTAGTTAATGATGCAGCTGACCCAAACAAATTCCCTGAAATGTGGTTAAAATTAAAAACGTATTTTACAAAGTTTGACAAGTAAAATTAAAAGAAAAACTAAGGATTTCAATTATTTGGAAGAAGATTCTAATTCTGTATTAAATGCCTTTAGTTATTTAGGATATAAAAAAAAGATACTACAAAAAATTTATTGTATTTACTAATACGAATGTCCAAAATCAAATTCTTTCAGTAGAGTAAAAAATGTAATTTTTCAAGGTTGTTTTAAAAAAGGTTGAAGTTGTGTTGTTGTTTAAAAAAAATGGTGTACATGCGTCCATATTTTTAAAAAAAATTCCTAGAACTCTCTAAAAAGCATTAAAAATATGTATAAGAATGAAATGAGAAATATATAACATACGTTGTCATTATTGAAAATCATAGAATACATACATCGACTTTTACTAAAATCTAATTTAGCGCGTCGGAAAACAGCGCGTTTTGGCTATAAATAGTTTAGAATGCTGTAACTTAGCGCGTTCTAGCGCGTTTTGAGAAGGGGGAGAGCGCGTTTGGGTTATAAATAGTTGGCATCGCTGAATACGAGTACCTATTTGAAAATTAAAATGTATAAAATTTTTTTAAAAATTGTCTTTTAGTACAATTTTGATTTATTCTTATGAGCTAGTAAGGACTGATCTTTTTTATGCTATAAATATCATATTCAACAATTTCGTTGAATTTTTGTTTAAAGCAGTTTTGCATTAAAAAATGTTATACCTAAAGCCCATATTACACTTCATTTTTCTTTCATTTATCAAGTTTTAGAGAAAAGTGCAAACATATTGTAACATGAAAATTCTACGGGTGCAAAGGGTTCAGCTATATTAAAAAAAATGAAATAATGTCAACAACTTGACTGAAGTTATCGATAACAAATGAAGGTCTGTGAAAAAAAATTAAAAATTTTTCAACTTAAAATTGACATTTCAAGCTTGAAACATAAAAGTGTTCACTACTTAGCGGTTTATGGTCAAACATAGCGATTTTTAGTTTGTTTTGTCTTAATACTAGCGGTTTCTTATTACGAAAATTTGACAACATTTAAACAGTTTGTTGTCGTTTTACATAGTTTGTTCTTTCTAACATTTATTGTTTCTTTCTATCAATTCAATATCAAATCAATGAAGAAAAAATGAAGTGTCATAAGGGCTTAAATAGGGTTTATTGTAATAACATCATAAGCCACCCGAATTAACAAGTAAGATCTTCACCAACGTACGTATGTATATGTAATATACAGATACACACGTAAGTATATACAAACATTTGTTTTGTGAAAAAATTTACAATTTTTTTTTTTTGATCTAGTGCTATTTTTAATAAGTGACCTCTCGGTATTTTTCCAAGTAAATTAACTTGTATTATATTTCCCGTATTTAAAGATCTTTGATGTTTAAAAACTTTTTAGTGTCTCAATTTAAACATCCCATTGCAAATGGTATATATCGCGGTATTATCTAAACGGTTTATTCCTAAAGAATTTTTGCGATTTTATTCAGTAGAAAGCAGCGGTTTCAGGGAAATGAAACGCAACATGTCCTTTAATTTATTTCATAGTTATGACTGTTCTTTAACGCTAAATTTTATTTTTTATCTCCATTTGCTAAAAATTAATAAGAAGTCGTTACAAGCTGTCAACGAAAGACCATCGATTTCAAATATAACTATGCTGAGAGCACAATAAGCAACACGGCATAAACCTTGTTATATATTTAAAAAAAAAATTTCAGTTTACAACCCTGGAATTATAATATACTAGCTGAGCCCGGCAAACGTTGTCCTACCATCAATTATTTTTTTTAACTACAAATTACTCCACACTGTGGTCACTTGTTGGGTCAAAAATAAAACGAAAACCTACCGGGTACTCAACAGAACAGAGCCTGTGTTCAAAATTTCAGCTCCACAGCTCTTAGACTTAGTTCCAGAGATCATGCGTTAGGAACAAACACACACTACGATTTTATATATATATATATATATATATATATATATATATATATATATATATATATATATATATATATATATATATATTGATTTAATTACCAAAGAAATAATTAAATTTATTTAATTAGTTTTATATAATAGAAAAAGTTTAAGTTTTCCAGGTCTGGATATATGTTTTTTATTTTTCTAATTTCATAAACTATATATAATTTGTAAACAAAAAGAAAAAAATTAATTTGACCTAGTTACTTTTATATACATACATAAAAACTTAATTTTCCAACCCTGGATTCCTTATACTAATCTAGCAGTTTTTAAAAAATATACTATATAAAGTATGTTAAGTGAACAAAAGAACAAAAGGAAATAAGAAAAAAATTTGTTTTATTTACATAGTTACATTAATATCCAAAAAAAATTTTTAAAGTTTCCAGCTCTGGAGCAGTATGGTTTTTTTTCCACACCAAACTTTTCTATCCAATACATAAAATATATATAATTTATAAAGAAAGAGAAACAAATTAATTAGACCTATTTACTTTTATATATTACAAAAAGTGTACGTTTCCCAACTCTGGAATCAAAAATTTAGATTTTTCTTTTTTCTTACCCCAAATCTATTTATTTTAAGAATAAAAGATATGTTTAATTTGTAGGGGAAAAAGAAAAATTCGTTTTAGTAGGTTACTTTTATATAAAAAAATAAGTTAATGTTTTCCAAGCCTGGAAACGTCTTTTTAAGGTTTCGTACACTAAAGGTGAAAATAAACCCTATTGTTTTCGCTACGCTGTCCGTCTGTCCGTCTGTCCGCCACAGGGTATTTTCTCGAGAACCGTAAGAGCTACGGACCTGAAATTTGGACAGAGTGTGTAGACCCTTGGCCGCTACAGCAACAAATACATGAGAGTTGGAAATTAAAGGGTGTGCCAAAATGAGCAGCGAAAAATATTAAAATCCCATGTAATATACATACAATTGTATGTATATATGTATGTATATGCACTTGAAATTTGTAAAGTTAGTGTATTTTTATACAGACTACAACAATTAACACTAAAATTTAAAAAATTTTAATTAAAGGGTGTACCATCAGTTAATGTAATTTTGATAACTTGCTGTATCTTGGAAACCGTAAGAGCAAACTTCTTGAAATTTTCAAAAACTGTAAAACAAAAAAATCCCAAAATTATAAAATCGCCAAAACAAAAAAAAATCGCCCAAACGAAATAAAGCACCAAATTAAAAAAAATGTCTAAAGACTTAAATAAATCGCGAAAAACCGGAAAAATTGCTAAAATGAAAAAAAAAATCGCAAAAATTAAAGAAAATCGCCAAAATGAAAAAATCGCCAAAATGAAAAAATTGCCAAAATGAAAAAAATCGACAAAATGAAAGAAAATCGCCAAAATGAAAAAATCGCCAAAATTAAAAAAATCGACAAAATGAAAAAAATCGCCAAAATGAAAAAAATCGCCAAAATGAAAAAAAACCGCCAAAATTAAAAAAAAATCGCCAAAATAAACAAAAAAAAATTATTTCAGCTGAAAAAAAGTAAAAAACACTATATTAAAAATGCTCAAAGCCCAACGTACGGAACCCTTCGTGCGCGAGTCAAAGTCGCACTTTACTGAATTTATTTGTTTTTTTTTTATTTTTGTTTTTGGATTTTTAATACCAATTTCATTTGTACTGAAATATTAAATAAGTTTATTTAACAAAAAATAATAAAATAAAAAAATTAATTTTAGGCAAAATAAAGTTGTAAGTTTTCCAGCTCTGAACACGTCTACCCGATTTGGCTGATTTTCAATAGCAGTCTATTTTGAACCATTTTTGCTACACCAGTTCAAGCCCGAAGTCTCTAGCTTTTCTGGGAGCTTCGGAAAAGAGATTTCACGTACAGACAGAGACGGACATCGCTTATTCGTATTCCTTATGCATAAGGATCCAGAGTATATATATGTATACTTTCTTTATAGGTCGCTTATTAATATTGTGGAAATTACCTTCGTAATGACAAACCGATATATATATGTATATAAAAGGGTATACAAAAATTAGGCTGTGACCAACTTTGAACCTAAATGGTCATTCGAAATGAAAAATCACAAGAGAAAACTAAAGATGATTTTAAAATACCATTTTGATACAGTTCACCAAAGTTTGTTTTTTTTTCGTATTTACAAAATGGCGTCTGTTGGCCGCCATATTGAGTTTTGACTACTGTCATATCATATCTATTGATGTAGGTAATCATCAAAATCGGTCCACGCGTTCGGTTTATATATTGCTACAAAGGAACACACATACATACATAATATTTCCTTTAATCAGATATTTTTTGATTTATTCAAATGTAATCAACTAAATATCAAAAAACGAAATACATAATTTATACAAACACATAACACATAAATTTCTTGTACCATTTTCATAATTATGAACACATATTACTTACACATTCTATGTAAATTGAAATTTTTTTTGTAAAACTACCTTTTTTTTAGTTGTGACTATGTTGCAATAAATGAACGGCATGTATAACATATTAGCCCCATTTTTATCAATAAATAAGTCAAATATGATGTCATTTTATTTAACTTGAATTTTTGCTTTTACATGTTTTCATTTTTATTAGAAAATTGCAAAGTTGTAAAACTTTAAATACATTTGTTCATTCTTATCAGGTTTCTTGACAACTCTCAAAATTCTCACAAGCTCTCGGTCTCCTTTTTTCAGGCTACAAAATTAAAAAAAAAAAACAAATTATTGTCAACAATGCATACATACATACATATGTACATACGTATGTATGTACATACGTATATATGTACAATGTAAATGCAATAACATTTTAAGTGCCCTACTAAAATGCTAAGATACGAACGAGGTACCAATATACATATGAACAGCATTGTTGCCACATACTTATAATCTCGGTTTTTCTATTGCACTTCTAGTGATTTTTCTCACTTAACAAACTGTACATATTCACAACAAGCCCTTACTTACTACTTAGCGTTAAAAGTAAGGGAAATTCGAATCGAGTTTTATAGAAAATATAACCAAGTAGAGATAAATACCGTCACCTATATAAAATCTAATCGTAATCTTAAGTGCTCTTCTTATTTTTTATTTGAAGTAAAAACATAAAGGCAATACAAATTTAAAAAGTATCTAATTAGATACTTTTTTTCTGAGTAGGTTTCCGTCTTTCATTCTTTAAATTTGAATTTTTACTCAAATAATGTTTGGATAATTAGGTATGTACATTAAAGTCCTGCACAAGACTATTTATAAGACCTTTCAAGACATGCGACATTTTTTAAACGCTTTACTACAGCGAAATATTCTAAAAAAAAACGCTAAAAAACACTGTTGGCAAGACAAAGAACTCAAAAAAAAATAATGCCAACAGTGTTGTTTAGCATTTATTTTAGAATATTTCGCTGTAGTAAAGCGTTTGAAAAATGTCGGATGTCTTGAAAGGTCTTATAAATGGTCTTGTGCAGGCCAATAATGTACATCATATAAGAGCAAAAAATTGATTTCGAAATTTTTGTTAATTACTGTTGTTTTGTGGATTTTGGGTGACGACATACCTATAGTTTCTTGAGCAAATACATATAAAGGGTGTTTTTTATGGAGTGACACAAGTTTAATGCCCTAATTCTGTTCGACGAATGTATTGTTTTGTCTATGGACGAAAAAAAGTAGCAGTTTTGATTCTTTAAAACGATTATTATTTATTGTTTATGCTAGAAGGTTCGTGTATTTGCTGTATGATTTTGTTCTAAACATTGTATCCAACACATATTTTTTTCATATATTTTTCAAACTATTGTATAATAATTTAATTGAATTTTTATGTTTTAAAAACATGATTTATATTTTTCATTAGCAAAGACAACAACCATTTTTGAAGAAAATAATTTAGAGAATTCAAAGACAAGAACTCAGAAGCATTTTCAAACAAAAACGTCCTAAATCTTCTTACTGAATTAAGGCATAAATCATAATAAAACAAGGAAATATATTTTTAATATCAATGAAACGCGCTTTATTAGAAAGAAAATTTTAGGAAATTTATGTTTAAATATGATTTCTGTCAAGTGGCCGCCGTGGCTGGCGCGTAGAAGGCGCAATCTGGAACACCAATTTTCAACAACTTTTCGCAGCATTTGCGGGCGTATTTCGACGATAACTCTTCGCATATTGATTTCCAGGTGTTCAATTGTTTGTGATTTATCGACGTAGACAAGTGTCTTAGCACAACGCCCAAGAAAATAGTCCAATGGAGTTAAATCACACGGGGTATTTCGTGAAATTATTTTTTCATCACAAGTTTCTTTGAGTAAATCAATTGTAGCGTCCGCTGTGTGGCATGTGGCTCTGCCCAGTTGGAACCACATTTCAGCAAGATTAATTGAGGTACGAAAAAATTTCGAATCATATTCCTATACCGTTCACCATTGACTGTCACATTCTGACCATCATCGTTTTTGAAGACATATGAGGCAATCACTCCGCCAGCCCATAAGGCGCACCAAACAGCAATTTTGTGTGGATGTAATGGTGTTTCGACAAAATCTTGTGGATTCTAATAACTCCAAATGCGACAATTCTGCTTATTTACGTACCCATTCAACCAGAAGTGGGCTTCATCGGAAAATAACATTTTAAATTTTTCTAAATTTTAAAAATTTCAACAATTTGCACGCATTGCTGTAAACAAAAAGCAACCATCAGCTGTTAAATGGGTGGTCAAATAAAGCAGTGATGCCAACTCAAAAAAAACACCCTTTATATATAATATTATTTAGTCGATTATGATTTTACATACAGTGGTGGTCACAAATTTAAGACACGACATTTCAGAGAGTTGCTTAGTCCCAGTCCAGACTTGCAATTTTTGTTGCAGCAACTTTTTATTTTTTAGTGCAAAAGAGCGAGAGAGTAATACATAAAGTATATATTTCAGCAACTTTTTATTTTTTAGTGCAAAAGAGCGAGAGAGTAATACATAAAGTATATATTTCTATTTCAACACTCTCACACATATTCAAGAATTGCTGCAACAAAAATTGCAAGTCTGGACCGGAACTTAGAGGAAAAGAATATCACTGTGCTGAAGTGGCCAGCTCTATCCACGGCCTTTGATCCAATTGAGAACTTGTTAAATGATTTCGAGGAACATGTACGAGCAGTAAAACCAAAAAATTTTAGCGATTTATCGGAAGAAATCCAAAAACTTGGTATGCCATTCCAAAGGAACATTAAATGGCATTAATTGAAAGTTTACCCAGAAGATGCGCTCCTGTGATCCAAAATAAATTATTTTTCACCAAATACTAAAATTGTTTTATTAACCTGAGCTTTATTTTAGTGAATTTACCTCTATTTTGCCTATATCCTAAATTCATGCCCAGACTAAAACTTATATTAATCTGTATAATACCTATGGCCTTAGTAGCTAGTGCTTCTACCCCTCTTATATTGTTATTGTATTTATCTATAATATCAATATTAATAAATAAATAAATAATAAAAATTCTTTATGAAATAAAGCTAACAAACTAAAAAAAACAGATATCTACAATTTTTTCGATAAGATGTAAAAATTATCAGAAATATATATGTGGAATGTCGTGTCTTAAATTTATGACCACCACTGTATATACAAATTTAAGGTACCTACATATTATCTAAAATGGTACCTATTTTGAAAAATTGTTTCAAATTTCATTCCTGTTTGCTATATTTTATTCAAACCAATCTGGCAACGGTGCAAAAAAATTATAAACAAATAAAGAGAACTATCTGGCTGGTTCTCAAGAAACTTTTTAAAAAAAGAAAAACTATGGTAAGGGGAGGGAAGGGGAGAATTACATTTTTAGTTGGCTCTTAAGGAGGTGCATTTTTTACATCTGTCAAATAACAAATGCAATAGTTGGTTAAGTAAAAACAAAAAATAATAATAAAAAGTAAACATTTTATATTGAGACCATGTTGGGAAAGAGACCAAAGACGGCAAGATATGTACATACATACATATGTCTGTCTGTATGTTCATACATTCATACATACATATTTTAAATTGCAGCGAGAGCCATAACAACCCCTCAATGTTTGCAACAATTCAACAACCACTGTTCTGTTTTTTTTTCTCTCACACATTCAAGCAAGTTGGCAAAATGAAAACAAAAAAAAAACTATTAAAGAAACATAAAAAACGACAGATGCAAGTAGTGGTTTTCTTTCATTTTCTTAAAGATCATGGGATCCTCAATTAAAAACAAACACACGCACACACACACAAACACACACACACACACACACCCAAACATACAAACAAAACACACATGTTGCTGGTATAAAAACAACATAAAGCAACACCTTTTCCTTTTATAGTTGGCATTACACCGTTTTACGACGATATTCATAAACGATTGCTAAAGTTAATGTGGGTTTAACATACGGATTTTTTTATAAGAAAATCGGTTTAAGGAATGTTTTAACTTTAACAATCATTTAAAGTACAAAAAATGTTATAAAATCATTGATTATTACTACGTTTATACGCGCACTATTTGCAAATAAAATGATTTGCAAATAACTTAACTCACTGTTTATACGGCATAGCAAAAGTACACAAACTTGGTAGAACTTCTATAGAAAACTTACTTATGTTGACAAAAAAAATAGTGTAAATGTACAAAATATCAAATAATTATTTGTTTTAATCGTCATTTATTGCTTCTATCAATGTTTTTTGTTGCAATATTTATCCATTTATTGTTTTTTGTTATCAAACATTTGTAAGCGTGGCAACCTCAGGCATTTTATTTGCAAATAGTGCATTAATCGTGAATAGTTTTCTGAATTGGTAATTCGCAATAAAAACAATAATATGGCAACAATTTACTGTTTTATTTGCAAATAAGCTCTGCGTATAAACGTAGTATATGTTTCGACCGCTAAACGTAACATTAGGCAACGCGATGCAATTTTGGAACATGTAAATTGATTTTCCCCAATTTTGGCGTTTCATATCATCGGAATTTGTTTTTATGTACATATCTATGTATGTATGCCTATATGTACATATGCACATATGTATGTATGCACATATGCACGTATGTATGTATATATTGCGCTGCAAGGCCTCTTTTTAGGGTTCCGTACACCAAAGGTGAAAAAGAACCCTATTGTTTTCGCTACGCTGTCCGTCTGTCCGTCCGTCTCTCACAGGGTATTTTCTCGAGAACCATGAGAGCTACGGACCTAAAATTTGGACTCAGTGTGTAGACCTTTGGCCGCTACAACAACAAATATATGAGAGTTAAAAATTAAATGGTGTTCCAAAATGAGCTACGAAAAATGATTAAATCCCATATAATATACATACAATTGAATGTATATACACTTGAAATTTGTAAGGTTAGTGTATTTTTATAGACTACAATTATCACTAAAATTTAAAAAAATTTATATTAAAGGGTGTTCCATCATTTAAGGCAATTTTGATTATGTAATTTTGACAACTTGCTGTATATTGGAAACCGTAAGAGCAGAACTCTTGAATTTTCAAAAACGGTAAAACTAAAAAATCAAAAAATTATAAAATCGCCAAAACCAAAAAAAAAATTGCCAAAAACAAAAAAAAAATAGCCAAACCGAAAAAAGCACCAAATTAAAAAAAATCTAAGACTAAAATAAATCGCAAAAAAACGGAAAAAATCTCCAAAATAAAAAAAATCGCCAAAATTAAAAAAACCAAAAGCAGAAAAAAATCGCCAAAATGAAAAAAAAACCAAAAATAAAAAAATTGCCAAAATTTAAAAAAATCGCCAAAAAGAGAAAAAAGCAACAAAACTGAAAAAAATCTTTTAAATTGAAAAAAAAAACTTCCAAAAAGCAAAAAAGCCACATTAAAAAAATGCTCAAAACCGAATGTACGGAACCCTTCGTGCGCGAGTCAAAGTCGCACTTTACTGAATTTTTTTTATTTAAGCTAACCGTTACTGGACATTTTAATAAGGAAGAACTGAATTAAAAAAAATCAGGAAGTATACCTGGAATAACCTCATATTATCATGTGATATCACACTTTTATCAACTGATTTCAACCCCGACCAAATAAAGCGGTGTTATAAGTTTTTAGTCCACATACAGATTTAATGTAGTTTTTTCTGTTTGAAAGGTGACTTGGTCGAGTGTTCTTAGCTATGTTTGAAGAAAATCTGTCCAGCCGTTTAGAAGATACTCGTATCATATATTTTCTAGACGTATTCTGTTGAATATGTGTCTTTGACGCCGTAGCTCCCAAGCGACTTGATCTAATATTTTTAGCCCGTCAGGGGGGTTTTAAAACTTTTAATTTTTAAGTCGAGATAAGCTGAATTTGAGTTAATGGCACCCTTGTAATCTTCATTTTGTCAATTCACAACCTATTGTAGGAGTCGTAGTCGTACAATTTCTTTTTAACCCCCGACCAAAGAAAGGGGTGTTATAAGTTTGTAGTATGTGCATGTGGATCTGTGTAACTGTGTGTCTGTCCGTGTCTACGTACAAACGGATTTTGATTTAGTTATTTCTGTTTGAAATTTTTATTTAAAAAAAAAATTATTGCGGGGGTGCTCCCCGATTTTACTTTTTTCGATTGCTGTTTTAGAAACAATCAGATATTTGACTAGACTCTTGATTTGTCCTAATTTACACTCAGCTTCGCAATAAGACTTGCTTAGTATAAATTATGACTTAGTCTGAATCTGTTAAAAGTGCCGACTTTTGTTAAGTTTTCTTTTCTAATTTTTTTCATATTTGAAGTATCTACGTATGTATGTGAACTAGGTTAGGTTAGCAGGCTGCTGGTAAGGAAGGGTGAAATTTAGAGTCCAGCTCACTTGGGTCCAATACAATGATCCCTTTGTGGTACCTGTGTGGTGAAGAGAAGATAGTGGGAGAGGGTGATAGGGAAGGGATAGTGATAGAGAAGACAGATGGTGAAGGAAGATATAGAGGAAAGCTTCATTCTTTTTTTATACAACTCTGCCATTTTTGCACGCTTATTTGCAGTGTTGCAGCGCCTCTGGTGGTGAATGAGGCGTATTAAATTTTGAAGATGTGTTTAGTAGCCATTTTATTGGTTATTTTACTTCGCCGATATTTCTGCTACACAATACCGACGAAGGAGGCGCTCTGATGTTACATTAGGATTAGCATCCGCTGAAGCCGGTGTAGTTTTAGTGACCAGCGCCTTATGCCTGCATCACTAGAACTTCTCCCACAACAACTGATACAAAGGGATACTAATGTAGATCAGAAAAATGCGTGGTGTTCTTATTTTAATGACTGTTGGAGACAGGGTTTGAACCCAGGACCTTCGGTTTTGTTGTCAACGAGCTAACTACTTCAGCCAACACAATGTGAACTAAGATTGAAAAATTTATTTATTGACTTTAATATCCCGAATAATTGTATTTTAAGATTCGCGATTTTCCAATTCGGGACCTCTCACTCGGGTGTTTGAATTCAGGATTCTGAAATGTGGGATTTGGAATTCGGGATTTTAAGTTTCAGGCATATGACCCCAACCCAGATTTTCATAATGATTTTAATTGAAATCTGCTAGAATTTGTGCAGATGCTAATGTTTCTTTGGATTTTGTAATTTTTGCAATATTGGTAGCACAAAATTTTCACTCAAAATAAATTCTTCGCCGTTGAACTTCATATGATGTTGACAACATAAAATCAAAACTTTCAGTACTTTTTAGGGTTCCGTACACCAAAGCTGAAACTGTCTGTCCGTCACAGGCTATTTTCTCGAGAACCGTAAGAGCTACGGACCTGAAATTTGGACGGAGTATGTAGAACTTTGGGCGCTACAACAACAAATACATGAGATAATACATAAAAATTTAAGGGTGTTCCAAAACGAGCAATGACAAATTTTGAAGTCCCTTGCAATATACATACAATTGTATGTACTCGTATACGGGAACTTGAAATCTGTAAAGTTAGTGTATTTTTATACAGACAACACAAAAATTAAAAAAAAATCTAAATTAATGCGTGTTCTCTCAGTTAATGTAATTTTAACTATGTAATTGTGACAAATTCCTGTATCTTGGAAACCGTAAGAGGCAAACCTTAAAATTTTCAAAAACAATAGAACTAAAAAATCCCAAAATCATAAAATCGCCAAACCGAAAAAAATCGTCCAAAACCGCAAAAAATCGCCAAATTAAAAAAAATCTACAATTAAAATAAATCGCCAAAAACCGAAAAAATCGCCAAAATTAAAAAAAAACACCATAAATAAAAAAATCGCCAAAATGGAAAAAAACGCCAAAAACCGAAAAAAATTACCAAAACCAAAAAAAATCGCCATAACCGAAAAATGCCAACTTAACTACATATTGCAACAAAAATACGAAAAACGTATAAAGACTACATGTCAAAAATAATCGGTTTTCGTGTTAAAATAACTGATTTATTCGATATTGGAAAAATAAAAATTTTTAAGAATCCGCAGTCAGAGGAACTAAAAACTGTTCAATTGCCCTAGTACAGTCTACTCTAGCTAATTCGAACATCTCGATAAACAGAAACTATTTTCCATATCGAAAACTAAATCATAAGCAGTCACAACTCAAAAATATCTGCATATTTTTAGTTTTCAGTTCAGGAAAAAACTGTTGATAATTCACAAATGATACAATTATGTAACATAAAAACAAACACAATGATATTTTATATTGTTCAAGAATACTGTGTTGCAAAAGAAATTCGTTCCAAATTACAGAGTAGACCACCTGTTAGTTTCCATAAAAATATTTTCCGTACTCATACAATATATATATAATTTAAAGCTCAATAATTAAATTGTTTGGTGGTTTATTTTAGGAAATGGTGTTAAGAAGGCAAAACCCTTTTACTTTTGCTTAACAGCAGCTTCCCTTAAAGAAACTATAAAACAAAAATTACAACGCAGCATAAGCAGAAGCAGCACCAACAGAAACTAAAAAACGTATGCAGTTTTTTAAACTCCTTAACAATTTCTGTAATCAAGTATTTAACAGAAGTCCTTTTTATTATTGTACAATTGCAGCTGCTGTTTATTTTTGTCAGTTGACTTTTAATCACAATTTGTTTGTAATGGTCTTTGAATATTGAAAAAAAAAGTGTAAAAAAATACGCTATATAAACTAGATTAAACACGTTTACACAATGTACTGCAAAGGAATTTAGAAGAACCAAAAAACATACTCGTATAAGAAATATTTGAAACTTGTGCTGTTAAGGCCCTATTCAAAATAGAACAAAATCAATAAAGAATTTCTGCCTTATTCATAAAAAAATAATTATTTGTTATAAAACAAATTTTGTATGGATATCATGTTTTATAAAACTATTATAATTCAATAATATTTTTTATGAATAAGGCCGTTTATATTTATATTTATTTATATAAAAGATACTTTTAAATAAGCCAATGGGTAATTGATCTTATTGTTTGGTAGGCCAGCAACATTCCTTGTGCCAACCTGAACTAGTCTTTTTTGTAAGTTTTGAAAGTAGGAAAATTTAAATTGAACTCCCATTAGAAAACAGCTCAAAAAAATCTAACCTTTCTTAACATCAAAACTTTTACTATATTATTGAAAACTGATTGCTCACGACTGTTGCTGCATAATATATGTACATTTATAGACAAACTTTTATAAATATTATTAGCTAAAATTAGAAACCCATCATATTTTTGCACACACATGAATTATTTTGACTGCAATAAAATAAACACAATTTTTTTAATAAAATCAAATTGGACATTGCAAAGAATTTTTTTTAGCAAATTATAATGTATTAAAATGAAATACAAAGAAATGCTAAAATAAAATGCCAGTTTTTTTAAGACAAATTTCCACAGAAATTTCGGGTGACAGTTAAAATTTTAACATTTCGAAAATTTATCACATGACAATTAAATGGGGCTAAAAGTTAACAAATTGTGATTCAACTAAAAATATTTTGAAAATTTTGCCAATAAAAGTGTGAACAGTGGAAGTAAGACCACAAAAAAATTGCTACTTAGAGAACTTTCATTTTTTTTAATTTGTATTCACTCATTAAGTTGCATAATTAATACGTATGAAGCCAGAAAAAAAAATGCAAAATTTGCAATAAAATTGGAATTTGAAAAATTAATTGTTAGAATTAATTTATGTGCATAAAAGTGAACTTGAATGAAGGGGCGCATATACATACATACATACATATGTATGTATACATACATATATATTCTTCATATCGAGCCATGACAGCCAAAAAAGCGACATATTTTTTGACGAAAATCGATTACTCGTATATACGATCGTAAATAATTGATTTTCGCAAAAAATTAAGCTCGAAAATTATGTTGCTTAACCTTTTTTTTTATCGATTATGTATGCAAGCATTTATTTTAAAAAGGCGAGGTCTGCCTAAAAAATTAATTTTTCGACTAGTCTTACAAATTTTAAAATAAACAAAAACTCGGTTTAAATTTAAATAAAAGTATAACACAAAAGCTCAGATTAAGTTTACATGGCCAGACAGGAAAAATTTTTGTGCCGCAAGTCTAATTTTATTAGAAAGAGGAATACGTACGTGTATTCCCTTTTTCGTACAAAATGGCATGAAAATCAATTTTTAAAAACAAAATTGAAATTTTTATTTGAGAATACTCTCATACATTTACACATGCATACATAAATGTGTACATACCCTGCAGGAGAATAGGTGTCAATTGTCTAAAAGCTACTAGTATAATTACTAGAACAGCAAGAACTAGTGCGAAAAGAGTTAAAGTTGTTGTATAAAATTACTAGTTCTAATGAGTACTAGTATATGAAGTAGTTCCAAGGCACCATATTGCAAAATAAATTTTGACTGTCTAACATAGCACTTGCACTGTACGAAAATTGGTATTATACAATTATTAAAGTTTTAGGTTCACCCATAAATAATTATAATCAAAAAATTACAATTAACCTTTTGTATTTTTGAATTTTGATACATAATTGCGAATTTTAACTAGCAGTTGTCACTGGGTAACAAAGGAATAAAATCACCAATTTTATAGAATTTTTCTTTGCAAAAGAACTGGTAATTAACTAGTCCTAAACTAGTACCAATGGCACTAGTAATTTCGATATAAACGAATGTTTACTAAAGCGAAGAAATTTCGAAACAAAAATTCTAGATATTTGTTCGCGAATCCAAAAAAAATATAATTTTCGCACAAGCGAACTTTTGTCGATAGTTTCTCGAATGTGTGACCGATAGCCTAGTGGATGTGTGCTAGTCTATTTGAGTGGAGGTACCGTGTTCAAATCCTGCAGCGTGAGTTAAAGAATTAAAATACAAAATAAATTAAAATAAATAAATAAAAAAACAACATTACTTTTTACTTTTTCTGATACCTTTTTGCGATATCGAAATTAGTTTGATATTCAGCCCTGTTCAGTAAACCGAATCGATTTGAAATCGCACGATTTTAGAAAACTAACTCCGATAATAGAAATATTTTTCTGATCGTGTATGATTTTAAACACGTCTGCAGGCAGGACCATCATTAATTTTTTGAAAATGAGAAATTTACTCGAATTCGGTTTACAGAACAGGGCAGATTGTCTCACTTTTGATATTGCTAACAAACCTTCGAAATCGAAGGTTTATGGAACATAACTGAGCGACAGGTAAACTTTTTTCGATTCATTTTTTAGTGTCATTCTCGATAGTTTTGCAATGTGGGAGGTATATTCGAAATCGATATCATTAGCGTGGGTCAAGTGGGTGTTTGATTTACAGCATTTGTGGAAAATTCTCCTCAAAGGTATTTATTTTCAAGTTTTTAAGATTATATGGCAACGCTACCAGGAAGAAGCTTCTTCTTCGTACCATGTTTTGTTTGAAATGTCGAAAGTCTGCAGTCATCACATGACCAAATTCTCAATAAAAATAGTTAGTTCTTATGTTGGTGGGGAACACCACCCACCGCAAATATAATTAATGTACATTAGGGTGTATCGCAAAAAATATATAATGTAAAGTATTATTGCAAGGCAGTTTGAAAAAAAAATTGCCGAATGTAGGGGTTGCCAAAATACATTTTTCGTTATATCTTAGTCTTAGGCATTTACAGTCGGATCTTAAAGTGACCAATGTTTTGCTTGAATAATCAGTCATTGACCTCAAAAATTTCCCGTTCTAGTATGCCCTATGCTCCTATGCAGGAGTAAAAAGAATAAATTTATATGTATACATATGTATGTATATTTCGTTGCTTCTCAAGCAACACATCAGTAGATTTCAAACGCAATTAATTTTTTGCAAACGTTAAATAAAAATGAATATTAAAATAAGTTATTTATGTATACATACATAATGTTTTTACAAAGACTTAAAAAATTGTAAGAGTATTTAATTTTATTGGCGTTTTGCCTTTATTACATCACTACTTAGTGAATATTGTGCATTATTAATAACGAGCAAAAATCGATATTGATTTTTTGTTAGTTACGGTCTTTGATATTTCAGGTGACTATATACATACATACATAAATACGTACATGTACATAATACATATATTTTTTTCCTTCACATTTTGCAACAATATGACATAAATTTTCAAACATTAAGGCTGGAATTAAATTTTGTAGACAATATGCTGATTAATGGCATGAAAATTTACGATACACTGCAATAATACGAGTAAGTTAAGAAAATTTAGCTTATGAGGAGGCAAAACATTTGCATGAAAAGCAATTTGCTAATTTGTGTGGTGTTTTTCTTCTTTTTATTTGCAGAGCTTTTCCATAGATTATTTGGAAATTTGCCATTTTTTGTGGTCTAACAAAAAACATACGAAAAAAAAATAAAACAATTCAGTCTGCTGATAAAGAATAAAATGCTATAATTAACCCCAAAATATAGAGAACTCTTACACATGTTGGGCAAAGCAAAAAAAAAAAAAGAAATACTCGTACATTTAAAGGAAAAATAGTGTCATACAGGCAAAAAAAATTAAAGAGCTAAAGTAAATTGGAAAAAAAATTAAACAAGAGCGTTTTGTTTTTTCGCATGATTGACAATTAAAAATATGTATAGAAAAAAATAAACTTAAACTAATAATAATTTAAATGTTTAAAGAGAACAACAACAACAATAAGCATGAGTAAAGATAATTGTTCAAACTTTTTTTTTTTTTAATTTCTGTCATAATGAAAAAAAGACGTTGAGAAATAATATAAAATAAAATTATATAAAAAAACATTTATTAAAACAAAAAACAAAACTTAAATTTATGCACACATACACTGTATATACAAACGAACATACAAACTTAATAATAAAGCAACAACGATAAGATTAAGAGAACGACAAACGAAAAAGTTAAATGAGCAAAAAGTGCAAAATACGAATAAAGACGAATGCGAAAAAATTTTTTAAAAACGTGTTTGACGTTTTGAAAGATTAAATCGATATTTTAAGAAAAAAAAATATGAATAAAATACTAGTAGTGTGTATTTTTTTTTTTCATATAAGAAATTAATGTTTGATTATAATATTAATTTAAAGTTTTAAGTTACAGAGTAATTTAAAATACACACATACAGCAAAATTGTTAATTATTATTACTTTGCGCAAGCGCAGCAGTTTAAGTAGATATACATACATACGTTATTTTACAGTGTTTAAAATGTCCATTATTTAATTTCGTTAGTGTTTAACTGCAGAAGAAGTCGTATGAAATGTATAATTAACGTAGATTAGAAAATTTACATAATTTTGTTATGAACCAGAGAGAAGATTAGACTACATATTTACTAATTGTACGCAGGTAGTGTTTGTTATTTAAGCTATGTAGTTCAAAAATGTAACCTGGGGGTCTACTCTGTAATTCGAAACGAAAGAAAATGCTTTCGAATTTATGTACATGTGTTTAATATGAAATGTAAATTTTCTCTTTTTCCTTTATAATTTATAATATTTAGTTCAATCTAGACTTTTTGGTTTGACTTTTCTGTTGGGGCCTAAATTTAACTCCTGTTGCTAGAAACTTTCTGTTTTCGGAGTCCTCACTTAGGTTCTAACGAGTAAACCGCTAACTGTGCGATTAAACTTTGTCTTCGCCATCTTCAACTTTAACCAGTTATGCAATTTCATCTGTGAATATATGTACAGTCAAATCCCGATAATTCGTACCCCGATAAATCGTAATTCCCGATAATTCGTAATAAACAGTCGGTCCCTTGAAAAAATCTCGTTAATTCGTAAAATTTCCATACATTTTGGTCCCCTCGATAATTCGTAATTTTTTTTCAAATAAAATCTTTACCTCGTATAAATCGTAATTTTTTGCTAACTACCACTTATAATTCGTAATAAAAACAACAGAAACATGGAAAGAATGATTTTTTGCTTAATGCTATTTTTTTTGGGTTGGTTTTTGCTCTTGCTTGTGTGTGTGTTTATTTTTTTAAGATCAGTTTTTTACATGAATAATAAAGAAAAATGTCAAACCGCACGCATAAAACTCTGTCGGTGTTACAAAAACAACAAATTTAGTAAATAAATTGAAAACCCCCGTTAATTCGTATTTATTTTATTTTAACCCCGTTAAATCGAAATCCCGCTAAATCGAAAACCCCTATAATTCGTAAGAAATGGCCGCTCCCTTGCGATTACGAATTATCGGGATTTGACTGTATATATCTTTCTCCCATACAAAAGGTAAAATAAAGCTGAGATTATTTCTCTTAATTTTTATTAAAAAGTATAGTGTTTTTATTTATAACGAATTTCTTTTCATATTTTGCACTAAAACAACATGTTATTAACATTACATTTCGAAAGCATTTGCTTTGTCATGTTTTATATTCTGCAATTTGTATGCTCAACTTTTGATTTTATAATGAGAAAGAAAAACATAGCTATAAAAAAGGTATATATTATTTTCTCCACTCAGTCATGCAAAAATCTTAAGTTGAGCAAGAAAAACTGCCGAGTCTAAAACATGACTTTCATTTCGAATTACACAGTAAACCCCCTGGTGGGTTAACCTAATTCGAATACGCTGAATTCAGTGGTGCTAACCATTTTTTTAGGCTAGCTCTTGCTTAGAAAATAATTAAGATAGAAAACTTGGTTAAAAGTATCTAAAAATCGCAATTTTTTTATAGCCATTTTTGAAAAAAAAAATACAAAATTTCCCAAATTAATAAAATAATTTCCATTTTTTTTTAAGAAAATATTTGTTTTTTGAAAAATTCAAATTTTTTCCCAAAAAGTTTGCTCAAGACGTACATACATATGCATGTTCATCAATACATGTTCTTTCAATCGATATACATATGTATATCGATATAAACGTTAATAAATAATATAAATAAAAAATTTCGATTTTTAGGAACTTTTAACCAGAAAATCTTTCGTTGGTTTTCTTTACCCAAAAAAATATTTACCACAAATTGTAATTGGGTTGCCATGTTTGACAACCATCTGACAATTTACTGAATATTTTTATAGCATTAAAAATTATCTAGAGATTGACAATATAGTTCTCTGACTGACTACGTGTTTGCACAATCCAGGCACTCAACTCGTCTAGAAATTTTATATGAAAATCATATGGTTACTGGTTTACCGCACAGTATATTAAAAATACATTATTACTGCGGCAAACCAATAACCACCCGACGATAGACCCTGGGTGTTTTCCGCAGACAAGCTAATAGCTTCGCGGATTGTTTGATGAAAAAAAAATTGTTATTTACGAGTACTATCAAGCAAATGTCACTCTCACGTAAACATTTTTGAAAAGCTTAACTTTTTAATTAATTATCAAATATGTTTATAGAAAATTCTCTAATAACTACACACACATACATACACAAATACTCGTGCAATATACATACATATGTACATATGAATGCACTTACATATTGTTACCATAATATAGAAAGGCCCTAACTAATTTTTTTTTATCCTTTTTTTTGTATATTTCGATAGAAGAATATCTAATGTATCTAAAAATTCAAAATTCGCAGTTTCAAAAGAATAATGAGTTAATAATAATGCCGTTCTATATTAAGTTAACGATATGTAGTTGCTATGCGTAATATTTGTATGTTTGATTTTGTTTTGTTTTTATTTGCAATTTTTTTCTTGTTTGAGTATATCGCAACTGGCGAGAGGGTTGGGACCTACCTGAGGTGAACAGCTAGTCGGAAACCTCGTCAGTGGTGTGTAATCACACGCCAGGCTCGCACACTTACTCATAACAGAAATGTTAGACAATTTTAAAAACGTTCTTTTGTAAAAATCTTCTAATCTTCTAAAGTTTAAAAGTTAAAGAAGCTTATCTACCACTTAAATAAATTACTTTTGCGAATATCTGCAATAAAAATTGTTTACCTCCAACTACTGTGTCTGGTATGTTTGGAGCAAAATTTATTATGAAATCTAATAGGTTGTAAAAATAATGTTCAATAATAATAACTAAGGGCTAGTTTTTTACTAGTTAGTTAAACCTAGTTTAACATACGTTTGACTTAACCAAGAAACAAAGTTAAACGGGTTTTAACCGCCCATGCTGTTTTTCAGTGATGGATTAATTTAGCTAGAAATGCCATACTTTGTTTTCAATATAGATATGGCATTCTTGAAAATATTTTATATAAATAGGGCAACACTTAAAAAGCGATATGACAATTCTTAAAATTTATATTAAAAAAACTTCAATAAGTGTTTTCTGAAATTTTTAAGAATTTAAAAAAAATAATATGGACTCAAAAATAGTGACGCTCCAAAAATAACCTACAAAAGAACATAAAATTTTAAAGCCAATGAAATATTTGAAAGAATTCCAATTCATTACACACATAAAAATAATTGTGGCGTGTTTTTATCTTCCTTATTTTACCAACAATTATCCTATCCAAGTTATTATAGGCTTCATAATCACTAAAATCTTCGTCGCCATAAGAAACATCCATTTTATTTATGTATGATTGTTTATACATGTGTACATATGTACGTATATTTATCATTTGACAGTTCTAACTTGAGTTAACTGAGCAATGTTGCTCGGTTAAACCTAGATTATTAACCAGATAACCTTTATCTGAAAAACAAAATTTTAAGTTTAAACTACAGTTAACTGACAAGTAGAGTTTATCTTTATGTGAAAAACTAGCTCTAAATGGCAACAATGATGGAGCAGTGTTTACATTTAAAGTTTGTAAAGACATTTATGTATATGTATGTTTGTATGTACATATCGCTCATTTGTTTCAATAGTGCCACAACTAAAAAAAAACTAGTTTTGCAGAAAACATGCAATGCAATGAAGACATGAAAAAATGTTCTTCTCTTACGAGGCGGTAGTACAATCTATTTATATGAAATTTTTACACAAGATAAAATACAAAATGCCGAATTATTTTGCATCATTAGTTCAAAAAACGCATTTTTTGAGTTATGACACTATTCAAGTAAATGAGCGATATGTACATACATACATATATTGTTGATTATGTGCAGCAACTTAAAGAAAAACAATAACAAGTTGAATGCATAGTAAAATAAATGCACAAAAATATAAAGAAACAAGTGTTAGCATCTAAAATAATAGTTAGTATATACAAAATTAAAAAACATCTCAAACAAAAGTTCTGAATTTTCCCTCCGAAACTACTGATTTAAAGAATAGAAAATCATAAATATGTATATACATATGTACGTTTGTACACTTTTTATGTATGTAGTCAGTTAGAAGTATGTACTTGGAAGTTGTTTTTGTGTTAACTTATTATTGTTTTGCAGTCAATATTAACATAAATTATAATTATTTGCAGGAATTGAAAAAATGTATATGTATGTTTGTGTGTATATTATATGAAAATCAATTATATAATAGAATCTAGTAGTTTGTTAGTTTTTTTTTCAAAGTTAAAGGTGTCACGGTGTCGTTAAACAAAATGTGCTTAAAAACAAACACTGAAAGAAATAAACATAAAGTGAAGTTTGAAGGTGCAGCTAAATAAAGTTGCTTAAGTTACTAGCAAAAGCATATTCCGTGATATTTGCGGATATATGTATGTACATAACTTCGAGCTTCAGCTCTAACTTCCATAATTCTTGAGCATTTTATATTTTATCGATATACAGTAGAAAAAAACATATCGAGCCCCTTTTTTCGATTTTATCGTAAGCGACATATTATCGGAAATATACTATTTTATTGAAATTAAAATTTTATGGGCCTACACATAGTTTAGAATTATCAAAATGGCAAAATTGTTGTTAACTTTTAAGATACAGGCAGTACAATTTTATCGTAAGCGACAATTTACGTACAAAAACAAATTTGAATATTTTAAAAAAACCTTCTCCTGAAAAATTTAGTTTTTGTTACTTACGATAAAATCGAAAATAAGGCTCGATATCAAATTATGTATAAAAATTATTTAGCATAAATTAACCTAAAAACGGAATATTTGAGGGCAATGCATTTTAAAGGAAAACATTGGTCTCCTCAAGACAAAAACATCGATATACCACACTTTAACATCCGACTGTCAATGCCAAAGATATAATGAAAAATGTCTTTTGGCGACCCCTACGTTCGGCAAAAATTTTTTTTCGAAACTGCCTTGCAACAACACGTTATATTCGGTGTTGTACGGCGAACTTTTTTGTCGAGACACCCTAATGTACATACATGTCGAACCTTATTTTTGATGTTATCGAAAATAAACTTTTTTATTGAAATTATAGTTTTATGGGCCTATCCATAGTTTATAATTATCAAAATGCCAAAATTGTTGATAATTCTTAAGATACAGGCTGCACAATTTTATCGTAAGCGACAATTTACTTACAAAAACATATTTGAATATTTTTAAAAACAAATTTAAAAAAAAATTTATATTTGTTGCTTATGATAAAATCGAAAATAAGGCTCGATATGTATGCGCAAAAATTAAAATTAAATTTATCAGGAGAAGGTTTTTTTAAAATATTCAAATAAGTTTTTGTACGTAAATTGTCGCTTACGATAAAATTTAACAGCCCGTATCTTAAAAGTTATCAAAAAGTTTGCCATTTTGATAATTCTAAACCATGGGTAGGCCCATAAAATTTTAATTTCAAACAAAAAAGTACATTTTCGATAACATGTCGCATACGTTAAAATCGAAAATAGGGCTCGATATTATAACACTATCTATATATTTTTTTAGTTTTTAGATAATTTCTTAAATATTCCTCTTTAGGTCTTCTCTGCAAAAAAAATCTATTGAAAACCGTTCAAGTTGCAGTGCATCTCTGCAACTTCTCGTAAAATCAACAAAAGCCATCGAAAATTTATGAACTATTCATCATTTCAACTTTTTGAGAAGCACTATTTTAAGTCCGAAAATGTAATTCAACAAAAAAGAACATTTTCAGTTAATGAAGGAAACACTGCATTCGAAATTTTCTAACAACGATATCTTTTAAACCGTTTAAGTTATTTAGAGCAACTTTCAACTTCAACTTCAAAACTCTCAATAAACCAAAAGAAAAATTATATGATATGGAGTTCTTAAGTTATAAAAACAAACAAAAAATTCTAATTGAGATGAAATTATTGATACCCGTCGCAATTTTTAAGTTTAAAACAAACTTATTACGAGAAACACTGTTTTCGAAATTTTCTGACAACCATTTATTAACCGATTTTCATCATTTGACAGAATTTTTGAAATTGTAAAATTATACAAATTTGCTTAAAATTTCGGCATCAATCTTTACTTCTAAGCAGCCAGGCTAGAACGTGTTGTGTACAATTCCATAATTCATTATGGCATTGGATATAGTAAGTATAAGCGTTGTACATCATGCTCGCATATCAATATGTTGCTATTTTTTTAAAATTGTTGATACTCGTATAAAGATATCTATGTATGTATGTATGTATATATTTTGAAATTATGTACATATTTGTTTTAAGTATGCACTGCTTGGCATTAAAATATGTATTTTAATGTTGAAGAGTATACAAACATACATACTTACATATATAAACATATACTTATGTACATATATACATACATACATACATATGTATATACAGACTAGGGATGTAACGAATACCAGTTTAGCGAATGCGAATGCGAATGCGAACACGAATAATACATTTTAATTTTTGCGACAGCGAAAGCGAATGCAAATATTACAATACGTTAAAAAAAATCACATGAAAATAAATTTGTCTAAGAACATGAAGTTGTGTTGTATACATAGATCTAGTTGAGTCTTGAATTCAGCAAATATTTATTAATTTATTAGAAATAAAAATTGTTAAACTGAAAGATATATGAAATCTTATTAAAATAAGTATAGATAATAATTAAAAATAAATTTTCAATATGTTAGGCAATCAACCCATTGGTACTTTGGCCTTAAGACCTTGTACTAAGTTCAACATTTCCTGTAAAACGCTACCAAAATATATATTAAAAAAAATTGGAATGTATTGTTCATGAAAAAATTTTTCTGTTCATCTTGGCACAAACATATGAAATATATCTTCACCATTTTAAGTTTTCATGTGAAATAATATGAGTGGCACTTATTTCGCAAAAAAATTACAACAAAGAAGGATTAGTTAATATTTTTGCATTTCAAATTTTTTTTTTCGAAGTAATGAATATCAAAAGTTTGAACAGAATAGTCTTAAGTAGAAAATATTTTCGCGCAAATCAAACAGCTTTCAAAAACTGGAAGATATTTCCAATATTTTTGTCTTTAGTATTCGTTTTAAATATGTGCATACATTTTAGCGAATGCAAAAGCGAATGCAAATAGCAAAAGTAAGCGAATAATTTGCGAAAGCGAAAGCGAATGCAAACATTCGTTACTTCCCTAATACATACATATATATAGTATATTTATAGCTAAATCAGTATGAGTGTATGTATGCATGTACCTAATTTACATGTATTTGAATCTCAGTTTTATTATAAAAAGATTTACTGATTGGTTTTATTTAATTATAATTTCATTGAAAATCTCTGACATGATACTTGAATGAAAAACAGTTTCAATTAAACTATATACTAATTTAACACTTCATAACATTTACTATTTGATTTTATTTTCATAGATTGCAAGTTATTATTTTTGCTAAACAAAAAATATTGTTTTTTATTTCAGGTGCATCCATCCCTCGTGTTTAAAATCGTTGATTTTTGTTTGATTAGATCGGTGGCGCCTTTAAAGTTTGTTTAGTTGGCAAATTAATGAAAGGCCTTCGCCATAATTGTGAGTTCAATCATTAATTTATTTAATTATTTTTAATACATTTTTTTTTGTGGCTTTAAGAAGAACGAACACTTGCTTGCTTGCACACAGTGTCGACGTTTTTCGTTATCATTATTTATATGTACATTTACCAAAGAATAAATTTGTTTCTATTATTAATTTTGTTATTGCAGTAATAAATAAAAAAAAATTAAATAACTCTTATTCAGTTATGTTAAAAAAAAATATGTGTATATGATTTACGTCATTTTCGACGAATTGGGTTTGCGGTTTTATTACACAAAATGCATAGACCTTATTGCATTTTTTAATTAAATATATAAAAAATAAATATATAAAAAACTTTTCCAATAATTCCAGAGTCCTCAAATCATTAAATTTTATAAATGCATGATTATGTTAAGTGCAATTAATGATTTAAATCTTATCTATAGTTAAAATCATGACGAATTCACTTTGGCTAATAGTTCAAGATTGAGTTTGGGTCACCCAGATATTTTTGTTTAGTTACAATTCGTTGTGTAATTATGACGTGACCAACAACATGATGCAAACCTTTTTTTAAATTCGTATTCATTTTGACACGAGTTAAAAAAAAAAGAAATTACATACAATCTACCTTATTCATAAAAATATTTCTGTTTAATAAGAGGTTTATGAAACAAATTTTCTATGGAAATTTGATTAATTAACCTTTTATAAAATCAAAATGTTTTTTTATGAATTAGGCCCAATAACTTTTGGTACATACATACATATATTCGAATACACTACCGGTCAGATGATTAGAACCAGTTAAATTTCTGTGTTTAGTATGGCATACATATCTTTTTAAATTTTTTGTTATTGCTAAAATTTTATTACCAACGAAAAGGACTTTTTCCAAAGATTAAAAAAATAACAACAACAACCTAAAAATTTAACGCCATTCTATCTTAAAAAAAGTAATTAAAAAAAGTTTGCGTTTATATTCATTTGCATTTTTAAATTTTTTTCCATTACATTGAGCTCTATTTTCGATTTAAAAATTACAATTTTATGGGTCTTTCCATAGCTTAGAATTATCAAAATGCCAAAATTGTTGATAACGTCTTTAGATACGGGCTGTAAAATTTTATCGCAAGCGACAATTTACGTACATATGTAAAAAATATTTAAAGATTATAAAAAAACCTTCTGTTGAAAATTTTAATTTTTGTCGCTTTCGATTAAATCGAAAATAGGGCTCGATATGTTAAAAAATTTGTAAAAAAAAATATTACTTTCTAATAATAACAAAAATTAAAAATTTTAAAAACCCCCGATATATCTAGAAAAGATGTGATATCTTCTAAACGGCTGGACAGATTTTCATCAAATATAGTTAAGAACCTTCTCGATCAAGTCACCTTTCAAACAGAAAAAAACTAAATCAAAATCGGTCCAGCCGTTTGGGCTGTACGTGGACACGGACAGACACACAGACACCCACTACAAACTTATAACACCCCTTTTTTTGGTCGGGGGTTAAAAATGAATAATAAATATTAGTACTTTAAGGATACAGAAAACTAATAGAAGAATTACAAAAGAAGGATTTCAAATCCAATTGAAAAGATAAAATCTGCTCTTTTAGCACCAAAAATAAGGACTCAAGCACGCACCCAGACAAGTTAAGTAACGGTAAAAAGAGCCATGCCAAGCTGTAAATACCTGAAATAAAAAAGAAACTAAGAAAATCTTGCCAGTAAATAATAAATTGCTTGAAAGCATATCAAGTAGGTCAGCACAAAGAGATCATTGTAATGGTCCCAAGTGTGCTGGGCTCTAATTTTCCGCTTTTGCTTGCCAGCAGCCTGCTAACCATATCAAGTAGGTCGTGTTATTGATTAGCGTACTATGATTTTACTTCATAAAAAATGTATTGTATGACCCAGGATGACTGCAATTATTATTAGCCCCGATATATGAAAAGACAAGCAATTTTAAAATCACCATTACAACAGAAATGGCGGAGTTATAGTCGGTTTGTCATTTTAAAGATCAAACATGATGTTACAACTCGGTTTTTCTAAAGTAAATGATATTTTTGAACCAATAATAATGCTTCTATACATAATGCCAGAGTTGTAAAGAATTATTTCAATACAAAATTTTTGTCTTTTTAAGTGACGACCATATTTAACCGTCCTAAACAGAATTGAAAAAGTTCAGTGTTACCTTTCTCGCAAGGTTTAATCAGATGGAAGACAATACGACGATAAGGAATTACACATTCCAGTCATTAAAGACTACTGTAATGAGATTTATTTGAATTATTTGCAGTCATTTTATTATTAACAAGGTAGCTTGCAACCACTATTAAAATGCATATTTTTCTAGAAAAAATAACTAAAACTTTTCTGTTCTTGATATTTTTCCCATAACCACTAAATATTTTTTCGGATGATAGTAAACTTTTAGCCATCGATCAATAATTTTAAAAGATATGGCGTACTAAAAAAACTGGCACTTAAGTAGTTCTAATCATCTGATGGGGAGTGTATGCACATGTACTTTAAGCAAAAATTATAAAATGCATGTGATTTTGAGTTACGCTTTAATCTGCATCATTGTGGCACACATACGCGACATATGAAAATGTACTTGTCCGTATAAACACCACATCAACTAAAGAAAATATTCCCACATGTTGTAATAGATTACAATCAACAACTTGTTGCTTTGGCTGACTAACTATGTTGTACTTGCATATATTTTTATTACATATGTAAATGGATATGGTACATATGCATGCACATTAGCAACCCCAATCTCTAAAACATCTTAAAAATAAATATGTACATATGTATAAAATGTGAGTTTAATCTCACTTACCTCCATCATCCATTCAGCGACAATTTTACGCATTGGTGGCGTAATATCCTTTTGTACTGTCTTAAAATAGGTACAGATGGGCTGTGGCCTCTTCTCCTCCGCTTTGAGAGCGTTCTCCAAACAACGATCAGTTAAGAAGGTGGGATCTTCCGTGGCTGTATTAACGTATTCTAAGGAACGATTAATGAGATTATTGACATAGACACTGTTCTGCTGTTGTTGTTGTTGTTGTTGCTGTTGCTGCTTGTTGCTGTTGGCAGATGTTGTAGGCTCATTGTTGTTGTTGACTGAGCATATGGTGTCAACAAACTCGTTGCTGTCTTCGTCACATTGCAACTTAGCCGAATGACAACTATTGTTAATCAATGTGCTGCTATTTAGCAAGGAGTCGGAGGAGGTGTTAGAGGATGTAGAAGATGTTAAGGGATGGTTGCTGCTACTTAAGATGGAACTACTGCTTGAGATGGTGCTGCTCGAGCTGCTGCTGGAATTGTAACCGGAAGAATTTGTCGATGAGCAACTCGTCGTTGAGGATAACAACGAGGAGCTGCTCGAGTACAATGATGTTGGTGAGGTAGTTGTTATTGTAGTAGTGGTAGTATTATAATTGCTGCTATTGCTACTTATAATTAGTGCTGCTTGTTGCCCTGTTGGATATTTTTCAATTTCTGTAATTAACGTTGCGTTCCGTGGTAGCTGTTGTTGCTCCAGCTGATGTTGTTGGCATAATATTTCCGTTTCATATTCCTGCATTATATTTTCGGTGCACAAAAGGTCCATGGTTGTTTAATTTGACTGTAAAATTTTTAAATCTCGTTTGGAAGCAGAAACGCTTTGCTGATAAATTCTAACAGCCTCCCTTTTCAGTTCTTTCTTATAAGTTTAACTTTTTGGCAATAATTATGTTACAAGTGTAGCTTAACTTTTTTCGCAAAATTTAAAATATTTTTGAGGTTATAAACGGGCAAGTTTTATATTGAAAATGTTGGTTTTTTTAATTATGTTTGTATTTATGTGCAAATATTCATTTATTTGGTTACTGTTACTAACATGTTTTCGTACTTTGGTTTATTATCGAAGCAGCAATTTATTTCTTATATATTTGCTATTATTTTCTTTTATAAATATTTAAATAATTCAATAAGCTATCCATACGTCTCTTTGCACTGAAATTCTTAATTCGCACACATACTTTCTTTTGCCATAAACTTCAAATAAAGAAAAAAAAACAATAATAACAACAACCCGCACAGCAGTGTAAAAAACACACACAAAAATTTGTTTTTGTTTTTACTTTTTTACGCAAAATAAATAACACACACTCTTTCAAGGCGGGTTGCGAAAGGGGAAGGAACCGTTTAGTTTGTTTTTGCTTTTTATTATTTTTTTTTGTTTTTGTATGTTTTTTTTGGGAACAATATTTCGTTTTTGTTAATTTGCACTCGAAAAAAAAACGTTGCCAAATTTCGGCAAACAACTACTTAAGTATTTTTATTATAATTCAAGTACATATTTAATTAATCACTATTATAATAATTTAGAAAAATTAATTATTTTCAAATAAAAACGTTTTAGGCCTTTCGTAATCTGGCTACCTTTAACAAACTTAGCCAAATAACAATATTGCTGTTTTTTAAATCACTCATCAACTGTAATTCCAATATTCCAAACAATTTTTTTACACCACACCAGACAAATCTTTCCTTCCACGCAGTCGAAAAGAAACAGAAATGTTGGTTTACAAAATTTCTACGACAATGTGCCGGTTATCTGCTGAGAGAATACAAAGTAGCTAACGAAAGCCTGACGCCGTTATTAAAGTGATCTCAACTGCACGGCTATTCAGGTGAAAATAACTGGCAACCTTATTTACGATCAATTCATACGATAAATAATTTCAAACAAATAAATTGGTTAAATTTGAATGTTATGTATAAATTTCAAATCTGCGAATTTATTTTCACTTTGAATTCCTTTATTTCGGTATCTATGGAACTTTATAATGCCACTTTTGTCTTATCATGCAAAAGGCTACATTATGTGAATATCATGTGGTCCTCTTTCCATTCTAATATAATAAAAATACAGTAACAAACTTCTAAAGTATTTCTTATAATGCTGCCAGATAGCTTCTATTTTGCTCAAAGACGTTAATTTTAAATTGTATGAAAAGTCCATTATTGCCTAAAAATGTGAAAATATAATTTACTAAGAAATATAATAATCATTTTCGTGAGAACAATACTAGCCGTTATCTGCACCCTTAAATACGTTCACTAAAGAATGTTCTCCAATTTATAGAAGCAGCAAAGGTTGCAATCTAATCTAATTGTCGTTGTATAATTATCTACGTTTTTTTATTTATATGAAGTTAAAATATTGCTAAATTAAATTCCTAATTCAGCATTATAGTTTCCTAATTCAGCATTATACTTGTCATGTTGAATGTCACTTTTTCACATGGTTAATTTTGTACATACGGTCGAAACACTTTTAAACAATATCATGTGTTATTTCATCGACTGCAGTGCATACGATAATATTGATTTTCAAGTAAAAGGGCATTTGACATAATTTAATAAATTGAAATATAAAAAGGAGAAACAATTTGAAAAGGAATAAATAAAAATAAGCATTTGCTTACCTTTATATGTCATGTCAAATGTACGTAACATAAAAATATGTGAACAAAAAAATTATAAATCTCATGTAAAACACAGATTTTGACATACACATAAATATTATGTGACATTCCACATAACAAATACATAAGATGTCCCTTATCGGGAATAAAATGCGAACAGTTTGTGCACGTGAAAATTTGGTATGTATGTATGTACTTATATTGTATGAAAAAAAAAACAAACTGCTCGCCATATTTTCCCGATAAGGGGGAATGTGAACAAAGCTTTACTCTACGTCTCCAACTGACATGCAATTTTGTTGTATGTACCTTGAAGTTATAACTTGTGTTGTGTTGTGAAAACAAATGCGCTAACAATAGTGTTATAACTTGAAAAAAAAGCCATTAACTTGAGCAGTCTACACTTAACATTAACTTGAAGTTAATGTTAAAGTTAGTCATTTCTCATGTCAGGTGGAGACAGCAAGTTATGAAACGTGCTCGCACTTGTTACAAGTATCGTCGGTTGGTTTCTGGTTTGCTACAGACATAATGTATTTTGTATATACTGTGCTGCAAGCCAACCGACGGAATGTAATCTATGAATAAGATATGGCATCCCTCGATCTTAGAACATAGTGGCAATCATTACTGTACGAGCTACCACCAGTTTGATTTCTGGTGTACTTAGCGAAGACAAGCACCAGCTCTTATAGCAAAGTTCTTTTAAAGATTGAATAGCGTGTATAACACTTTAATTTATTATTTTGACATCCGGTGGGGAAAGGAAAGGGACTGACAGTATTTCTAGAAAAACAAGTGCGGGGAAGAAACTATTTTTGGGAACTTAATAAAATTTTCGATCGAGCGTTCAATTTCATATCATCATAAAAACAAATTTCAAATCGGTAGATAACTTGGAAATTCCAGAACGGTTAATTGCTTCATTACAGAACGATTAATGCTTCATACGAGCTTTATTTAAGTGTAGTTTCTAGTCAACTTAAATAGAAAACTTGCATAAAATCCACTAAAAAATTTCAATTTGCTTTTTTTAGCATGGAAACTTTAGCTTAAGCCTAACAAAAATTGTAATTAGAAAACATAGGAGTTAATTTTTATATACTGAAACATTTTATTTCCAATGCATTATTAATATTTTCACCAAATAACCGTATATATTAGTCTTTTCATCACTCTTTTTTTTATATGCATACTTTAAATAGAATAACTATTGTAGTTTTTATTTTCATTTATTTTTTTTATACAAACTTACAACTTAATAAAGTATTAAACAATTAAATAGAATATAATTTTATGGTTGCGAATTAGTAAACAAATATATTTATATATAGTATGTAATGCAAGAAATTGCGTTTTAATCAACAACAACAAAAAAGTAAAATTATATATTATTAGAAATTAAGAAAGAACGCTTTATCTAATATTTACACACTAGTATAAAAATGATATAGAATAAAAGAAAATGTTTTTTTTTCAACTGCGAGCTTCAAATTAAGGTACAAAAGAGGAAATTGCTAATTGCGGCAGTCTATTGAAAACCCTGATTAAGCAGCACCAGTATTGCCGCCTTTACTGCCCCAAAGCCAATTCAATAAAACCGTTGAAGGCGATTGATTTGTTTGAGCTAGGAAATAATAAGATTTTTAATATTATTATTGGTATGCACATATACATATGTATATAAGTAATGCAAGAATGGGGCTTACATAAATCGGTTCCAATTAATTCGGAAACTGCAGCTGAGGGCATTTTGGCAACATCCTGTTGTAATTGCTCAATTTGACGAATACGTTGTTCACGTTCTCCCTTGATAGTTGTGTCTTTGGAATGGCTGACAGTTTGTAGCTGGGAAAGTCTTTACATATTTACATACATATATTTTATGTAACGCTTCACATATATTTTAAAAATAGAAAAACTACTACTTACTTTTCATTCAGATCATCCGCAGCAGATGTGCCTACAGTCGAACCCGCAACTGAGGTATTTGCAACATTTTCTGAAGGCGACGATGGTGATGATAATGATGATGACATTCGTTTTTCCGGCGATGCTACAATTTAATAGAAAGAAGAAAAAAATAAAACAAATTATTCTAGTTAATTATTTTTTAATTTTACCTTCTGCTAGAGCTTCTGTCTGAGCATTTTTAGCTTCCAACTGCCTCAAAGTATTCGACAGCTTAAGTTGCAATGTGTCTCTTTCGGCCAAAAGATTAACAATTTCCAAAGTCATTTCTTCACAACGCATATCACGCTGATGCAACATGTACATGGCCAAATCTAATTCAGATTTGGACACCATTGGTGCTTCTACAGCAGCCTCCCTACGATTTTCTGAAAAAGCGGTCACCGAGCTGTGTGAAGAGGTATCGTGCAATTTAAAGGGATCATACTGAGCAGCTAAACGCGCATATTCAGCCGAACGTATGGCCAATTGTTCTTTGAGCGTAACAATTTCCACTTCCTGTGATTCCAAGGCTGCTTGCATTTTTTCAATTATACCCTCCTGATCTTCAGATCGAATGCGCATGGGTGTGTTATTCTGCGATACTTCGGTCGAGGTGTTTTGTGATGTACTAGTGGACTGCGAAGCAGGTGTAGAGGAGGATGTAGTTTCTACGGATTGAACTTGTGGTGCTATTTCCATATTTGTATTGCTAGGTAGGTTACTTCTTAGAGCAGAGATTTCATCCTTGAGGCGTTCTTCAATGGCTTGGAAATCTATTTCCCTTTGGGCCAAGTGTTCTTGCCACATTTTAGCTATTTCGCCACAACGCTGTTCAACCAAAACTTCCCACTGATTATTCAGAGCCACGAAATCAATTGATGCTTCGGATTTATTCGTTTCTCCTGCGGTATATTTAAGAGATTCTACCGTCCTACGCAGCTCAGCGATTTCTATGTTTTTAGTATCCAATTCCAAAGTGAGAGCTTTCATTTTGTCCTCCAATTGCAGGGAATCCAACACATGATTATTTAGCACCTGTAATTCTTCTTCCAAGTGTTTCTTTTCCTCTTGCAGATTCCTTATTTGTGTTTCTAACTCCTGCATCCGATTGTCATCTTGCTTGCTGCTTCTGCTGCTGCTGCTGAGTGTTTCTTCTTTGTTAGCTTGCATTTCCTTGGTTATTTGCAATGACAAATTGCTTTCCAACTCTTGCTTATCTTCTTCCAAATGTTTTACTTGCATTTTCAACAAATGTATTTCTTGATTTTTGGTGAGTATTTCCAGAACTAACTTTTCTGTTTGGTCCTCATTCATTAAATCATTGACACGCTGTTTCAAATGTAAAATTTCTGATTCTTTTTCCTGCAACAAGGCTGTTAACTCTTCATTACAGCTATTGCTCGTGGCAGCTGCTGCATTAGTTTTTAAGTACTCATTCTCCGCCACGAGTTTTTGTAGTTTTTCCTCTAAGCATTTAATATCGGGCTGAGGAGATGTTTTATCTAATTTCAATTTTTCATTTTCTTTCAACAATTGATTTGCCTGCTCTTCTATTGCTTGTTTTTGTTCCAGTAACGTTTGTATTTCATGCTGCATTAAATCTAGACTTTCTTTCTTCTCTCTAGAGATAATTTCATCGATTTGTTTCTCTTTTTGCTCTTTGAGTAGCGTTAATTCCGCATCCAAGTCAATTAAATTCTTTTTTGCATTATTGAGCGTATCTTTGCATGTTTCCACCTGCTGTTGCAGGCTATCAACTTCGGCTTGCAGTCTCTTTTCATTGGCCTGTGACAAAGTCAAAGTTTCAGTTTGAGCTTTTAGTTCTGCTTCCAGTCTTTCTTTGTGGCTGAGTAAAGTGTTGTAAGATTCTTTAAGATTCTGCATATCAAGTTTAAGGCTATTTAATTGATAAATTTCGGTACTTCTTTCTACCGCTTTAGTTTCTTCTAAGGTCTGCACTTGCAGTCGCAATGTAGCTACAGTTTCCTCAGCTTTACATAAGTTAACTTTCTCCTCGTCCAGCAAAGCCTGCAATTCTAGACGGTCACCAGTTAGATCTTGTATCTCTAAGTTCAATTTGTTAATCTGTTTCTGCAGATCGGACAAAGTTGTTGGCGAAATATTTTGCGCTTCCTCTATTTGATTGCATTTGATTGGACATTCTCCTAGCGCAAGTTTGGCAGCGCTATCTTCATTGCCCCAATCGTCTAGTTTGGCCAATTTATCTTGCAGTTCTCTTATGCGTGCCTGATACATTTGCATATCCATATCTTGTCGTTCCTTCATTTCGGACATGCGTTCATTGCCGGCCGTCAGAACATCGATTCTCTTCAGTAATTTCCCCTTTTCAGCATTAAAACCTTCATTGAGTTTCTTTTGATCTTGTAGGCGTTCTTCTAGAGATTTTATTTGATTTTTCAATTCCTCTTGTATGGCCGCATCCAGATCACCAAACATAGAATTGGACTCAACAGAAGTAGCAGCTGCCGAAGATTGCTGTTCATCTAATTTAGTTTTGTACTCCTTTAGTTTCTTCATTAGTTTTCCAGATTTGACATGAAGTTCCTTCTTTTGCTCTTCACTGCGTTCTAGTGCCAATTGTAGTTCTTGCAAACGCTGCTGTAGTTCTTGCATCTCTAACTCTAGCCGTTGTTCCCTAGGCACAAGCGTTATAGGCACACTAGCTGTGTTGGAGGCAGAAACTTTGGCATAGTGTTCAGCTTCAGCAGCAGCCTCCGAGTTACCCCACGAATCACCCCAATCGTCACCCAAATCAAAAGCTGTTACAGGTTTGTTTTCCTGAGGATGGCAGTCATAAGTTTTCTTTGGCACAATAACATCTTCGACTACAGGTTCATTTGATTCTGCGGGAATAGCAAGAACTTCAAATTCAGGCGCTGGCGTTGAATTGCCAAAGAACATATCCAGGGTAGGTTGTATGCTGGGATCTGGGAAAGCAGGTACAATTTGACTCTCCAAAAAGGGCATATTTTGCTTAAGAAATTCATCATCCTGCATCTCACGCTTGTTGTAGCGCTTTATATCTTCATCCCTGTCCTGTAATAGTTTTTGCAGGCTGCCAACTTGAGTTCTAAGTTCTTGCAGTTCATGCTGTTGGGCTATTAGCTCTATTTGTTGCTGTCGAAGTTGCACTAATTCGGTGTTTAACTTTTGTAACTCATAATTGGATTGTTGCAGTTGTTGATCTTTGTCGTGGTAACGTGATTCCAATTCTCTTAATTTATCAACGTACTCAGCTTCTCGTTGATTGCGCACTGCAAGTTTTTGTTCCAGATCTTGGGCATGTTTTTCCAAATCGGAAACATTGCGTTGCAGGTCTTCTATTGTGGGAGATTGTTCCAAAGAATTTTCATTTGACGGTTCCGAGGTGTGAGAGCGTTGGATTAGATCGTCAAATGGAGATCTAACAGATGTATCGGCTGTAAAGAACATGGGTGGTGCAGGAATGACATCAGTAGGTTGTGATTCAGAGGCTAGAGCAGAAGCCACACCTTGCAGAGTTTGCAGATTTACAGAATCCTGCTGGCGCTCGGTTAGTTGACCTTGCATTTCTTGATTGGCATCTCTAACCAGATTTAATTCGCCCTGCAGATTATTTAGGTCTTGTTGCAAGCGATAGATTTGTTGATTTTTATCTTGCAACTCTTGGTTAAGGCGTTCAACTTCATTGCTGGCATTATCACTTAAAGCTGTTTGAGTGTTAGAAGACGTTTGTGGGGGCAAGCCAAAGGCAATAGCAAATGGATCCTGTTGATTTGCAGCACTTGAGTTTGCAGCTGCAGCTGCCATTTGCAATTGCAAGTTCTGTCGTTGATAGTTCTCTATGACAGACTCCTTCTCCGCCAAAAGATCTGTGAGTCTTTTATTTTCGGTTTCAATGAACACCTGGTCATCCGTTTGATTCTGTCCCACTTGCATGCGCAGAGTATCCAGCTCAGCTATTTGGGTGCGTAGAGCTTGCAGTTCATTTTCATGATTGGAAGATAGTGCTTCGATCTGATGCCTAAGGTTTTCGATTTCGGTTTTATCCTGCATGGTTTGCATGCGCAATTCCTGTAAATCGTACAAATCTTGTTGGGAGTTATCGTTTTGCATGCGCAGCCAAGTACATTCACGCTCAAGCTCAATTTTCGTCTGCTCCAAAGCATTTACATTTTCTTGCAATCTTAGTATATCATTTTGGTGGGCTGTGCAATCATCTGTCATGCGTTCGAGTTGTTCGAAAAGTTGCCTCTTTTCAGTGGTGATTTGTTCCAGTTGGTCACTCAGATCGCATTCGAGTTCATCCAGTTCGGTGACCTTAACTGCCAGTTTACCTTCATAGACAGCTTTTTGTCTCTCCAATTCAGTTTCGATCTTTTTAAGCTGTTCTCTTAACACATTAAGTTCACGATCATAGTCATTGCTTTTTGTAATCTTGAACTCGTTAAATTCTTTTTCCAATTTTTGATATTTCTTTTGTAAGGCATTAAAGTCTGTTTGTAGTTTATTGTAGTTCTCTTCTATGACTTTACGCTCATCTTGTGCATCAATCAAACGCTGAGCTATTAATTCATCATGTTCAGAGAGCATATTCAAGCGATGTATCAATTCGTCTTCCACTTTAATGTATTCTTCGGTTTTGTTTTGCATCTGTTCATTTAAAATGTTAGCTTTGCATTCCATAGAAGCTCGGCGTTCTTCAAAGTCCGATACACATTCTTGCAGGCGGCATATTTTATCTTTGAATGAGTTATTCTCTTGCTCAAGAGTTTCTATGTAAGACATATCTTCTTGCAGTTTCGCTTGGATGCCATCGTGCAGGGTTTCCAGGCGCGTAATGGTTTCTTGGAAGTTGGATTTTTCGCTGTTGTATTTTTCGTTCAGTTTGTTGTAGGCTTCTTGCAGAGCGGCCAGTTCAGTTTTTATGGGCTTTTGTATAGATGCATCCAGTTGAAGCTGCGTATTGGGCGATAGAAGTTCTTCTTCTGGGCAAATTGTTAGTTTTTCCTGCAAGTCTTTGAGTTGGGTTTGAAGTCGTTGTATTTGGCCATTACGTTCTTTTATGACAGCCTTCGATTTTTCAAACTTTAAAGATTTAGCCTTTAGTTCTTCGTTAACTTGTTTTAATTTGTTTTCGAGTTCATTATTTGTTTGGGTATGAGATGTGTTAGACCTCAAGATTTGCAATTCTTTATTAAGCTCTTGCAGTTGTTGGTTGTTCTTGTAATCGTTTTCTCTAAGAGTCATTAATTCATTTTCCAACTGCTCTATAGTCGTTTCAGCTCTTTCCAGTTTCGATGACTTGTCACGTAAAACTTTATTCAAGTTTTCATAGTCTGCATTTCTTATTGAAGATGCATTACCCCAATCGGTTAATTGCTCTTTGGCCGCCATTAACGACTGGCTGAGTTGCTCAATTTCTTTTATTTTCAGCTGTAGATCTTCCTGGGTGCATTGCAGTTCCTCCTTTAGTTGATTAGTTTCATTAAAGTCACCCCAATCGGAGGTGAAAGAGGAGCAGCTTTGTTGGGCTATTTTCAAATCATTCTCTAGTTTTTCTATAACATTTTGAGCCGCTTTTAATTCATGGCGCAATTTTTCGGTTTCATTTGTCTCAACTTCAGTAAGCTTAAGTCTCAATTGCTCTTGTGTGACTAAGAGCTGATTTTGTAAGCTTTGAATTTCCAAAGAAGACGCTTGCTGAACTTCTTTTAGTTCTAATTCTTTTTTATTTAACTCTTGATGTAATTGTTGCAGGGATAATTTTATATCGTTAGCTTGCTCCAGTTGCTGATTGGATTTTTGAAGTTCTTCTTGCAATTGACAGTTCTTGGCGTTGATGGACTCTAATTCGTAAGCACTGTTATTAGTTTGAGTTTGACTTTCCAAAAGTTTTAATTTACTTTCAAAGTCTAGACATTGTTGGGCCTTCTTTTTTAAATTGGCTGCATATTTTTTAAGTTTATCCAACTGTTCCTTGTTACGCTGTTCCAGATCTTTGACTCTTTGTTGGCATAAACTAAAGGCAGAGAGTTGTTCCAGTTGCTGATTCAGTTGCTCTTTCTGTTGTTTGTTAACCAAGTTAAGTTCTTGATGCTGATTCACTAACTGCTGGTGAGTTTGTTCTAACTTTAATAGTTCTTGCTTATTGTTGTCATGCAATTCTTGCAAATAGGAAATTTCATCTTCTTTCTCAATAATTTTATTGGCATTTTCCTCCATTGTCTTGTACAGCTCAATTATTTGTTGATTTAAAGTGTCAATGGTTTCTTGTTTATTTGACAGCTCCTCGACTTGTTCTTGCACCAAGTGTTTGTTGATTTTCAATGACTCCTTCAGTTGTTCACACTCCTTCTGTGTAAGCCAGTGCTGTGTAAGCTCAGAGCCTTGGAGAGCTGAAGCCTGTTTAAGCTGCACTAATTCTTGCTTCAATTCGTGAGCTTTTTCTTCGTGTTGCTGCAGTTCCAAAAGTTTTAGATTCATTTCGTGTTCATGCTCTTTGTAGGCTTCTATTAGTTGTTGCTTTTGTTCAGCGACCAAAGTTTGCAATATCTCCATTTCCTGTTCATACGTATCACATTTAGATTCGAGCTGTTTCCTTAATCGGGTTAAGTGCTCGATTTGCTTTTCATGTGTCATTTCCTTGTCATTTATCACATTATCGAAATCTGCAGCTAATTTTTTAAGATTGTCTAATTCCGCGGAAAGTGCTGTGATCTCTGAAGTCTTCTCGTTAAGTCCCGTTCTTGCTTCATATAATTCTCGGGTTAAGTCTTCCACTCTTGACTGAAGTTCACTTAGTTGTGTTTCATATTCTTCAGCTCGTTTTGCTGATTCCTCTAATTTTCTATAATTTTCTGCATGAAGCGCCTTGTCTTCTTCCGATTGTATAGCTTGTCTTTCCTCAGACGAGAATCTATGGTCGGTTTGGTCTTCCTGTTGATCTCTGGCCTCGTCTAACAGACGTCGCAGTTCTTGTACGGTTGCCTTGAGTTCTCTATTTTGAGCCGTTAGTTGTTCGTACTCGGCCAAGGCCTTGCCGTTTGGAGCTGTAACAGCTACTACAGTTTCCACAACTGTGACTGTTTCCACTGCATTGCTGGCTTCCTTAACTTTTTGCAACAGCTCACTAAGTTGAGAGTGGGCATTTTCGGCTTCTTTGGCCAACTTTTTAGAAATATTGAATTTACTTTTTTTATCGTTGGCCTTGCGATATGCCTCCAATTCTCCATACAGTTTGGATAAGGACTTCTCACATTTTTCAAACAAAGTCTCACCGTTATCCAAAGCGGCCACTACCTCCGAGGATTGCTGCAAGGAAGACAATTCCTGTGACAGTTGGCTTCTTTGGTTTTTAAATTCTTGCATTTGGCTGCTTAGCGTTTCCTTTTCTTTAGTTACGTTATTGAGTTGGGTTTGCAAGTTATCGTAAATTTCCACTTGTTTGCTCAGTTTATTTTCCAAATCTTTCTTTTCACATGTTAGTTCTTCAATGCGCTGTAAAAGTTCTTGGTTTTCTGTATTTAAATGTTCCATTTTTTCCAGTACTTCCCTTCTTTCGGTAGTGAACAGTTCGATTTTGTTCATTAGTTCGGAACTTTCTTCGCGTAGTTTATTAAGGCTTTCTGTTATTTCGGGATTTATTTCAGTTTGTGTCAACTCATTAACAGCTGCCTTTTGCGCCGGCGTTTCTTCATTAGCATCGCCTAAACGTTTGTTGAAATCTTCTAGTTCCTGTCTTTCTTGTTGCGTTAATCTTTCAACAATTTCTATAGATTCAGCAGAAGAGGAAGATTTCGATAGCTTTTCTATTTTATCTAAAAGTTCTATGTTTTCATTAAGATAATGTTCAAGTTTCTTATCAAGATCTTCCTTTTGTTTATTAGTTTTTTCGAGCTCTACTGATAATTCTTGCACTTTCAATTCTTTCGTTTCGCTGTCTTTGCGTAGGGTGAATATTTCTTGTGTTAATTCATGGACTTGTTCCTCCAGCTGTATTTGGCCCAACTCAGAAGTAACACGCGACTGTTCTCCTTGTTTTAGTGATTCTAGCTCTGCATCTCTTTCTTTGACTATTCTTTGCAAGTCTTGAATTTTCTCCTGTGGCTTTGTTTCATCAATTTTAGAGCTTAACTGTGATGTTTCCATTAATGTCAATTGCCATTGACCTTTTTCGTCTTCTAGTTCGGTAATTTTTAGCTGCAATTGTTCTTTTTCTTTCGACAATTTTACTACTTCCGCATGAAGATCTGAGCTCTTTTTCAATTTTTCTATTTGTTTTTCAGTCTGTTTGCACTTCAATTTTAGCTTTATCATGGCTTTATTGGATTCATCCAGCTTCTGCTTTAATTGTTGATTTTCCATTTCTAACTCTGAATTGTTGAAGTCTTGGTTACCGCCAGTAGATGTAGAAAATAATGGTTTGCTCTTTTTAGAGGAATCGTATTTTTCTTCTAACACTTTGAAATTGGCACTTAAGACATTAAACTCTATAGTTTTTTCCATTAGTTCCTCTTCGTATTTGTTTTGCAATTCCTGGGATTTCAATAAATCTGCTCTTTGGGCCTCTATGCAAGCTTCGAGGCTGGCTAATTTTTCTGCTATTGACCTGTCATTAACCACTAATTTTTTCTGTTCATTTATAGTGGCTTTTAGTTCAGCATTCTCTGCTTTCACCTCTGTCAATTCATCTATTAGTTCTTGTATTTGTTTGGCCATTTCAGCCTTAACTTGGCTGTCAGTATCTTGTGCAAGCTTTGAAGTTGATCTTTCTTTTGATAATTTTAGCTTTTCTTGTAAAACTATATTATGCGATTTTAATTGTTTAACTTCTTCTTCATACGCCGTGCACTTGGAGGTCAAATCACATCTCGTTGCTTCCAAAACGTCATTGATTTCATTAAGTTCCTTTATGCGTTTCAATTGGATCTCATTTTCTTGTTTCAGTAGGTGATTTTCATTTAATACATCCAAAGTTTCTACACTTTCTTTAGATTTGAAAGTTTCCAGTTGCTTTTTTAACTCCTCCACCTCGTTTTGAAGCAAAACGGTTTGGCTTTCTTTATTTTCAATGCTATGAATTTCCAATTGTTTGTTAAGAATTTCCAATTGGTTTTTCGTTTCCATATTTTGTTTATTTAAAATTGCAATTTTTTCTTTCAGCTGACTGTTATTGTCTTCGTTTATAATTCTTTCAATCTCTGATTTCAATTCATTATTCTCTTTCAACAATTTTTCATTTTCCTCTGAAGCTTCGTAATCAGTTATTTCTCTACTAGTCTGTAGTTTTTTTATTTCCTCTTTCAGGTTAATTTCTTTAGCATGAAATTCTTTTTCCTGCTCTCGCACTGACAATTCCAGCGCACATATTTTGGCCTCCAATTCTTCGTTTTTGTTGTAGGAAACATTTGCTGTGTTGTTGCGTTGATTGTTTTGCTTCTCTTTATCCAGTTGTTTTTCCAAAAGACGACAACGATTTTCAAGGAATTTTATGCGTTCTTTTTCCAAACTAAAATTTTGACTACTCAAGTCTGTGGCTGATTTGTGCCTTTCCCGGCTAACCGGCGTATAGGGCACTAAATTACTTAAATCTGACATAGATCTACCCAATTCAGTAGTATCCTCCAGACATTGTTGTGTGGTTTCGAATTTATCTTTTAGCTGGGAGACCAACTGCTCTAAGTGCTGTTTACTGGAAGCCTTTTGTGCCATACGCAATTTATTTTGCTCTAACTGATGTCTCATTAAAGCAATTTTTTCACTGCTTTGCATAGAGTAAGGAATGGACGAGTGGAGTGTTTCATTTTTTAAGGGCGTAAGGTTGGGTGTAGTGTTGGGTGTGGATGTGAAAGTGGATATTGGCGATTGCACAGGAAATGACCCCTCAGTAGTTGTTAATATGTTGTCATGATCTTGAACTGTAGAAGATAATGGTACTGAGGGAGCTGGTGTTGAGCATGCTGATACATGTAAGCCTTGTTTACTTTTGGCCTTTGATTTTAACAGTCTTTCTGCAATATTTTTAGCTTTCTCTTTAGCTGCTGATTTGCTTGAACCGTGAGCTGTTCCCGACTTACGTACTAACTCTTTCAAGGCAGTAATTTTTTCCTGCAAATATATGTTTGAATAATGTTTGCACATACGACAGCATAAGTTCATTTGGTTGAACGTATTACATTTTGTGTTTATGTAAGAAATATGACATTAAAATTATGGGCTTGAATCTAGTTTAGCACAACTTCGACAAATAAATTAATATAAAAATTATCCCAAGTGATAGAATAAACTGTTGTGTTCGAAAATCTTTGGAAACGCACATTTTCTGAGTTATGGACCTCTGAAGTTTTCACATGAAATGGTGATTAAGCACATGATTTCTGAACGTATCAGGTCAATATTGATATTGTTTACAAGCCTTTGAAAATATCATTCAAAAAGTACTAAAATTGTTTAAATTTTTTAACCCATCAATGATATTTTTAAATGCTAGTAATAGGCGCCATGTGAGGAAACACCATAGACGAGAAAATGTTGGCGTTCGGCGAAAGGCAGAAAATCATTCTTTATTAAATAATTAAATAATTAAATCTTTAGTGATAAGCGCAGTCGGAAAACACCACAGGGGAACCAATATTTGCGTCCAGCCAAAGGCCGGCTTATGCATGAACTCTTTAGGAATTGTGAAGATTGTGAATATTCTTAAAACTGAAACTAAAATACAGACTAATCAGAGTCATTCCCTGAATTTTCTTCTAATTCACTGGCCTCTGCTAAGGAAATAATACTTTTCAAGTTACAAGAAATATGAAAAATTCTTTAACAGCCTGCCTCACGAGGTCGACTAGAAACTTCTGAAAACATCAATCAAATAAGAAAATTTGTGTTTGGTTTCAATATAAGCGACAGTGATGCATTTTGAGTTTTTTGTTTTAGGGCCAAATGAACGATTTAAAAGGGCCAAAATACCTTTGATAGGGCCAAAAAAGTTTTTTAATGTACTTGACTATAATATTTTAATTTAAATAAAAACAAAAGTATGTATTAATAATATAATACATGTGATTTATTTTGTTTAGAGCAAAAACAGAAATTAGCGACGTAAATTCAAATTTTTTAAAGTATTTTTTTGTTAAATTAAAGTAACTACATATTTTATATATATGTATGTATGTTGCTTAAAAAATTAAATTTTAGTTTAAAAACATTCTATATGTAGTTCTAATTTTATTATAGGTACATAATCTCTAAATTATTAGTTCAATAGTTCCTCAGTTTACTTCCGTTTAGAAGCATTTTTTGTGTTAAGTTTGAAAATATCTTCATCATAACAATTATTATAATAAGATTTCATTAAATCTTTTATTTTTTTATGGCCTGCTTGAAGATATCGAAAGAAAACTCTCGACTAAAAATTTATATTGAAAAAAGAGAATTTTCATATTTTATTGTTGATTTCAATATAAATTTTCAGCCGAAAGAAAAGATACTTTCCACACATGCTGAGGAATGGGGATAGAAAGAGTTGCTTGAATAATTCTGTATACATTTCTCTGCCAAGGTTTACCTAAACGATTTTTAATGGTAGAAATCGTTTTGCAAAATTTACTTCTACTTAAATCTTTGAGGTTTTTAAATTCTGGAACTTGCGATACTGCCCTATCTATGTTCGTTATTTACTTGTTCTGTTTCCTTTTGAAAAAGTTTAACTGAAGCCAGTTAAAATAAAAATTTTCAAAAAATAAAAGTAGTTTTTAAAACGGAAAAAACTCAATTAAAAAGTGTACTCAAAGGTTTGAAGGAATTAGTTGAATTTTGAGTTGAAAGGGCCAAAATAGCCTAGAGAGTACCACAGGGCCATCAAACAACCAAAAGTGCCAAAAATGTCCCAATTGTGCCACATTTTGCATCACTGATAAGCGATAGAAAGTTTCTTGACGACATCGTTGTCATGGCCGAAAGATTTCCTTCGAAAATATCAATGGTGACAAATAGAAAGGCCCTAACTAGAATTTTCATGAAATTCAGTTTTTCAGTGATTCCAAAATATTTCACACACATACACCCTGTCGCCAGAATTTATTGCAATCGTGTAAGAAATAAGGTTTTTGTTTATTATTAAGTTTTTACCTTCTCCTGTAAAGTTATAATTATTTGAGTTAGGACTTTTCTAGTTGCGACCAACGATATGTTTTTCATCTAGTATTTTAGTACGATATCCATATTGTTAGACTGAAGCAAAAATTTACCAAGAAAATTACAAAGATCTACAGAACTTTGTGGGTCCGTTACGCCGGTATTATGCATTTCCGAGGATTTTTTGTTGTATATTTAATTAAAATTTCTATAACTTAAGATCTGAGCTGCCCAAAGTAGTACCAGAGTGCCGAACATCAATCGGTTTTTATACAAATGAATAAGATCTGCTTAAGATATATTTGTTCAAAAATTTTAATTAAACGTTATTTTGGAAATCGGAAGTACATGGGTACATACATATGTATGTATGTACATATGTATGTATGTATTTATTATCCAAGTGAGCTTATGCTATTATGTATGTATATATGTAATTAAATCCATATTTACTTGCCTGTTGTTGCTGGAAACTTTCCTGCAATTGTTGTTGCTGTTCGTTCGTATCGGACGACATAATAAACTATTTAGTATCGTTTAACAACTGTTTTTTAAGTTCTTTTTAAAGTAAAACTAAGTTTCTTAGAATATCTAAAGCAATATTTTGATTTGTTATCTCTCCTTGTATTTAAGATTATTCTTCTTGTGTTGTTATTTACTTCGTTAGGACGATGAATTCCTTTGCTGAACTTGGACATTGGTACTTGTACTGAAAGAACAACCACAAAATAAGTATTGATTATGCAAATTACATTCACCGATATATTAAATGCACTAAAAGCGAAATTAATATATCGTATTTTTTGCATCTATATGATCAAATCGATTTAATTAATAAACCTAGCTCATTGCCAATTGAAATTATCATCATAGTCTGACGTAAGTTTTCACTTTGATCGGAAATTTTTAATTCATGTTTTCCGCGAACATTTTAGGGAAATTGTAAAAATTTTATATTACAGTGATAAAATAAGTTATAGTTTGTACTTTTCTTTTACAATTATATATTTTTATAAGGTTTTTAGGGCGATTTACCATAAATTTTTATAGAACAAAATTTATTAAAGGAAAAAACACGCAAATTAATTCCATGTCAGCAAATTACTATGTTGTAAAAGTTAGTATTAAAAGTGACGGCCGAAACAGTGTTACCACTTTCGTAAGTTAGTGATTGCATGAAAGTTTAATCGATTACAAATGTTGGAAAATTAATGACGATTCAGCCACACATTTAATAAATCGTTTTCAATTTCATCACACATACTGTGTGTCAAAACTCCTTGAAATTGTAGCTTGGGGGCCACACGTTCAATTTTTGTCTTTCAATTCCATTCAATTTTCAATACAATCACACTTTTTTTACTTACACAATCAAACTTTTTAAATTGAAAACTAGATTGCATTCAAATTCACCTATCCATTTAAATGGCAATTTAATTTTCAATTTGAATGGCTGGTCACAGTACACTTTGATTGAAGATACAAATTTGACTTGTTTCTTCGTCGGTGGCATTTAAAAAATGAAATGGACTATCAATTTAAAGGAATTTTGACAAACAGTATATGTGATGAAATTGAAACATATTTATTGAACGTGTGGCTGCAGCGTAAAAAAAGTGTGATTGAATTGCAAATTGAATGGAATTGAAAGGAGAAAATTGAACGTGAGGCCCCCAAGTCAAGGAAAATAATAATAGTGTTTTTGATGAGAATAATTTTCAGTGTTTATCAATATAAATAAAATTTCATTATGTACCTCGAAATATTTTCGATAAAATCATAATGAAATCTTTTTCCTTCTTCCAGAGTGAAGTAGTATGGACCATATATATTGTAGCTCTGTAATCCAAACTCATTCACATTTATTCCAGTATTGTGCATTGAGATACATTATGCGTTTATATTTATGTATTAATTTCCAGATATATCTATTATCCCTCATCTACTATCACGTTCTTGATATATTGGTATAATGTTTCAGATTGATGAATTTGATGATTCAATCAGAACAACAATGTTCTTTTGGTCTGGTGCAAGAGTCTTCATCCTCCTATTATTCTGTACCGAGGATACTTGTACTGAAAGAACAACAACAAAATATGTATTTCCTCCTATGCTTCTTTATAGCAACTAAAGGATCTAATATATATATATATATATATATATATATATATATATATATATATATTATATTATATATATATTATATATATATATTATATTATATATATATATATATATATATATATATTATATATATATATATATATATATATATTAGGTCAGGTCGATTTTTATGGAGGCAAAAAATCTCTCAAATTACAAGGAAAATCGTATTCTAGGGATCAAAATAAGAAACTTTGCCGAAGGAACCATACCTCTAAAATGTATTTTGATGTCCCAACTTTTGATCCGAAAGGTCAAATTTTCTTGAAGGGTCAAATTTTGATAATTCTCACTGTGATCCATTTAGAGTTCCTCAATCGAGTCAAAATGTATGACCGACAACCACTAATTTTGGAAGGCCGACCCACCTATGCTAGTGGCGCAGCCCCTGGAACCACCCCTGGGGGTTGAAATATTTAAAAATTATTCATGTGTTATGTTAATTAAGAAATAACTAGGATTACCCGTTGGTCTAAATTAGACTACTTGACACCTAGTATGTCTTTATTTATTATAAGCACATGTGTACAAAATAAAAACAAGCAAAAAAAGTGTCCTTCTTCAAGCAAATTTAAATCGCTTTTTACTGCTTTTGAGCCAAGAAATTTGAAAAAACATTTATATTGTGCATATCTACCTTTTAAACCTGCAGGTAGATGATGATTAGATACTTAAAAGTCTACGACAAATAATTTGTGCCGTATTTATATACAAGATATGACGCAACGGATTCAACTAAATATACATATCTTCTAAACGCCTAGACCAATTTTCTTCAAAAATAGCTAAGAACACTCGATCAAGCCATTTTTCAAACACCAAAAACTAATTCAAAATCGGTCCATTTGTTTGGTATGTACGTAGACTCGTACATCCATACAGATACACGGACACAAACTATAAACTTATAACATCCCTTTTTTTTGTCGGGGATTAAAAAAGTAAATAAAATAATATAGAAAAAAATATATACCGGCATGTTCTGAAAATCACAAGATTTCAAATCACTTTATGATTTAAATTTTGTGATTTGATGATGCTCTGAAAATCACAAAAGTTTTAACTTTTCTGTGTGATTTTACCCTCACAAAACAAATCACAAAGCAAATAACAACATTTCTTGCAGAAGAAAGTGTCTTCAATTTATTCATAATTTTATAAATTCTTTCGTATAAAATTGCTTATTTTACGATAAAAATCAATGAAAGAGATATTAAGTTTTTCATTTAATTAATTTATTGAGAATTTCAAATTAAAGTGATTGAAAAAATAACCAAATGATTTTAAATCGGCAGGCATTTAGCTGACCTGTTTAAAATCACAATAATTCAAAAAGTTTTGTGTCCAGAACACCTTTCTTGTAATTTCAAATCACTTTCACAAAATATGATTTTCAGAATATGCCTGCTAGCAATGGGTAGTATCAAGGCACATTCACAAGGTAGTAGTGTAAATGCAGCTGAGCTATTTTTCCAAATTAAAGTTCATCCGAAACTTCAAAAATTGTTTACGAAAGAGAAATTAAAAAAAAATTTTAAAAATTCCAATAAATTTTATTAAAAAAATTCTGCGAAAACAAATTTAAAAATATTAAAACACTGTTAAAAAATTGTGAAAAGTGGTAAACGTTGCAAATTTGTTAGTGGTAGCTGCCGTGGAGAAATGTTTTCAAATTTATGTGAATAATAATTATTATTATTATGTTAAACAAATTCTATTTTTGAAGTTTTGGAAAAACTAAGACCCATTTTTTTCATTGTTTTTGTAATCCTGATTAACTGGAAATAAATGTGCCAAGGCACATTACATACAACCCAAGGGTAGTACGAAGCATGATATAAATATAGAAGGTATTTCCATTCTCTCATTTTTTCTTGACATTCACCTTCTGACAAGGATAGGTATTCTGAAGTTTCCAGTAAAAACGTGCTACCGTATTAATTTAATATTTCCCCTCTGTTTCTTGTTTGTTTCAAAATTTTATTGAAAAATTATTTCAGAAGATATTTTTTATAAATTCAAACAATTTAAAAGAAATCGTGATTATAAATGTTTTATTATCTTGAAAATCAATGAAATGTATTGTAAATGTATTGTTGTGTTAAAGAAAGCGAAAATTAGCTGCATATTACAAACTGTGGACGTACAAAATATCATTGTAAAAATATGAATGTAGCATTCTTTGAGTTCTATACATTATCTGGTGTCGCCAAGAGTGTCTAAGAGCCTGCAAAATTTGTGAAATAGACTTGCCAAAATTATCTGATCGGGTATTTAAGCCATTTCTTAGAAAAACATGTTACAATCAACAAAAAGCGAATTATATAGATTAAACAAGATGTAATATCAATCAATATTTGCTAAACTTAATGAAAATTGTATGTATGTATGTATGTATGTATGTATGTATTTATTAGTAGTATTTAAAATACTTTTCAAATTACAATTCATATTTATCTAACAGCATTTAAAAATTTATAAATCAAAATTAATAAATTAAAAATTAATAATTAAAAATTAATAATTAAACATTAGAATTTTTTATAAGATTTACTATTTTTCTTCTAAAAATGTTTATGTTTGTTTCATTCTTTATATAATTTGGTATCAAATTGTATAGGTTCAGTCCTTTAAAAAACAGAGATTTTTGCATTGCGTTGGTGTCTGGTCGTTGTGTTCTAAAATCTATGGAATTCCTTAGGTTATACGGTTGTACGTCCCCAACATATCTTATTTGCTCAATCAAGTAATCAGGTGCTCTTCCCATTTTCATCTTCTGTATAAAATATATTGTATTTAGTTGTAACCTTTGTTGTATATTCATCCATTTCAGTGTTTCTAGCATATATCTTACTGAGGTAAATCGATTGCATTTTAAAATTGATCTCATGGTCTTATTTTGTAGTTTTTGTAGTCTTGTCATTTGTTGATCAGAGCAGCAAGTATACAATATGGTTGATCCATATTCAAAATGTGGTTTTATCATGGTGTTATATATGTTTATTGCAGTTAGTGTTGTTACTTTGTTTCTCAATCGCTTAAAAAACCCTATTTTTTCCCAATTTTTTACATATAAATTCGATATGATCTTTAAAGTTTAATTCTTTATCTATTAGAAAACCCAAATATTTTATATTATTTACTTTTTCTATTATTACATTATTAATTTTGAATGTTATATTCGTGTTCATATTGATCTTCATTATTTTGGTTTTATTTTCATTTAGTTTTAGTCTATTCATTCTTAGCCATTTGTTAATATTATCTATTTCATTTCTTAAATTTTCATAGCATAGCTCTTCAGTTCATTGGCAACTAATCAAAATCATCAATCAATTTGGATGAAAATATAGTTAAAATATTTATTTTAGGCAGAAAATTTAAAAAGATGCTCCAAGTTATTACATAACCACTTTTTAAACTTCACAGATGTATAGTCATGCATATTACTTTATATATTTTCAAATTTTTGTTAAGATAATTACACATTTTTGTAAAAAACTTATAAGGGAAGGCTTATATTTTTTACGACATGGGAGCATTTTTTTTATTTCTCTCAAAAAACAAACTTCAAAAATACTTATTTTTTAAAAACAAATAGAGAATGGAAGTACCTTCTATATTTATATCATGGTACGAAGTATTCGCTTTTTACTTAAAAATTTGTTAAAAAGAACATATACATATTCGGGGCTTTAAATCAAATTTTTAAGTGAAAAACAAACACTTTTTTATTCATACTACCCAACAACTATAACTTCATTTAGTCCCCGTCTAGACTTGCAATTTTTGTTGCAGCAATTCTTGAGGTTATGGGTGGGAGAGGTGAGAAGATTTGGGAGGGGTACACAGTTTCATGTGCTCGGCGCTTCTACTTTATTTTGAAATTTTGGCTTGTTAATTTAAATGTATTTAACGTTTTTTTATTTTCTTTCTTCAGTTGTATGAAAATACAAAATATAAGCAAAATTAAACAGGGCAATTATGAATAAAACTCCCAGGGAAATTTTTCCCAGGGAACAATTCCAACTAATGGCAAGTGATAGGGAAAACAAAAAATTCTAATTGGAAAAGGGAGAAATTTCCCTGGGAGTTTTATTCATAATTGCCCTGAAATAGAATTCTCAACTTTTGAGGGAAATTTGTGGTGTAATGGAATTTTTCAATACACAACTGCAAAACTGGAATTACATAATGTGGACACTTATGCAATTTCAAAGCAAAATTTTAAAAAATTGCAGCAACAAAAATTGCAAGTCTGGACAAGGACTAACTTAGCTTATATTATACATCAACAGCATTTCAGTAAACATGTATATAAAAATATCGTTGTTTGCTTGTAATAAACTTATATCAAAAGCTAGTTAATGCCGGTCAAGACTTGCAATTTTTGTTACAGCAATTCTTGACTATGTGTGAGAGTGTTCAAACAGAAATATATACTTTTTATATTCCTCTCTCGCTCTTTTGCACTAAGAAGTTGCTGCAACAAAAATTGCAAGTCTGCACTGGGATTTACCAATTTATATATGATTTGGATGGACACAAAGTTTTCAAGCTATCATATCGCGGTAACTTATTAATATCCTATTTGTGCCTCAGATCTAAAAGTGCTCAACTTGCATGTTTGGTGCAACATATGAATTGACATACATACTTTTTGCATTGATCACAAATGATCTAAATATAATTTGTTTGATGCAATAAGTAAAATAAGCAACTGTTGAAAATTCACGCAATAGCTATCATTGCATATCGCAATGTAGAAGCTTGCATTAAAATTTTTTAACGCTTACCCAACAACAAACAAAAATTCCTAGACTTAAATAATTTTTTAAAAAGACCATCACTAACTATCAACCATTTTCATAATCGATTAAAGAGCTTTCGCAACTGGAATTCTTACCATCTCTATGTAAGAAAATGCAACACTGCAAGCAAACCGTTATTCAGTTTCGTGGCGTGTAGTAGAGAAAAAGTAGAATGTTGCGAAAAAAGTGCCTCAAAGAAAATAAGTTTGATTTAATAAATAATTTGTGAAAATTAATGTTACAAGTGCTTTGTATTTATGATTTATTAAGTTTATGTCAATAATTTTATGTTTGTGAGTGTGTGAATAAGTGTTTTAGTGAAATTTTGAGAAGAGCAATTTACGCCACATCCGTTGCAAAATTATTTAGCATCACGGAAACACATTGCTGGTCAGCCTTCAGAGCGTAATCTAAAGCGGTGAGTCCCATCATATCAGTTTCATTTATATTATCCATGTATGGAAGTAGGTAGTGAACAATTTCTTCATATCCGTGCAGTGCTGCAAGATGCAGCGCTGTCCGACCTGATGGATCAGGCTGTGAAAGGTCTGCCCCTGCTAGTTGATAGGACTTAAGTCGTGTTAGTAAACCTCTGGCAGCAGCAGCACACAACTGTTCCCCCACTGTCCTGGACGATCCTGTCAAATGGGCGCCACAATTTATAAGCTGGTTTATTATTTCATGATTATCATTAGTGATGGCCTCCATAAGAGGGGTACGCTCGTATCTATCTCTAAGGTGCACAGAAACACCATTTAGTAGTAAATGTTTGACAACTGGCAAGTTGCCTTCAATGCAAGCCAAATGTAAGGCAGTGCGATTATCATGATTTACGCCGGACAGATCAGCGCCATAGGCCTTTAAGTTGTTGATCTAAAAAGAGAAAAGAATTGTTATTGTTATCTTTGTTGTATATTTTCAATTTGAAAGATTTGCCGTAAAACCTTTTGTATATCTCCGGCTAAAACAGCCGCATTTAACATTGCGGGAAATAGTGTAGCCCCTAATTGGCTGAGTTCTTGAGGTGAGGATAAATGCAAAGATCTGGCTACTGCATCCACTAAATCGTATTCCTCCATTTTGGGTCCAGAAGTTGCAGTCAGTTCACCTCTTAAATTTGCTTGCATCATCTAAAATAAAAAAAGAAAGCAATAAAACTGCAAAAATCTAAATGTTCGACAAAGTTGCCTTCCCACCTGTTTCTTAATATCCAATGGCCATTCTGTTTTACCCAAAACATACGCAAGCTTGGTGAGCGCTGCTTCTGGTGTCATATCGAAACCAGGTAGAACACCCATGTCGAACACCACCTTTCCGGTCTGGTAGATTTCTGCCACCGAACCATTGGGACACTGAGTGCAGTTAACGATAATAACACCTCGTTCCGAGGCATCTCTTAATTCTTTGAGTAAATCTTTACGATTTGCTGGAACATTGCCCGAACCAAATGATTGTAATACGACACCTTTCATGGGTGGCGCCAAAAAGGCTTTAAATGTCGATGTAGTTATACTAGGAAATATACGTAAAATTCCCACATTGTGATCCAATTCTGAATGCACGTTAAATTTCGATATCTTACAAGGTCTGAAGATTAATCTATAATCTATATCTACGTTAATGCCAATATGAGCTAGAGGAGGAACATTTGGGGAATCGAAGGCATTCAAGGAGTATGAACTCATTTTCACAGTTCGATTACCGCGCATAAGTTTAGTGCCAAAAAATACGCATACCTCAGGTATAACATAATTACCGGCAATTATAAGCGCCGAGGTAAAATTGTCTTTGCCGTCAGTTCTCGTCTCGAAAATGGGTATTTGGGAGCCGGTTATTATCACAGTTTTGCCGAGATTCTCTAGCATGAAGGATAAGGCTGATGCAGTATAGGATAAAGTATCGGTGCCGTGTAATACAACAAATCCATCAAAGAATTCATAAGATTGCTGTAATTAATTAATAAAAAATTAATTAGGCCAAAAGTGTTATAAAGTAAAGAGTGGTAGCCTACATGTATATCAGTGGCTATTCTGGCCCAGTCATTCATTGTCATATTACTGGAATCTAACAGAGGAGTATACTCCGTTATTTGATAAATCACGCGATTACTTTCGCCCTGTACATAGGGTAAAACTAAAGGAGCCATAGATACCGATTTGCCAAATCTTTTCTGTGCATACTCCTCATCATGCATATTGGGATAACGTCGTATACGTTTTACCAAAGAGTTGGACACGGGAGCTAAGACTGTAAAATATAATCAACAAAATACATATGCATGTATATATTTTTGTGTCCACATTCTAATATTTTCATTTACCCTTACCATTTCTTTCATTTCTTACCATTCCAATGGTACCTCCAGTATAAATTACTTTTACCCTGGTTTCTTTTGTTTCTGCTGGCATGAGATTCCCATAACTTGTGTTACGTTTTAGTGAGGAACTTTTGGTTGGTGATGGTGGTATTGTATGCTCTACAGAGGATATCGATGTGAAATGTAGCTTCATTGCTAGACCCCCATCATCGGTATCATCTGCATTCGTAGGTTGAGTCCCGTTTGTATTTGTTTGAATATCTATAGGTTCACTGTGTCCATTCATATTTTGACCAGACATCTAGAATTATAATTTTTTGGTTAAAAAGATTTTTGGTTTTAATTATTATATACATATTTATTTGTATACTCTAATGGGGTTCTTTCTGTTTATGTCAGGTATGAAAAAAAATTTAACATGCCATCCATAAGAAGTATCTTTTATGGAAAATATCTTTTGCGAAATTTTTTTTTATATATTATTTTTATTAACGTCTGTTAAAATGAATTTGTTATTGGTTAAGCACATCTAGATGCTTTTCGTTGCTTTTCAAGCGATTCGTCGGTAGATTTTAACCACAATTCAAAAACTTTTTAATTTTTATATTTTTATTAAAACTATTTGTTATAAAAATTACCTTTTATAAAAATTGGATTTTTTAAAGTATTATTTGTGTAATGAAGTATATTAATAGTGGCATGCCAACTTACAGTTGTACATTTTGGCCAATATCCTTCGCATATCGAACGATCAAAGTTAAATTTTTAAATATATTTTAAAGTTTCTGAAAATAACTTCAAAGATTTTAGTACTAACAGTTTTGAATTGTGCATAATTTTTTAATTAATACCTTAATAGTGGCATTAATAGTAGAATTTATCGTAAGCGACAACTTAAATAGGAAAACTTTAATTTTTTTCGTAGTGAATATGAGCTAATACGGCCTATGTATCCTTATGTAAATAAAAACAAATTTTATTTCATTTTTCCCGACGTTTCGTCAATATATGTTGACTTTATCAAGGGTTGGGAAATCTGTGTTGATCTTATGTTTTTAATATTAATTTTAAAACATTACTTTTTACATATAACAATAACAAAATTAAAATAACACAACGTGTATGTATGTACAAGATATATCACAGACTGATATAATTTTTTTAGCTCACGATTAAATCGAAAATAAGTTTCGATATCTCCTTTGTGGCCCTACAATATAAAATGTCCTCTCACCATCAAAAGTTAGTTTGTTTGTTGCTTTTTTTTTAAGTTTACCAAGTGAAATACACAAGTAATTTTTCCTGTATAAAATATAAAAGGGCATCACCAAAAAAATTTGTTTAAAAATACAATTCTCGTTCAAGAAATTTAACTTGTACAAATTTCTTGTTGATTACACTGTCAAAGTGGGTGTTAAACAGGATGTTTATTATGTAATCCGAATCCAACGGAAATGTTTTCGAATTTTAATGTTAATAACATACAAATTCGAACAGTTTCCTTTTCGAATCGAATTACATAATAGCAGGGGGTTATTATGTAATTCGAAACGTAAGAAAATGTTTTCGAATTTGTATGCTTATAACATGTAAATTCGAAAGCATTTTCTTTTGTTTCGAATTACAGAGCAGACCCCCAGATTTTATTTTCGAATACAGAATGCAAAAAAATTACCTCTTCAACTTTCGTTGTGATAAATATACTACATACCTCATTTCAAAATCTCTGTGCTTTATATTGGAAAAATTATTACTAATAAGCATTTAGCAAATATACATACTTAAATTGTTATTCAAAAAATCGATTTTAAAAAATTGGAGCCTTTTGTTCGAATACTCACTCATTCGCTAATTAGTTTTTGTGAGTTGTTTACTGTAACACATTTATTAGATCAAGAACTTTTTTGTTTTTGTTTTTTTTTTGGGTTAAAATAAAATTTATACTCGTGAGATTTTTTAACGTCTTAGTAACGCATCAATAAAAAAAATGCGTTTATTCCAAAAGAAAACAAATTAAAAAAGTCTTCAATATGTTCTACGTATATCCACATGTATTTATATACTTACGTACCAGAGAACAGCAATGAGTAGTGAAAAAGTGAGTAAAGTTGAATCATGACTTACAATTTGTTGTACTTATGCGCACTCATACTTATTGTAATGTTGTCTATGAATCATATTCACTCGAAAGTTAGAAGTGCGCATCGAACTCAGACTTAGCAACATTTATAACGTTGTTAAAGTTAAAGCATGCGTTAAAACCGGCTTTGCCATCAAACTGAGGTGATTTATGAGTGTGAGTGTGGTATGACTATGATGTCGACGTCGCATTCATATTTTTTTCAACCAATACTTATAAATCAATCTCATCGTGAGTATGCCTAAATCAGAGTAGTTGAGTTTAAATGATGTCTACTCACTTATATTTAAAATTTCATGAGTCAGTATTAATAGCGAAAAAAAAAAGATTCATTGCCGATCACTTATACGTACATACATACATATGCACGTAAAGTATTTACACAAGGTCACCTAAAATGTAAAACAACATATCTTTGGCAATAAGGAAAAATTTAAAAATACTGAATTTAAGCCCGATTTACAAATTATTCCCGATTAAAATTCCTTCTAGTTCAATTAAATTCAAATATGTATTTATTGACCTCTGTTCCACAATGGCGACAGGAAACGTTCGATCGACAACTTGTATTGATAACAACAATAAAGGTCTGTCCCACGATGTCACCAGAAATCGTTCGATCGACAACTTGTATTGCAAAAAACAATAACATTATAAAATTCGTTGTTGTTTCCAATATAAGTATTCGATCGAACGATTTCTGGTGACATCGTGGGACTGGTCGTAAAATAAGAATATTTGTTTTTGTTTTCAATGTAAGTAATCGATCGAACGCTTTCTGTCAATATCGTGGGACAGGCCGTATAATTAATATAAATTAATATAAGATGATTTTATAACGGACCAAAAAATAGCAAATAGTTTTTATTTGTTTCACATATCGTTAGCTGAAATACAAAACCATTTTCACATTTTTTTTAAATTCTTTTCCTCACTCTTGAATAACTTTGTGCTTTTAGAACTTTAGATTTTTTTAAGGTTTTATTGAGCAAACTTTCTTTTTTTCATGGATTTGAATTGCTCTTCAAATTTCTAAATATATGGCATTAAGGGCCATTATTACAACTTAAAGTTAGTTAAAAGTAGGATTTTATCGGACGTATAAAAAGTTTTTCGTCAGTACAATTTTAGCTAAACCTAAAGTGAGAGCTAAGCTTAAGGCAAATATAACCTTCCTGGTAAGTTAAATTAAATTTATAATAATGTATAGCGTTTTATACGTCCGACAAAATCCTACTTTTAACTAACTTTAAGTTGTAATAATGGCTCTAAGAATACAAAAACTCAAGTTATGCTAAACTCGAAAGCTACAGTAACTTGAATAATTTCGTTTAGTTTTTTCTTTCTTCTCTAAAATTTAAAAAAGTGTAGTTACCTAATTTTGCATTTGAGCTAACGATATAAAAATCTAAAACTCGTGTCGGTTGATAATTGTTTTTCATATTGCTCTAAAGATTTGTGTTTGTGATTTCAGTAAAAATTTTTTAATGAAAATATGCAATTAAATCAAATGCATACATATAGATGTATGTATGTATGTATTTATATATTATGGTGACTTAATCATTGCATTGTTTTTGTATCATTATTTGTTTTTAGTAATCGGACAAATTGTTTATTTATTTTATTTATTTATTTAATTAAAAAATTAAAATAAAAAAAATTATTAAGTAATCAAATGCAATTTTCTGTTATTATCTGTTCAATATTAGGTGCGCTTCAGCTAACATTTCTATAAATTTAACTAATTTAATTTCTGTAATCATTGAAACTAAGTTTGTGGTATTAAGAAATGATCAGGTTGTATTGTGTTCAATAATCTTACGAGTAAAATTTAAAATTGTCTATATCATATCCGTATTCTAAACTTCTGTGGCAACAAACCTGCAAAAGATTTGCAACTAAAATCATTAAATTGAAAACATTTCTTAAATGTTTTACAGAAAACATTTTTATTCATTGTCGAAAAACGATGGGAAGTCAATAAGTCGTTACAAATTCATATAAAAACTAATCTCAAGTACATACGTTACAACTACTTATAATACGAATTCGAGATTCTATAATCGATGTTCGATAGCCAAAGAAATTTGAACAACTACATATGTATGTACATATGTAGTTCATTTCACATATAAAAAGGCTGATATTGGGAAAAAGCTATTTTTGCTTTTGTAAAGCGTTCTTGACTTGGCCTCGTATAAGCGGCACGAGTTTTCTTTTGCAAAAAAATATTCTGTTACGAGTTGTTATGAAATCTTAGATGTAAATTTTAAATGTAAATATTTTTATTTATTTCACTGATAGCTTGGCAACGGAAAATTTAGAATCGCCTTAACAATACGTTTCACACCGAAAAGCATCAATTTATATTGTAAGTGATATTTTCATTAAAAGTTTCAAGTATTAATACTAGTACACCGCTACACTCACCCTTCAAATATTTGCAATAGAAAAATAAAAAAAAATCACACTTTCTTTTTTTTTTTACTCGTACTTTTTTTCGCTTTATATTTTTTAATTTGTTTACTTTTTCCGTGTGCTTTTTAAAAAAACACATGCAAATACTTTTTGTGTGCAAATATAATTTATATATTTAAGTATCTAAAGCAGAAGAAATATTTGAAACACGTTTTTGTCTCTTATTTAATTGAAACTATTTTGAGAAATTTTTCACAGCAAATTTTGATATTTTTTTTTATTATTTAGATCAATAAAATTTATTACAACCGAATAATTGTACTTTTTTTATAACTATATGTGTTTTATATTATAATAAAGGTTTAATTATATTTATTTATTTTTTTTTTGTATAATTTAACTATTTTAATTATTTGCTAATTTCTGCTTGGCAAAATTGTAAACGCAACCGAAATAATTTGTATCTTTTTAGATTTAGAAAAACTTATTCATGTATGTATGCATTCGTCTTGACGCAAGCACTTTACGAATGAAACTAAATTCTCATTTCAAGTGAAATGAAAGCATACCGTGTCCATGAATTAATGCAACCACCACATGCTCTTGTAGTATTAAGCACTATGCAACATCTTGAACTCGTTAAACAAGGTTAAATAAAAAAAAAATTTTAAAGGAAATTGAAAATTTTCAAACACTTGTTCGAGTTCTTCCAAAATAACTGCCAGACAGTCAATAAATTTCGTATGACTAATTATTGTATTCAAATTAATTTTTGACTAACTATAACGGCCTGACCCACGATATCGACAACGTTCGACTTTTTGCACACTTACATTTGAAACAACAACAAAATATTAAAATTTGTTTTTGTTTTGCATATACATAAGTGTGCGACAAGTCAAATGTTGTCGACATCGTGGGTTTGGCCCTAAATCTGTGGAAATAAGAAAAAAGTACTTTAGAAAAATACTTTATTAAACTTTCAAGTCAGCTTTCAGAAATTTCTTTCTTTTACATTCAAATTACTTTTTTTAAATATCATGCTACACAGTATAAATAATACATACCAGACTATAAACTAATTTGACGGCCTGTCCCACGATGTCACCAGAAATCGTTCATTCGACTAATTGTATTGCAAACAACAACAACATTAGAAAATTTGTTGTTGTTTTCAATATAAGTATTCGGCCGAACGATGTCTGATGAAATCGTGGGACGGGCCGTAAATTATTAATACATTGTAAGTAAAATTGTAACTTTAGAAATGACACATAGAAACCCCGAGATACCCCAACTTAATTTTGGGCCGTAGAGCACAGTGGTGTACATACTACGTTTTGAAAGATTTGGTCAAAATCAAGAGATATTGCTATTTTAATTTTGTATTGCATCTGAAGCGATTTGTCAAAATCTATTTTGAAATGACTAACTTTTGTTTATTTGTCGAAATTCAAATGATGAAATAATGGCCTTCCTTCCACCTTCCGGCTAGCACGATTCATTTATTTTTAATCATTTTTTAATATTTAATCCATATTTGCCCAATCTTATTAAATTTTTGTAAATTTTTTTGTAATATAATTGATAAAATTAGAGTAAGTAGTGCCACATTGTAGTGAAAATAATTGAATTGCATCCAGCTGAAAACAGACGGCTGTCATTGTTAGAGTTAAGTATCGACAAATAAACAATAAATATCGTTATTTCAAACTAATTTTCGAAACCCTTTTTCATATATGCTATAAAAATAGCTTGGGAGATAATACAAACTTAAAAACGGAATTTTTCTCGATTTTTACCCAATCTTTGAAAACGCTGTATGCCACTGTGCTTTACGGTCCAAAATTAAGTTGGGGTATCTCGGGGTTTCTATGTGTCATTTTGACGTACCTACAGTTTTATTAATTATTAAATTATTATTCCTAACTATATTTCCCCAAGAATTGCATAAAATAATTGAAGTTTTACCATAATTAACTAAAAATTAGCTTATCTCGACTTAAGCAATTTTCCCTTTACGCCACAGATATAATACGAGTAGTAAAACTGAAAATGGAAAATACTATATACTGTGCGTTACAACTTTATCGACGTGCACACAGGCTTCCGTACCACTGTCTAATTTTTGAAAGTTAAATTGTTCTTTCAAATCGCTTCAAAGACGTTTAAGAGCACATACTGCTTAATTATGGCGAAATTTTTCAAATTGAAAAAATCATCGAAATGGTAAAAAATCGTGAAAACATGGACCCCCTGTGTGGCATTAAAATAAAAAAAAAATGCGCGTCATATGCATATCTGTGTTTGGAGTTTTACCAAAAGCGTTTGGGTAGTTTCGGAGAGGCGGAAATTGCACCCCTGACCCCTCTTGGTGTTATGTATAGGTTCCCGTCGTTTCTACAAGGAGCATAGGGACTCAATTGTGTTTGAGGTTTCATTAATCAATGACTTTCAGATAAGCAGGTGATTGGCCTACTATATCCTATTCTGATGTTGGGACTGCCATCTAAGCCAACAGACTGGCTGAGTAAGTACCACATTTATATAGCGAACCGCTTATTATAATAACAGACGTACGCTTGCAGCTGCTCCATCTGAGAGAACAGGCGCTACAATCGCCTCTCACGACTCGCCGATGCTGAACGGTTGTGAAGAACATCGCCCAGGGACCACCATGAGGAGTTTCGTGAGTCGACTTGAAGTACAATTAATAAGGAGGAACCCTTCAACCGATCAAAAGTTTTGCCTTATCATTGTACCCCTGACACCTCTTGGCGTTAATTGAAAATCAGTTTTTTAGTTAAAGATATGAGACCATTCGCTAAATTTAAATAACAGTTTTACATTATATCGATGAAAATAAGAAGGTGGCTCTTAGCACCGTACAGCGAGGAGCATATGTTTGGTTGTAGTTCTAAAACAAATTATTTTTCAATTTGTAAAAACAATCTCTAAATACTTTTGTTGTTCTCAAAAAATTCTACTAAAAACAAGGATTTCGTACTACTCTACCTACGTTCTCATGATATCTCAGTATACGTCTGCGCAAGAATTAATTATACATACGTACGTTCATATGTATGTCATACATATATCGTTACCTTAATATAGAAAGCCCGTAACTCGTATTTTTTTTAAATCGAGTATTTTGTATATTTCGTTAGAACATCCAATGTATGGGAAAATGCAAAAATCTCGTTTTCAAAAAAAAAAAGATGAGTTAGGTCTTTCTATATTAAGGTAACATTATGTTTGTATGTACATATGTATGTATGGATCTAAGTATCTACGTATGCACCTATCTTTGTACGTATCTTTATCAAACAGAAAATTTAGTGTATCTATTACTTTATCTTTCATTTTGCTGGATCATTTTTAACGTTCTTTTTAACAGTTTGTATTGATATAAGTATACAGTAAGGTGCAAAACAAAGGCAACAAACTCCGCATAAATAAATGTAGAAGATTATTTCACAATGTACGTACGTCATATGCAACATGAACTCTACAATTTCTCTGTTATATATAGTGTTTGTATACTTTTCCGAAAAGTCTACGCAGCCCGAAAAAATTCTTGCTCTGACCGAGCAGGGACGAGTCAACGCGCCTATCATATCCATTCCCTTCCTATTCATATCCAATAGCTGTTTGGAGTTCCTCAGTCACGTTTTGGCCACATAGTCCTCTCTTGTTTCCCATGAACAGTTGGTCCGGCTCACCATCCGAAAACAGTGAAAAGGCTTCCCACCAAAACATAATAAAAATTGTCGCCTTTCAGCGATATTTGTTGCTCAATTTTTGTTTTCGATACTTTTTGGTTTCATTCTCATCTTGATTTATAAATTTGAGATATGTAATTCGTTATTTATTTTTATTATTTTTTATATTTTGTGACCAATACGACCCTATTCTCCTTGCAGAACTAAAAGGAATAAATATGAAATATGAAATTATGAAAGTGGTCTAAGTCATACATTTCTTTGGTCGAGATATTTCGTAAATTGCATTTGCACAAAAAATAAAAAAAAAATTTAATGCAACATTTTAATTTATAGTTGTAGTAGCCGCCATTAATATAAATTTATTTAATATTTATTAAATATTTATTGAATTTTTTTAAAGATTTATTTGATATTTTGAAGCAAAAATTTATATGACTTAGACCGCTTTCATAATTAAGGGCACATATGTATGTATGTCAGTGATGCATTTTGAGTTATTTGGTTTAGGGCCAAATTAACGATTTAAAAGGGCAAAAATACCTTTGATAGGGTCAAAAAAGTTTTTTAATGTACTTGACTATAATCTTTTAATTTAAATAAAAACAAAAAAAAAAAAACAGCAATTAGCGACGAAAATTAAAATTTTTAAAAATATTTTTTGTTAACTTAAAGTAAATAAATATTTTATATGTATGTTGCTTGAAAAATTTAATTTTAGTTAAAAAACATTCTATATGTAATTTATTATATATAATACCAAAATTATTAGTCCAATAATTCCTCAATTTACTCCTGTTTAAAAGCATTTTTTTGTGTTAAGTTTTAAAATGTTTTTATCATAACAATTACTAGAATTAGATTCCATTAAATCTTTCAATTGTATTAAATATGACACAGTATTTTTTGCATGACGACGATTTCTCTATTATGGCCTGTTTCACGATATCGAAAGAAACCTCTCGTCTAAAAATGTATATTAAAAACAAAAGCGAGTTTTCATATTTTATTGTTGATTTCAATATAAATTTTCAGTCGAAAGAAAAGATTGTTTCCACACATGCTGAGGAATGGGGAATAGAAAGAGTTCCTTGAATAATTCTGTATACAATTGTATGCAAAGGCTTACCTAAACTATTTTTATTGGTAGAAATCCTTTTGCAAAATTTACTTCTACTTAAATAGTTGACCTTTTTAATTTCTGGAACTTGCGATACTGCATTATTTACTTGTTCTATTTCCTTTTGAAAAAGTTTAATTGCAAGTGGTATAATACTATTGGCCTCCCCACTCAAAACATGATCTGGCGCAGATTTCGGAAACCAGTTTAAATAAAAATCTCCAAAAATAAAAGTAGTTTTTAAAACGGAGAAAACTCATTTAAAAAGTGTACTCAAAGGTTTGAAGGAATTTGTTGAATTTTGAGCTGAAAGGGCCAAAATAGCTTCAAGAGTACCACAGTCTCATCAAACATCCAAAAGTGCCACAAATGGCCCAATTGTGCCACATTTTGCATCACTGATGTATGTATATCACCAATTTCGTTTGTTGATACATATTTTTATTTTTACGTGGACTATTTATGGTCAGTTTCCTCAATTATTAATTTGCAAATAAAAACAATCTATTTCATTTAATTTTTCTTATCGTTTCGTCGGCTTTTTCCGACGTTGTTCGAGAATTCGTTATTTTATTATCGTAAATATCAATATTGAAAATGAATGCCTACAAAAGTGTGTAAAAAAAGCTGAAATAGTCAAATGTCTACAATATTGTAATATCAAGTCAAATAGGGATGTTGTTGCTTCTGTACTGCACTGTACTGTATGTACACACATGTCTATGAATGGCTCTGTAGTAGTCAGTGTTGCCATTAAATTAAAGATTAAAAGAGCCTCAGATACAGAAATAAAATTCTATAATTTTTCTTTGCGATTCGAAAACAAAATTGGGTAAAATAAATATTTACAATTAACGACATCTGACAAGAGTTTTTCAAAGGTGTAAAGGAACCCCAAATCAACTCATACAGCTCTCTGATATGCATGTACATTTTCTTTGGGAGTTTAATAGTTTAATTAGAAATAGAAAAAAAATACTTACATATTTCTTAGGCAAAATTTTGCAAAAGCATTTTTCTTAAAAAAAAAACAGAATCATCATACTTTTTGCATAAATGCACATTTATTTTTAGCTTAATTGCTGTTTTATAACTTAATAATTAATGTAATATGCAATTAATCTTTTCCGACACACAAAAAAGGAAGTTTTTATTTAAAATAATTTCAAATCAAAATCATCTGGCTGCTTTTTACTTTCATAAAAAAAATTAAAACTATATATAATTGGAACCAAAATAATATATTTTTGTCACATAATATATAAATTTAGTTTCTACTAAATAACATACATACATTTAGTTAATTTCTTTTATATATTTTTTTTGTTAACATTTTAAATGCCAGCTTTTCTTAATTCGATAACCAATTAAATTGCAGAGAGTAGAGTGCTTTTTAAACAAATCTCTTAATACCCTTAATATGAATACTTTAATAAACTATATGCATAATTATTTCTTCAACAATGCCCATTTATAAATATTTAAGCTTAATTCATTTCATTTTAATTTTATACTTTTATTTTAATTTAGTAGGGCTCAATATCATTGATATATATGATATATGATTTATTTTTTTTTTTGTATCAGATTTGATGAATTCAATTTTTTTAAGCAATATTTTAAAAATATTATTTTGCTTGTAGTTTAAAGTACATTAAAAAAATATTTTACGTTTGTTTTAGTTTCTCTAGAAAATGAAATTTTTTATTGCAATTTTTGATTTAAAAAAATATCTCAACTTATATTGTCATTAATTTGTTCCAAGGGGGGAGGGGGGGGGTTAAAAAGTAAATTCGCAAGTCTCTGTTAAATGAATTTTGCAGAATAATTATTTGTGAAAACATTTTAGACATAATAGAAATATGTATATTCGTTAAGCACTTTTACGGCAGCATGTTTTTAAATATTTCATCCAAATAAGAGAGCTCTGTGTACATTAATTCCAAGGTGTTGAAAACGGCATAAGTACATTAGATCGTTTGTTTTGGCTTAAAAACGCACGAAGAAACCTTGAGTTTAGAAATAAAGTAGGAAACATTCGTCACAAAAGTGACAAATAATAATAAATAAATTTTAAATAAAAGTGTGCACGTATGATGCAGATCAGTGATGCTTTTACAAACACACCCTTGTTGTCAGCTGCTGGTCTTGCAATGGACCGAGAATGCTGTTTCTGGCAACGTTGTCAGAAAAAATTTCCAGTTCACACGGTTGTAAGAAATTTTTACCACATCTTACTGACAATATTGTAAGATCTGACAATCGTCTGTACACAGCTTAACACACATACAATTTTTTTGTTTAACTGAATCTAAATTATTTTTAACTTTTTAGTGCTTATCCTTGAAGTCATTTATATTTTTTTTGGAAAGTTTTATTTTATAACTTTTAGTGCAAATTTTATATTTTCAGGGTCGTGGTGGTCATGTCTGCATACTTTGCATAATTCAATATCGTGTCGGCCTCAGATCTCAAGGTCTGTGCCAAGTTTCGTAAAAATCGGTCAAGTAGAACCACGTGAAATATAATATTAACAGGGGTGTTCTGTAAGTCACACGTTGTGAAATCGCCTAATTTCCAGGAAAGCGCTTAGTTGGTTTTAATTGGTTATAATATTTTAGATGTTTAATATATTTTATACGATCTTATTTTCGAATGCACTAAATCGTCCAATCAGCAGAACACTGTTGTCCGTTTTTAAAAATCGCACGATTTCCAAACCCGCAGTTTGCAAAACACTGCTGTAAATTGTAATGGGCGTGTTCCGCTCTCTTCTTAAAATGCCACATTGATTTTTTTTAGAAGTCATGGTTTGTGTGTGTCAAGTTGCGTAAAAATGGGTTAAGTAGAACCACGTGATATATAATATTACATTTGGATCCGCCCATTATTTCAAATGCAATATTTAATATTTCTTAAAGCTCAGGGTTTAAAGCTTAAATTAGACGTGACATAGCCATAATGCCATAGCCATAACCAAACCAAAATTCAATTGGTTTCTATGGTGAGAGTTATGGCGTTATGGCAAGTCACGTATAATCAAATACAGTGTTGCTCATTAGTTTGGTTCGAACGGCTGTTTTTTATGGCTATAGTTATGTCACGTCTGATTGAGCCTTAAGCCAAGTTTCTTAAAAATCAATTAACTAGAACCACGTGAAATCTAATATTATTTTTAATGGACGTAGAGCCGCCCATTTTTTCAGCTCCGAAATTGTGTCATTACAAGAACTCAAAGTATGTGCTATATTTTGCAGCAATCTAATCAGTAGACTTTCATTAAACAAAAAAAAATTAGTGGGCGTGTTCCCTCCCCATTGTTTTACAGTGGGACCAAATAGAAGCTACACATATGCCTCTCAGGCCAAAATATAACTTTTAAAATTGGTCTAAAAGGTACATTAAACAAATACAGATGAATTGATAACCTCCCAGCAAAAAGTTGTTAATACTCGGTAAGTTACATCCAGAACAACATACTTTTCAAAATAAGATACATGCCGTCTGCATTACTTTACAACATTTATGTAATGAGTGCAAAGTAAATAAATGACGGATAAAAACAAGAAATATATATTCGATTTAATTTGTTCCTTCTTTTAAATATCCACAGACGTTTTTTTTCATTTCATTATTTTTTTTTTTTTGTTTTTTTTTTGACATTCATATTAAAGTCCTGCACATGACCATTTATAAGATCTTTCAAGATATGAGAGACTTTTCAAATGCTTTACATTTACAGCGAAATATACTAAAACAAACGCTAAACAACACTGTTGGCAATACATTTGTTTCAGTTGTTTGTCTTGCCAACAGTGTTGTTTAGCGTTTGTTTTAGAATATTTCGCTGTAGTAAAGCATTTGAAAAATCTCTCATGTCTTGAAAGTTCTTATAAATGGTGTTGTGCTGGATTTTAATTCATATGATGTTGACAGTGTATATAAAAACTTGCAACACACTGAAACCAAACTGACATCAAGTATTTTGATCGTGTCTAGGGCGCTTTAGGAAATTTTGCACACTTGAGCTTGGAGTTGACTTGAACTTTCACCTACATACATAAACAAATACATACATACATATACATATACATATGTATGTATATATATGTATGTGCATGTAAGTATGTATATTTATGTGACATAGAAGCTCAAAAGGTGTAAAATGCAAAACTTAAATTTTCAAAATTCAAAGCTTTTTTTACTGCTTTTAAATTTAAAACAGATACAGAATGTTTGAAGCTACGAATTTACAAGTCCCTTATTTTTCAATTAATGAAATTTTTGTGGTTGCTAACCGATGTTTTCTTGCAAAAATATTGTTTTCAATTTAAGAATTATTTTTTTTTATTTCTTGTTAGCTTCTTTTATTTATTTTTTAGTAAAATATATACTTTGTTTTCTTTTATGTTATGACTTTCTTGTACTATTTTTACCATGAAATTTTTGTTTTCTCAGGTAATATGGTGGGTCAAAAGTTGTTTTTTTACATTTTCGTGGTCTGATTCATAATAAAAAAAAACAATTTCGATTTAACAATGATCTAAAGTTTTTTTTTTATTTTGGAAAAAATTTCCATAATAAAAACTTAATTACTTGCAGGTTATACAGAGTTTAATTTTTTTATTATAAATACGGATCATCATACTTTGTATTTATTATTTATTATTTTATATGGTAATTGCAAAGGATTTTTTTATTACGACAAAGTATAAAATATAATTGTAATTGTTTATTCTTTGTTTCTAAAAGAGATTTTACATTCACTTTAAAGAACATATTTGGAAAATCTACTTCTTAGTGTATACTAAATAAATACTTTTTTTTTAATATTCTAAATAATACTTTATTATAACAATTGTAGTTTATTTTTTAAAAAGTTTATAAAATCCCCGTTTTGTAGACATTAGACAAATTAGACACTACCACCTGAACTTTTTTTTCCAGATCATGACCTAATTTTCTGATTGCCCAATTTAAATACCGGCTTACAAATCACTTTACATAAAATCAGCGATGCCAATTTAGCGCGTTTCGCGCTAGAGTTAGAGCGTTTTAACTACGCCAAACGCGATTTTTCCATCTTAGCGCGTTTAATAAAAAAGGCGCTAAGTTAGCGCGTTTTAAATAAAGTCAATAACATCATTTCAGTTCAATATTTTTTAACTTTTTTTTTATATATATTTCAAAATTTTCTAGTATCCAAAACTGTGATAAAATTTCTTTTGAATTAGTCAATGATGCAGCCGTAGCAAAAAAATTTCCTCAAATGTGGTTAGAATTAAAAACGTATTTTACAAAGTTTGACAAGTAAAATTAAAAGAAAAATTAAAGATTTCGATTATTTGGAAGGCGATTCTGATTCTGTATTAAATGATTTTAGTTATTTAGGATATAATTTCGAAGAAGCAATATTGTAAAATCTGAAAAAGAGATACTAAAAAATGTCCAAAATAAAATTCTTTCAGTAGGATAAAAAAAGTTATTTTTCAAGGTTATTTAAAAAAGGTACATGCGTCCATATTTTTCAAAAATTTCCTAGAACTCTCTAAAAAGCATTAAAACTATAACTATACATACGTTGTCAGCGCGTCGGAAAATAGCGCGTATAAATAGTTTACAATGCTGTAACTTAGCGCGTTCTAGCGCGTTTTTAGAAGGGGAATAGCGCGTTTGGGTTATAAATAGTTGGCATCGCTGCATAAAATTAAAAAATGGAGGCAGAAGACTGATTCTTTTAGTTTTAACAGATTACGTGAAAATATTTCCAAATAAACAAAGTAACTTATTTTCAAGAACTGATTATTTTAGTCTCATGACTTTTTAAAATTATTAAATTGTTGATCCAGTAGGGATCCACCAAAAATTGTGATAGTAGTGCTCACTAACACAAAATATCTGCTAACTTGAAATACTTATATTAGTTTTAATATATGAACAAAATGAGAATTCTATCATATACAGTGAGTGCCTTACATGACAACGAACATGGTTTTTACTTGAACATTAGCAAGTTTTTAATATGTCTTTGTAAGAAGTTTAAAATATGCACTTGTCAATGTTTTGACAGTCGTACAAATGTCATGCCTTAAGAATGGCCATCTCCATTTTTTCTTGTCAAAATTATATGCTAGTAAGGTTTCTTTCTTAGTTCATTATTACTTATGATCATTAATTTTTATTACTAGTCATAGTTTTCTTTTTGTAATTTCAGTTCTTAAAATTATATTAATTTACTTATTTCTTTCTTTTCTTTACAGGTAAGCGAAACCTTTTTTTAATTAAAATCCAAACCATTATCCGTCTAAATTTCAAAAAAGGTTGGAAGGTATGTTTTGTAAAATTTATTACACTGTGCAGTAAAAGAATGACCAGATTTCTACAATAAATTTTTATCGCCATTTTCGAAGTAAATTAGGAGAGGTTAAATCGAAGGTATGGCATGTGTTCAGAAAATACATAAAAAAAAACAATGTTCTCGAATATTTTAACCCTCTAACTTTTAAATTTATGGATTTCTTTTACTTCATTTTGGATGAAAGAGAAGAAAACATCCTTAAAAAGAAATGTTATAGGTTAAAATTTTCGAAGTAAAAATAAAATAAAAAATTTTCAAACCTATTTAACAATAAATCTCTGATAAAGCTGAATGTGAAATGAAAACTTAAAATATGTTTAAGAATCCAATGCGCTAAAATGTCTTAATAAATTCGATTTTTGGGCTATAATTTGTATTAAAAAATACTCGTAAAATTTCGATATCATATGTAATACTTAAAATTTGCTTCTATTAGTCCTCGTCCATACGTGAAACATATGCTGCAAAACATTTGAGTTTGTGGACGAGAGGGGAAAGAGGAATGACAAAGGGTACTTTGTTTCATGTACACGAATGCAATTTCAGTGTGGACACAAATGCAATTTCAAAAGAGAAATCAAAAATGTTTCGCAGCAAATGTTTCACCGTATAGACGAGGACTTAACAAATAATCAATTCAAACTTTAATTGAGTCATTTAAATAAAGTTGGGTCAAATAAACTTTTGTTTAAAAATTTAATTGATTAAAAGTTAAATTAAAAATTTTGTTAGTCAATTAAATTCTTGTTTAAAAAAAAGAAAGAAGAGAGGTATCTTATGACACCCGGTTATAGCTATGCTGCATAGCTATATAAAAACAAACTTAATGTGTAACATATCAAATTCGCCGAAAATATTTCAAAACGTTTCCATTTATTTCCCATTATTTTCTTTTCTAGCGGCGCACGATTAAATTAATGTATTGTTTGTGGCCGGTGGAGCCTGTTAAGGCTCAGTTACCCGACTGTAATGTAAAGTAATTGCAACAGTAGGAAACAGCTGATCGATATTGTTATGTGAAAAGCAATGAAAATGGTTATAGAGATGTAATCTAACGTAACCTATTTTTCATATAAAAATATCAATTAGCTGTTTCCTACATTGCAGTTACTTTACATTAATTACAGTCGGGTAACTGAGCCCTTTGTGCTCATGTGCAAAAACAATACAAAAACAAATTGAGCAATCGTTCTCATTGTTTTTGTTTCACTCACTTCAAAGAACAAAACAAAATCAAACAATTTGTTTCGTTTATTTTCGTACTCTGCTTTAAGTACAAAGAAATCAAAACAAAAATAAATTTGTAACTGTAATAGTGTCGATTATTTTTGTTACGAAAATCACGACTTCACTCCTGTTTCGCGCCATAAATAGCATAGCTATAAAACTCAACCCTTTGTTTCCGGCGGCCGATTTGAGTATAAAATTTATATGAAAAGCACAAATTTTTTATGAGTGATATTCAAACAAATTTTCTGGGCGAGTCGAGTCGCCTGCCTGAATTGTGGAAACAGGGTGTAATTAAATAAAATGTTTAATTGACGCAATTAAATTTTTAATTGATTATTTGTATTTTTTTTTTAAATGAAAGGTGTTATTAGGAGAAATAATATTTTTGGATTTTTCATATGGGTAGAAAAGCTTTGTAAATAAATTTTTCATAACTAAATATGCAACAAGTCTGAAATGTTCATATTAGAATTCGATAAAAAGCGACTGTTTGGCAACTAGTCTCTACCGCGTTTTCTACACTTGCATACTACGCGTCTGGCAAACAAAAAGTAGAATCAGCAAACAAAGCGTAGGCTGCTTTGATGCCTAAAATGCAAAAAGTAGTCATATTTTCTACTTTCATAAGCGTTATAAGTCCTAATTTACACTAAGCAATTCTTATTGCTAAGCTGATTAGTTTGTTGGGGAGAGAGAGACGAGGGGAACATACATTTTTCTTTTCCCCTTTTCTCTCTCTCCTAAAAAACTAATCAGCTTAGCAATAAGACTTGCTGAGTGTATCGTTTAATTATGGATGTTAGTTAGTAAAAATGTGAGATTTCCAACGAACGTGTCAGCTGTTATTGTATTTCTCTTTGCTTTATACATGTGTGGGTATGTATGTAAGAGAGAATTGACGTAGAAATCTATTTTCTGCAGATTTCTACCTCACATACGTTACTATACATATTAAATAAACAGCAACATGTTTTATTTATGTTACAGATTTTGTCAGCTGATCCTTCAACTCACGATACGAATCTACTAATTCTACCATAAGCGGGGCACGAACAAGTCAGTTGATTGTGATGCTCAGTGATGCCAAGTTTTGTTTTATTTTTAATGTTATCGATCCATATAGTTAATTCAAAATACAGTATGCATAGAATGCATGAAATGCGAAGAATACGCTGTTAATCTTCACATCATATCATACATTTTTTGAATAAAAGAAATACAAGTTTATTATACATATCGATACCTTAATATAGAAAGGCCCTAACTCATTACTTTTTTGAAATCGAGTTTTTGGTATATTTCGATAGAAGAACATCTAATTAATTTAATTTTGTCCATTATAATGCACTATGTGTCCCAAAATCGAAATTGCGGCCAAAATGATTTCCAAATGAGCAAGCATCATAAAACTTGGTATGGAGACCGCTGTTGCTAAAATAAGCATTTTTAAGAAGTTGGCAATAACTGCCACCCCTTTTTGGGGTAACACTTTGGTAAAATTTTAAATGTAACAAAATTTTTTGAAAAAAATCGCTTCTTCCTCATTGCAATATTTTATCACTCAAAAATTGGAAACTTAGGCCCTGTCCCACGATGTCGACAGCGTTCGACTTGTCACACACTTACATTTAAAACACAAACAAATTTTAAAATGTTGTTTCCAAAGTAACAGTGCTAAAGTCGAACGTTGTCGACATCGTGAGACAGGCCCTTATTTAAAAAAAATTTAAATATTCACAGCTATATACATAAACAGAGTTGCCAAGTAGCGCCAATTTTTGACGTTCTTTTTTTTTATCAAAAGCGAAAGTTGAAAATTTGAATTTGTGCAATAAAATTTAAAATTTTAGAAAAATAGGACCCGCAAAAAAATAGGACTTGCATACTCTTTTTTCTCAAATTGTAAGATGCGTATACTTTTCCAACAAGCCCTCGCCGACATTTTCCATAATGTCAAGATCCCAAGAATTTGGAGTCCAACTTCGAAGTTCTACATTTTACTTACGAATTCACTGATTTGCAGCTCTGGCAGTGTGAATTTGAGCACTGTCGTGTTGGTAGGTCCACTTTATGGATCTAAATAAGTGTTTAAATTGTGGAAACGCGTCTGCTGGTTTTTTTCCGTTTTAAATACGTTACTAGCTCTGACTTCTTCGTAGCAAAAAATACTTCTTTCTTTTTTTCATCGATAATAAACTTTCTTTTCGTTAGAAAAATAATCGTTCAAAATTTATGATATTAAATTTCTTATTTAAGTGATTCGTAGTGCATATAAATACATACATACATATATCTCTGTTGCTATATTTCTATATCACATAAATATTTTGAATTATTTCACAGTTGTTTTGCAATATTTTTCTTTTACTTTCTCAATAGATGAAAACAATGAAGAGATTTCAAATTAAGATTTTGTTTGAAGTTTCAAAAACTCACAGCATATTAAGGGGCAAGATTATACATAAATTTTTTTAAAAATAAAATTATAGGTAAAGTGTTTGTTGACTGTATACATATATGTATGTAGATAATATTTTAAGCTATAATTTATTAAAAATAGTTTTTTCAGTTTGCTTTAATTTCTTAACAAGAAACTGCAATAGTTTTCTAAATCTTTATGGAACAATTTTAATATCTTTTTTTTTTTGTTAAATACATTTTACAAGCTAACATCGACTTTTATAGTTCTTTTTGTTTGCCTTAAAAAATGGGATTATCTTCTTTTCAATATATCTATAGTTTTTGCAATTTTTCAGTTATTCTTCATAAATAGTTCTTAGAATATACATAATATTAAATATACATACAACATACATATATGCTCTTGTTATTTTAATTATAGCTATGTATGTAGTTTTGTTCTTTTAAAATATGATTATTAAATACATAATAATTTTTTTTTTGGGATTTTGTTTGTATTCTTTTTTATGTAGTTTGTAACACCATCAAACAACAGGAGGATACAGTCTTTCTAGCCAGGTACCTATAAAATGCAAATACAAAAATGGTTTCAATACATTTATTTAAAAATGCACATACATACATATGTATGTACATACATGTCCTTTATTTACTACAACAATGTCACAACTCATAATTGGGAATTAATTCTCATATTGTGCAAAACTATCTTGTATCTCTTCAGAGAAAAATAACATTTTCTTTTTTTTCCCATTAAGTTGCGTCTAAATTAAAAACTTTGTACTCGTTTTCTGTAAAACTAGTTTTTTTTTGGAGTTGTGACGTTGTTGAAGTAATTGAGCGATATGTTTTTTAATTTTTATTTGTTAATCGACTTAAAATATATTGTACTGCATACTTTTTGGCTGTAGTCAAATAGTGTGGGGCATAATTTACCCTTGAGGAGCATAATTACCAGGGTAGGGAAAAATTCTAACTCGCTCTTTTTAAAATTTGTGCTCGCGAGCTCAAAATTAGAACTCGCGAGCACAAAACACGAGTTTTATTTTAAAACTCGTAAGCACAAATTCTAAAAGAGTGCAAAACGAGCATAAACGAATTCAAAACGAGTAGAGTAGTTATTACAAAAAAATTTTTTTTGTTTATTCCAAAAATTAGATGTATATTTATATGCGAATTTGAAAAGTATGGTACTTACAAATGTATATACATACATATATAAAAATATATGTTCTTACTTTCATGTCATGAGGTATTTTTCAAATGTTTTAAGGCTTCTGCTTCATGAAAAGTTATGCAAATGCTAACCTGTCAGTAATAAAATATAATTTCAACATTGCGACCTACAGAAAACAGAATTTGAGCAAACAAAATTAATAAAACTCGCGAATAATTTTTCTTAACTCGACTCGCGAGTCGAGTTTTATTTTTGACTCTTAAAATTTGAATTCTCGCGAGTCCTATTTTCGATTCTCAAAAATTAAATGCGCTCGGGAGTTTTATTTTTTTAACTCGCGAGCAGACAAGAGTAGCTCTTTTCAATACAAAAAATAAAACTCGTTCGAATTGAATTCATTTGCGAACGAGTTTAATTCGAGCACTCTCCGCACTGGGATTGCATTTGTTATTTTATTGATTGGTTTGAAGGACCATAATAGTTTTACATTCCAAAATTGCAATTTATGTCTATATTTCATATTAGCCGTAGATTTTCGATTTTTGACTTCTTGTTAATTTAATTTTTTTTTTAATTTCATCAAGGCATAAATGTTAATATTATAAAATTTAAATCTTTATAAAACAGCGTGTGGTAGTTGTACGGTGCTTCAAAATATTTCAGATTTCAATTAAAATGTTTTTGAAAATCTATACCGTTTATACCAAGTTTTTATTTTATTTTTTATTTTATTTTTATTTTATTATTTTATTATTATTTTATTATTATTTTATTATTATTTTATTATTTATTTTATATTTTATTTTTTATTCAAAACTAAACCCATTAACTGAAAATTTTCCAAAACTACAACCAAATAACTGCAATGTAGCCAGTTCACACACCTTTTTATGTACATAGGCTGACTTTTTAGTTCTACTAGATTTTAAGTAGATTTTGAGAAAATCCAGTGACCAAGTAGATTTTGTTTTATGTGGTAAATCTACTAGATTGTGCCCGAAATCTCGTAAGTACATACTAGATTTGGCTCAAATGTATCTAGACTGAGGGTTGAATATCTAACAATCAAAAAATGTATCTGAGTTAGTTTAAGTTTCATTTGTGTTAGCTTAGAGTCAATGTGGTGTTTCCATGTAAGCCTTCGATCAAGGTGTATACTCGTACCAAGGTATTTCACATGTGAATGTTGAGGAACAATTCGATTATTGAACAAGAAGTATCTTTTCGTAGGGTAAATGTTACACTTCATTTACCTTTATTCTCCATAAGTTTAACCATAGTTCCAGCAGGGTAATATGTTCCTGAAGATATCGGGGTGACTCGTGAGGGTTTTCGTGCATGCTAAGGGAGGCTATTTCTTCGGCAAATATAGAAGTGTGGATACTACTGCTCACAGGCATATCACGAGTATAAATCAAATACAAAACTGGCCCCAGTATACTGTTCTGTGGCACACCGGATGAGATTCATTCGGGCACACTCATGAAGTCTCCTTCCACAACAGTGAACTTTGGGGCAAGAATGTAACTTTCCAAAATATTTAGATATCAACTGCCTGCGAAACGTCAATAAACAGGGCAGAGCAATACTTCTTTTCTTCAAATGTTTTTCTTATAAATTGAACCAATCTATGCGTTTGTTCAATGGTGCTATCTATGCTGACTTCTAAAATCAAATTGATGATCGGGGATGCACCCACTACTAATTAGTATTGAGTACAATTTTGTCATGAGCACTTTTTCGAAAAGTTTTGACATAGTTGATAGTAGACTTATTGACCTGTATGACTCAGCCTGAGTAAGATCTTTGGCAATAAAAACTAAATCAAAATCGGTTCAGCAGTACGTGGACTCGTACATACACACAGATGTACAGATACACAGACCCACACTACAAACTTATGACACTTCTTTTTTTGGTCAGGGGTTAAAAATCAAGAAATAACTTTTATTTTCTGAGGAATAAAAAAAACTCAAGAAATAAGGATTAAAAAAGAAGAGAGGTGTCCTAGGACACCCGGTTATAACTATGCTGCTTAGCTATATAAAACAAACTTAATCAGGTATGTGATGAAAAACGATTTAGACATAAAAACGATTTGAAAACAATAATAGGTGTGAGGAGTTTTTTAGAATCGTTTTGTAATTTTAATTTCAATGCACTAAAATTATATTACATGCTGATGTCAAATTCGCCGTAAATATTTCAAAACGTTTACATTTATTTCCCATCATTTTCCTTTCTAGCGGCGTACGATTAAATTAATGTATTGTTTGTTGCCGGCGGCGGATATTAGCCGCCTTGCAACCGATCGGCCGTGTTCTCTGGTTTGTGCTCATGTCAAAAAACAATAAAAAAAAACAAACTGAGCAAACCCTCTCATTGTTTTTGTTTCACGCACTTTAAAGAACAGAAAAAAACAAAATCAAACAATTTGTTTCGTTTATTTTCATACTCTGGTTTTAAGTACAAACAAATCAAAACAAAAATAAATTTATAACTGTAATAGTTTCGGATTATTTTTGTTAAGAAAATCACGTCCTACCTCCTGTGTCGTGACATAAATAGCATAGCTATAAAAGTAATTTTAAAAAATAAAACTTATAACCGTTACGGTCCCTGTCTTAAACTGAACTGTTTTATCTTCTGCGTAAAAAACAGATGCACTGCCAAAATTAAAGTTTGTGTAGCATATTTCTGAGCTTCACTGTTTCAACACCCTAAAGTATGCAATACAATTATTAACATAATCAGTTTCTGTTCTATTTAAAAAGTAATTGCTAAAATTTGTGTGTATAACAGTTGATAGATAATTAATGATAACTTAATTTGTATACTGCTCATTTACCAAAACAATGTAATAACTCAAAAAATAGGATTTTTGAGTTAACGATGCAGAATTAATCTTCATGTCGTTATTTATATTGTGCAAAAATTGCATAAAATTATCTTGTTTACTTAACTCTTGAGAGAAAAATTTTAAATTAATTTGAAAATGTTAAATCCCATTTTCTGCCAAACTAGTTTTTATTTTTTGAGTTATGACGTTCCTTTAGTAAATGAGCGTTACATATTTTTTTTTGGTACTTACTGCGTGACAAATGATAGATGTCGTCTTTTTATCTTAATTGTTCTTATAAATTTTAATTGAACAGTAACAATTATTATTAAATTATATATAATGTTTTTCGCACTTTACTGCGTCTTGAAATGATGAATGATATCTCCAGCTATTTCTTTTTTTATTTTTTGCATTTTAAATGAAAACGAGTTTTTGATTTTTTTTTTGTCTTAAGCGGTATTTGTTGTATGATGTTCTTTCTATGTAGTATATATATTTTTTTGCATTTTGTTTTTGTTAATTGCTTGCACTATTTTGCATTTAATTGTTGGGTAAATTGCAATGATATATGTATATATATATCTCAGCTAGTTTGATGCATGGTGTATAGTAGGCATTATTTAATTGAATGGTACAAACGTCTGACTAAAAGTTGACGTCTCGCTTTCTCTAGGCTGGTTAATAATGTATAATAACTATTATTTGATTATTATTGTTAAGTTTATATAACAAACTGACGATGGTGGTGATTTGGTGAATTTCCCGTCAACAGGAGCTTTTTTTCACTATGATATGATCATTTGGCTGGTACAGACAGAGCTTTATTGGTGACTAAAATAGGTTTTACGTTTCAAGTAGCCACTGCGTATTGGCGAAGATAGACCGGTCTCGTTGCTACAAGTGGTGGGTTGTTGGTGTTGCAGGTTTGTGATTAGTTTTGTTAGATAGGTGGGGAAGGATTTTTGTTTGTTGGTTTTTTGAAGTTAAAGAATATAATATAATATGATTAATTTTTTTTTATCGAATTATGTTTTTGGTTTTTAAATGAATTTTCAATATCATTTGGTATTCAACAACAATTTATGATTGTTCTACTACATACATACATATTCTTATTTTCTTTTGCTTCACAACATTTATTTTATAAACAATGAAAAAAAAGGGGAAAAGAAAATTTGTATCTTCTTTTTCAACAATGCGGCTTGCCTTTTCATATGACGTTGGGCTTCTTATATTTGCAGGTTTAAGCTTCCTGTTGTTCATGCAGCCTAATAAAATTAGTTTTATATGGGATTTAAAAATTGCAAAAGGTTAGTGTGATGGGTGGGTGGGTGTTTCAAGGAAGTGTGTCAGGGTGTCAGGGATTAATTTAGTTAGTCAAGGATATTGTGCATATGTTGTGAAATGTTGATCGGGTATTGAGTGAAGATCATCGCCAGTGTATAAAAGAAGGAATAAAAATATAAAATACGAAAAAAAAAGAAAAGTGAAAATAAAAATTAAAATTGTATTGAAATAGTTAAAAGTTTATATAAAAGATTGTGATGTTAGAAATGTCCAGAAATCATAATTAGTGAAGTCTTGTGTTAAATTTTGAAAATCTGCTGAAAATTTAACATTTTATTTTGCTTCGATTTGTTGTTGTTAATTTTGCTTTTAAAACTACTGAGCAGACTTAAAAACAATGTCGCATATTCATAGTCAAAACTAAGTAAGAGTATATTTTAAGGGTTTAAAACCAGTATTTTGAAGGGTAATACTGGTTTTAAATTCTTACTTTTGTAATTTATCGTTTACATTACAGAAATAGAGCGGACGAAATTTTTTAATATCTTTTTTCCATCCGATACGATTTTTTCTCTATTATAATTAAACAAAACGAGAAAGAGGAGGACATTCTATCTGTCTGCCAATTTGGAAACATGCTTGCCTTTCTATTTCTCTAATGTAAAATGGGTTTAAGCCGTAGGTAGTGAGGGAGGTGCGAATAAGTCAGCTGATTTTGATATTCAGTGATACCAAGTTTTTTGTTTTTGTTTTCAATGACATCACTCCTGCGCTCAAGAATGTATAAAATGCATAGAATGCGTAGCAAAGTTCAATACAATTTACTTCAAAACTGTTTTTAATGCTTACAAAATCATTCAGTAATCTTGAATTTTCGAGCACTTCGTTTACATCACATCCATTATATATTATTTTATTTTAAATAAATATTCCTGCAGGTTATGTTCATATCGCCCATTTATTAGAAAACTATACACATAATTACATACATATATAAAGATGTATTGGTAATTGGATAACGATTTAAATTTATTTTCAAATTTCCTAAAAAAGTAAATATCAGCCTTATTCCAGTTGTCGACATAGATGTCACTTTAACATAATACCAAAAAATTGGGGATTGTTTACTCGCTTAGAGAACAATTTTCTATCTATTTCCGTTGCCTAAGATGTAGAAGATAGCATAAACCTGCCAACAGGAGTCAGTTGTTTTCGATAACGGGCACACAAGCCCCACTTTTTTGGTACTGTGGTAAAGTGATGTCGATCAGCGTGACCGTTTGACCGACTAAAGTGGCAAATTGCCACTTTTTCGACTGCCTTGGCACTTTTGTCCCCCTTTCTTATGGTGAGTTATATAAAAATACATTATAAATAAAAAGTTTAGTGCAGTTTCCTCGTTTTTTTTTATTTTGCCATTTTTTTTGATAAATCCCCTATTTGGTGCCACTTTTTGAAAAATGTCATCGGTCACCCTGATGACGGCCCTATCCTAAATAACAATACCTCGGGAGTCTTTTTGATTAAAGTATTTAACAAGTTCAGATTCTTCGGATCAATCTAAAGATATTGAACACATTGATTGAAGCTAATAACAAACACGTTCGAATGAGTGAGTGAACATGTGAAAGCCGATAGACGGACTCTGACTTGAACATTCTGGCATGATATTGATGCCGTGCTACCTTCGGGGTATGAACTGTGAAATAATTCAATTGGTATATGTAATGTGGTACAATCTGATGATTCAGTAATAGATTATGGTACCATTGATTACTTTTCATAACGTTACTTGAATTTGGATGCAGGTTTAAGAATGTTATTTTCCGATGTTATTCTAATAAATGAGCCATATGTTGTAATCTCAAATACTATTAAATGTATATAATTGTATACTACATAGTAAATGTATGTATTTCTTAAGTGTATTGTTGTTAGTTTAATAGTTTAATACTCGTATTTGCATAACAATTCAATTACAATACATTTTTATAAATATAAAAGTTAAATCAAATCAAATTAAATTTCACAATTGCTATTACTACTCGTATCTTTTTTAAAATTCATAACTTTCTTCTTCGTCTTCCTCATAAATTTGCAAGTTGTTGGTGGTGTTGTTAGATTTTTCAATTTTATTGCTGGTATGTAGCACAATTTTATTAAATTATTTAAAAAATTAAAAAAAATAAATATATACAATTTGGCGTTAATCGAACAGAGAAAAGAACTTGAAATTAATATTAAAATAAATAACTCGTACTAAAAAAAATTAACTAAAGCATAATTTAGCAAATTAAACCAGCTTTTCAAACAAAATATAAAATAATGATATATGATATTTTCTTTTGGCTATAATTTTATAACGGCAACAACAATGCAAAATTAAAAAGGGAATTAAATGCTATTTACATATACATATATTTATACATACATACAATTTAGTGTAGTGCGCTGCTGTTTGGTTAAATTTCGAGATAAAATACATTTATAAATACACATGTAGATAAATTTTTGCTTTCAAATTACCGTGATTTTTAATTGTATTCCAATAAAAGAACTTAAACCTTGTTAAAGGACTAAAGCAAGCATTGTAAGCGTTATAATTGGAAAAGTGAACTAAGTGAGCTGGTGCGAAAGGAGATGGGAGAGTGATTGTGTTTTTGGTTATTAATTGATTTGATTATTAATGGCTTAAATTGCTTGAATTTGATGCCCAGTTATCATTAAGTATGTGTCTGCTTCCAGAATAAAGTTGACATTGTAAACCCTTTCAAAATGTCAAAGTTGTTTTGTAAAAGCTTGCACATTGTGCATATGGCTTGGACGTAGCTGCTCTATGGCTTTGTAATTTTAAAGCAGTAAACCTTGTTATATTTACAAACGAAAACAGAAAAGAAAATGTCGATAACGAATTGCTTTTAATAGACGTACAGTGCTAATTCCACAACCACATCACTCTTGTCGATATAACTACCGATTGCCTTGATATTTAGGAAATAAGCGACAACATTATCCAACTAGAAAACAATAAGTAAACTAGACCAGACAACTGGGTTATTTACGGCATCCCCTGTAACTAGTCCCGAACTCATATAGAGTATCAAACGTGAAAATGGGATAACCTCATTCCGATGAACGTACTGAAAAAAATGATATTTCGCAAAGCAAAAATTGGAGCGATTTAACCCTAATCAACATCGTAACTAAGTTTATCCGCCAATTAATAAGCAAGAGCTAACACGATTTCACCAACTGAAATCATGTATAGATCACATAAACAGCCTTCAGATAATAATCGAGCAGTCAGTGGAATGAAGATCCCAGCTATACTTAGTATATATATGCGTATATATTTGTAAAATTCTTTCCACACAATCTCAACTATATTGGCAAACTCTTGAGTGCAAGGAAATGCCTCGGCAGTAACGCAAGCTGTCGGATCTTCCATCAAGGATGTTTTAGCCAACGTATATCAATAAGGACTGGTGTACGACAAGGATTCATTCTATCCCACTTCTGTTTAATATTTCGTTTGATAGCATTGTGATGAGATCGTTGCAGGAACACAGATGAATTACTAAATGCAAGACTCGACGACTTGAATTATGCTGACGATAATTAATTACCATCACATACGTTTAATGGCATGCCAGCGAAAATATAAAAAATGTACCAACAACCATAGCAAAACCGACCTAAAAATCAACATTGCAAACACCAAAGTGCTGCGAATAAACACAACGATGTGCACACTGTTCTAAATAAATGGATAAAACATTGGGGACCTTCATACCTTCTGTTACCTAGGATGTACTTTAACAACATCAGGAGGCTCCAGCGAAGATGCATAAAATCGCAGAAAAAGCGGTAGACAGTCGGTTGGTGATCCACTCACGCTCCAAGAAGAACCAAGATCAGCTCGTGCATAAAATCAACGATTCTGTATAGCTGGGAATCTTGGGATGCAACAAGGGCACAAAGTTGCTGCAAGTTTCTGTCAATCCGCTGTCTCCGTCGAGTATCCACAGGGATAGATTACGGGTGTGGCAATCCCGAGGCCCCAGCTGGGATAATTTAGCTTTTTCCAACGACGTACCTTTGGTTTTTACCCATAGAACTTATGTGTTACTACCCAATCTCTGTCAACAGAGAAACGGATGTGCACATATTTATAAAAGGAAACAGGTCTGTGTTGTCGAGCAGGTGCAGCATCACCTGGAACTGCCCTGAGTGCAAAAGACGATCGAGTTGAAGCTTTTCAGGGTGAAACTTCGAGGTTTGACCAGAAGCTTGTCTCTGGTACCACGGGTGCCGGTGGCCCGACAGACGAGCTGCTCTAGGAGTTGGATGGGTGTAGCGGTCGTCATGATCCTTTACCAAAAGGTCTATTTCATCCCACCACTACGACGTTAAAAGGATGATGTTCAGCTGGTGTGATGAGTGGTTGAGCTGTGAGGTTAATGGTGAGGTCTCTTGGAGACCTCGCTGTGTGTGTAAGCAATTACACTCGCCCCGTTTGATCACGGGGAATCGTATGTGGTGGCTGTGGTTGCTACCAAAAACGCTGGGAGAATAGTCTTGGGTTCCTAGTGTTAAATCAATGCTAGTGATTTACATGACGCGGTCAACCAGACACTATTCTAAGTGATGTTGCCATACAACAGAAGCTGCTTTGAAACGCCTTAGCAGCAAGAGTTTGGATAGCTCTAAGTACCTCAGCAAGGTACTTCTTCGTAGTACAGGGATAACTTTGTTCAAAGATTGCAACCTATGTGTTCTTAGCAAGTCACATGGTGCTTTGTAAGGGTACATGGGGGGCGCTGGTAAGCGTCTAACCTTCACCTGGTGTTTAGACCGTAAAGGCAGGTGCTCACGATAACCTGAAACACATCTGTCTCCGCCGATGCATGCAAATATTTTGGCCAATAGCTGTGTCGAATGAAAGTCTTGAAAGAGTACGGGGTGACACCAACCAAGACCCCATACACATCGGGATAGGTAAAATAAAATGGCGATGGCTTAAGGAGACCGACAACCCACATAGCCAGGCTGGCGATCGAATGGAATTCCCAATGACCCCATAGAAAATGCAGACCAGCCATCTGGCTCCGCCGACTTGACCTGGAAGAAAAAAAATCTCGGAAAAATCTTGAATGAACTAAAGGTACTGGCATCGGACAAATCGGCTGGGAACAAGGAAAGAAAACTATCCGAAGAACCTCTTGCTACTGTATTGCGCGTACTATCAAGGAGGATCAAAGGCACTGGTATCAGACCAACCGGCTTGAAACAATTTTCTAAGGACCCTATGAAGCTTGCATGAGTTAAAGGAAACTTTCGAAGAAACTCTTGCTGCTGTAGTGCGCGTATTATCGAGTAAGGCTCAAATGAGTCCATTCGGCATCGTGCTCAACAATTGAATTTATGGAATGACTTTAATTTAGAAAAGCTGCTTTTGCAAATAGGACCCTACCACGTTCCATATAGTGTGTGCTACAATTGATTTATTGAAAGAAACTGTGTGAGAATTATTTTGCGTAATTGACCCATAAATTGGTCTGAAAAACAACCTCCGCTGGACTATTTTTTTTGGTGCTTTGTGCAGTACCTGGTCTAAGGTGATAAGCCATAGCCAATTGACGGCTTGAAAGATAATATTTGATACGTCATTACAGCCCCCTTTGCTGCAAGAAGGGATCGGAGGTTAAACTTCTTTCAAGTCATGAGAGGTGGGGTCAAGTTGAACTTCTTCCGAGTGGGGTCGGTCATATGATGGAAATCATATTGAAGTAAAAAATGGCAAATAATTATTTTTCAAATAAATCAATTTCATAACAGTCAACACCATTTATCTGTGACTTATTTCAATTTCATGTAGTATACCTCCAAAAAGCGCCCTATGATGTGTCAACATTGCACACATCACATTGCACACATCATGATTAAAGAGTTTAATATTGCCATTTCTCTTCTTATGTTAAAGTAGCAAAAATGCATACTCCAAGGCTAAAGCAATATTCAACGCTCTAATTTAGGTTTGGATAACGATTTAGATTAGCCGAAGAAATTAAAAAAAAAAACATACGAACTGCTTAAATGTAGAAAACGTAGGCTGTAAAAAGATGATTTTTCCAACTTGATTTGCAAACGAAATATATTAGGACTCTTATATAAATCTAAAAGCATTACAGGGAAAACGCACTATTCTACCATAATCTGATGACAGTGGTGAAGTCTGTAACACGATAATTCAAATGTAAACTTGAGCTTAAAAATAAAAGGAGTCATTCGAAAAAAAATACGCATATCAAAAGATTTAAATCAACAGGAGTGGCATACACAGATTTTTAACAAAGTTTAAGTTCTTAGGATTAATGGGGCCTTGGGTGAAGGGAATACATATACATATATACGATTATACTTGCGTCATTTTAGTACACTACCACATGGCGATACATACATATACATACACACACAGTATTAAGCTTTAAATAACACTTACCTTCTACGACGGGGATTGGTAGTTTGACCGGGTAAATTGAAACAACCACGTGGTATAACCATACGAGCGTTGCCTTTGGCGGGTCGAGAACCGCCTACAGCTTGCAAAGCAGACAAATGAGCGGCATAACCATCGTTCAAAACAGTGGCATTGATTTGCAATTTTTTGCTTACCTTTAAAAGCAATAAATTTATAAACTATATAGTTCCAATATAGTCGTATATAAAGCAATTACCTTTCCCACTATAAATATCTGATCTGGTCTTAAGCCAACATTTGTATAAACACTGATATCTTTGCTGCTGCCATAAGCAGCCATTATTGAGATTCCATGATTTTGCACGAGATTATTTAAATAGGCCGTTTTGTGACCCAATGGATCGGTGGAAAGGCCATCGGCAAATGATATCAGACCATGGGGAAAGTTATGCTGACTTAACCAGGAAACAACACGTTGCTGTTGCATGTCGGGTCTACCCGTCACATAAATCAGCAAATATCCCAACTCCTGCCAATGACGGCAAACATCTACGGCCCCGGCTCTTACTTTCGGATCACGTCCGGTCACCGACATGGAGGCCGTAAATGAACCATCTATACTAAATACCACACATTCCGTTAACGGTGGCACCACAGCCAAATAACAATCTACAGAAGTATGATCTCCTCTCACGACCATCTTAATGGGATAGATGCCATAACCGAATGCTACATGTGGGGGAATGCTAAAGGAAATGCGACCAGTTTTGTCGGTCACCTCCGTACTAAGGAAGCTCCACTCGCCAGCGGGCGGATCTTTCATTATATGTATATCAACTTTTTCGCCATGCAAAGTTATCATATCCAAGGGACCATACATGAAACGGGCATTGAGCCTTTGCTCACGCCCCTCCAAAACTATCACATCATTTGCACGATGATTGGCAGCCACATTTTTCAATTTCACAGAGGTGCGCTTGCGCGTCCATTTTTCACGCGGTTGGCCGGGATTAAACTGGACAGTTTCTTTGTTGTCCATGGATGTAACATATGGAATGCCTTCGAATTTGCCAATCTGAAAGAGGTAAATGGTCCAAATTTATTTTTGGCAGGGACTCATTATTAAGAAAGTACAACTTACTTGTCTCAGTATAAATGCTATAACATCAGCGCTTTCCCAGTAGCTGGCATGGAACAAATGTGGCAAAGCATTGGCTGGGAAATTGCTTAAACCCTCAGGACAATAAAGGGCGTAATCTAAACGTTTTGTACCCCACCATTTCATTTGCACTAAAGAAATTGGACAGACAACAAAACACAAATTTAAAAGAAAAAAATACACATTTGTCAGTGCAATCTTAACTATGCTTTAATGATTTAATGATATGGCACAGGCTTCTAGCAACTAGCAAAACTTACACGAATTAATAGTACTTAAAGATACATTTTCTATAAGACCTGATACTGTACTTTGCATGGAAGCATCTGACAAACGGCGGCCACACATCATATTATTAGATTCGTTAAAATGTTGAGGATTTGATTGTATAACCTCCACTGTTTCCGAGAAAATAAGCAAAATATGTAAATAAATAATGTAGTGTAAAGAAAAGATAAAAAATAACTTACGCAAATGCAGTGGCTGGCCATTGCCTAAAGGATATTTGGCATAACGCGGCACATTGACAGGCGCGAGCATGGAGAACCTGGCACTTAGTAAAGGTTCTAAGCGAGAAGCTGTTGGATCGGTAGGATGGAACATATTATAAACCTGATTACAGTTGGGACGTTGAAGAGCTTGAAAATAATAAATAAATTGAAAAAAATTGTACTGAAAGATTCACTAAGTCACACACACACACACACCAGTTTTAGAATCGTGCAACTTCTTAGCTGCCAGTACTATGGACAGTGGGGAGCCAAACATAAAGAAATCTCCAACATCAAAGTCTAACTTTGCATGTTTCGAATCACTCGAGGAAGAGGAACGTCTGCGGCGTGGCGAGGGTGCCACCAATAAACGCTTAGCATCCAAGTCGCTATCATCGAAACGTTCATCATCATCGGTATTACGTGAAGAACGACTGCCGGCATCATTGCCATTGGTACGGCACAAGGCTTCGTAGGCCAATAATGAACCCATGGAATCACCCAAAATCACAATTTGTCCATTAAATCCATGACCCTCCTCGGACTTGAGGAATTCATGGTACACAATATTAGCTGCCAGTACGGTCTTATTAACAGTGTCCTGAAATTCTGGTGCTGAGACCGCCAATAAGGGTATGGCACCAATAGGAACATCCGCTATATTGGGTATATCTGCTGAGGGCGAAGAATCAAATGAGTAGGGACTTAAACTAGATAAAATGCCCAAAGCGTCGGTACAAATGGATGGACATGGCACCATCTTAATGGTAACATGACTTAATAGGCTCGGATAATGTTGACGCATAACAGCTTCGAAAGAACCACGAAATGTCGTGACATCAGATTTCTTGGAAGTCAGTTCACTGGTAGCATCTTTAAGAAGCAATCAAATAAATAGTTCATAAAAATATTGTTATTAAAATAATGCCAGAGAAATTTACCCAATACACTTCCAGCATGCACTACCATTACCAATATGGTGGTGGAACAAGACGGTGCACCCGGCGAACCAGGCGGCGATAAGTCATGACTTCTTTCCGTACTTTGAGATGAACGCAATTGCCTTTTAGTGCCACGCTCCGAGGCCACGCGCATTAGGAAATCTTGATTGAATATGCTATCTTCCTGTCGGCTCTTATCTTGCTCACTACTATGAGGCGGCGGACTATCATCTGGCTCATCCAGCAATTCCAATGAGCTCCATTTGGCCAAGGAATTGCTATCATTAGTGTCTGCATTTTGTAGGTTTATTTTTAATTTGAAATATACATGAGTTGTGTAAGAGCAAACAAGTCTTACGAACTTACCCATGCAATCGAAAAATTCCTCTTCTGAATTGGACTTTGAATCGACTTCCAAGCGTTCCATGCGCCAATTGGCCACCTGGAAGGTGCATGTGGAGATGTTTTTACATTAAGTAATAAAGTTGGAAGTAAATAATGAAGTCACAAAAAAAAAACAATTACTAAATAGAAGCGAAGGTTAATTTTTTATTTATTAAGCTTTACACATACAGCAAAATACATTTATCAGTTACTTTTTTTAATTTAGAGCTCAATTATGTGCATATATCTGGAATTAAAAGCGATAACAGCATAAGTCGACTTAAGACAAAATCAAAAAATCAAATTCGATTTTTTTTATAAAACATTTTTCTAACGAAACTTCATGTCTACGTCCAGAGTCCAACAGATCTTTTTGAACTAAAATGAGTCGTTGGACACAACTCAGTTAGGTCAAAAACGTCAATGTAATTTAAATGCGTTTGAAACAACTTTTGATTCGAATGCGAACGAACTTGTTAAAAAAGAGCTGTTGGACACAACTCTACTAGATAGAGTTGGGTCCAACTCGTTCATTCGTTCATTTTTGTCACAAATAGACTTGGGTCGAACTCGTTCACTAGTTCATTTTTGCCGCAAACCAATGATCAAACCCATTTAAATTACATGGGTTTGATCATTGGTTTGTGGCAAAAATGAACTAGTGAACGAGTTCGACCCAAGTCTAGTCCAACAGCTCTTTTTGAACTAGTTTGAAAGCGTTCGAATCAGAAGTGGTTTCAAACCCATTTAATTTGCATTGACGCTTTTGTCCGAACTTGTGTCCAACAGCTCATTTGGGTCTAGACTTGTGTCTAACAGTTCTTTTTGAACTAGTTTGAGAACGTTTGAATCAAAAGTTGTTTCAAATCCATTTAACTTACATTGATGTTTCTGATGGGACTTGTGTCTAGAGTTGGGTCGAACTCATTCAGTCGGTCGTTTTTGTCACAAACCTGTAATCAAACCCATTCAAATTACATGGTTTTGATCATTGGTTTGTGTCAAAAACGACCGACTGAATGAGTTCGACCCAAGTCTACTTGTGTCCAACTGAACGCTCTCAAACCAGTTCAAAAAGAACTGTTGGACACAAGTCTAACTGTTAGACACTATTCTATTTGGATCGAACTCATTCATTAGGTTCTTGTTTGACACAAACCAAAGATCACAGGCACAAGCCTGTGAACAAAGGCTTGTGCCAAAAACGAGCTACTGGATTAGTTCGACCCAAGTCTAATTGACTTAAATCTTAATGAAAGGCTATAAAATTTATAGTAAATTGCAAAATCATATTCTTTTTTCACAAAAAAAAAAAAAAAACCAACACGTTCATACGCGTTTAATCAAAACTATGTTTTTCAACTTCCGCTATTATCGCTTGTGAACACAGATATTTCTCTGTGATTAGGCTTTTTGTTATCGACGATTGTTGCAGCATCCATATCGTGAGTTGTCATTAATCAGAATTGAGAATCATTTCCGTTATGAATTGATGTCGATTTTGCATTGATTCGAAAGTTAACCGAACCCATATTCGAATCAGTTGTCTTGTTTGGTTTACAATTTTGGTGTCATATTTTTTTATATAAATTATAGCAATCGCTTATCGTGCTTTGGAAAGTTGTATTAAGTTTTACAGATATACTAGCTGCGCGGCAAACTTTGTCTTACGTCCCCAGTTGCATGCATACACAAAAATCTAGCCGTTTAGTTGCAGTATAGATAAATAACCTGGATACCGACTGCAGCGCCATCTGCCGGTCTGATTTGTGAATCTAAACCATACATGGCGTCACCCAAACGCATACAAAAAAATTCATTCAAATCGGTCCAGCCGTTTAGGAGGAGTTCAGCGTAGTGCTGGGATACTATCGATATTTTCTACTATTGATATCTATCGATAGATTAGATTTCACTATCGATACTTTCGATATTACTATCGACTGAATGTTTGTAGTTGAGAGAGAAAAATACAACTAATTTTTCATCAGGTCACAGTTAGTTTTTTTATCACTTTGTTGAAAGTTTATGGTCTTATGTTTATTTTAATATGTATGAATATGTATCTACGAACATTATTTTAGGTGACAGATTTTGAAAAATTGTGCTGATGTCAGTTAAAAAAATTTTATAACACCTCACGTTTTCAAAACTGCACTTTCAATAATATCGATATCGATATTTTTTCCTATCGATATTTTCGATATTTTAAAACTATCGATATTATCGATAGTACTATCGATAGTATCCCAGCACTAGTTCAGCGATATACACACGTACAGTAGAATTATATATAGTATAAAGATAAGTCAATACCGTTTGGAAAAAAGGGTCAATCCAAATGTTGTTCGACATTGTTCACATTCATTTGCTTCTGTCAAGCGATGCCTGAGCTATTCAGCTATTCAGTTTTTTTTTTGGCGGTAGAGGCAAACAATTTTGTAGAGTCGGAGTCATAGGTATGTATGTCTTGCGTGGGTGAAACTTAAATGGATTACAATGAAAAAAGTAGATGTAGAAATAATTTTTGCAATAAATCGGGTCGGGGCTAAAAGACGCATAAAAGCGAAATTTTTACAATGAAAAGGTAACTCTGTTACCCAAGTACCGTGCTACCCAAATACCGTGCTACCCAAGTACCGTGCAATCCAAGTACCGTGTTATCCAAGTGCCGTGTTATCCAAGTACCGTGTTGCCCAAGTTCTCTGTTACCATTTCAAATTAAAATGCTCTAAAACCACTCTGAAACGAGAATAGGCACGAATATAAAATTCCTTCCATCGATGGAACTTATGTTCAAATAATAAAACCTCCTGTATAAAAGCTTTTGCATAGGGCGTCTCAAAAGTAATTTTACAATTGTTTAGCTTACTGCCTGAACGAAACGAACTTGAAGGATATACATATAGTTATCAATCAAAACAAAAGTTTTCTCTGGTTCGAACGCAGTTTTACAAAAATTTAAATTCCACCACTGTAGCATGTACAAGTATCTGTAATATTAGAGGAATACATTCGAAACTGGATGAGAAAGTTTTTAGAGGCACGGAAAAAATTGGAAAAACCAAAAGAATGAATGACAGGAACGTGGAAAGTGTTGACTCGCCTGTTTGTGATCCTAGATATATCACATTTTACACAAACATCCAAAGCTGCATCCCTATAAAATTCAATTGGTACAAACCTTAAGGCCACAAGATACCAGCCAGAGGCTTTGCCTCCCAGGAAAATTGTTATCCAGAGGAGAGGACATAAATTGGCCTTCATTCACCCAGTCCTGATTTAATTCCTCTATATTATTTCTTGTGGATTTATCTCAAATCTTAAGTTTACAACGATTTCCTTTTAAACAATTTTCCGTGCCGTCATAAGAAATGTTACTAATCGATTAAATAAGATATGATTTTTAACGATATTATTTTTAGAAAATTAATTCCTAATAAACATTGTTTCGATAAATTGCTTAATTATTTGTTTGTCGATCTACGAAATATAAACTTTCTTTTGAGACACGTTTTATTTTAATAGAACACGAAATAAAAAAAAATATATGCAAATATGTCAGCTGTTGGGATTATTTATGAACATCCAACCGACAACATCTGTTTGCGTGACACCAAAATGAATGTTTTCGGTCTCAATCCTGATTCTGACAAGCAGCAGTTTCCACAACAACCCCGATTATAAATTATGTTTTATTTATTTTTAGTTAACAAGCATTAAACATTTAGAATCAAACTATGCAACTTAATTTCATGTATAACTTACGTTTTTGCGTTTAGCATTTTTCGCATGCTGCTAAACAAATTGTAGGTATGCGGAAATATGTATGTATATTTATTTTGTCGCATAAAATTTTCATTTTTAGTAGAGACATTTGAAGAAATGAGGAAAGAAATAGATGAGTACAAAAGAAACCAGAAAGAAATGAAAGTAACGAGCAACATCAAATCAATATAAATTATCCACTAAACAACTCAGCAATCTCACATTTTAAATATGAACAAAAAATTTTTTTTTATTCCATATAATTCAATGTTTTCATATTTATGAAATCCGAATTTTGGAATGCTAACGAATATTTGGAAAAGTAAACCTTTGACCTTTTTTTTTTTAATTTATAACATTCTGAAGGCTGTTGTTACAATTTGGTGATAAAGACAAATTTAGCTTAAGTTTTCTTACATCATTACAAATGCCCGATAAAATAAAGATTATGGCGCGTAGTCATAGTCAAAACAAAGTACACTTTAAGAAGTTAAAACCAGTAATACCATACAAAATACTGGTTTTAATTTCTTAAAGTGTACTTCGTTTTGACTATGACTACTATAAACAGCTGTTTATATTCTCATTTGTTTATTTATTTCAAAAATGCAACAACAAATATGTGTAACCAGCAAACAGCTGTTAATGGTTGCGGCGAAAAACCATTTATCAATTGGATTTTATGGTAATGGTTAAAGCTATCATATTATGGAGAGTCATCTATAATCAAATACAGTGTTGCCCATTAGTTTCGTTTGAAGGCATAGTCACTGGTCACTGAACTATACCGACTTCAGCAGATACTAATGTGATACTAATCCTAATGTAACATCAGAGCGCCCTCCTTCGCTGTGTAGCAGAATCATCGGCGAAGTAAAATAATCTATAAAATGGCTACAACACACAACTTCAAAAAATTAATACGCCTCACTTAACATCAGAGAGGCGCTGCAACACTGCACTATTAAAAAAAAAAACGTGCAAAAAGCAGAGTTGTAAAAGAATGAAGCTTTCCTCTTCTTCTCATCACTATCCCTTTCCGAAAGGCTACCGAAAAACTACCTTCCTAAAGCACGAAGGCTTTGGTTTTCAAGTGCAATTTAGATACATAGAAGGCGAGTGCGTTACTGTCTCTTTTTCTTCCTCATCTAAAAATTTTTAACAGACTTCGTTAAATGGGAGTTCCATGCTTTAAGCATAGATGCCAAAGGGACAGTGTACGTTGATCAATGTCCCGTATATGGAACAGTAAAAAAAGATTTACTAAAACTAAATTTTATTTCAAACAAGCCTACATATCGCACACTAAATCATAAAGAGTCACAACTCAAAAAATTTCAGATGCCGAGTAGTTGCAAACAACTGTTGATACTGTACAAATGACGCAAGTATGTGACATAAAAACAATCATAACGGTATTTTATATTCTTTAAGAAGAATGTATTGCAAAAGAAATTGTTGAGGTCGTTATAGATTTCTTCAATTAACTGGTTTATAAAAAAGAAAAGGCACTTTTATAATTTTGAGCTGTGACTCTTTATGATTTAGTGTACGATATGTTTGAAAATATTTTTTCGGTGTAGTATTTTCTTACTAATATAACTTTTCTGCACTTTTGCAGCGGAACTTAAACAAAGTAAACACTTTTCAGAAAGAACTGATGCCTCCAAAATTTGAATTTCATAAATCTTTATTTTTTCACCAAACATAAAATTTTTCCTTATTACACACACACAATTAAAAATGTCATGCTACATCAAGCATAGTTTTCTTTTACATACAAAACACTAACATTACAATCTTACCTGTAGCTCAAAGCTATGAGCTGATCCTAAAGGTGAGTGTAGACCTCCGACCTTAGAGCCGGATTTTGATTTAATTATTTGTATACTCTGAGAGCGAGATCTTTCGCTGGAATTATTTTGTTCGGGTGCTTCGTCTTCCTCCGAAGAGACTTCCTCACTAGGTGGCTGTTGTGTAACGACGGGAGGTTCCTTTGTAGCAACAACACGTTCTTCGGTGTCTGCTGAATGAGATTCTAAGTGGCCTTCAGAAGCACTTTCTGCAAGAAATTAATTGGATTTGGTTTGAATCAAACTATAATTTTTTATGAGGACTTCTTTCATATTTAGATTGTAAGTCTTGGTGATTATGACAATGGAAATCAAAGATTCGTGAATTTACGATGTGAATCATTAGGACAAAAAATACAATACGCGGGAAAAATTTATTCAAGTGGCAACACCTTCAATTGTACCACGTATAACCTTCAAATCTGTATGGTAACACCACTGGCTTTCCCGAAGTTTTAGGGGAAATAAAAGAGCGAAACGGAAGAGAAAAAAATTACCAGAGTTGGTGCAAACAACTTGACTTAATGTTTTTTTTTTTTTGTTTGTTGGAGCTTTCACATCAAAAATAAAACACGATTTTACTTAGCAGTATTATTTTGCAGATTACAAAAAAAAAAAATAAAATAACAATTGGCTCATATAAATAAAAATATTTTCACTGATAATTTTTTAATACGAGGCTTGCAATATAAAATATAACTTGCGTCACTTTTATAACTCTCATACCTTCATCCTCCTCATCTTCCCCACTTATATCACCGCCACCCATTTTACGTGCCAAAGCTTGCTGAGTTTGTCTTTCAATTTCACGAATATCTTCAATGGTAAGACCATGCCATTCATCTTGCCATGCCCAGGCCTGTCGATGAGCTCTCAACATGGTTTTTCTCAATGCAACGTCATGTATAAATTTTTCCAATTTAGTTTGCATGCCCCAATAACGGAATTCAACACGGCAGATTTTATAGGCACACATCAAGGACATATTACGGTTGGTGGGCTGCTTTTTTCCCTTCACTTCACGCCAATATTCCTCCAACCACTCTTCGCTCAAAGGCCCTCGACCTGTTTTCTCGGACACAAATAGCTTGGGATCCTCTTCCTTGACATAGTCACCACCATACAATTGATCTTTCACAATATCAATGCAATCTAAAAAGTACGAATTTAAATTTATATTTAGAAATAACAAATTTTTTTTTTGGTAAATACCTATTTCCCGATTTCTTAACTCACTGCCTGTCAACTTGAACACATTTTCCTGGTAACCATTATCGGGAAAATAATAGGTTTCTATATCCAAAGAAAACTTTTCCACAAATGGACATGTGTAGCGTGTACGTGTGTAGGGATAAGCATTCCAGGCTTCTTCTTCCACCGTCAAAGCACTTTTAGGCAGCAGACCTTTATTAAAATGTTCATAGTAAATATTTGTATGTTTGTATCTGAAACATATCGCACACTAAATCATAAACAGCTGCAACTCCAAATTATAAAAAAAAACGGTTTTTCCTTCATTAATTGAAATTCACTGAACAAAATAACTTTTGCAACATAGTCTTCTTGTTTTTATGTTGCATATATCTGTAATTTTTTGACTTGTGACTGTTTATGACTTGGAGTACCATATGTAATCCTTCATAAAAACAATTCGTTGTTTTAACTTACTTTTTATCCAGCCGGGCAAGTGACTGCCTACATGATAGATCTTTTTTGTATATTGTCCTTTACCTCCCGGACCATCATCGTAGGGTTCATTTATAATAATTTCAACACCACTGCCTTCGCCATGACTCTCTTCGCGACTTTTTTTCTGTGAAATAAAATAATTTATTACTCAGGGGTATGCGGAAAAAAGAAAACAAAATTAAATGTAAGAATAATTAATTGCCTAGATATCTGTATGTTCTTAGTCCAAAAAAAACCAGTTTGCCACAAAACGAGTTTGAATTAATCAATTTCCACACAACTTAATGGAAAAAGAAAATTTTATTTTTCTCTTAAGAATTGAGTAAACAAGATATTTGTATGAAATTTTTGCACAATATGAGGAACGATATGAGGTTTAATTCTATATCACTAACTCAAAAATTTAATTTTTTGAGTTATGACGTTCTTTGAGTAAATGAGCGATATGTATCCAGGTATTTATTTCTTTTAATAACAGACAAAATTTCAGTTGTCTCCTAATCAACCTTTTTTTTTCTTAAAGAAGAAAAGAAGTTTTTGGGAGTGAGTTGAGATTCCATATATGTAAAACTATTTGACTTCCTGCCAGTTGCGAATTAATAGTTTTCGAAGAACTAGCGAAAACTAACCCCTTACCACTAATAATTCTCCATCATGACAATGTTAAGTCACATCAAAACGTGGCCTTTTGAGGAATCATTTTTATTTTATAAATACATAAGAATTTAATGATGACTGATTACGATCCTGTCGGGTCACTGAAGAAATATCTGCTCCTCTGCGTGTACACAGCATTGCACTCTGCGTGTACACAGCATTGCACTCTGCGTGTACACAGCATTTCACTCTGCGTGTACACAGCATTTCACTCTGCGTGTACACAGCATTGCACTCTGCGTGTACACAGCATTTCACTCTGCGTGTACACAGCATTGCACTCTGCGTGTACACAGCATTGCACTCTGCGTGTACACAGCATTGCACTCTGCGTGTACACAGCATTGCACTCTGCGTGTACACAGCATTTCACTCTGCGTGTACACAGCATTGCACTCTGCGTGTACACAGCATTGCACTCTGCGTGTACACAGCATTGCACTCTGCGTGTACACAGCATTGCACTCTGCGTGTACACAGCATTGCACTCTGCGTGTACACAGCATTGCAATCTGCGTGTACACAGCATTGCAATCTGCGTGTACACAGCATTGCACTCTGCGTGTACACAGCATTGCACTCTGCGTGTACACAGCATTGCAATCTGCGTGTACACAGCATTGCAATCTGCGTGTACACAGCATTGCAATCTGCGTGTACACAGCATTGCAATCTGCGTGTACACAGCATTGCAATCTGCGTGTACACAGCATTGCAATCTGCGTGTACACAGCATTGCAATCTGCGTGTACACAGCATTGCAATCTGCGTGTACACAGCATTGCAATCTGCGTGTACACAGCATTGCAATCTGCGTGTACACAGCATTGCAATCTGCGTGTACACAGCATTGCAATCTGCGTGTACACAGCATTGCAATCTGCGTGTACACAGCATTGCAATCTGCGTGTACACAGCATTGCAATCTGCGTGTACACAGCATTGCAATCTGCGTGTACACAGCATTGCAATCTGCGTGTACACAGCATTGCAATCTGCGTGTACACAGCATTGCACTCTGCGTGCATTGCACTCTGCGAGCATTGCAATCTGCGTGTACACAGCATTGCACTCTGCGTGTACACAGCATTGCACTCTGCGTGTACACATCATTGCACTCTGCGTGTACACATCATTGCACTCTGCGTGTACACAGCATTGCACTCTGCGTGTACACATCATTGCACTCTGCGTGTACACAGCATTACACTCTGCGTGTACACAGCATTGCACTCTGCGTGTACACAGCATTGCACTCTGCGTGTACACAGCATTGCACTCTGCGTGTACACAGCATTGCACTCTGCGTGTACACAGCATTGCACTCTGCGTGTGCACAGCATTGCACTCTGCGTGTACACAGCATTGCAATCTGCGTGTACACAGCATTGCACTCTGCGTGTACACAGCATTGCAATCTGCGTGTACACAGCATTGCAATCTGCGTGTACACAGCATTGCAATCTGCGTGTACACAGCATTGCAATCTGCGTGTACACAGCATTGCAATCTGCGTGTACACAGCATTGCAATCTGCGTGTACACAGCATTGCAATCTGCGTGTACACAGCATTGCAATCTGCGTGTACACAGCATTGCAATCTGCGTGTACACAGCATTGCAATCTGCGTGTACACAGCATTGCAATCTGCGTGTACACAGCATTGCAATCTGCGTGTACACAGCATTGCAATCTGCGTGTACACAGCATTGCAATCTGCGTGTACACAGCATTGCAATCTGCGTGTACACAGCATTGCAATCTGCGTGTACACAGCATTGCAATCTGCGTGTACACAGCATTGCAATCTGCGTGTACACAGCATTGCAATCTGCGTGTACACAGCATTGCAATCTGCGTGTACACAGCATTGCAATCTGCGTGTACACAGCATTGCACTCTGCGTGCATTGCACTCTGCGAGCATTGCAATCTGCGTGTACACAGCATTGCACTCTGCGTTTACACAGCATTGCACTCTGCGTGCATTGCATTCTGCGTTTACACAGTGCTGCACTCTGCACTCCGCACTTACACAGCGCTGCACTCCGCACTTACACAGCGCTGCACGCTGCACTTACACAGTGATGCACTCTGCACTTACACAGTGATGCACTCTGCACTTACACAGTGATGCACTCTGCACTCCGCATTTACACAGCGCTGCACTATGCTCGCTATACTATTTTTAGGCAGACACGAGGTTCAAGACCTATCGGAACTCTTGCAAACTGGTATAGAAAAAATTTGGAGGTACAATAAATTTAAAGGTACCATAATGCTGTTTCCTAGGATCAGGCAATCGATTCAGATACACATTTATTTTTTTAATTACTTACGAGTAGCATAGAGAAAAACTAATAGATTCTAACTATTGGAAGAAAAAATAAAAAGTTTTCCCTGAACCTCATACGAACATATAAAAAGACTGGTTCAAGTTCCATCTTCTAAAAAATCTAACTATTGTTTTATTGAACTGGGCAAAAAGAAGAAGAGTTGGGAGTTCAAATGTTCCACAACAATTTTCCTCGTTATAAAAATATAAATATAAATATGTACATATTTAGTTTCTTATTACAAATCTTGCATTAGGAATATGTTTTCGTATAAATTTTTCTTCAAAGTAAAGTTGATAAGTTTTGAAATCTCTTTATTATTTCTTCTTAGTATTTCTAAGGCTTCTTTCTGAATTGCCTGTGATTTCTTTCACTATTTAATTATACTTTTAGTTAATTGAAATAATTACTTACCGCTATCATGTACAGCTGAGCTATGCGATATTCCTCCACTGTCAGTGGCAGCGGGATATGATACTCCTTAATCAACATCTCTGTTTAAATAGAATAATAACGATGTCCAGCGTTTGTTTTGGCGTAATTATTCTATTTAGAAGATTTTAAAATTTTTGCATTTGCATTGCATAATTTGCTTAGATTAACGATAGCAACATGTTTTCCATTTTTCTATATTTTTTCCGCTTCTGCTTCTCCTCCTTTAAAATAAACTTCGAAACGCTGGCAGAATTTATTTCTGTTTGTGTGTGATGGATGGTTTGTTTTCCAGCAGTGTATTAAAATTAATATTTTAAACTGAAAATAAAATTAATGCAAATTCTTTATTTTTCAAATATACAAACAACAGCAGGAAGTATTTGTATAAAAATGGCATGCTAATTTTGTGAAACTTTTTGAAACACTTCAGACCAATTTCTTGCATTAGCATTTTTTTTTTACTTGTAGAAAGACAATTGAAAAAATATGGTGGTGACCTCACAGTGAAAAATGGAAGATAAAAATGGGGAAAAAACACAATTTGTGCATTTAAATGGTTTCCGTTAAAGCGTTTACGGATATTTGGTTTAAGTTTTCTGACATGCTACGAGTATCTATCTATCTATACGTAGGCTAATACTTGCCAGTAGGTGGGCAGTTTGAAAATTATTGTACGCGGCTTAAGGCTAATGAGATTGCGAAAGTATTTATTAGATGGTGAATACTTATTCATATAATGAGAGGTATAAAAACTTTCAAGTGACAATACTGCTTCAAAGTGTATTAATACCAAGTGGCCTTATCAGCGCAGCTGATCGTCAGCTGACTTTAGCCCATCCGTCAAACTCCATGTAAAATAGCATCAAATCTTAACCCGAACTGTCAACATACAAATATAAATAATCCTACAACATGTTGTTGTAATGGTAAGGCCACTTGGTATTAATATACTTTGTACTGCTTGAGGTATGTGCAGAGAACAAAGCCAATCGGCTGTGAACTGGCTAACATCCACGCAGGCAATACTTGACGCGTCGCCGCCGACCTCTGCGGCCAATTTCAACATCGGCTTACCCGCTAAAAAAAATCCCCAATTAAAAATTATGTGCCCGCTTCTGACATTAATGGTAGCTAAGAGATTTTTTTTGACATTAGCCGACATACACCAGCCGCCGACGGATTTATTTGTCGGCGGCAGCGCCTAAGTATCGGCTTCTTTCTCTGTGTATGCGCCATTTTGAAAGCTGCTACAAGGCGAATTCAGGGGACAATGATCAGCTGATAATTTAATTGGCGTCAAATCCAGTAAAACTTTTGGGAATTTTTTGACAGCAGGGAATTTTACACTAACAAATATACATGTTTTTTCCACAGTGTTTCATTTCGTTTCAAAGGGAGTTAACCTGGCATGAATTCGCCGTGAGCTTTTACTTGTTTCTGTTCAGTTTCATTTACAATTCCATAATCAATAGATAGAGACCTGATCAACGACAGTAAGTTTTGGAAAAACTACCCTTACAGGTTTTTCCGGTCACGGTCAATGTAAAAAGATTTAAATGGAATAACCACAGATACTGCTCACTTTATTCTCCTCCCCATAACCTGTTGTTTCTAGCACAATGCGTTGCATGAGTAGACACCATTTTCTGAGTGCAGGGCTCTTCGTTACTTTTAAGTTGGGCACTATTGTGCACCACAGGGATTAATTCGGGCAATCAGGCATCGCTTTCGGATGACTCTAATTTCATATGAGTGAGTTTCAGTGCTTACGAATAATCTGTTGCTGCTATTGTGCGGTTCACAGTGGGATTTTGGTGGCGAAACCCCATTTTTATACCACCCACTTTCAAAAATCGAATGATGCAGTTTTGTAGAGAACTGTTTAAATATAAAATGTGCATTAATGGAATGGATTATAGATCACAGATAGATTATGGCATTCGCTGTAAGAAAATGTAAAACTATTGCTCGATATCGAAAGATATAATCTCGAACTGAAAAGAAACGTGATCGAATCAGCTCGTTATCGAAAGCTACGATTAGACCCCCAGATTTGGCACTTGCGTCAGAAGGCTGCCTAACCAATAAAGACTATTCTAGAAGTCATCAAGATGAGGATGGGCCATTAGACTTAGGTCGAGCTCGTTCACTAGTTCATTTTTGCCACAAACCAATGATCAAACCCATTTAAAAAACATGGGTTTGTGTTAAAAATGAACTAGTGAACAAGTTCGACCCAAGTCTAACCACCATCTATTTATCGCTAATGTGCCCCAGATCTTTACGATAATATTTGTGCTCCTGAAAGCTACTCAGTAGTTTAACCAAAACCGCACAGGTCTCTTGGCGGCACTTTGCTTAGACAGCCCAGGCGCTGAAAGAAGTGATTACTTAGATGTCAGAATCTGGACCCTTTAAGGGTTGGGCTGGCGTTAAGAAGGTGTGTAGGACCAACTCTACTCAAACTTCGAAGCACGCTCTGTAATCGAAATTCTATAGAAAACCTAGAGCAAAACCCTCGATTCCAGAGTACGTAGCCGATGTACAATGGTGATCGGCGGCGGCTAAGACCAAATATCGTCGGCGGCGCCTAATAGCCGGCTGTGAGCCGAAAAATATATCTAAGAAAAAAATATATCTAAGAAAAATCACAGTCGCATTCACCGGCGGCGGCGCAATTTCGAGACAAAATTCGGCGGCGGCTGTTAAGTCGGCTATGCGCCGATCAGCTTCGTGCTCTGCTCGATTCTTAAATAAGGAAACTTTATGAAGCATGAAATACTAAGAGAAATACGTTGCCATAATTAATATAAGACAATCAACAATATATCTAAGAAACTCTCCTCAACTAGTGAAATAATTAAAAAGAAATAAATCAGCATAGTGCAGAATAACTACTTGGAATTTCTTTTCATCCTGAACTCGTTGTATTTAGTCACCATAATTTCAATTTTAACTTTTCTTAGTTTGCTGGTCATGTTCATGCCATTTATTGTCTCTATTCTGGTATGTGCGTGTATTCTAGTCATCTAGTTTATGTTGTTGCTACATTTTAAGGCTTTCATCATGCCATAAAAATTACGCTATTTCCACAATTACTTAATATCAATTCTGTTGAGGCATGTAAATGTTATTCTCGCACAATAATGGTTAGTGTTTGGTTTGACATTTAAATGCCACCAAGGAAAAAAAAAGAGTCAATAAAAAAAAATAATGATAATAAAATAAATAACAATGCTAATTTCTTTTCTATGTATGTTTAGGACACTGCGGTATCAAATTCAGATTGCATATTAAGTGTATTTCAGACCAATTGTGCTATAAAACGCCCTTGTCTGGTTTAATTCAACAGTGCTTGAGCTATTTTTCAATCTAGCCTAACCAAACTGACTTTTGTGAAAAAATATTAAAATAAAATTGATATTCAATCATTCTATTTACTTGGGCTTTAATTCTTTCAAATTCGACAAAAAACTATTTTAGCATTTCATGACTCGCAGTGTAAATACTTTTAGCGCTTACTGTTCTCATAAAGTTGGGTATGTGTGTGTTCATGATTTCTATTCACTTCACTCGCACTATTCAATAAAAAATTAGTGTTGTTTGTAATACATACATATATTTTTTTACCTGCCTGTTTCACGATGTCGACAAGAAATTTTCGTTCGCTTATTTATATTGAAAACAAAAACAAATTTTCTTATTTTGTTTTTGTTTTCAATATAAATAAGCGAACGAAAATTTCTTGTCGACATCGTGAAACAGGCAGTACGTTTCGCCTTTTTTCCCAGGTAGCATTTTGTATCAAAAATAACCGTATATGAGCTAATTTTTCTATCATAAATGATACTCCGGTTGTGAGAAAATGGTACCATACAGATGAATCATACCAAAGAATCAGTATTGATACGATTTGCTGATTATTTTTGAGCAATTTTCATATTAAATCATTTAAATCACCTTTTTGCGGTTTGCATGATGTTGCTCTATTTTCAAGAAATCATTATTTGATCATATAGATGAATCATAAGTGAATCCTCTTTCAATCGCCCAAGTGATAAATCACTTTTTAATTATCAAAAGCGATCTGTAGAGAATCGTATAAGATATTTCTGCCAAAAATGATCACCCAAATGCTAGCTGGGCTATTGGTAATAGGTTTTAACAAAAAAAAAATAATAAAAATAAAAAATTAATGAACTTTTTTGTCATCCAATCTTAATTGTTTATTCTTTTCATCACACATTTAGTTTGAAATTTTGACAGTTGTCGTACAATGTCACAAAATTATTTTTGTCATCGTATCGCATTTCAATTTTAATGAGTTTAAATAAAATATATTGATCTCTTTTAATTAAACCAAAAGGAAATCGAATTTTTCAATTTAGAAAATTGAAAAGCAATGAGATAACAAAATGTATCTATACTAATATTATAAAGCTGAAAATTTTGTATGTTTCTATGTTTGTACGTTTGGTCTCCACCTGACATTAAATGACTAACTTTAACATTAACTTCAGGTTAATGTTAAGTGCGGACTGCTCAAGTTAATGGTATTTTCAAGTTATAACACTATTGTTAGTGCATTTGCTTTAACAACTCACTTATAACTTCAAGTTACAACAAAATTTCCTGTCAGGTGGAGACGCAGAGCAAAAGGTAATCTCCTGAACTGCCACAAAATAAAGAATGGAACCTCCAAACGGATATAAACTACATAAGATTCCACTAAAGTGCTTAAGATAGAGTCCAGGTTCGGTAAACCCCCTATACTCAGAAAATATTAATTATTGTTTTAGGAGAAATCCATTAAAGCATTAGTTTCCGTACTCAAAAGAAAAAAAAGCCATTTTAGCGCGAGTACGCTGTTCTCCCTTCATTTCGCCTCCAAGAACCAATAGGGAGAAAATATTTTACCAATTTTGATGAAATTCAGATCAAAAATAGATCAACATAAAAAAGCAAAGAACAAAAAAAAAATAAATTAATGGAGTGTAAGACAACGTTTGCCGGGCTCAGCTAGAGTAATATAAAAGTAGTTTAAAAAATATATTTCTGTAAAATCTAATTATAAAAATAAAGGGCCTTCCAATAGGAACTTCCGAGCTTTGCCAGTTGATAGCGGCCATTTTGTAGAAGCTAGATAAATACATCTGTCAAATTAGCTGTTTAGTCGCTTTTAACAAATCACCATAAATGGATATAGCGTTCAACAACACGTACAATTAAGGGTGGCGTTGGCTGAAGTTGTTAGCACGTTGATTGCAAAACGGAAGGTCCTGGGTTCTAGCCCGGTCTCCGACAGTCATTATATAACAACACCACGCATTTTTCGGATGTGCATTAGTGTCCATTTGTATCGGTTGTTGTAGTTAAAGTGATGAAGGCATAGACACTCGTCACTGAACTACTGATACTAATCCTAATATAACATCAGAGCGTCCTTCTTCATAGGTATTTTGTAGCAGAATCATCAACGAAGTAAAATAACCAATCAAATGGCTACTAAACACGGCTTCAAAAATTTAATACGCCTCATTGACACCAGAGGCACTGCAACATTGCTTTATTGCTTTATTAAAAACGCCCAAAAAGCAGAGTTGCAAAAGAAGGAAGCTTTCTTCTATCTCTTCCTTCACCACCTGTCTTCTCTATCACTATCCCTTTCCTAAAGCAGGTAACACCTAGTAATAGTAGTAGGAATTCATTGCCTAAGTGTTACTTCTCTTTATAAAAAAAATAGTTTTATTAAAATCAGCTATTCAGCATGATTTAAAATTAAATTAAAAATTAAGTTAAAAAGCTGATGTTAACAAACGATCTCCGCCGAACTAGGTAGACATGGCTGGCTGTTAATGAAGTGCGTGGAGGCCCGGACAAATGCCGGTATTTCCCCAGCTAAAAAGTCTAGTTAAATTGTTCTTCTCTTCTTTAGAAAAACACATTCATTAGTTTAAATACTTTATTCAATAAGAGTTAAAAATACTGAACTTCAGCCAGATTAAAAAATTTTATTTGATTAATTTTAAATTCATGTTTTTGCATTTAATCCAGGAAGTGCTCTTTTTGGGGTTAGAAAAATTCCTGTAAAATAAAGTGCATAGGTTTGTTCAACTTAATAAAACTTTTTTTTTTATCAATAGTCTTTTATTTAATTTTTGAATTAAAAATAGTGTTTCGAATTTTTCGGACTTCTCATTCCCTGGAAACGGGGAAAAATGTGTCCCGGGAATTTTAGCGATAAGAATCAAACAAGATCAATCAAAATACAAAGAGTAAAAGCAATTTTATTCATTCTAAAAGTGTATACCTGCATAGATACATTTAAAAACTACATAAATATTATTAAACACATATATGTGCTTATGAATTTAGTATGTTCCTTTTTTAAATTGTATAAATCACATCACCAAAGTGGAATTTATAGGAACAAAAGCAGAATTTAAAAATTTTATCTCTTAAATGCCCCTGAAATGTGCACCAACTCTAATGCCCAAATTATGTTCGACGATTGCATCGTCTTGTCTATGGACGAAAAAAAGCCTCAGTTGTTATTCTTTAAAACAATTATTATTTATTGTCTATGCTAGAAGGTTCGTGTATTTGCTTTATGATTTTGTTCCAAACATTATATCCTACACATATTTTTTTTTTAATATTTTTCAAACTATTGTATAATACTTTAATTTAATTTTTATGTTTTAAAAAGAAAATTAAAAAACAAGAACTCAAAATTATTTTCAAACAAAAACGTCCTAAATCTTCTTACTGAATTAGGGCATAAGTTACATATTTGATATCACTCCTTTATTGAAAGGTTATTTCCCGAAAATTCCCGTATGAAATTTCTCGGGATGGGCTTAACAAATTAACGGTATTTCCCGGCAATTTTTTTCCCTCGTAGAAACTCTTAATTAATAATCTTGTCTCTTTTATAAAAAAATTAATTCAGTAAAGTGTGACAATGACTCGCGCACGAAGGGTTCCATACAGATACTAGATCTGTAATACTATACGAACTTTAGCCTATATAATAGTTATTAGTTTTGAAATTTTTTCGTTTTTGGGACTTTTTCGGTTTTGAGCGTTTTGTTAAAATGACGTTTTTCTCCTTTTGACGTTTTTTTGTATTTTGGGTTTTTTTTTTGGTTTTGACGATTTTTTTTTAATTTTGGCGATTTTTCTTAATTGTTGCGATTTTTTTTCATTATGGCGATTTTTCTTCTTTTTGGCGGTTTTTTTTTAATTTGAGCCATTTTCAAATTTTGAAAATTTGAAGAGTTTGCCTCTTACGGTTTCCTAGATACAACAAGTTTTGACAACTTATTGCATAGTTAATTACATTAACTGATAGAACACCCTTTAATTTTAATATATATTTTTTTAATTTTAGTGTTAACTGTTGTAGTCTGTATAAAAATACATTAACTTTTTTCAAGTTTCTATATACATACATACAATATACATACATATACATACACTTGTATGTATATGTATATTACATGGGATTTTAACGTTATTCGTTGCCCGTTTTGGAACACCCTTTAATTTTTAACTCTCATGTATTTGTTGTTGTAGCCGCCAAAGTTCTATATACTCTATCCAAATTTCCTTTTCACCTCTGGTCTACGGAACCCTAAAAGGTATTTAAATACAGTCTAAATGATTTTTAGTAAACATTTTTGAGAAAGAGAAAGAAACTGGCAACTCCGTACTTTAAGGTTAAATATACTTGCCCTTATGCAAAAACGATTGTTAAAGTTAAAGCATGCTTTAAAACCGGTTTTACCATACACAATTTGTTTGTTAAACCAACTTTAAGTTTAACAATCGTTTTTGCATAAGGGGTATATGGTAACACTGATTGTTTCTAATTTTTCTTAAGGCGCGTACATAATTTGTTTCTTGACTTAATATCACTTATTAACCAACATTATTTCGAATTTAAAATTTAAATTGGCCATTTTTATTAGTCCCATAATATTAAACTAGCGAACAACACATGTTGTCATTCATTGTTTTTCCTAAAACAAAGTGTTAGTTTCTTGTTTCTTTACTTTTTATATGAATTATAAAATTTATTTTACGTTCAATCACTTCTACTCACGTACAAGCCTGCTGGTAATATTGTTAAACATGGGCAATACTTTAGAAATAATGTACTCATCTGCTTTTGTGTTATATTCCATTATAATTTAATGAGTATGTAGTAAGATAACTTAAAAAACGTAATTTAATATTTTCCTTTGCCAGATGGAATTCCACATACATATCGTTACCTTAATATAGAAAGGCCTTAACTCATTATTTTTTTTGAAATCCAGATTGTTGTATATTTCGAAGAACAGCTAACGTATCGAAAAATGCAACGATCTCCTTTGCAGAAAAATAATGAGCTTTGGCCTTTCTATATTAAGGTAACGATATGTATGTATGTACATACATTAAGAGTGACATTACAATATATGAGAGAAATTCAACTTCGGATTTTCCTAAAGTTACGGGCGGTTTTTAGTAGCAATTGGGATAAAAATAAAAATTATATGGAGAAAATTTGTGCTGAGTCGGAAAACTCTAACAAAAAATAATTTGTTAGTATCAAGAAGTGAGTGTCATTTCGACCCCCGTGCCCCAAAGGGATAATTAAACACAATAAAAAATTCTACTTAAAATATATATAATAAAAGGGCCAGCGAACAAGTTTAGTTTTTTGAGCATTATAAAATTTTATATATTGGATTCCATATATCCCCCCTTATCGGGAATAAAAGGCGAACATTTTGTTCACGTGAAATATTTAGTATACTGACACAACAACAACCCAAACATGGCGATCGCGATTTTAGGGGAAGGGAACACTTTTCACGTGAACTTTTATTCACGATAAGGGTGAATATTTGAACTTTGAACTCAAATGGGTATGTGTTAGAGTTGTCCGATTCAGCTCAACTTTTCACCATATAAGCTTTACATCAATTGCCACTTTACATCAAAATAAATTTTTGAATGACGACACTCTAGTGTACATATCCACTCATTTACTGCAACAACAGCATAACTCGAAAAAATATGTGTACAAAATCTCATACAATTATCTTGTACAATTATCTTGAACTCTTGAGAGAAAATGAAAATTTTCTTAGTCCTTTAAATATAATCTATTATATACATATTTCGAAGCATATGTGACGCGCAAAATAGAAAGGGACCTAAGTAAGGGTAAAAACCGGTTTTGTTCAGGAGAACCATTCTTTGGTGTACCATTACTGAGCGTGTTGGTATTGGTCTCATTTGAAAGCGACACATCTCATGACGTCAGGAACGTGTTGGTCAACCTTGAAACGCGCGTAGGTCGTCCCTATCTCTTGTTTTGTGTAGTTGGTTTTTACTGTTTTCTACCTATCGCGCTGTTTCCATGAGTTTGATATCAATTTTGCTCGCGTTTTTTCGAATCCAGGTTTATTTTCTGAAATTATTAATTGTGAATTATAAATAAATACTCATTTATAATTCTTTTAAATCGTGAATATCACTCTGTAAGTACGAAATTTTTTTCACATAACCTCAGAATCGTCGACTTCAATTTCATAAAACGCACATATCTCTGGGAGGGAACACTTTTGGGGCATGGGATCGGTCTCATTCGATGCTCAGATGTTGTCCACATCAAAAAAAAAAGTGAAAATTGATTTTTTTCCCCTTAGGTCCCTTTCTCTATGCGCTGTCACATATGGGTAAATACATATGTAAAATAACGTTTTTATATTTCAATAAACTGCAGAAAAAAATAAATTTTCCGCCTGACTTCGTTTGCTGAAATATGTTTGAATATTAAACGACATCATTATTTAAACTTGCATCAATAATTTATGTATGCCGTATGTCTAAGTGTGTCGTTAATATACAGATAGATATTTGCAAACCCACAGATGCATACTACTGCTCGAATATGCCAACGTCACTTAGACTTTGTGTCACACTGCACCAGATACAAAGGATACACACTTACATAAGTAGGAAAATATATTTACAAATGCAGAAAATGCGAATAGTGAAATTGTAGTGATTAACTAGTGACATTGTGAGTAGTACTACTGACCAGGTGTACCCCAGCCAATGTAATTATCTATTGACATTTAACATTAGCTTGTCATTGAAAATCCACCACTAGACTGTAGCAATACTGACTAAGTAGTTCTTTTGGGACCACATGGAGACATTGGCAGCAATGATTCACTAGTAAATTTTAGGGGCTCTAGTCTACAATATCGATATTTCCTCGCTCGATGTCAATAGTAAAATTGTAGTGATTTACTAGTTACATTGTCAATAGTACAACTGAATAGGTGTACCGCAGCCAATGTAATTGCCTATTGACATATAACATAGGGTTGTCATTGAAAATCTACCAGTAGACTTTAGCACTATTCTTTTACGGCCATATGGATATATTTGAACTAAAGAATCACTAGTACATTTTAGTGACCCTCGTCTACAATTTTATAAGGGTTGGGCCAACAAACTTAAATACATACATACCTACATACATATGTACGTAAGTTTTTAACATTATTGCATAGCATAATAAAAAAGAAAAACAAACTATTGACGCGTTCATTGGCAATATCAACAGAAATACATTAGAACTATTGTCTCTAACGTATCTCTACACGCGCATAAAAGGAAAATTGTCGACATTTCAACTAGTGCAATTGTCGCTAGAGAAAATAGTGTTGACATAGAGACATATGGCACTAGGCTGGCTAGAGGGTAGAGACACAAATGTACATACGTGTACAATGTACATACATACATAGATATTTAGTGCTGGCAATTTTTACCACTTTCGATTACTCAATTACATACATATTAGTATTAAATTCATTTTATTCCGGAATTCGGTACTATTTTATACTTTTAACTGATTTTTCTATGCGTTGCAACCGAAGTAAACACTGAAAATGCAAAGCTTAGAAGTTTTTACTTAATATAGAATTTCAAATTGAGAATACCCAGTAAAAAAAAATTAAGTAATTTTTAAGGAACTACATTTTCATTGCTTCTAAAGCATCTACATATGTATATGAAGAATAAGCAGGTAATTAGTAGAAAAGCCAATAAAAGTATATATTTGTCATGTACAAATTTGTAATTACGTTATTGTTTTAGAAAATACCATAAATGCTTTTTTAAAAATCGATTTTTTAAAGAAATTTAAATTTGTGTTATTTTTTTGTGCAAGTGCTAACTCTGAAATTTGGCAGCTGTCACATACATATATTTAATCCGATTATTACGAGTAAAAATGGAGCGCATTGCCAAAGAACAACTCGCTATAATTGTGAAAACATATAACAAAAATTTCGAAAGTTATGGCCTTAGCAAACTTCGAGGAATTTTCAATCGAGAAACTGCACCTAATGAACCATTCGAAGAGCGGTAAAAAAACTTGAAAAAGCTGATTCGTTTATGGACACTAATACTGCTGTGCGACCAAGATACAGGTCGGTCTTTTGTAAACATTGCTGTTGCCTTATTATTTTTTTTTTTGCATATGAGGCCGAAATTGCAGTGATTGTGAACGACATTCGTTCCAGGAGCATGATAACGGAGTTCTTGTGTCCTCAACTGGATGGCATGGGTCTGTACAACATGTGCTTTCAGAAAGACTGCAATGATTTCCAGCACAAATTCCCCCTTATGACGTCGTCGACGTCACATCAAGACGGCAGTAAATATTGTCACTTGCCTACTCTTATTGACAATCTCTTACTAATCTCTAAGGCTTTATAAATTAATTAAGCATATTAATAGCAGTCAATTGTTGTCGACAAAGAGTAGATAGACAAGTGCCAGTTTTTACTGCCGTCTTGATGTGACGTCGACGACGCCATTCGTAATAAGGCGGATTATCTCAAGGAATTCTGATGTCAACCTGAGGCTACCAAGAAGATTATGCGAGAACGCCGTACGATTTTTTTATTTTTATTTTTTTTTTATTCTTATTTTTAAAGAGAAGTAACACTCGGGCAATGAATGCCTACTACTATTACTAGGTATTACATTCTTTAGGAAAGGGATGGTGATAGAGAAGACAGTTGGTGAAGGAAGAGATAGGCGAATGCTTTATTCTTTTACAACTCTGATTTTTGTACGATTTTATTGAAGGCAGTGTTGCAGCGCCTCTGGTGTCAATGAGGCGTATTAAATTTTTGAAGCTATGTTTAGTAGCCATTTTATAGGTTATTTTACTTTGCCGATAATTCTGATACATAATACCAACGAAGGATGATGTTACATTAGGATTAGTATCCGCTGAAGCTGGCGTAGTTCAGTGTCTATGCCTTCATTCACTTGAACTTTCCAACAACAACTGGTACGAGTACAAAGCGACACTAATGCGCGTCAGAAAAATGTATTTAATGACTGTCGGAGACCGGGCTCAAACCCTGGACCTTCGGTTTTGTAGTCAACGTGTTAACTACTTCAGCCAACGCCACCCTCTTCTATTTACAGTTTTGTGAAATCCCAAGTTTATGCGAATACACCAAAAAAATCCGAGATGCAACGCTTTTTCGGTGAGATGCTGCACATTTCTGTCAAAAAGTCGTGGACAATTTCATGAAGAGACGTAATGGCCTGTCATCATATCGTTTAAATTCTCATAAAAATAAACAAGTTGGGAAATTGTAAAATTTTTACCCTTTTTCCCAAAAGAAAATATTACGCCAACAATTAAATTATTCTTAGCGTCGCTTACGATTCGGAACTGGAAGAAGGAACTGGAAAAAGGAAATTCTTGCAATGACAAGCCTATGTAAAAATAATTAGATATGATCCAAATTTTTACTACTTCCCGATCGCAAATTCTACATTTTCATGAATTCTTTTTTAACACTGCGTGTATTTATCGTTTGGTTCACTGATGTATTTTCAAGTACATAAACATACAAAAATAAAGTATTTTTCCATTTATTTTTACTTATAAGAATACAACAAAAAGAAATATGCGCTTTTGATTATTGATTAACAGTGAAAACATAGTGACAATTTTTAGTCGTAAAGTCTGATGTTAGATAAAATCTGAAATTTTACTAGACAACCCAGCGAATTATGTCTATGAAATTTCTTCAGAAATTTACCATAACATTCAACACTTTTTCAGTATTCCGTTTCCTTTCGATTGGAATCAGAAAACTCCATTCGTTTTTTGTAAATATTTCATCATACTTTTCTGCTCATTTTCATTCCCTGGTAAAGTTTTTGGTACGATTTTTTTTACAAGTATCCTAAACTCAATGGCGCGTAGTCATAGTCCAAACAAAGTAGACTTTAAGAAATTACAACCAGTATTTTGTATGGTAATACTGGTTTTAACTTCTTAAAGTGTACTTTGTTTTGACTATGACTACGCGCCAAAAGGTTTTACAATAAATGTTCGCTGGATAATTGAAAATAGAACAACTACTCTTAATAAACACCAGTGATCGGCAACTATTCATTTTTTTCGCTATTCTTACTGACTCATGCAATTTTAAATATAAATGAATAGACATCATTTAAACTCAACTACTCTGATTAACGCATACTCACGATGTCATTGATTTATAAGTATAGATTGAAATAAATATGAATGCAACGTCGACATCATACCACACTCACACTCATAAATCACCTCAGTTTGATTTCTAATTTCAGGAAAATACTTATACTACTCACATTGATTCAGTTCACTCAACTCTTGAATGTATGTATGTTTATTTAAAAGTTTAGTCATTAAGAGTCCAACCTTAATTAGAGCGCCAAGCGCTATGTTAGCAGCAGGGTACGTATTTTCAGTACATTCAAATAATATTTTATGCCTATAAATGTACTGAAAATGCTGCTAACGCAACGCCTGACGATCTAATTAAGGTTGGACTATAAACAGTTTGCAAGTAGTATACAATAGTAGTAAATAGGTTTGTTTTTCAATTGCTGCAAAAAATAAAAAACAAAAGAAAGCAACAGAGAAACACATTACCTTATAATGAGAACTTTAATGCTCGTATGCGAAGTTCTCATTATGAATCATACTTATTTTGCATCGTCCATAGGTATTGAGTAGACTTGAGTCCAACAGCTATTTTGAACTAAAATGAGCTGTTGGACACAAGTTCGGTCAAAAGCGTCAATGTAAATTAAATGGGTTTGAAACAACTTTAGTTCAAAAAGAGCTGTTGGACACAACTCTAGTATTGAGTTAAGGAGAGTCGTTATAACAACATCATAAATGTTGTTAAGTATGAGTTCGATGCGCACTTCAAACTTTCGAGTGAATATGATTCATAGGCAACATTGCAATAAATATGAGTGTGCATAAGTACAAAAAATTAAAAGTCATGATTCAACTCTACTCACTTTTTCACTGCTCATTGCTGTTCTCTGATACCCACTATACAAATCTTTTGAAACACTATGAATCCACTAATGTACATATGTATGCATGTATGTACAAGTATGTAGCAAAGGCGAATTGAACAGAAAATGAAATGAAAGACAGGAAAAGTATCATAATGTGACACTACTACCGTTTCAAACAAGACTTACATCAATGTGTCGGTGAATAAAGGGAAAAGTTTTTGTTGCCATCTTCTGGGTGTCATTGTTGTTTTAAATCAACCTACTTTTCTAATATTATTTTTCTTATATTTTTTTTGTTTGATTATACATATTTACGTCGCACCAGCAAGTAATTATTTGCATTCAATTATATGGCCAGTATATAAAAAAAAACATTTACATATGCATATGTAAGTGGTTTGCATATAAGAATGTTATTGCTTAGTTAGATGGGGAAGGATATATCATTTTAAATAGCTGAAAATTTAGTTTCAAAACGCTATTCTGACACTATTAAAAAGCATTTCACATCTATAAAATGTGCTTTGTTGTATGGTTTCCTTCCTTCCTTCTTTTAAAATATATGTAGTTTATAGAACATTTTAAAGATTTTCATCACTTTTTATTTGCAAATTTTATTCATGTAATTATGTACATTAGCTTTTTGAGAAAAGGACACACACAGACACACAGTCACACACACACCTACACCCACACCTACACAACTACAGTTCCCTTTCAATATTGACCTCTATTTATGGCAAACGATTATGCCATGGCATTTGAAATTTTTGCGGAAAGTGGTCTTTTCAAATATGTACATATGCTGAAAAGGCAAAAAAGTGGGTCAAATTGGAAACTAACACGGCACAGTAGGACAGAATAAAAGTTTTATTGACAAGACAAGTGTTCGAATTTGAGTTTTAAAGGAAATCACACAGGAGCAGGGAAACAAGAAATATAAATTAAAAATTTTCAAATAATGCTACATTGGCAAGGTGCCCTTCTTTGGCTAGATATATAGCCAGTTCAACGATGTCGAAAGAAATGTTCGTTCGACAACTGAAAACAACAGCAAAATGCTCATATTTGTTGCGGATAAGATCAATTATACTGAACATTTGGTTAAAAAAGGGTTGCGAGGGGTAGTGGGGGTGGGTGTGGCTATACAGACTTCGGAAATAGCGTTACGTACGAGGGTGGATCAATTAGTACGTGACTTTTTGAATGAAACACAGTTTTTTTTTTCAAAACAAAAATTTATTTTTCAACATAATCTCCAACGTTTCTCCAGTTTTTGTATCCCTTCCTAAAAAAATATAATTTTTCGAGGTCCGTAAAATAGGCCTTTGTATGTGGAATGATTTGTTGTTTGAGTCAAATCTCTTTCTGACTAGCCATTTCTTCAAGTTTGGGAATAAGAAATAGTTACTCGGGGCTTAATCTAAAGAATAGAGCGGATGAGGGAGCAAGTCATAGACCAATTCATGGATTTTCGCCATGGAAACTGCACATACAAACGCGGCAACCATCTGCAGACAACTTTCTTAAACCCAGCTGCTGCTCATTTAAAATCGAAACCACACCGCCATATGAAATGCCTATGGCATCAACAATCTCACACACTTTTACTCTTCGATCGGTCAACACCATACCGTGGATTTTTTCGAAATTTTCCGGTGTACTGACCTCAATTGTCTGTCCAGAACGTTCAGCCTTATTTGTAATTGTGCGACCACAACGAAAGTCAGTAAACCACTTTTTACCATTGAAATCGATGTTGCAGAGTACCCATAATATTCATCAATCAAGCTTTTCCTTGGTTTGATGGACGGTTTTTTTCCGAAAAAAAAAAATGTTTTTATGAGCACTCGAAATTCACTTTTTTCCATTTTTCGAATAATACACGAGGTTGTATGTTTTTAACAGCTGTTAAACGCAAAGTAAATGACGACAGTTGCTCAAAATTTTACTGTAGTCTATTAACAGGTGGTACTTGATGAGAACAGTGTTCCATTCCATATAACTACGAGGGAAGTTAGAAAAGTCACGGACTTATTGATCCGCCCTCGTAATATGTGAGGGATAATAAAGCAGTTTACTTTTATTCCGTTGGAGGAAACCAAGGAAAATCTTCTGCAAATTCATTCAAAAACAACTGAAACCAGAGGGAGTTCAGTTCAAAAATGTAGCTAATGAATTAATGAAGGCAGAATGTACTTATTTCACACCTGAAATTTTTCTGTCTTATATAGAGTCGGAATTTATCTTACAAATAAGAAACTTGACGTGATATTAATCAGGAATAATTTCGTAATCGAGCTTAAGTTCAGTATTTTACATTCCTATATCTATGGAAATAAGGAAAAAGTGCTTAAGTCATATTTGACTGTTTTGCAGGAGAGCACTTTTAAGCGTTCAAATCAATTTTCAAAAATTTATTTCTCTTATAGTTAATTTGGGAAATTCTCTGTTAACCTTTATTTTTAACCGGCTTCAAAACAAAAGGAGGAGGTTAACAATTCGTCTCAATTTTTTTTTTTTTTAGGTTTGTATCTTCATAACTCAGTACATTTTAGACCGATTGTAAAACATTCTTTGTTGTCTGAGAGAGAGGGTATAGCTTCCCATTGGTCCCATTGTAAAAAAATGGGCAGGGACACTCCCACACTTTTTTAAAATATAATTTTATGATATTCTACTTATTTGATTGCTGCCGAACCTATAAGACAACTTTGATTCTTGTAATTACACAATTTGAAAATTAGAAAAATGGGCGGAGTCACGCCCATTAAAATTTAATACTATATTTCACCGATTTTTACGAAACGGCACACACCCTAAGCTTAAATAAAGGCACAATCTTGTCTTTAAAAAAGTGGGCGGGGCATGCCTATTAAATTTTAGTATAATATTTCACGTGCTTGTACTTAACCAATATTTACGAAACTTGGCACACACCTTAAACTCTTAAAAATACATAATCTTGTTTTAAAAAAAGTGAGCGTAGCCACGCCAAATAACATTTAATTCTATATTACACGTGCTTTTACTTAATCGATTTTTACGAAACTTGGCACCCACACTGAGAACACATGCATGTGTTCTGTGCACCCAGGTCTATCTACTCGGGCAGATATTGTTGTTAACATCAGCTATTTAGCATGCATTTTTAATGAAATAGAATATGAGAAATGGTTAAAGTATTCATTTTCTGTTTTTCCATTTTTAGACGTGTGTTTGATATGTTGAAATAAACGATAAATAGTGAACGTAATTTTGTCATAGAAATTTTCAATTTTTTGAATTGATGATAACGTTGGCATCAAAATTATGTTGACACTAAAATGACGGTAATGTTGACGACGAGAACTGCAATAGGGTTGAATAATTAATTTAATAAAAGTTTCTTTCGCACTATTCATAAAGTTCATTAAATTTTTTATTGCCTTAATTAATTCACGTATTATTAATTTCTTTACATAAGCATATTTAATGAATATTTTAATTGATTTTACAAAATGTTAATAGGAATTTAAAAATTATGCATTTCATTTTGTCTTTGCGAAGTTCAGAAAAATTAAGTTAATTTTCAGCACATTTTATTTCTCTTTATGATTATATGACATCATTTAATTTCTTTTTATTCCGTATATGAGTGATAGATATTTTTATTTATTTTGTACACAGGGAATCTGATGATACGATTTTTTTTAACAAAATTATGTTTGAAACTGATTTTAAGTTTTATTATTTTCTTTATTTGTGTTCATGAATTTATAGTGAATTATTTTAATAGATAAAGAAAAAAATTTATTTTTCATTCTATTGAACTTCTACGAATTTTGATTTTTTGTCTTACTTCTGTAAAAATATTAAATCATTTTTTGAATTTATTTATTGAATCAAAAACTAATTTTTTCCTGTGTACTTATTTCCCATAAATCTTAAACGAACACTTTGTAACAATCATTAAAAACTAAATAAAAAAATAAAGTTTTCTACTTTCGTTAATGTCTGTTTTCGTAAATATTTTTGGTCATGTAAAAATTCCCAAATGTGTAACGAAAGCCAAAAGTAAATAAACGAAAGGATAAAGTAACAAACTGAATGAAATGGTTGCCCAACCCGTCTGACTGGCTGCCAAACAAGCCTTCACAAGCTTTCAAACATTTCAGGAGACACAAAGTCACACATACTTTTCCTCTATTTTTTTTTCTTATTCAAATAGGCGAAACACAAAATAACAAATAGGAAAATATAAACAAATAAATGATAATAGAAGAGGAAGGACGCTGTATAATAATATTAAATTGAACTTAAGAAAACATAGAAAGGACGTATACAGAACTTTAAGGGAGTTAGTTAATTAAAGGAATTTTTTAAAGGAATTAAAACGCAAAGAAAGTGAAACAATTATGAATGAAATTCAGCGAGAAAATTTTTCCCCGGGAACAATAGGGGGAAACAAATTCTAATTGGAAAAAGGACCGGGATTGATCCTTAGCGATACCAGCAGATGAGAAGATAACCTGTAAGTATGACAGCCTAGTTCGTGGTGCCTGTATCGAATGACTCCCACACAGATTTAACAAATTTTAGCAATCTACACATTTCTACTCTCGATACAAGTCCAAGACTACGAAAAGTGTGAGTGCGGCTTAGAGCCGGACAGTGACACACACAGTAGATGTTTCATTGTTTCAATTTCCTCTGGTTCCTTACATTTCCTGCAGGTACCGTCAAGTATTCCTCCTATTTTGACAACATACGAAGCCGTGCAGCAGTGTCCAGTTAATACCCCCTCTAGAAGTTTGCAGTTCCTTCTAGTTAATGATAAAAGGAATTTAGTCGATTTGGGATCATAGGAGCTCCACATGATTCTTAGAAGTTTTGCAAGTTTTCGTCACACGCCAACATTTCTTTTGGCCAGTGTATCGGCCATTTCATTTCCCTCAATTCCCATGTGTTCCCGGACCCATAATATATATACTTGTCTACCAGCACATAACATATTTAGGGCCTTCCTACACATGAGCACAACCGAGGAGTAATTGCAGTCAGCTGAAATTGCTTTAATAGCTGCTTGACTGTCTATATACAAATTTACATGCGCATTCATAGTTAGCGGGGTGAAGGCTAACTCTGCTGCCATTTTTACTGCACAGATTTCCGCCTGGAAGATGGTACAGTGATCAGGAAGTTTATAAGATTCCTCTATAACGAGCTCCCTACATCCATCTTTGAACCATCAGTGAAAAAGTTGAAACCAGAACCACTATGGTTAAGACTTTCCACATAGCCTTCTTCACTTATAGTGATCTGTGGTTTGTCAAAAAAAAGTTCATCACTAGAATGATGTAGTCTGAGGTACACTCCATGTCTTCAAGCAATTTACTGTGACCAAATGATCTGTCCTGTTGTCCTGAGTCGGATAACGGATTTGCATGCCGCGTTCGCTGCAGCTAGTTTTATTGGTTTAAGTTCCAATATAACGTCTAAAGCTGCAGTAGGTGTGCTTTTTAAAGCTCCAGTGATGCAGAGCTCTGCTAGTCTCTGGATACTTTCTAACTTTTTCAGGTATTCTTTTGACTCAGCCGCCCTCCACCATACAACTTACCCAAAATCTATTCTGAGTTCAGTACAACAACATCTTTTTGTAAATTTACTGACTACCAGCTGACTGAAATAAAGTCAACTTTAAGTTAGTTGAAAAGTAGTGCATATTGTGTGTGTTATCAAACATTTCATAACTTAAAGAATGGGTCCCAAGATGTTTCTCACTTAAATGTTGTAAAATAGTAAATCGATACGGTTCGGTAGATTTCGAAAATATAATTTTCCTTAAACCATTGTTGTTAAACAAGTTTCAAGTTCAAAATCTAACTAAGCAGCTGTTAAACTCAAAAACAAACGTCGATTGCTAACAAATTTGACTAAAATTGGGTGATTCGGGTCCAAAGATATCGTTGAAGAAAAAATTTCTAAAAAATCATTTATTTCTAATAACTTCAAAAGTTTTCCTCAAATCGATTTTATGTATTGACTGAATTTTATAGACTTTAAAAGTGTATCCGATTACGAAAATTTTTAACAAAATCTTTAAATTGCGCGAGAGATATCGTTGTCGAAAATATGCGAAAAATGTATTTGTATTTTTTAATTATTATTTTTCGAACTGTATTTGTTTCTATATTCTTATGAATTGAATAGGCTAAAGTTCGTAACGCTTTTTAAGCCAAATTACATGTGATAATTATTAATGAACAAATAACATCAAAGTTAGTTGTAAATATTCTGACAACAACACATAGTTGAACGGAACAGCCAGCCGTTTTCGAAGGCCACTAAACCTTCCTCATCAGCGTTCTTCTGTGTTTTGGTCCACTGTGTGTGGTGTCAGTTGATGTAGATGTCTGCCTTATATACGTAACTTTATTGCAAATGGAATATGTGAATTGGTTTGATTCATTGCATTTCAATTTGCTAATGTGTTAAGTAATGTATACGCAAGTTACCATCTATATATATATACCATCTTCTATATATATTACCATCTTCTATATATATTACAACAGTCTTACCATTGTCGTTTTGTTCCTTACTAACTATACACATGTTTGTTAATTTGCTTATTTTTGTTCTACTTAAGACAAACTTTTTTGGTTTGTTACTATTAAGTATATTTTTTGTTTTTAATTTTTGCCACAAGCCAATGACTATTAATTAGTTAATTTAATTATTATTTTTCGAACTGTATTTGTTTCTATATTCTTATGAATTGAATAGGCTAAAGTTCGTAACGCTTTTTAAGCCAAATTACATGTGATAATTATTAATGAACAAATAACATCAAAGTTAGTTGTAAATATTCTGACAACTAACTTTGATGTTATTTGTTCATTAATAATTATCACATGTAATTTGGCTTAAAAAGCGTTACGAACTTTAGCCTATTCAATTCATAAGTATTTGTATTTTATTACTCCGTAATTTCTTGTCAAATCTATTTTCGGTGCACAAAATTTTTGCACCTAAAAATTGACGGAAAGCTTAAGGGGGATGCACTGCGAGTTCAACCACTTCTCATATATTTTTTCAATTGTGTTTAATCGAATTAATAGATTTTTTTCTCTTGTGCTACATATGTATCTATACAAGTAATTAATTAATTGCTGTAGCTTTAGGAGCGATACGCATTAGAAAAGCACATACAACAAATTCTTATTACACTAACCCAATTAATAATTTTTATTGTTACTCATGCTCAAACAAACATTCTTAACAAAAATGTTGTCGATATTTTCCTTAATGCAGTAATTGTTTTTTTTCCTGTTGTTGTTATTGCTATCGTAATCCAATTTAAACGTAAATTTCAATTATTTTATAGTCTTGTTGCTCGTTTTTATGGAATTTTATATATTTTTCATACACGCATGTGCCAAAAATATGTGGTGGGCAACAAACAACAAAACGGCAACCAAAGCCAGCAGGAAGCAGCAAGTGAAAATATGAAGAAGAAAAAAATTAAAAAATTTTTCTCATTCTTTTAACCACAAGTTTAAGGACACAATTATCGAATTAATTTAAAATTTTTTTTGCACTTAACATTTTGTTTTTTATCTTCACTTTATTAATTTTATCAGCAAATTTTCACTTCTGTTTCATAATTATTTATTTTACTTAATGTTAGCAAATTAATTAAAATTTTCATTTACAATTTTCTAGATATTTTTTTTATTTTTCTCAGACTTTCTTCAATACTTGCAATATTCATAAGTTTTTTCGGTATTTTAAGGTATTTTTGCCAACTTGCATCAATCGCACCGTTTGAACCCCCAAATAATACTAAACAAAACATTTGTGCAACAACATGAAATATGTTGTGCCTCAAACTTTTTCTTTCAGCTAATAAGGTTGCCAGATGTTTTCATTTTTGGTGGGAATTGAGTTTCCTTTTTCAAATTGTTAGAAACGTTTTTTTTTTGATGCCAATTGATTTGAAAAATTTTATTAATCGAATAATTCATACATATCGCTCGTTTACTAAAACAACGTCATAACTCAAAAAATAAAATTTTTTAGTTAACGATGCAGAATTTATTCTCATATCGTTATTCATATTGTGTAAAAGTTTCATGCTACTGATTGATCACGTTTTTTTTCCCTTTTTGGTCCTTTTAAAACAAATCATACTCATCTCCGAGAAATTCACTTTTTTGTCCCCTGGTATCCTTCTCCACTGAATCTGTTTCCTCCAGTCTGAACGCAGAGTACATGGATAGTTTTTGAACCATGAGATCAGGTGGCAGCCAGCCCATCATTATAAAGAGTGCTTTTTATGTGGCGATGCGCGGTGCACCTCTAATGATCAAGGCGGATGTGCGCAGGCTTTGTCTAGTGCACCATAAGCTTAAAAGTTTAATATATTTTTAAATAATCAAAATTAGTAACAATAAAAAAAATAACTAAAAATGCCTCTAAACCCTCTTGAAATTTTGGGATCAGCAAATTTATTTAAGAAAATATAACACAGTCCATTATTGAGACTTCCTTAGATATTGGACTAATATTCTATATAATATTCGGCTACGAAGCCTTCTTCTGGTGGGGTATCTTACAGTATTCTGCCGCTAGATTAGGGTGAATTGACAGTAGCCTTAACCATAGCTCACTTGGGTCCTTTAGTATATCCCATTGTAATACCAGGTATTTAGATTACCAATTTGTGCTAAATATCTGGGCTATCTTTATTCTCCAGTCAACCAGTTTCTTTAAAAAAATCAGGAATCTAATGTTAATCAATATGACTGAGACAGGCTTTATCTGTAAGTATTTTTTATCAATTATTTTACGTCTTAAGTCTGCATACCTGGGCCAGTGTTGGAGTTGATGTTAGGTGGTTTCTCCCTCTTATCCATCCCGACAACTTCTGCAAAAGTCGTTTTGAGACAGTCGAAGCCCTTAACCGTGTGCTTCGGATAGCCAGTGACAGGTAGTTATCACTGCGAAGTTTCGTATTTTTTCGGGCTAGATTTTTCTGGTCTCTCATTGTTTATTCGCAATTTGTTAAAGTTTGTGTGAAATTTTTCCCTTTTTTTGAAAGCGAAGTAACACTCAGGCAATGAATGCCTATAAAGGGCCACTCAGACTATTATACTTTGTATTAATACATGTCAAAAATTCAAATAATACGTGCAAGTGCGATATTGTGAATGCAAAATGTCATAACGAATGGTAAATAATACGATAAAAATTTGACATCCCATAATACTTGACCATTTTTTGAAAATTTTCTAAACGATAATACTTTTCATCTGATCAGGGTTGCATTATTACAAAATCCAAACTAACAAGCCGTCTGTTTCGACGCCGATGCCGTGCCGTCGTTTATGTTATATGTCTTTGTATTAAAACGGATATAAATATTGAATGTGCTTATCGTATTGAATAATTTTTCGTGTAAGACATGTCTGAAAGTTAACGAAACTATCGTATTTTCTTTTTATTTATCTTATTTAAATCAACTACTTTAACCGCCGTCTATTTTCAGAGGCCGGCACGACCACAGCGTACATGAAACTGCTTTACCGCCGGAAGTCAAAGATTAATGTAGGCATGTTAATCCTCAACAGCTGTTTGCTTTATACTTGTGTTTTTAATGTAATATGAGGTGTGATGGTGTGAACATAAAATGTCAATTTACGTTAGATATTTTGATAGTCGAAACAAATGTGTTTAGATTTCTTTTTCGTAAAGTGTGATGAAAGTCTTTATACATGTATAATAGTCTGAGTGGCCCTTTACTATTACTAGGTGTTACCTTCTTTAAAAAAGGGACAGTGATAGAGAAGACAGATGGTGAAGGAAGAGATAGGGGAATGCTTCATTCTTTTACAACTCTGATTATTTGTACGATTTTATTGAAGGCAGTGTTGCAGCGCCTCTGGTGTCAATGAGGCGTATTAAATTTCCGAAGTTGTGTTTAGTAGCCATTTTATTTGTTATTTTACTTCGCCGCCACACAATACCGGCGAACGAGGACGCTCTGATGTTACATTAGGATTAGTATCCGTAGTTCAGTGACCAGTGTCTATGCCTTTATCACTTGAACTTTGCTGCAACAACTGACACAAAGGGACACTAATGCACATAAGAAAAATTAGTGATATTGTTATGTAATGACTTTGTCGAAAACCGGGTTCGAACCCAGGACCTTCGTTTGTGTAGTCAACTTGCGAACTTCTTCAGCCAACGCCACGCCCCTTTGAGAGTGATTTCAATACTCCAGATTGTCACAATGATTTCATGAGCGGTGGTGGCTCCAGCAAGAGCATCAATGCTCAATGGAAATTGAAATATATTTTAACATAAATGGTGACCCTCTAATGAATAAAATTTTTTATCATTGGCAATATGTATTATAGAAATAGTCTTCTAAATATCACCCTCAAGTTTTTTTTCACCTCACAAAAAACAAATAAAAAATATTAGAGTTCTGGCAACCTTGCTGCGAAGCAACCCCTAATCTTCAAATTAATAGTTTTTCTCTCACTAATATTGAGCAGTCGCTTTCTTTCCCATTCGCTGTATATATATTTTTTTTTTGAGAGTTCTCATTATTTTCCCTCTAAAAGATGTTATGACGTCATGTGCTGCGTGGTCCTTTACTCTAAATACGTCATCAATTCATTTTCTCGGAGAATGTGATGTCAAGTGATTTGTTGTTGTTCTTCTTATTTGCAAACATTCTTATATATTTTTAACAATAGTTTCTCGCTACTCGTTTACACAACAAGTAGCAGTTGTATGTTTTCTTTTAGGGGTTTTTTTACACACAATTTTAAAAATAACAACACAACATATTGAAGACTTAATTTATACCATATTTGGCTGCTGGTACTACCTACTGGTATCAGAGATGGAAACTGGGTACTAATGCAATTTTAAATTTTGAAGATAAATATAGAAAGGAAAATCTTTTTTTTATCTAGTACCATAAAGGAACTGTTCAAATAAAATTCAATCGTATTGGTTTCAGTTTGAAATAGTTTTAGTGAATCTATCAAAACTTACTGTTTCGAAAAAATTTAATCACATCGGCAACGTGCTTCTGCGTAAAAAATGATGGTGGGCTGGAGATTTACATATTTACATTCTTTTTTTTTTTTTTGCCTGTAATCGAAGGATATGAACGTGTTGTATCACAAATGCGTTTTCGACTACATAGAAAATGCTTCAATAGACATTCCTCGAGGACTGGCCACCAATATTTTGACTACCAAAATATATACCAAACGCATACATACACATTTTTTGGAAGTTTACTTTGCTCGGATGTTGCCATAGCGAGCCCTAACCGCCAAAAAAAAAAATAGCTTAACCGACACATTTTTTGGACCTCGTTTAAATTTTTATCGTTGATAACTTTTTGTCGCTGCTATTCATTTCATCTTAAATATTCTTTTTCATATGCAACATGTACAGGCTACAGGGCTTCGTCTACTCTGTAATTCGAAACGAAAGCAAATTCTTTCGAATTTGCATATTATTAACACATAAATTCGAAAGAGTTTTCTTTACCTTCCAATTACAAATGAAGATAAATATTTCATATCACTCCTGATCAGTGTTGCCGTTTGAAAAAAAAATTTCCGACCAAAATTTTCCCAAAATCCGACCAAAATCGCCTGCTTCCGACCAAATTTGAAAATTTAATTAATAATTGTGTTTTTTGATGTAAATTTTATTTAATATTTAAGTAAAATAAAAATTTCAGATATAACATATCAGTGTTGGTATCTCTATGAAGAGCAAATGGACAATGAGCTGTTGCGAAAAGGGTAAAAAGAGCAAAAAAATAAGAAAAAGAGGGTAAAGAAGCACAAAATTTTTTTTTTTTAATTTTAATACATTAAGCCACTTAAAAAAGGAGAGTTTGGAGTATAAACATCATAATATAATTTTAAGTTTTTGCCTCAAAATATTTAATACATATATGAAATATATGAAATTAAAAACTGCTTGAAATTTTCTTGTGTTATTTTTATTAAATTAATTTTTTTTTGACATTTCACTCAAATTGCCTTAAAAAGTCAAAGGGGCTTCATGAAACAAGTCTCGCATATTTCCCCAATTGCACAAATGACAATTTTAAAAGTTCTCATGAAAACCCTTATAAATTTCTCAAAATGTTAGTAGTTATATGATCGGTGTTAGTTATTTGGTAGGTGAAGCTTAGGCTTAGATTAAGATACATATGTATGTATGTTACTGAAAAATATTTTAAGCATACAAAAGCATTAAAAGCATCACTTTTTTCCTTAAGTAACTTAAAAGTTTTTGTTTTTGCGATATTCACACTTATTCCAGTTGCCAACATTGGCAGCACGTCAATACGATACCAAAAAATTGGGACTTGGCTACCCGTTGTCTAAAACAACTGACAACCTCATGCTGTCAATTGATCTACTATCAATAAATTATTATGCAGAGAATTATGTGGTACTTCTGATTTCTATTTTGCAAGAAGTATTTTAATTTTTTAATCCCAATTATGAAACGTTTTCTAAATTGTTTTCAACATAGTTTCCGTTATTGTCATTAAAAATAATTTAAGAAGGCTCAGTAAAAAGATGCTGCTATTAGTTCTTAAAAGTACATTAGGTTTGTAAATTAAAAATATTTTTATTTTACAAAAAAGCACCAAAAGCACTGTGAGAAATTGTTAAAAAGCACTGTAAATACCCGCTTTTTAAAAAAGGGTATTAACCAAAATTTCGCGTTTATGAAGAGGCAAAAAGCACCAAAAAATACCCGAAATGCACCAAAATACCATCACTGTAACATATTATTATATTATATATTATTGTTTATTATATTATATATTATTGGTAAATGGCAAACAGTGTGAAAAAAATATTTTTAAGATAAAATATATGAGATTTTAAATAAATTACGCGAAGAGAAAAATAGTTTGTGATTAGAGACAAAAACCGACCAAAATTTAATTGGTCCGACCATCCGACCAAATTAAATATTTTAAATTTTTTCCGACCAAATTTGGTCGGATCCGACCAAAACGGCAACACTGCTCCTGATTCCTCCGGGAGGTTGTAAAGCGACTTATTATAACTACTCGTAACTCAAGTATACGGATTTCATGGCCACTTATACAAATTAAGCTTATTTTTTTTTGCAATCTGGAGATTTTTGGGAAGAAGACATTCTAACAATTAAGTAAAAATTTAAATGATAAAAATTAATAGTTAAGTTTGTGTTGGCGGCTGAAATAAAAACTTTCTACTACATACATATACATATATAAACTCTTTAATTAAAATGTGGGTACTATATAGACATCAGAGAACAGCAATGAGTAGTAAACTAGGGTTGAACTCGTTCACTAATTAATTTTTGCCATAAAACTATGATCAAACCCATTTAAATTACATGGGTTTGATAATAGGTTTGTGGCAAAAATTAACTAGTGAACGAGTTCGACCCAAGTCTAATGAGTAGTGAAAAAGTGAGTAGAGTGGAATCATGACTTTTAATTTCTTGTACTTATGCGCACTCATACTTATTGCAATGTTGTCTATGAATCATATTCACTCGAAAGTTTGAAGTGCGCATCGAACTCATACTTAGCAACATTTATGACATTGTTGTTTTCAACTCTCCATAACTCTATGGACGATGCAAATTAAGTATGATTCACAATGCGAACTTCGCATACGAACATTAAAGTTCTCATTATGAGGTTATGTGTTTCTCTGGTGTTTTTTTGTTTGTTTTTTTTAACGAATTGAAAAACAATGCTATTTACTACTATTGTATACTACTTGCAAACTGTTTAATGACTAAACTTTTAAATAAACATACCTGCATGAGTTGAGTTAGCTGAATCAATGTGAGTAGTATAAGAATTTTCCTAAAATTAGAAATCAAACTGAGTTGATTTATGGGTGTGAGTGTGCTATGACTATGATGTCGACGTTGCATTCATATTTATTTCAATCTATACTTATAAATCAATGTCATCGTGAGTATGCGTAAATCAGGGGGCAAATCACGGCATTCGATACGACTCGTAATTTAAAAATATTTCAATAGAGTTTATATGGAAATATTTTTAAATGACGAGTCGTATCGAATGCCGTGATTTGCCCCCAGAGTAGTTAAGTTTAAATGATGTCTACTCACTTGTATTTAAAATTGCATTAGTCAGTATGAATAGCGAAAAAACGATTCATTGCCGATCCCTGATATACATATGCATACATATATACATACATACATACACATATATGTATGTATGTATGGGCAAAAAGGTTATAATTTTAGTCAATATTAACTTGGCACGGTTTTCATTACTTCTATATTTGCTTTCCTTCGAAAAAAAATCCCTATGGACGATAAACTGGCACACATGTCAAATATTTTCATAGAAAAGCCACTACAAAAACTACTATTGTTTTTCCAAGTGACGTCACAACACACACTCACACACACACACACACACACACACACACACATAAATTTGCTCTTTTTGTATTTTGTATTTGGGTTTTTCTTTATTGTCTCTATTAGTTTGTCGAGTATTAGTTTTATTACGTTTTTTCCAAATGCTGTTTGCTCTTCAATCGTCGCTGACAATCTGCTTCAGTTTTATTAAAGATGATGGGTATGGTATGGTCATAAAAAATATTTCATTAAATTTTTATATCAAATGTAATAAAAGCTCAAAATGTTGCTGGAACATAAAAAAATGCTTAAAATTTAAGTTCTCGATATTTATAATTTGTTTTAGTTGGTCCAGTACTTAAATTAAATGAATGACCTTCAAAAAGTCAACAGTTTTGGGCAGAGGAAAATAAGCATTTGTTGTGTTTTAGTAGGGAATTATAAAAAGATTGAAGAAGAAGGAAATCTTGTTTGTGTTAAATTATTCATAGTAATTAAAAATTTTCCATTTTTTAACGCTACCATAAAATCGAGCCATAACCGCCAAAATAGCTTGAGCGACACATTTTTCGGACTTTGTTTTTTCGACGAAAATCGACTATTTGTGATCGCAAATAATAAATTTTGGTAACAAAATGAAGTTCGAAAATTTTGTCGCTTAAGCTATTTTGGCGGTTATGGCTCGAAACAAATCCCAAATGAAATAACTTCCAAGAAAAATATGAAATAACTCCCAATGATTTTTCCATACAAAATTGGATAATTAAATAAGTCCCAATGCATTGGGAATTATTTAATTTTTTCTTGTTGGGACTTATTTCATATGAAATAAGTCCGAAATGAAATAACTTCCAACAAAAATTCTGTTGGAACTTATTTCATTTTCTTCTGCCATTGGAAATTATTTCATTTCTCGATTGGGAGTTATTTAATTTTTGATTACGAGTTATTTCATTTTTTGTTTGGAAGTTATTTAATTTGTGTTTTGGGTGGTATTTCATTTATCTTATTATTGCTTTTTTCAATAGTATTGTTATAAGTTCGGCTGAGGGCCGGCTATGCAAGAAACCTTTAGAAAGCCGCACCGTGTCGGGAAGGAAATCCCAAAGCCCGGCCGAAGGGCGGATATTTTTGATTCCTATAACTAGTAGGCAGCGCTGTCAACTTGATATTTTTTGTGCTTTCGGCACGGCTCAAAGATTTTCTCCACTATGTTATGTCCCTACTATAGGTTTCTAGATTAGCCGGCCTTCGGGCGGACTTAGGGATTTTCTCTACCATGGTATTTCCCGACACGGCGCGGCTAACTAATAAGGTTTCTTGCGCTGCTATCTTCGGGTAGTCTGAAGGAAATATTTAGTAAGCAGAGCTGTTATGCGAAACAACAAAGAGGAAAAAGTCCCCGAGGCGGGCCGAAGGCTTAGTATCCAAGAAACCTTTAGTAGGCAGGGATTTTTCGGGAAATACCAGGGTGGAAAAAATTCCTAAGTCCGACCGAAGGCCGGCTATGTAAAAAAACTGTAGTAGCGGATGCCGTGTCGGGGAACACTATGATGGAGAAAATTCTTGATACTGGCCTAAGGCCGTCTATGCACAAAATCTTCAGTTGGCAGTGTCTTTATGCGTATTTTCATGACAAGAGCAATGCCGCTGATGTAAAATAACCTTAGATAGAGATGCAGGTTATGGAGAAAATTTAAATTCTACTTATCCCGCTAATTACGTGTTGTTTTCCTTTTTCTTGTATATATTTGTTTTGGGAGTTATTTAATTTTTCTTAGGACTTATTTCATTAAAGGCTACTTTATTTTTATTGTGACTAATTCCACTGGGACTTATAAAGGTACGGCCAGACTTGTGAAATATCTGACCAAAAACATGAAATTTTTGATTGTCGTAAATTTGACCATAAAATATTTTTTATTTATTTAATTTTTTGCTGTTAATCGTACTTTTTACCAAAGAGAATCTGTAATTATTTGTAATTTTTCATTTATAGTTGTTATAGAATTAAATTTTGAATGTCGCGTTCCGCTTTTTCCTAATAAACGCCTCGAAGTCTCAGAGCATATGTGTGCCAGATGTAAACTTGAGCTTGGCTGTTGTAAAGCTTTAGCTATTGGGCTAGTGCCGTCACCTTATTATTGCACCATCGCATTCATAAAGTGAATAACACACTCATCAAGGAATGTGTACATACAAATTAAGTTGCCATAATAAAATAAAAAAATCCCGGGAATTCGCGCACAAATTTCCGGGAAATTTTTTTCCCGGAAAATGTGCGGGATCCCGGGAAAATTTTCCCGTATGAAAAACACTAATTAGGACTTATTTCATTGGGAGTTATTTCATTTGGAACTTTTTTAAGAAGTAAAAAATAATTGGAATTAATTACTGAGAAAGTACTTTTTCTCTACTTCCAAACTATCAATACCAAAGTGCGCATTTTGAACGTTTCAGGAAGTGGTTATCAACACCACCCAAGTAATTAATTAAGAAGATATTTCTTAATATTTTTAGGCAAATTAATTCATTGCCATGAAGTTTTCAAAAAGCATGTGGACTGCGTTTTAAGCTCTATAAAAAATTTAAGAACTTTATTATTCGACATATTGGCATAAGTTTATTTTAATTTGAAATTTATTTGCTGGTAGTTCAGCGATGTCTATATGCATTTCATTGTTGCTGCAACAAATCGTTAGTAGGCTTCAACCACACATTTTGTACAGACTATCAAAAACTATTTGAGAATTCACAAATAATAATATTTTTGAAAATCACAAAAGAAAAATAAGCGTAGTAAGCCTTTCCATGGGTGGTGGTGAAATTTTTCTAGCCCTGTGAAAGTAATAAAATATTCACCCCTATTGTGAATATTTATTTCCTTGAAATATTTCCATTTTCCCTAAAGTTGCAATCGTGAATTATTTGCATGTGAAAAATCTTGCAAGTTCTGAAAAAATATGGCATCGCCGATTTTTATTCCCGTTAGTTTTTCCCCAAAAATTATGTGTATTTTTTCACAAAAGTTTTGTTTGGGAATAAGAAAAAAGAAGCACAATTTCGTCTCTTTATTTTTTGCAATAGAATAAGATAAATCGGAGCAAAATGTTATTAATTTTGCTGAATAGTAACAATTTTTTATTCAGCAATTCACAATAGCATGTTCGCCTCGCAACAGTCGTTTATTTTATTCCCTAACGAAATACTTGGGAGTACTTTGAATTTTTATATCGTGCCATAACCACCAAAAAAGCTCAAGCGACATAATTTTTGAACTTAATTTTTTTTTTAGGAAAATCGGTTATTAGCGATATTAACTAATCGATGAATAAAACGAAGTTAAAAAAATATGACGCTTAAGCTTTTTGCCGGTTATGGCTCGATATTACTTTGAAATACATACATAAATAAATATTTTACAAAATATAATAGAGAATAAATTGGATAAATTTATTTCCCAATAATAACACGAGCATCAACATTGAGTTTTTTTTTTCAGAATATGAATACGTTATTTTTCTGCACATAACTTTATAAATTAAAAAAAGGAAATGATGAAAATTCTTTAGTTTTTCTTTATGCTGTGTTCATTCATCCGTCAGATACTTCATATTTTTTTTTTTTCATTATTATTATCATTTATGGTAATATGAAGCATATTATATTCCACACAATTATGGTCTGTCACTCACGTAACATTTCATTTAAAAGTGCTTTAGGAACTCTATATGCATAAATAAAATAAAAATGCCAGAAATTATTATGCATATTTTATTAATGAGCAGTCATTTATTATACTGTATTTTTTTTTTGTTCCATCAATTGATTTTATTAGAGGAGTTTATATTTTAAGGCTGGAATGCATGAATATCATAAATTTTCTTAAGTGAAATTTTAAAAATAGTAAAAAGCTTTGGCGTACTAAAACCAGAAATCTAAGGACAAATGATTGACAAATTTTGTATGAGTTTTGTTTTTGTAATTACCTTTTTTTTCCATATAAAATTCGTCTACGCTCAGCGTTGCGTTTTATAAAATGAGGCTATAAATGGTTCTAATCATATCTGATCGATAGCTTCCAATTATTGAAAAAGAGGTATTGAAAAATCTATAAAATTTGTGTACAAAATGGAAATAATGATCATACCCATTGGCGTAGCCAGAAATGTTTTCAAGGGGGGATTTGGATGACTGGTGACTTTCATGCCTTATATTAAATAAATAATTACATGAAGTTTTTAAAAATTCAAGGGGGCTAACAGCAATCATTGGGGAGCATTGTCCTCCCCAGAATGGCCTTTCTACGCCTATGATGATATCACTTTTTATATTTGAAAATCGTTTAAATTTTAAGTTCAATTTTCAAGCAAGCATTAAAAAATTAATGCTTTATATAACAGAGGGAGAAAAATTCATATAATAAACATTTTTTTGCGAATTTATAGGGAAGCTCCACTTTATCTAGTATGTTATACTTTTTTATTTGTTATCAAAAATTTAAGGCTTCCATATAAGAGCACAAAAAATTATTATTATTTTTTTGTTCAACGCCTAATTACGAATTTGATGATAATTTTATTTTTATGACCATTTCATACTCGTAGTAAAAGTAATTTTTTTTTAAACCGAAACATATTAGATAATTGATTGCAGATAAAACATTTTATATATAGCTTTTTCCCCCAGTGTCTGGTTTTATATACATTAGTTATAAATAATGCATAAATCTTTCTTATCTTTATGATCTAATATTATTGCATATCAATTTAAATTTTTTTCTTATTTATTATTATAAAAATGCCATAATATGTGAGAAAAACATTAGGCATTTTGTGGCATCGCAATAGTGTGCAGTAATAACATTCTGTGGCACTGCCTTGCCAACAAAAAAAAAACATAATGTGAACGGCATTGCACACATTTTGAAACTGACACCACAAAATGACAACAAATTAAATGCTTGAAAATTTAAGTTTTATTAATAATGCCCAATATTTGACTTCCCAGTTATATGTCATTAAGATAATTGCCACTTAAATTTAATTGACACTTAAATGTAGCTTCCTTTTTTCAGTGGTTAATTAAAGTTATTATTAAATTACGTTGAAAGTACGGCATCTCTACAAAATTTCCCAGTATTATTTAAGGCTTTTTAAACAACAGCTGCTTATTATAAATAAAAAGGTTATGTTATCAAAATGAAGAAAACTAAAATTGCATGAAAACACATTTTATGAAACAAAAAGTGCATCAGAATTAATTTTTTATTTATATTTCCATGATATGAAACTATATATTGTATATGTTATATTAAACGAAATTCTTTTTAATACGACCACAAGATGTTCATGTACATGTTTTCAATAAATACTCACAAGCACAATAACATATCGAGCCATAACCGCTAAAATAGCTTAAGCGACACATTTTTTGGTCTTCGTTTTTTTTTACGAAAATCGACTATTTACGATCGCAAATAATCGATTTTGGTCAAAAAATGAAGTTCGAAAATTATGTCGCTTAAGCTATTTTGGCGGTTATGGCACGATATGGTATGCTCGTAAAACTTAATTGTGATTTAAGTATACAAGGTTTGGCATTTAAATGTCTCTCAACTTTGTACTGAAAAAATGAATTCGGTACTTAAGTGGCACTTAAAGATAAATGACACTTAATTGAGAAGTAAATTTTTGGGCCTAAGTCTACTATTACTATTATTATTAAGTCGTAAAAACAGTAAAATATAATTTTATTTTTTTTTTTAAATAAACATGAATTTTGTTAACATTTGCTACGAAATATAATTGTATACTTTTTGACAATTTTTAAAAATTTGCACAAAATTCCGCAAATAATTTAAAAAAATGTAACCCGTTTGTAGTAATTTTCCATTTAATTATTAAATGAACTCTCAAATAAAAATGAGGTTAACGATGTTTTTTTTTTTATACATAATTAATATAACAGTAATAAAATTAAGAAATCGACAAAAAGGAGAAACAATCGTCAAAACGAAAAAAAGTCGAAAAAATAATTTCCTATCCAAAAAAGCACCAAAATAAAAAAGTTGTCCACAAATGGGAAAAAGCGAACAAAAACATTTTTAAAAAATGAGGGCCTTAGTTTGTAAAACGCAATGATAAGCGTTAAAAATTTTTCTATTATGTATTTTGTTTTTGTAATATAATAGTTTTTTTTATTTTAAATTTGTCAACGCTTAGCGTTGCGTTTTACAAAATAAGGCCCTCAGTATTAAATCGCCATGTATGTTGTGCAGGGAGTTCTATTTAGGGCACTTAATCGGTTAAACGACAATTCAAAAAGTATCTTTTACAAACAATACATTTTTCCACAGTACCTTTCCAAAAAGTGCCTTTTTTTAAAATGTACTTTTAAACAAGTACGCCTCCAAAGAAACAAGAATAAGTACTTTTTTAATTAACCGGCTGTGAGAATTTAGTCTATAATTTTATATATTTTAATTTATAAAGTTTGTATTTGTTATTCGTCCGCTCTTACATTTCGTTAGCTGAAATGCAAAATCACGCAACTACATTTTTAAATTTTATGAGATACAAAAAACTGAACCAAATTATTCAAGTGGCTGAAATAAAGTTTCATATTTTTTATTTCAATGATAATGATTTTAAAATTTGGAGGGACATGTGTTTCGATCTAATAACCAACAATTAATTAAAAATGCGATTTGGAATTTTTTGTTAGTTACGTGGTTTTGCATTTCAGCTGACGATATACAAATTCTGATAATTCGGAAAATGATAAATTGTAATACAAAAATATTGTATGTAATGCCGAGTTTACATCAGGCATTTCATATGTTGTCATTGTGACAGGAAAGAGTCCCATCCCTAAATAATGGCAATACGGCATCATTGTCTACATCAGGAACTAATTTTGACATAATGACATTTAGTCTCGTATGCTTTATCATTGTAAGTATTTGTTTTTCGTATTGTTTGTTTATTAATATTTATACAAATGGATAATCGCAAAATTATTAAATTGACTAGTACCACTGTGTGTTTATCAATAATAAGAAAAATATTGAGAAAATCTAAAAAACGGCAAAGAAAATGGTGGAAATGACCAGGGCTTAATATGCGTGCCACCAAAGGATTCTATTGTACTCTACATTCCAGTTTACGGAAGCAGAATGCAAGTTGGTTTAAAAATTTCGTGTGCATGAAGACCTAACTCCACCGAAATTTCTGCTCTTTCTTGAATTTCTTTCCCTATAAATGCTACATATATATACATATTTTTCCATACATACGAACCACCACAAGCTGAATTAGCTGTGTCGTCATGTCATGCGTCCAGAGCGCTTGAATTTCTTTCACACTCTTCTATGATTTTCCACTTTCTTTTTCGTTTTCCAAACTTTTAAATTTTTATACCTGCACACATTTAAAATTCTTTCGGTATTTTTTCAATATCAAAATGTCAACACGCTGACATTTTCCCTTTGTGTTTCCAATATATATATATATATATATATATATATATATATATATATATATATATATATATATATATATATATATATATATATATATATGTATATATATATTAGATCCTTTAGTTCGTATAAGGAGCATAGGGCCTCAATGCAGCCAACTTATTCTCACAGCTGTTTACATCAAATGCCAAACAACGAAAAATATCGGCAATGACAAACGTTGCCACCAGTTCCCACTGTTATTTTTGCCATATTTGTCACAAAATGCCACAGTGTTTACTCGGCCTAACTCAATTTAAACCATGGAAAGATACACAATCTGTGTACAATTATCTTCAGTGATGGGGTACATTTTCACCTCAGTGTATTCGTCAATAAGCAGAATTGCCGCCTTTTGGGCGAATGATAATCCAAGAGTGATTGTCGAAAAACAAATGCACCCACAAAGAGTGACTGTTTGGTGCGGTTTATGGGCTGGCGGCATCATCGGGCCGTATTTGTTTCCAAAATGAGGCCGGTCAGGTAGTTACTGTGAATGGTTTTCGCTGTCGTGAGATGATAACGAACTTTTTATGGTCCGAATTGGAAGATATGGATATGGACGATATGTGGTTTCAACAGGACGGTGCCACTTGCCACACAGCTAAGGAAACACTGGCTATTTCGCGCGACAAATTCAATGGCCCTGTGATCTCACGTGGTGGCGATGTCGATTGGCCGCCAATATTATGTGATTCGACACCGTTGGACTTCTTTCTTTGGAGTTATTTGAAAGAAAAGGTGTACACCGATAAGCCAGCAACAATTCAAGAGCTAAATGGGATGAGATAATTCGGCACATTAACCGCATAGAATCTCAATTATGCCTCAGCGTCATCGAAAATTTGGACCATTTGGCCAATATTTTGTTCCATACAGAATTGAACCATATCATATTATCATAATAAAAAGAAATGACAATAATTTCCTAAATAATTTGTGTTTTATTCGAAATCAACATTGGCCCTTAAAATTTAACCACCCTTTAGTTTGAGATTTCGTTTATTTTTTTTTTTTGTAAAAAATAGAAAAAGGCTTAAATACGAGTGTTTAGCCGAAATTTAAGACCAAGGCACATAGAGCCCGTTGTACGTTGTACTTCGCCTTTTTCAACTGACATTAACGGAACGACGGAGAAGGTCAAAACAATGAGTAATTTGTTTACGGCAACATTTGAACAACTAGCTTCAATAGGTGTGTGCTCCATATTATTTATTAAAATTATTTTATTTTTTCTGCCACAAAACACTAAATTTAATCAGAACAAACCAAAACTCAAATTGCTCAAGCTATGTTAAAAATTGCCCAACTTTAGTTACTTTGCGTTCTCGGAGACGTACTGAATGTAGCAGAACTCATAATAAAACTCGCAGTTCAAATTCAACATGACGCATTCTATGCCACTTAGCCTGGAAAAGGCTAAACTGACTGTTTTCAATTAATTCAGCTTTCCAGAAAATCACTTTCCCTCAACTAATTAAGAACTCACGTTACAAGTTATTTTATTTATTTCCTTCTCGTAAGAGAATAATAAGATGAATTTATGCTTGTATTCCATACTTTAAGATTATTTGAACACTAATACGAGTATTATGAAGTGCGTATTCGCTAAATCAAAGCTTAACAAAAAGCTCTACATATTACAAACCTGTTTACCTGTAAGTTTTACATATTTCTTCCCCCCCCCCCCCCTTTGTGTGCGCCTAAATTAAGATATTTTAAACAATGGAATATTTTTTAACTTTTGCCTGCTTTTCAAATCATCAAAATAAATAATTAACTATTTAGCATTCCACTTAATGACTTGTTATCATAACACGAAACATTTAATTAAATTTTGTGTACAAATTGAATCATTAATTCAGGCCTGAATGTTAAACAATTTATCATAGAGCGAGTGATTTTGCTTATTACTAAAACTTTCTTCTATTTAAAAGTTTTACGAGTGTCTCTATTTTATTTGTTGTGCATGAAATGGGCAACAACAATATTTGTTCCTGCCTTTTGTAGCAGCTTCCTTCCATGAACCTTGACCTTTAAACATGCGCATGTCTTGAAAAATATAATAATAAAAAAAAAATTACGCAGGGAGTTTTAAAGTTTACAAATTTGGTGTTTTTGTTGTTGTTGTTCTTTTTAACTATGTATTTATTTAAAGTGTATTTATTTAAAGTGCAAAAATTCGCAATAAAACGCAAAAAAAAAATTATGGAATATTTGAACGATAAGAAAATTTATCAATTAATGGCGCTCATTATAAGTTGTTATCACGGTAAATTATATGTATATTGTATGAATTAAATTAAGAAAGATTGTTTTTCATTATTTTCGATTTGTGACAATTAATTGATTTTACTTTATTTTTATTTAAATGACTTTTGTTGTCCAACAAAGAACTAAATTGAATAAAAAAGTGTGAGCATAATTAATGTATTGAACTCTTATAGTATGTTTCCACCGACTTTAAATCAAGTAAGTTAAGTAAACCACTTCAAAGTGTTTCCACCGAGCTTGTGTTCGAATTTTCGTATTCAATTTATGCACGTACTTTATGAGGCGGGCGCAGCAGCTGTAATATGAATTTTATTCACATGTGGTTGACATTTAAAATTGAGTAAATATTCCTTAATGTAATTTTTTTTTCGAAATTGTCAATCACGATTGATAGATGATCCAGGGATGGAGTTTCTAATTTTAAAAGCAACACAGGGTTGCATACATAAATCGAGTTCGAAAAATATTATTTTCGACATTATTTCAAATAAATCAACCACTTTGAGGTGATTTATCCATATGCATAATGTGTGATAAATCATGTATAAATTAACATTAAAAAAATAAAATAATTGTTAATACAACATTATTATATGCTTTATCTGCTGCAAGGCTGTTAGAAGTCGTATAGGTATGACTGAGCATCTAAAGAATTTTTTGATATTTTTTTGTTCTAATGCAGGGGTGCCCAAAAGTTCCTTATGGATGAGTAAACACCAATACATTTAAAGAAAAACTAATTTTTATCTAATATTTCTTCCCAGTTGGCCATATCGTCGCAGGCGACATTGTTTTCGACGATTAATGTACGACAAGTCGCCTGTCGATCTTCAATAAAACTTTGTTGAGGACAATCTGAGCGACAGTGTCATACGTTTTGTCTTCAATAAGACTTTGTTGAGGACAATTTGAGCTACAGTTTCATAAGTTTTGTCTTCAGTAAAGCAGTGTTGACGACAATCTGAGTGGCCAACTGGGGCTGAGTGCTGCATGTGTGTATGTGTATTTCGTATTGCTAGTGCTGAGTGTATGGTGTGAGTATTGAAACACACAGCCTATAGTTAAGAGCATTTACAAACAAAAGCGTGCTTGGGCACCCTTGTTGTAATATATGTTATAATTCCCATTTGGTTGATATTCAAATTTATATAAAGAATCACCCTTATCTTGAATAAAAGGCGAACGTTGAACAAAAAATGGCAAACAAAATTAGAAAATAGTACGCTGACGCAACAACAACGCCACCATTGGCGATCACAGTTATAGGGCAAAGGGAACACTTTTCACGTGAACTTTTATTCGCGATAAGGGTGAATATAAATCAGTATGTTATGGAAATATGAAATACGTTGAATTCTATTGAAATGTTTAAGCTCGTTGTAGCAATAATAAAAGTAATTTATTAGGAACTATTGAAAAGAACAAAAAGGAAATTTTATTTCGCCAAAAGTTTGGTTTTCTACTTTTTTTTTATCACAGCACAGGAAATTTTACCCCTTTTTTTTGGAAATTATTTTTTTGTTTTTAATGTATCTAAAACATAACAAATTAAACTTCTCAGCTTACATTTTTCCGCCACGTTATTTTACCATTACGTTATAACAAATAGGGACTGTATGCAATGAATACAGTGCAAATTTTCGATCAAGGTTTCGGCAAAAAAGTTTGCTGAATTCATGTATTAGGTCGATTAAATCGAAATTATTGAAATGACCTTAAGGTAAACTTATAAACTAATAAAACTATAGTCTTTTTTTAATTTTGACTTAAAAAAAAATAATAGCAGATGATAACAATAACACCATCACAGTTCTCCAGCTCAACATATTATCTTACGAACTTAAAATATTTCAGCTGAAAATATTTAAATTTTTTTTTAAATAAGAACCTATTTTTCTAGCTAACTAAACGTGATAGCTTCATTCTTTTACAACTCTGCGTTTTTTTGCACGTTTTTTTAATAATGCTGCGTTGCAGCGCCTCTGGCGCCAATGAAGCATATTAAATTTTGAAACTGTGCTTAGTAGTCACTTTAATGGTTATTTTAGTTCGCCGACGATTATGCTACACAATCCAGACGATGTTAGTTCAGTGACCAGTGTCTATGCCTTCATCACTTGAACTTTTCTACAAAAACTGATGGAAGTGGACACTAATCCACATTAGAAAAATTACTGCCACCCTCATATATTATATATATTATTAATATTATTCAGAAATCGTCACGCGTGAAAGGACGTGAACGTGAGTGTAAAAAAGTTTTTTCATCGTGAGTGATAAAACCTTTAAGGACGTTAAGAGGGAAGCTTCCAAAGTTTTATTTCAAAAAAGTCCTTTCAATTAACTTGCCGTTGGACTGTAGTTAATTCTGACCACAAAATGGGTAAAATTTCCTATAGTGCAGCGTTTGAATTTAATTGAATTATTCTTCCGAATCCATATATCCAGCAAATAATTTCAAGCAGTCGTTACTGATGAAAAAACTAACAAACTTGTCTAAAAATAGGAGATGCATGAGAAACAAATTTAAATTATAAAATTATTTCTTTTTATTTATTTTTTGTTTGCTCATAAATTTGCTTATATGCTTTTGTACTTATGTATGTATGTATGTATGTATATTTAAATAATTTGTAGTTCATTGTGGCATTTATGCCATTTATCTAATCAAATCCAAACGTTTTCAATTAAGTTCAACTAATCAGTGGATAACAAAACTTTCTCAAAGTGAAAAAAAGTTTTGTTGTATTGTGGGTTGGGGAGTCAATGAGCATGTAAAAAGATTTCAGTTCTTTTGTTTGCGGGAAAGATATCTTTAGAATATATATTTTGTTTATGCATTTTTTGGTTTTTTTTTTTTTTTGATAGATAATACTTTAAGATGCAACAAAATATATGTACATAAATTCAAACGCTTGAAATAAATAAAAAATAAACTTTTGTATACATTTAGACATATTTGTAAACAATAAAAACCCCCATGAAGTCTAATGCATTAAACACATTGACGACAGCAGGCTACAGACTAAAAACTGCCAAAAAAAATTTAATACATTGTGTCACATTTTTTTCGACCAATTTCGCCAAATTGATTTTAAAAATTGCCAAAAGTCGCCGAAATCAATTTTTTGTAGTTTTCCTTAATTTCTATATGATAATAAATTTGTTTTTATATAGGACACTTTTTTTTAATAATAAACATTTTTATAAAATTAATTAATTAGTTAGTTATTAAAAAATCGTGTAAAAATTTAGCAGAAAATCGCCTAAAGTAGAAATAAAATCGCAAAAATTATTTCTTGTAAAATTTTTCTCATCCGAATTCAAAACGTTTTAATTACCTTAAGAGCTAATAAATCAGTCAAAGTTTAAACGCTGGTTTAGTTAAACTAAACTCAAATTTACATGTAGTTTAAACTCAACAGGAGTAAATCAGTGAACCATACCTTATGTGTAGTTTACAAAATAATATTGTGGCAGCACTAGAATAAATGTCAAAAAACAGCTGTTTTGCAGCAGGCTATAAATTCTTTGCACAATCAAAGAGGCAAAAAATGTAACAAATTTTAATTAAAGGTCGGTCGCCAAATTTTACAGAGAAAGTAATTATATTTATGCTTGGCGAAGTAGTAGAATAGAATAAAAAAATAATAGAGTGTAAGAAAACAGGTCGAACAAGATTTGAAGAAAAAGTATAGCCTTGGAAAAAAGTTGAGTGCTCTTTTAATGGAAAACATATGGTCTGTAAGTAACAAATCCATATGGCCTGTATTTGGAGTTTAAACGCCCAATTGTATGCGTTTATAGATGGTTTAAATAATGTATTGATTTATAGGTTTGCTAGTTTAAACACATTTTAAACCAAAAATAGAGATTAACTTGCCCTGATTTATTAGCCGTAATTAGTATAAGAAAAATCATCAAATCAAACTGTCTTAATTTCTTGCAGACTATAAACTAATTTTCCTGAATTACAAAAATGTTGAATTGAAGTTCAATTTTGTGAAAAAAAAAAATATTCATAAAAATCCCCAACAAATTTATTTATCGCCAGAAAATTCGCCATGACGAGAAATCGCCATATCCGACAACCCTATATACATATATATAATATTTAAATAACTAATTATATATTTATAAGTGTGAATTATTTGAAAGTGGCAACATTGAAATATGTATTTACACTTGAATATCAATCAGCTGCTTCGAACGCTGCTACGTAGCTACACGGCGACAATTGTTGCCAGCAGCATATGCAGTCGTGTAGTCATGTAGCCCGCTATCGTGAATGTGTTAAATACATAATATGCTCGTTCTGACAATGTTCCTCCTTCCGTGTATGAGATAAAATTGTTATTTATCATTCATATTTATTTTTCTTTTTCTTCCTGCGATGGAGAAAATTTATTAAGTGGCGATAAAGTTTATGATGTTTCCTTTTCTAAAAAAAGAAAAAATTCTCTTACATTAAACAGATATTATATGCTTATAAATTCTTTATTATTCCCTTCTAATGAATTTTCACTTCCAAATGGACATCAAAATTATTTTCTTTTCTTTGAAATAAAAAATAATTGCCAAAAAGCGTTTTCTACCGCAATATTAATAATAAAAGATTGTTTTTTTCTGAAATATGTGTAACAAAAAAATTAGCAACAGTTTATACACTACCGGCCCTATGTATAAGCAAAAATTGGCACGAAGTTAGCATAAGTGGCAAATTGGAACATGATCTTAATGAGCTTTGGCATAAAACTTCACATTAAAAATCATGCTAGGACTTACAGATGGGTAAAAATTAGTTAATGCGACCATTTCTAATGTCAAATTGTATGGAGGAACTCGTCAACACCTAATTCATATTCGTCACTTATGCTAACTTCATGCCAATTTTCGCTTATACATAGGGCCCTACGTAAACATACTACTAACTAAAGGGTGTTCCAATAAGACGCTTCATTTTAAATATTCCGCCAGTTTAACAGTTGTCATAACTCCAGCTGTAAATACTTGAAAGATGACAATTAAGACTTGAACCATTAATAAAAAAGGACCCATTGAAATAGTTAAAATTCACTACAAAGATTATGAAAATTTCGCGATCACCGTCCGTAAGATTAAAGCATTTTAGAGTCGTCGTGACTCTACTCGGCCAGAAATTGTGAAACTGGTGGACAAATTTGAGCTGTTGGGACAATTTACTGATGTCAAGAATAGTGTTGAGGAAAACCTAGGTTTTGTTGCTTTCTCACCAATATTTGGAATTGTGCATTCAGCAAACGACGCTACACCGTTACACGGGCTTCAGCGGTCTAATCCTAATGCAACATCAGAGCCCCCTCCTTCGTCGGTATTGTGTAGCAGACTCATCGGTGGAGTAAAATAATCAATAAAATGGCTACTGAACACATCTTTGAAAACTTAATACGCCTCATTGACACCAGAGGCGCTGCAACACTGCATTATTAAAAACGTGCAAAAAGCAGAGTTGTAAAAAATAATGAAGCTTTCCTCTATCTCTTCCTTCGCCACAAAAAATTAAAAAAAAACTTTGCATAAAGGTCTAAGTGTTAAGACTTTTAAAGTTCAGTTAACACAAGAACTCAGGCCTACTGAAAGTTTCTCAACTCCGTAATTTTTTGCTTTACACTTTTCTTTCGAGCTACGTGAAAGTTCATGTGTTTGCGAATGGCCAAGATTCGATTCAAGGACTGGAACATGGATACCGTGAAGTTATCCACGATATGCAGTCACATATGAGCGAATTTTTTATTGAAAACTTCATGAAAAGTATATGGTCCTACGAGCATAGCCGGCGGGCATGCAGGTCATGTTGCTTTTCATTATTAATGGCATGCGTAGAAATTAAAATGTCACTCCCGACATGCGCAATGCGTAAAATGTGTTCTTTGATTCATGCTTTTTACTCAATGGTATTTTCGATAAGCCAAATTGACGCATTTGGAATAAGGAATCAACAATTTGGAGTAACGAAAGTCTTTCATTCCCCCCCCCCCCACCCCACATTCCAACAAATCGATCTTATGGTCTTCATATTTTTTAAAGAGGCCTGAAAGAATTCTAGCGTCAATAGTAATTGGTGTAAACTCATAATAATCCATTATTTAAGGCCCAAATGAAAGGGATCTTTAACGAAAATAATTTTTCCCACCAGCTTAATTTTGCCAACGTCTGATTATGATTAAGAAAATTGGCCACTAACATTCAGTATAATATGATTTAATCCTTTCTCTAAGTTTTTGGCGAGATATGGCTGCACATATTTGAAAAAGCTCTAATATGATCATTAGATGCTCGAAATCTAATCAGAGATGTATTCCTTAAGGCCGTGATGCACTATCATACAAAGTCGTGCGATTTACGAAAAAATACAACCTTGGTGTGATGAATTGTTATTGTCTTTTGAAAATTTTCATAAACTCCATCATACCAGGGTTGTACTTTTTCGTAGATCGCATGACTTTGTATATGACAGTGTATCACGGCCTTTAAAAACACCGAATAATTGGTCTTAAATTTTTCTGAAAATCCTTTTTAAGATTGACCTTCAAATTACTACTTACACTTCTGAGCTCTCAGTATTTTTATTATTTATTCCTACCGCCTATACTGTGGATCTTCTTAATACCAAAGATTGCAACAGAATTAATTATTACCCTCAGTATTTTATTTTTAGTTCATACCAAACTGTGATTGTAAAAGTTAATTTTAGTTTGACGTAAACCGGTTTTAAACAGAATGTTTTATTTAACTTTAACGATCGTTTATGAATACCAGTGTTATTCCTTACGTCACAGAACTATTTAATCTTAAGTATGTGAGAGAAAAAGCTGAAAATTTTTTATAAAATATTTCACATACAAAATATGAAATATTTATTATTGTGTGATTAATGTCAATCAAGAGACTGCTGCCCATCGCCAATTGTGCAAAGGCATATTATTTAACCCTTTTACTTGTTTCAGTTTTAAAACAAACTAAGTAAACAAAGTTACTAATTAAATAAAATGTTTTTCAATTAATTTTCAATTTCACGTTAATTATCACTTTGCGTTTCCATAGTCATTTTTATGTAATATAAAATAGGAAAATATATATATGTATATATATACAAATATGTTTGTAACAACAAACAAATTGTGAGTTTAATACAATAACCGACCAACTTAATTCCATCATGTTAAACATTCAGTGAACCTTGTATCCACATTAAAAAAAATCAGTTTGCTCTATTAGCAAACAATAAGCAATGTCTATCTCATTGTAAAAATTCGCTCAAACAAAAAAAAAAATGAATTTGTAAAAAAAAATATAAAAGTCATCCATCATACCGGATTGTTTCAATGGTCACTCCGAGAAATTTATTCGTTTTCTTAATGTCTTGGTTCAGTGTCCTGAACGTTTGAGAGATTAGAGAGCTCAAAAAATAAATAAAATTTAATTGCTGTGAGTAGAATTCAGTTGATAAAACTGGAGTACATAAAAATAATGAGTGTGCGTGTAAAATGGAAAAATAGAAGATGTAATAATACGCTGAGCTCCAGCCGGAATATCAAACAGCTGCGAGCAAAAAGTATAAACATGTTTACTGAGTTTCTAGGGAATCGCTAGTTGTGCCACAGCCATTCGAATTCAGAAAACTCTTCTACTTATCGAATAAGTACTGAGAAGTGTGCTGAGACACAGTCATCTTTTTCTATAGGAAAAGTGTGCTGTGATTCAGTAGAATCTTTCTATAAAAAAAGTGTGCTGTTACACAGTCGAATTTTTCTATAAAAAAAAGAGTGCTGTGACACTGTCGAATTTTTCTATAAAAAAAGTGTGCTGTGACACAGTCCACTTTTTCTATAAAAAAAGTGTGCTGTGACACAGTCCACTTTTTCTATAAAAAAAGTGTGCTGTGACACAGTCGACTTTTTCTATAAAAAAAGTGTGCTGTGACACAGTCGACTTTTTCTATAAAAAAAAGTGTGCTGTGACACAGTCGACTTTTTCTATAAAAAAAAGTGTGCTGTGACACAGTCGAGTTTTTCTATATAAAAAAAGTGTGCTGTGACTCAGTCGACTTTTTCTATAAAAAAAAAGTGTGCTGTGACACAGTCGACTTTTTATATAAAAAAAGTGTGCTGTGACACAGTCGACTTTTTCTATAAAAAAAGTGTGCTGTGACACAGTCGACTTTTTCTATAAAAAAAAGTGTGCTGTGACACAGTCGACTTTTTCTATAAAAAAAGTGTGCTGTGACACAGTCGACTTTTTCTATAAAAAAAATGTGCTGTGACACAGTCGACTTTTTCTATAAAAAAAATGTGCTGTGACACAGTAGACTTTTTCTATAAAAAAAGTGTGCTGTGACACAGTCGACTTTTTCTATAAAAAAAGTGTGCTGTGACACAGTCGACTTTTTCTATAAAAAAAGTGTGCTGTGACACAGTCGACTTTTTCTATAAAAAAAGTGTGCTGTGACACAGTCGACTTTTTCTATAAAAAAAGTGTGCTGTGACACAGTCGACTTTTTCTATAAAAAAAGTGTGCTGTGACACTGTCGAATTTTGATATAAAAAAAGTGTGCTGTGACAGTAGATTTTTCTATAAAAAAGTGTGCTGTGATTCAGTAGACTTTTTCTATAAAAGGTGTGCTGTGACACAGTAGATTTTTCTATAAAAAAAAGTGTGCTGTTACACAGTCGAATCTTTCTATAAAAAAAGTGTGCTGTGACACAGTCGAATTTTTCTATAAAAAAGTGTGCTGTGACACAGTCGAATTTCTCTATAAAAAAAGTGTGCTGTGACACAGTAGATTTTTCTATAAAAAAGTGTTCTGTGATTCAGTAGACTTTTTCTATAAAAAAAAGTGTGCTGTGACACAGTAGATTTTTCTATAAAAAAAGTGTGCAGTTACACAGTCGAATCTTTCTATAAAAAAACTGTGCTGTGACACAGTCGACTTTTTCTATAAAAAAAGTGTGCTGTGACACAGTCGACTTTTTCTATAAAAAAAAGTGTGCTGTGACACAGTCGACTTTTTCTATAAAAAAAAGTGTGCTGTGACACAGTCGACTTTTTCTATAAAAAAAGTGTGCTGTGATTCAGTAGACTTTTTCTATAAAAAAGTGTGCTGTGATTCAGTAGACTTTTTCTATAAAAAAAGTGTGCTGTGACACAGTAGATTTTTCTATAAAAAAAGTGTGCTGTTACACAGTCGAATTTTTCTATAAAAAAGTGTGCTGTGACACCGTCGAATTTTTCTATAAAAAAAGTGTGCTGTGACACAGTAGATATTTCTATAAAAAAGTGTTCTGTGATTCAGTAGACTTTTTCTATAAAAAAAGTGTGCTGTGACACAGTAGATTTTTCTATAAGAAAAAGTGTGCAGTTACACAGTCGAATCTTTCTATAAAAAAAGTGTGCTGTGACACAGTCGAATTTTTCTATATAAAAAGTGTGCTGTGACACAGTCGAATTTTTCTATAAAAAAAGTGTGCTGTGACACACTCAACTTAATATATTTTTTTTATGTAAAGTTGCACACATCTTTAGAAAATACACTGTATGAACACAAGTTTTTTTTTTAAATAACTTTTTGGCAGTAAAAGTAAAACCAAAATTACTTCACAAATTTACTTTTTCAAGAGTGATTCATGAGTGAAAGCTGCTCACCTTCGCATCGCTGCGAATTACATGAAAATTACAAGTCAATCAAAAAAGTGCGTTGATTCGACACCTGTAGCATCTCTCGAGGTGATGGGGAATGTTTTTTTTTTTGTTGAGTGGTTAAAGTTCATTTAGACTGATTTTGGCAGAAAGTAGTGGAAAGTCAACAAGTTTATAGAATATAGACATATATACATATCGCTCATTTACTTCAATAGTGGCATAACTCAAAAAATGGGGTTTTTGAGTTAATAATGCAAAAAGATTCGGCATTTTGTATTTTGTCTTGTGTAAAAATTTCATACAAATAGCTTGTACCATCACCTCCTGAGAGAAGATTTTTTTTTCATATCTCCATGGAGTTGTATGCAAATTGAAAACTTGAAACGCGTTTTCTGCAAAACTAGTTTTTTTCGAGTTGTGCCACTATTGAAGCAAATGAGCGATATGTAACTGCAAAATCTAAATAATGTTTTTTTTTGTTTATTTAAGCAATTTAAACTTACATGTCATTGGGCAGAAACAATTTAACAGCTGCCGTAAATAAGAGAAAATATGTACATATGTGAAATTTTTCTTTGACAGCTCTTCTTTTGCACTAGACTTATTTTTATATCTTGGGATAGATTAAATTAATTATTTGTATATGAAATATTTAAATTACTTATGTCTAGGAAAATTTTCTTTTCGGGTGAAATAAAAATAACATTATGGTGGTTATATTTTCTTTTTTTCCTTTTTGTTATTATTTCGCAAATTAGCTAAGAATCATGTGCTTTTCTTTTTAAGGGATTTTTCATCAACAGAAGCACTTAAATTTTTTTATTTAAATTTTCACTTTTTTGTTGTTGGTTTAAACGATTGAATAAATCCACAAATCTGATTTTTAGCTGCTTTCTTATTCACTTTTATATTAATATAAATTTTCTTTTTTTTTTTGTTTTTATCTTTTCAATGCTAAATTAATAGCGAAAAATTTTTTTCTGCAAAAATTTTATTTGTTGTATTTCAACACTTGCAACCGTTTGTTTATGTTTACCCGTTCGTTTGCGTTTTCACGTGCTCTCCGAAACCCAGCAGCTGAATGACTGACTGACTGATTGTTTTTATTAACGATGAAATTTTTTGACTCCAAGAGATGCATACATACAAACAAATCCAAATCCATATGAGCTCCCCAAAATCCAGCGTTGCCAATTTCTGTGTAATTATCCAAAAATATGGGACAAATAGTTTTTCTTTGACTATTTTCAGCTCAAAAATGTTTCTGTGTACATAATTTCTACTCAAAATTAAAATTTTTAATCTTAATGACTTTTCATGACTTTAAATTATCCCTCGTCCAGACTTGCAATTTTTGTTGCTGCAATTTTTTAAACTATTACTTTTAAATTTCATTAGTCCACATTATGAAATTCTTGTTTTGCAATTATGTGTAAAAAAAATTATATTACAACACAAAATTCCCTGAAAAATTTACAACTACATATATTTACTTTTTATTATATTTTGTGCTTTTCATACAACTGAGGAAAGAAAATAAAAAAAACGTCAAATAAAAAAGTTCGAATTTGAAAACAAATGAGAATTGCAAGGCACATGAAACTGTGTATCCCTCCCCAATCTTCTCACCTCTTTCACCAATAAACTCAAGAATTGCTGCAATAAAAATTGCAATTCTGGACAGCAACTTTATATGAAAAATGGAAAATTTTTATAACTCATCAGTACTTGTGATTATAAAAGAATTTTACTTCTGACAACATAAACATCCCAGTAAAAAAAGACACTCCAAAAAAGTCATGAAAAATGGTTAATAGTTACTTATTATAACAATTAGTTTCTTTTTATAGGAATTTAAACGTGAAATAGTATTTTCATGTAAAGTTAAGCAAATAACTTCAAAATTTTAGACCAAAATTAGTTCATAAGTTTCTTCAAAAAAATCGATTTTTCAAAAATTCTGGTGAGTAATTTCTAAAACTATTGAGGTATTACAAGGTTATGTATAACTAAAATAAACTTCTACTTGGTTTTCTGCTAACTATCGGCAAATTAAAAATATCGATTTTTTGGAAGCAATGAAAATGTACTTCCTTTAGAATGACTTCCAATTTTTTTTTACTGGGATGCTTTATAAATTACAGCAGGTATTTAGCTCTGGTAACACTGACCTCTCTAACGTTTTTTCTCTTATTGCTCTTCAACAACAACCAGTGTTGCCACCAAAGAGTCTAAACATAAGCAAAATTAGTACAAAACAAAATAAAATACAAAACCGGCTTCTGCAAACAATTTTTTTATTCTCATCAAAACTTGTGTATTTTTATTTTAATATTTTTATTAGGGTTCCGTACACCAAAGGTGAAATGGAACCCTATTGTTTTCGCTACGCTGTCCGTCTGGCCGTCTGGCCGTCTGTCCGTCTGTCCGTCCGTCCGTCTGTCCGTCTGTCCGTCACAGGGTATTTTCTTGAGAACCGTAAGAGCTACAGACCTGAAATTTGGACACAGTATGTAGACCTTTGGCCGCTACAACAACAAATACATGAGAATTGGAAATTAAAGGGTGTTCCAAAACGAGCAACGAAAAATGTTAAAATCCCATGTAATATACATACAATTATATGTATATACACTTGAAATTTATAAAGTTAGTGTATTTTTACACAGACTACAACAATTAACACCAAAATTTCAAAAAATTTAAATTAAAGGGTGTTCCATCAGTTAATGTAATTTCGACTATGTAATTTTGATAACTTGCTGTATCTTGGAAACCGTAAGAGCAAACTTCTTGAAATTTTCAAAACCGGTAAATCAAAAAAATCTCAAAATTATAAAATCGCCAAACCGAAAAAAATCGCCAAAATAAAAAAAAAAATCGCCAAAACGAAAAAAAGCACCAAATTAAAAAAAATTCTAAATCGAAAATAAATCGCAAAAAACCGGAAAAATCGCCAAAATGAAAAAATCGCCAAAATGAAAAAATCGCCAAAATGAAAAAAATCGCCAAAATGAAAAAATCGCCAAAATGAAAAAAAATTGCCAAAATAAAAAAAATCGCCAAAATGAAAAAAATCGCCAGAATGAAAAAAATTGCCAAAATTAAAAAAAATCGCCAAAACGAGAAAAAAGCGAAAAATAATAAAAAAAAATTATTTCAGCTGAAAAAACGTAAAAACAACACTATTAAAAAAAAAATGCTCAAAGCCAACGTACGGAACCCTTCGTGCGCGAGTCAAAGTCGCACTTTACTGAATTTATTAATTACTTCCCTTTTCACAATGTATGGTTAAGAGTTAACGTGATCTTTAACTGACAGTTCTTCATACAAAAGTTGCCGTTAAAGTCCCTGTTCGCTTTTAATTGTACATTGTGAAAAGGGCCGTTAACGTGATTTTCTAAAGAGCAAAAAATTAAACTAGAATTTAATTTTTTTTACTTTCATCAAAACGTTATTTATATATCAATATTTAATTTTTTTTTATTTAATTCGTGCCAACAATAAATACGAATTTAAAACTTAAATTGTTGTGGTTAAACACATCTAAATGCATTTCGTTGCTACTCGAGCAATTCATCAGTAGACCAGCAACGAAAAGTATCTAGATGTGCTTAACCAAGTATTCCTTTTGGAACGCGTTAATAAAATAAAAAAAAAATATTGAAATAAAAATAATATGTTTAATTTAATTTTTCGTCTCTTCTTTAGTTAATCACATTAATTAATAAAAATATTTCATTCCATAAGAATTGAAAATACTGAGCTCAAGCCCTATTAAAAAATTATTCCTGATATTAATTTAGTTGTGGAGAATAACCCCCGGTTTCTCTAAATGCGAACGATAGATTCGATCGAATGTTAATATTGGAAACAAAAATAAATTTCAGTTTTTTGTTTTTGTTTTTAATATAAATGTTCGATCGAATCTATCGTTCGCATTTAGAGAAACAGGCCCTAAGAAAGATTCTGTATAATATAGAAAACGGAAAAAATGTTTTTATTTTTACTAAACATATCGAGCCATATTTTTGATTTTTTCGTAAGCGACATGTTATCGAATTTTTTACAGAAATATAAATTTTGTGAGCCCATCCATAATTTAGAATTATTAAAATGCCAAAATTGTTGATAACTTTTAAGATACAGACTGTAAAATTTTATCATAAGCGACAATTTACGTACAAAAGATATTTGAATATTTAAAAAAAACTTCTGAAAACTTTAATTTTTGTCGTTTACGATAAAATCGAAGTAAAATGGGCCATATATCTTAAAAATCTGGTCATGGCTTTTGAGTTTTATTCACAATCACGCGAATGTGGCCTGGGGAGTTATTATGTAATCCGAATCGAACGGAAATCTGTTCGAATTGTAATGTTAATAACATACAATTTCGAACAGTTTTCTTTTCGAATCGAAATACATAATAACACCCCCAAGATGACGCATAATCCAAAGCGCTGCAGTCGGCTGATTTTTTTTCTTCAAGATATTGGGCCAGCTGTCAGCTCACTTGTTTTTTAGTCGAGCTTACTTGATAATTTTTTTTTCATAAACTGGTAGCTGTTGCCCATCCGGGGAATAATACTTGCTATCCACCGGGTTTCGTAAAACAACTTTTTTTTGAAGAATTAACGAGCAAAAAAATTTTTCATGAAAATCTGTTGCATCCCCGCTATCTATAGTTTTGTTTTATATTCCAGAAAATAAAATCTACAGTCTCTGAACATATTTATTATATCTTATACAAAACCTGCCTTTCTCTTATATAGAATCTATATTATAGATTGTAACATATATTGCTTATCAGGAAATCAGAATTCTAAGGCCAAACTGTAAATTTTATTTTTATGTTTTCCAATGTGCGAACAAAATTCTTACAATGAAATAAAATTAAAAACTAAGGTGCGTAGTCATAGTCTAAGGCGCGTAGTACACTTTAAGAAGTTAAAACCAGTATTACCATACAAAATACTGGTTTTAATTACTTAAAGTGTACTTTGTTTTGACTATGACTGCGCGCCTAAATCTATATAAGTATAGATACACTACCGATCAGATGATTAGAACTTAAATACATGTCTGATGCAAACAGTTTTGCATTAGTAATTAGTGGTTACGCTTTTTTGGACACATGAAACACCGATGTAAACCGGACCTTACTTCTGATAGAAACAATAAAATAAAATCCAGGAAATAATTTTTATTTTTGCAAAAAAAAAAAATTAAAATCAGAAAATAAGAATTGTTAATAATTATTTCTGATCAAATGTATAAAAATCAAAAAATAACCATAATTTCTGTTTAAAAAAATATAAATCAAAAATTTTAAAATAATTCGAGTCTTAAAAAATCTATTTGGAAACAACTAAATTGGTGTGATTGGCCACGTAGTCCGATGTTTCCTTCTTCTTGATTTTATTTCCTTAAAAAATTCAGTATAATTGTTATTTTCGGTCCGTGGTTTATTTTCTTTAGCAAAAAATGTTTCCTCTTTTTTTTAGAACAAATTCAAAAAGCTGGCAATACTGATGCCAATAACAGATGTGGGATTTGTTTTTATTTTTATTATTGGAAAAAATTCCTTTTAGTACACTTATCGATAATCGATAACTTAAAACTGGGAATGTGGTTTGTGGCTGAGCTAAGTTATTTAGTCAGGCCAAAATACAAAATTTATCTGTTTGTTTAGATAAATTATTTATTTCAGTTACATGGTTGCCACACTCTAATTTTATTTAGTTAATGTTGGCATTCAGAAAAAAATATGAATATTAATCTGTAAAATGTACTGAATACGGGTGAATTACGATGAGGAATTATAGGAGACTCATTATGGAGAAATTTTTCAATTTATTATTTCAATTATTTATGAAATTTATTATTATGAGGTTCTTTTAGCAATAGCTTTTATTATCTTCTGCATATTTGCTCTTGAATATTAAGCTATGTGTTTATTCCAGCAATGAAGATTAAATTATATATTATACATAGACGAGAGAGAATATGAAGTGACTGACGATATATGTTTCTGTCAAGAGCTATACAATTTCTTGCAATGATATTTTTATTTATATTTTTTTTTTCTAATAAAAAAAAACTGAAATTATTTTCGTATACACTACTATACATATTTTTATTTTCTTAAATTTGTACAACTTAGTGGGTTAAAAACAAAATTAATTACATATATATAAAAAAATAAAGCAGCTGTTAATATTAATAGTAAGTACCGTTAATAAATGATAATAAAAAAACATTACACAGAGAGAAAAATTACGGTTTATTTTGCTTATACAAACAAATACACATTTAGAAATATTTTCATAGTAAAATAAGGGTTTTATTATGAACACATGAAAAACACTTGAGAAATCAGAAAAATCCAATGTCTGCAAAAGTTTGTAGAACATTTAAATTTTGTCCATAGAAATTGTAAATGAAAACTCATTTTTCAAATTAAACATCTAAGCACAATTTTATTTAATTGTTAAAAAAAAACGTATATCTATTTAAAAAAAAGTGTAATAATTATAACAATTTTTTCTTCGTAACTATGTATGTATGTATGTATATCTGGCTTAAAGTTTATTTACACAAGGGTAAAAATTAATAGCAGACATAAGCTTATTAATTTTAATATTAATTAAATATTCACCCTTATTCCATTTGTCGACATCGACGTCACTTTAACACAATACTAAAAAATTGGGATTTGTATACCCGTTCTCGAAAACAACTGACTCCTGTTGGCAGGCGAATGCCATTTTCTAGAATTAAGGGAACGGAAATATATTGTCATTACCACAAAATTGTTCTCGAGAGCGAGTAAACAAGCCCCAATTTTTTGGTATTGTGTTAACATGACGTCGATGTCGACAAATGGAATAAGGGTGATTAATAAACAAATCTGTAATTCAATTCAATTCATAATAAAAATTATTAATAATTTAAATAGAAACTTAACATTCACTCTCACAGAACATTTATGCTTAAAAATAACTAGAAAAAATATACATAGAAAATTTGTTAAAAATTAAACAATTATTTTATATCTCAGGCACTCATACATTCAAACACATACTGCGGCAGAAAAAAATCTTATAAATAAAAAAAATTAGCATTTTACCTAATAAAAATATAAATGTATATCGTTACCTTAATATGGAAAGGCCCTAACTCATTATATATCATTATATGATATCGAAATCTTTGGTATATTTCGATAGAAGAACCTCTAATGTAACGAAAAATGCACAAATCTCGATTGCAAAATAATAACGAGTTAGGGCCTTTCTATATTAAGGTATTTATTTCCATATATTTTATTATAACATATTACGAAGTTTGCTCAAAATTAGTTTTAACTGAAATACATTTCCATTATTCATATCTATTTATTTATTTTTTGTTTTATATAAAATTAATTTTTTACTTTAAAATTATTTCGCGTATAAATAGTTAAAATTGTTTAGCACTTTTATGTTTCTTATAACTCTCAACAGTTTCATTAGAAAAATATCTATTTAATAATTTCATCATACTTCGTTTTAACAATTCATAACTTATTTAGATATTATTAATTTTTCTTTATCGTTCGTTTTTATGGCAAAAAAAATATATATTTAAATAAAAATCGTTACTTTCTTTATGTTTAAATATTTTTGGTGACTAGGAGCCGTTAGTTTGTTAAAGAAAATATATATGTCTATATATTTAATTAATTAAAATACAATAACTCTTCAGTAGCAGAAAGATTAATGATGTTCTCTTAGATTTAAAAAAGAAACTCTTTTTATAAAAGTGTTAAATTTTTGTCTATTTCCATTTCGCTTTCAGTAGAGTTTTTATATTTAAAAAAAAATTCTCTTTACAACTACTGTTAATAAAGGCAATTGAGTTTTGCTAGAGAAACTCTTGGAGTTTTCTCTATTAGCTAAATTGATAGCACTTGTGTTAATTGCTGGCTTGTCGTTTACAGATGCTCATCGGCATGATAGCCATTGCGTAAAGGTTGACGTTCCATTGAATGGTCGGTGGGGCGATTACGATTGAAGAAACCACACTGCAAAAGTGAAAAAAATTAAAATTAAATAAAAAGAAAAAAAAAATAGGATTGTTGCTGGAAATTTATTTGTATATTGCTTACTTTGTACAGCAGGAATATCAATAGCAACAAAATCAAAGCACCAGCACATGCCGCCAGTACTACAACCCACAGGGGCACCACATCGGGCACTGGTGTGGGCTCAGGTACAGCCTTATAGAAAATCTCATGTGATCGTATAATATCATCTTTAGGCTCACCAATATATGGCAACTTCGTGACATGTGATACAGCCATAGTCGAAACGTTTAGGGGAACACTTCCCGCTAACTTTTCCATGGTTTTGGCTACCATACGTGTGCGTATGGCAATCCAAACGCCATCATCCTTGCCCAAGTTCCGGGCCACGCAACGTAACGTTTCACATTTGGCCGCCTTGCAAGGTGAATTCAAATCGATTTGAGTTGGTGCAGCATCTTCAGATTCTTCACGACGTACCCTTCGATGTGGCTGGAAAGAGGAAGAGGAGTGTGACCATTTTTGTGATGCCTGCTGGCCTGCTTGGCTGTTGTAGTCTTCGTCATAGTAATCTTCGTTTTCCAGGCCGTAATAAGGCTTGCTGCCACCAAAGTTGGAGGAGGATGAAGAAGATGTTTGGCGATAGTTTGTATTATATGGGGGTGCTCCAGCAGAGTAGGTCTGATGATAGCCGTAGCTGCCACCTTGTGGTTGGCTGTGAGTGCGCAATTCCTGTTCCACGTTGCCACGACTCAGGGTGCCCAGATCTAATGTTCCTGCATGGAAACCACGACCCCCAACAGCAGCCTTCTCCAAAGTGCCCTGACCACCTGAAAAATCATTGTAAGTGGCAGCACTACCGACGCGATGTTGTTGCTGTTGGTGCTGCTGCTGTTGCTGCTGTTGCTGCTGCAGTTGCTGTTGCTGCTGCAGTTGCTGTTGCTGCTGCAGTTGCTGTTGATGCTGCTGTTGCTGCTGCTGCAGCTGCTGTTGATGCTGCTGTTGATGCTGCTGTTGATGCTGCTGTTGCTGCTGCTGCAGCTGTTGTTGCGGTCTGTAGGCTCCACCTGTAGAAGAAGAAGAGGTGTATTGTACTCTTTGTGGTGTACCCGATGAAACATAAGTTCTTTGGTATTGTGTAGCACCCTGTGGACTAGCCATTTGTATGTGACCTCTGGCATTGTGAGCATTAACTTGCGGTTGACCTTGAGCTAGTTCTTGTTGTAAATGTTGTTGTTGCTGTTGCCTGACAGCTCCACCAGCTTGCTGGTAATTAGCTGAAGCTTGCTGTGGGTAGCGATGATAGTTTCTGGGTATATTATTCAGACTGGTGGAATATTCGCTGCTACTTTCCACTACATGAGGTTGGCCTCTTTCATCATAATAAACAGAACTATTTTTGGTTTGTACAATAACTGAAGGACCGTCTCCAGCAGCGGTTGAGTTCCAAGACCAAGCCCAACTGCCGCCAGAACCTCCTTGAGTATTGGATTGAGCAGCAGCATTGGCGCGTTGCCAGTGCACAAACGAAGCATCACCGGAGGCAGCTTGCTCATCTTCTTTTTCCAAGCGTTTCTTTTCTTCGCTGCTCAATTGTCTGCCTCCGCCAATAGAAACTACATTGGCTCCACCTTGATTTCGATCATGTGATGTTTCAATATACACTCCACTATGGCCACTCGAGCTACTTGAACTGGAACTTGAACTGGAACTGGAACTGGAACTGAAACTTTCGTGAACACCATGTGTTCTAATAACAGCACCTCTTTCTTCCAAATAGGACTTTCGCACCAGATTTTGATCCAATAGCAAATTCAAGGCATTAACATTAATATGGGGATCACACTGAATATTGCCATGCGTTTCCGGCTGATTGGTCATATACATCAGATAATCACCAGCTACTGTCTGATAGGGATAATGTATAAAAACTATGGCCTCATCGATGGTCGAAGGACCCTTGTTGAAAATGTTATACAAATGTACCACTTGGGGTCCCAAGTCCTCTTCTTTTGTGGCATTTTCAATGGTCTGGTAATCAGAAGCCTTGTACAAAGCAAAGTCAGGCACTGATGTACCATCAATAGCCAAATCAGTCTCCACCCAAATGCTAATGCTCTTGCGTATAATATTATCGAAATGAGATCCGGGTTTCTCAATATTTGTTGAATTCGCTTCCATAAAGAAATCATAACTAGGGGCCATGCCCACTTTGTGGGAGGGCAGCATAACAACTTTGAAGTTGGCGACTTTTTTGGACTGCAAAGGATTGCCAATATCACATTTCAAAGTATAACTGTTGGCCTCGGAAGGAGCAGTGCAGGTTATGGGTGTGTCTGTTTTATCACCGATTTGTTGAATTTTCTTAAAATCTAAATCTTTAGGCATAACCATATAGAAGGCGGCCTCAAAGGCATCTTCATTCATGTTGGAAATTAAAACTTCAATGGATAAAGGTTCGCGGGAGCCCAAAAGGTATTTGTCAACGGTCCTGTAAACATAAAAGGGATTAATAGTTAATAAAATTGCATTTAAAAAGCTTCTTCTTAAGACATACTTAATTTCTAATCTAAGATCAGGTTCACAAATGTTATCAGCACCACAGTTCTTTTGTATATTGATCGCATCCCTTTGCACGATTTCACGATTTTGATCTATTACCGGCTCCAAAGCGTCACGTTTACGCCTAACCATGTTCGCCGGCCTTCTGCTTGAACGTAAATTGTAGCGTGTCTCCACCTCCAAAGGAGTCAATTTGTCCTGCACGTTATCTATTAGATACACGGTCTCGTTGCGACAAAAATTCTTTCCAAAAGCCAAAGTTATTGTCATATTGCGTATATTGCGACCTTCGTCAAGTAGGAAAAACATGCGTGGATTTTTGGGCTTCTTAGCATCCAAAACCCAGGACACATCAAATTCCAAAACATTAGGCAAGTACTCGCCGGTGTAACTCCAGCAGGTGGTGATATCAGTACAAGCCACTCGCTTAGCATCACGTACCGTCTGGCAATGTTTCTCATCAAGATTAATTAGTTTGGATGGACTGGCAAAAGAAGTCATGGCATTGACGGCAGCAACAGGACGAGATTTGAAAATGAAGACTTGATCGGAAGCATAAGCACCCACAGCTAAATCGGGATAAGTGTTACCATCCATATCTAAGCCGCCAGACAAGGCAAAGCCAAAAGTACGCGGATAAGGAGCACCTTCCACAATGTCTTCGGACTTAATGATTTGCGATGGTTTCGACAAAGGACCGTTGGCCGAGCCATGGAAAACATAGACAACACCACGACCAAATGGACCATCATATGGAGCACCAACAGCAAAATCGCCATAACCATCACGGTTTATATCACCCAAAGTTGTTAATGATAGACCAAAACGTCCCTTGGTATTATAGCCATCGCGGATATGTTCGGTAGACCAACGTGTGGCCTTTAATTTATAGGAAAATTATAGAAAAAAAATTTATTAATAAAAATATTTATCTAAATATAGATACGAAAACTTACATCATTGGTACTGGTCTGCAAAAGTATATAAACTCGACCCACGTCATATTTGCCCTCGGCATTGCCAGGCTCACTGTACATGGGAGCACCAATAATTAAATCATCCAACCCATCACCATCCACATCGGAGGTGGTCATAGCATAACCAAAATATTCACCAATTTGACGTCCAGTTATATTAAATAAATTCACCATATTCCATTTATTGACAACAATTTTGCCCAATAGGCCAGCACCTCGGGGCATTCCAATAGCAATATCTTCCACACGATCACCATTAAAGTCACCGGTGATCATGGAATAACCCAAATAGGAGTCATCATCCGATGAACTACTTTCGGCCGTTGAATAGACTTGGTTTTCGGGTCTGGTAACGTCGTATGAATAAGTTTGTCCTAAACGAGAAAATATAGTATTAATTAACTTCATAAAATTCATACGGTGAAATATGGCATGAAAATCGATTTGCTTTAAGGTTTTTATTTTTTACAATTTCATTGAGTTAAGTGCTGAAACCAATATTTCCTAAAATGGGTTATTATGTACAAAAAGCTAACATGCACCATTAAAGTATTAAACATGCACCAAATAGTTACTTACGACTTACACCATTTATGCTTGAATACGTTTGAATGTAGACATGCTTTTTATTGTCGTTATTAATTAAGCTGACATTTGTGGGGAACTTGATATACTTATCATAAATTTTAATACATTATGGATCTATTATCATTGATATATTTTGAACTTCCATAACCTATTTCTGAAAAGGTACTTTTTAGAAAAAGTACTTTTTGAAAAAGATATTTAAAAAAAATATAAATTTTGAAGAAGGTGCGATTATCTATTGAAAAAAACTAAGTTTTGAAAAAATTATATTTTCAAAAAGTGTCTTTGAAAAAGTACCTTTTAAAAAAGTTTCCTTTGAAAAAAGTACCTTTTAAAAAACGTTCTTTTGAAAAAAGTACCTTAAAAAGAAGTTCTTTTGAAAAAGTACCTTTTAAAAAAATGTATTTTGAAAAAAGTACCTTTAAAAAATTTTTTTTTAAAAAAAGTACCTTAAAAACAAGTTCCTTTGAAAAAAGTACATTTAAAAAATGTATCTTGAAGACCGCTTGAAAAATAAGCTTTTGAAAAAAGTAGTTTTGCAAAAAAATCTCCTTTTAAAAAATAATTTTTGCGAAAACTACCTTCTAAAAAAGTACCTTTTTGAAAGAATAACTTTTGAAAAAATTAGTTTTTAAAAAAAGTGCTCTGGCAAAAAACGCTTTTAAAAGAGTACGAATTGAAAAAGTGAAGAAAAATACCGTTTGAACAAAGTACCTTTTGAACAAAATCTTTTTGGAAAAATTACCTTAAAAAAGGTACCTTTAAACAATGTGCTTATTGAAAAAAGTACATTTTAAAGAAAAGTATATTTTAATGAAAAGTACCTTTTTGAGAAAAGTACCTTTTGAAGAAAAGTACCTTTTGAATAAAAGTACCTTTTGAATAAAAGTACCTTTTGAAGAACAGTACCTTTTGAAAAACAGTACCTATCGAAGAAAGTACTTTTTTTTAAGAAAAATAGTTTTTTAAGAAAAGTACATTTTGAAGAAAAGCTTTTTCATTTAAGAAATGTACTTTTTGAAGAAAAGTATTTTCTGAAGAAAAGTACCTTTTGAAGAGAAGTACCTTTTGAATAAAAGTACCTTTTAAAGAAAAGTACATTTTGAAGAAGTTTTATTTAAGAAAAGTACTTTTTGAAGAAAAGTACATTTTAAAGAGGAGTGCCTTTTGAAGAAGTTTTTTTTTAAGATAAGTACTTTTTGAATAAAAGTATCTTTCAAAGAAAAGTACATTTTGAAGAAGTTTTTTTTAAGAAAAGTACCGTTTAAAGAGAAGTACCTTTTGAAGAAATATAAATTTTGAAAAAATATATTTTTCAAAAGTAGCTTTTGAAGAAAGGTACCTTTTAAAGAAAAGTACCTTTTGAAGACATGTACCTTTTAAAGAAAAGTACATTTTGAAGAAGTTTTTTTTAAGAAAAGTATTTTTTGAAGAAAAGTACCTTTTGAAGAAAAGCACTTTTTGAAGAAAAGTTCCTTTTGAAGAAAAGTACCTTTTGAAGAAAAGCACCTTTTGAAGAAATGTACCTATTGAAGAAAAGTACCTTTTGAAGAAAAATACGGTTTAAGAAGAAAGTTTACAGTTTAAGCAAAACACATTTTGAAAAGAGTACCTGTTTGAAAAACACGTTTTGAAGAAAAGTACATTTTAAAGAAAAGTACCTTTTGAATAAAAGTACCTTTTGAAGAAAAGTACCTTTTGAATAAAAGTAGCTTTTGAATAAAAATAACTTTTGAATAAAAGTACCTTTTGAATAAAAGTACTTTTAAAAAAAAAAGTAACTTTTGAATTAAAGTATATTTTGAAGAAATGTACCTTTTGAATAAAGGTACCTTTTGAATAAAAGTACATTTTAAAGAAAAGTACCTTTTGAATAAAAGTACCTTTTGAAGAAGAGTACCTTTTGAATAAAAGTAGCTTTTGAATAAAAATAACTTTTGAATAAAAGTACCTTTTGAATAAAAGTACTTTTAAAAAAAAAGTAACTTTTGAATTAAAGTATATTTTGAAGAAATGTACCTTTTGAATAAAGGTACCTTTTGAATAAAAGTATCTTTTGAATAAAAGTACCTTTTTAATAAAAGTACCTTTTGAATAAAAGTACCTTTTGAATAAAATTACCTTTTGAATAAAAGTACCTTTTGAATAAAAGTACCTTTTGAATAAAAGTACCTTTTGAATAAAAGTACCTTTTGAATAAAAGTACCTTTTGAATAAAAGTACCTTTTGAATAAAAGTACCTTTTGAATAAAAGTACCTTTTGAATAAAAGTACCTTTTGAATAAAAGTACCTTTTGAATAAAAGTACCTTTTGAATAAAAGTACCTTTTGAATAAAAGTACCTTTTGAATAAAAGTACCTTTTGAATAAAAGTACCTTTTGAATAAAAGTACCTTTTGAATAAAAGTACCTTTTGAATAAAAGTACCTTTTGAATAAAAGTACCTTTTGAATAAAAGTACCTTTTGAATAAAATTACCTTTTGAATAAAAGTAAATTTTGAATAAAAGTACCTTTTGAATAAAAGTACATTTTGAATATAAGTACCTTTTGAATAAAAGTACCTTTGGAAGAAAAGTACCTTTTGAATAAAAGTACCTTTTGAATAAAAATACCTTCAAATGAAAAGTACCATTTTGAAGAAAAGTACCTTTTAAAGAAAAGTACCTTTTGAATAAAAGTACCTTCAAATGAAAAGTACCTTTTGAATAAAAGTACGTTTTAAAGAAAAGTACCTTTCAGGAGAAAAAATACCTTTTAAACAAAGTACATTTTGAAAAGAGTACCGTTTGCAAAAAGCACGTTTTGAAAAAGTAATTTTTTAAAAAAATTTTTTGCTTTTAAAAGCAAAAAAATTTTTGCTTTTAAAAGTACTTGTGCAAAAAAGTATCGTTTAATATTGCAAAAATTACAATTTTGAATATACATATACCTTTTGCCATAAATCATATTTTGAATAAATTGTTTAAAAGAGTAATTTTAAAAAAGTTTCAAAAATTATATATTAGAAACTGAACTTAAATCCAATTAGAAAAGATCATGAGAAGATTTTCTTCGGCCCGAGAATAACTAAATACGATATAAATATATAAATTTAAATATTAAAAGCATTAAAATAAAAAGATAAGCAATCAAAGTTGGAAAAGTTAGAATGATGTGGCTGGCAGTTAAATTTAAATGTGTGTCGCAATGTGTTAGTTTTAAAATTCAAACCGATGAACCAAAATGTAAAAACAAAAATAATGAATTAAATGACCTTAATGATGAAAATGAGAATTGACCATTCCAATGAAGACTCTTCCTATGATATCCATTTCATATTTTTTATTTCTATTAAAATGCTAAAAATGTTTTAAGAAGAAAGCAAAATTTCAAGCCTTAAAGAGAAAATAATAAAAGCTCAGCCTCAACAGCAGGCGGCGAACAAGGAGAGTAGTTTGATTCTATGATCTTTTGATAACTGAAATTTATTTTACAAAGAGTGTCAGTCAGTATATAACGAATTTTTTTTTTTGGCTTTGCAAAAAGTAAAAATAATAAAAAGCGTTTAATATAAAAATAATATAATAATTTAAATAGAAATTCTATAAAGAAAACACCATGTTCAAGTGAAAGAAAAACGAAATTAAAAAAAAAAAAAATAATAAAAAAGCATTAAACTTAGATTTACAAAAAATGAATTAGATTATTAAACTTAATTTAAGTAAAGCTTTTGTTTTTAAATAATGAATCGATAATAATTGAATTGATGGTAGATAAACGTAATTAAGAATATACAATGTGTTTTTTTTTTTTAATTTTTATTTGATAACATTCTAATATGCAGTTGTTTAAATATTTTAGCGTTTATCTTGTTTCTTTATCTGACAAAGATGGACGTTGTTGATTTTTATTACCTCCGGTGCCGAAAGGCTGGTAAAATGGCGGCTTATAAGGAAATGTTGCATCTGGTGATACTGAGTAGGCTTGTCCTTTAGTTTGGCAATGGGTTTTTGTTTTAAATTTATTGAAATAAATTTTTTTTTGTTGGTATTTGTATTTATTTTTAAAGGTGAGATTAACAACACATTACACACAACAACATTTGTAGTTTTATTTGCAAAATAAGTTTAAAATTGCACAAATTTAGACAGTTATGTTGGTTTGGAAATATTTGATTTTTTTTTTTTTTTTGGTGTGTGTGTGTGGAAAAGTGCACAATAGTAGAGAAACACGAGCAGAAAACAAGAAAGAAATATTTAAATTTTGATTAATATTTAGAGGACATGTTTGAAAGCGATAATATAACTAAATCTAGAATAATAATAATAATAATAATAATAACTTATAAATAATGAATTAATTAATAATTAAATAAGACTTAGCTTTTAATAAAATGTCTTAGATCTTGATGTAATTCTTTTAATATTTGCTATAATTCTAGGAACACAACTCAGGCGAACGGCGAATTTTGCCCAACACGTCGAATTCGCCTTATAAAGAAATCATAACAACCATGAAAAATAACAGCTGTAATAATTGAAAAAGTTGTTCACTATTTCCGCAAAGAAACAAAAAATTAAAAAAGAAAGTGGGACAAAGAATTTTAAAATTTGTGAAAATCATTATTATAATAAATATAATTTTTTAAAGCTTTTTTGCTTGTACGTAATCCAGTGTTTTTAAAAAACTGCCAACAAAACAGCAACAGCACTAAAAAATCTGATTTTGCTGTGCTGCGAAAAGTTTATTTATTTTTAACCGACTTCAAAAAAAGAAGGAGGTTAACAATTCGTCTCTATTTTTATTTATTTATTTTTTTAGGTGTGTAGGTTCACAACTCGGTGCATTTTAGACCGATTGTAAAATTTTTTTTGTTGTCTGAGAGGGTATAGCTTCCCATTGGTCCCATTTGAAAAAAGTGGGCGGTGTCACGCCCACAATTTTTTAAATTTGATTTTGTGATCTTCTACTCATTTGATTGCTGCGAAACTTAGCACCAACTTCAAACGGCACTGTAGGTAACATATGTATATAAAAATCTTTTATTTAACTAGATATATATTATTTGTAGCTTTTTGGTGCTTATTTTTGAAGTCGGTTTAACTTTTTTTTTAAGTTTTATTTTTTAACTATTGTTGCTGTGCTGTGCTGCGCAGCGCATGTCTGGAGTTAAGTCACAGCACAGCTACATTGCGCGTTGGTGATGACTCTTCTGTTGCTTTAACTTCGAAATTTAAAACAGTTCAGGCAAAGCACAGTTTAAAAATTCTTGGTACTTTTAAGGCTATTCTTGCCAAAGGTATGAATCATCCTTTGTCTGTTGTTGTTGTTGTGGTTGTTGTACTTAATGGGTTAAGAAGTTTAGCCTAGCTAAAACAAGGCGACAACAAAACCAACAGTAGAATTTTGTAAGCTGTTGCTGTGGCTTTGGCCTTAGCTGCGAAGATCTTCACAGCACAGCAACAGTTAAGTTAAATTTTTTTCGTTTAACAGCACAGTCGACAGTCGTTCTCTCGTTTTTTTTTTTGTTTTGTGCTTTCGCTTTGCTGTCAGCTTTTAAACTTTTGACAGTGAAAACAATTGAAATAAAAAAATGTAAGCACTTTCAAACGCTGACGTAAACGTTTACGTAGGAGGTGGTGGGTACGGCCAGTAAACATTAATAGCAACAGCTGATAGTATGACCGCATTAAAAAATATGTAATACTTAAAAAATTAAACGTTAAAAAACTAGTCAGCTTAGCAATAAGACTTGCTGAGTGTAAATTAGGACAAAATAAAAAAAAAATATTTATTAAAGTAAAAAATAATTTTATATACTAAAACTCTTGAAAACTAAAACCGGACATGTTTACATGGTACTGTGCACTCCATGATCGTGTGTATTTTCATTAAACAAATATGTTTTATTTTTGGCGACGAACATTTGAGGCCAAAAATTCGTCGTTCGTCTCAGTTGTGTTTCTAGCATTAACGAGTTATGATAATTATCAGCCTTGCCACCGCTGGATTTGCTTCTCAGAATTTGGAGTAACTTTACTATACATTGTTTCATATATATATCTCTATTTTATTGCTAAACTGTTCTTATATGTAGTACTCCTATAAGAGATATATCTTTAATGATTTTTTAAATACTAAATAATTTTGTCTACGAGTATTGTGACTAAATTCTTGCAACCTAAACTTTTTAGAATCGCCAATTTTTCAGCATAAAAATTTAATAACATTACATTACAAGTAAACTATTTATTTAATGTGTACACAAAGGTTGAATACTTCAAAATCAGTATATAACAATGCCTTTATGTTTCGATCAATGCTTATGTGTATTGATTTTTTACATAAAAAAAATTCCTTAAATTCTAATTATCTATATGCAAGTATAAAATATAAATTTTTAAACATTAAAATTAAAATGAAATTAAAAAAATACTAAAATTATGTGTAAGAGATCAATATCAATCATTCTTATCAATGTAAAGTATGCTTCATATAACGAATATTAAAGATATCCTAAAAGTAGGCTAATGAATATGTTACATTTACGGTTTACTGCTTAACATCAAAAGGTTTTATTACTTAATATCACAAAAAAGCCACACTGAAATTCATAAAAGTATAAAATACAAGTGAAGCGAGTTTGATTTTAAAAAAATAAATCCTCAAGCAACTCTATTTTATAGAAAAAAAGGGAGAAGAAATAAAATATACTCTAAAAAGCAAAAAATACTTACTTAGAAGAAAATCAAGCATATTACACGTTCATAAAACTATTAAACTACAAGTTGAAGTATATACACGTGAAAGTAAAGTAGTCCTAGAATGAAACTGCTCTAATAGTGTTTCCATAGATAAGAAGCTTTAAAACTTGAAAATAACTTCCTTGAAATTAAAAAAGGCAAATTAATTAAGATGTATACATATTTTCCTAAGAGAAAGCAGCGTGTATGCAAGATTTTGTTCTCTCGACCAAGAAATTTCTAAATTATAGTTGTGGAAATGCAACGAAGCTTTTTTACAATCCGCTGGCCGACCTTATGCACGTTAGAAAACATACATTTAAGCATCCCTAATCTAAGCCGCATTCTTTTCAAACAAAAAAAGGACATGTAACTCCAAAAGATAGTTTGTGTATTAAAAAAAGTACTTTTTAAAAGATACTCCATAAGAAAGTACCTTTAAATATACATTTAAAAAATAATACTTATCAAAAAAAATTTTTTAAAAACAAACCCCTTAAGAAAAGTTCCTTATAAAAAGTTCTTATTAAAAATAACTTTAAAAAGTACATTTTAGAAAAAAGTAGCTCTTAAAAAAGTACTTGTATAAAAGTTAATATTAAACAAAGTACCATATAAAATAATAATACCCCTTTTAGACACTGAAAGTTTACTTTGCAAAGTCGTAATTCAGCTGGGTGAAAGACAGAAAGAGATAGTATTGCTCTTTCTGTCTTTCACATAGCTGAATTACGACTTTGCACACCGAACTTTCCGTGTTTTATAGGGGTATAAGCGTTTTTCAAAAGTTCCTTTTAAAAAAAATTATATTCTTAAGAAAAACCCTTTTAAAACAAGTACCTTTAAAAAAAATACCTTTTGAAAAAACTACCTTTTAAAAAAAGTACCTTTTAAAAAAAGTACCTTTTAAAAAAAGTGCCTTTTAAAAAAGTACCTTTTAAGAAAAGTACCTTTTAAAAAAGTTCCTTTTAAAAAAGTACCTCAAAAAAATTTACCTTTGGAAAATAAAGTTAAAAAAGTACATTTTATAATTTTGCATTTTAAAAAAATTACCTTTTCAAAGAAACGCTTGATAAAAAGTACCAGTTATATAATGCACATTTTAAAAAGGTAAAGTAGTAAAAGTAGCTTTTAGCACCTTTTGAAAAAATGCCTATATGAAGTAGTACCTTTTGTAAGAATTAATTTCAAATAATTAGCCTTAGAAAAAGTACCTTTAGAAAAATTCCCTAAAATATAACCTTTAAAAAGTACTTGTTAAAAAAGTTCATATTAAAGAAAGTACATATGTATGTATTTAACAATTCTGTCTGTTCTGTAAATCGAATCGATTTAAAAACGCTCGATTTAGAAAAATTAAATCCACTAATAGCGAATTTTTTCAGACTTTTTTTGTAGTTTTCTATTTTTTCGAGCTTGAAATACCATATCTGAAATTAATTTAGTATGTATGATTTAAAACACATCAATGGGGCCATTATTTATTTTTGTGAAAACGAGAAATTTACTCGGATTCGGTTTACAGAACATGGCCGTAAAGTTACCGTTTGAAACGAGGACCTTTTCCTCCTCTTTAAAAAATTAATTTCTTAAAAAATGCCTTGCAAAAAATAACTTTTTTTTTAGTAATTACTTTCGAGATTTCGAGCTAAATCAAGCTATTTTTTTTCCAGATTTCCCATACAAAATGAAATCGAATTTTTCAGTAGATTTGTAGGAAATCTAATAAATATCTAATGTTTTTATTTATTATTTACTACACTGTACAACAAAAGGTGAGTGAATTAGCTACGGTCTGCTCAAAAAAGTGCGTGAATTGGCTACAATGCAGTTGTTTGGTTGTAGTTTTGGAAACAATACAGTTGATGGGTTTTGTTTAGGATAAAAAAAAATGTTGATAAATTTAAAAAAAGCTGGTATAAACGGCATAGATATTCATAAAGATTTTAATCAAAATATGCTAGATTTTGTGCTGGTGTAAATGCCCTATTAGGAAAGCACAAGCTTATTGAAAAAAACAGCTTTTAAGAAAAGTTGGTAGTACCTTTAAAAACAAGGTACGTTTGCAAAAAGCTTTTACAAAAAGTACATTACAATATTTTCACTATAAGTAAATACAATTTTTAAGAATCTGGCTTTAATTTTCATAGAAAATCGCGGACTTAGTTATGTTCCAAGTGCAATTAACTTTGACCAGTAGGTGTATTATATTGGATCAAATATTAAAAAAGTGTGTTTTGGGTAAATTTACTAAATTTACTTAGCACACGCAAAGAAAAGATATGGTTGTAAAATGGTTGAGAAAACAATATTATGTTCTCTGAAACAAATGTGTGGTCGTTGAAAACTAGTTATTGTTATTTCAAACATTAATTTCGTTACGATAAACACATTAATGTTTGAATTTAATAATTACATTATTATAAAAATTTATGACTACAATATAATTTGTATTATTGTGTAAAAATAATATGATGTAAATAACAATATAATGTTATCCAAAACCATACTATGTTAAGTTTTCAAAAAAAATCTTTTTCAGAAACATCTTCTGTCAGTACAGTGTTTCGTTTGTACGTTATCGGTAGTGCACGCGTGTTGTTAAATAAATAAAAAAGTATAAACAAAAGGATAGATAAATAAAAATGATATGTGCATACATATGTATGTATGTATATCTCTTTATACAGATATGTCTGTATTTCGTGTACATACATACATATGTATGTATATGTAAGTATACATTTCTATACATACATACATACATTTTATTTCAACAATATTAATTTATTTTTATTTCGGATTTACCGCACAGCTGTTTTAAACAAAAGATTTAACAATAAATATATGATTAAAAAACAAAATATTATTATTATTACATAAAATCATAGTATGGTCGTATTTAACAACATTATTATAATATTAAAACATGGTATGGTAAGTGTCAATTATATTATATTCACATCTAACAATAGTGTTGTCTTAATTACAATAATAAGATTAGGTATAACAAAGTTAATTGTTCTTGTAGATAATATTATTATTAACTCAGAAAATAATATTATTTAAACTTTACTTTTCCATTGACAATAATATGATTTGACTGCAACCATATAATTCAATCATTGTATGTTGCTGCTTGATTATGGTTACCTCAACCATATTTTTTCTTTGCGTGCAATAGCTAATTTAGCTAATCCGCAGTGTCACTGAAATCTAATTCTTTCGAAAGTGAAAACGTATAGAACGAAAAAGCTAAAAAAGCTATTAAACTTTCAAATACATAGAAGTAGTAGATACATTTAAAAAACTTACTTAAAGAAATATAATACAAATACATACAAAAAAGATATTTAGTGCATTTTTGGCAGAACTCTTAGATAAAACTAGAGACAGGCTGGAGAAGCAAAACCAAACCATCGCTAATGAAAGAAAAAAAAGCTTGTCAGTTTCATGAAGGCTGGCTTCACTCACGCACGGCAATTATACTTGAGCAATATTTGAGAGAGGAGAATAAAATAAAGAAAGCAGCCATCATATTTTCCTCTCTCAAGAGTTGTTCAACAAAATTTGCTGTGCGTGCAGGCAGTCTAAAATTCCATAACAGGTCTATAGGTTTCAGCTTAAAAGTTATCCTAAGTCATAATTTACACTATGCAAGTCTTATTGCTAAGCTGACTAGTTTTTTAGGAGAGAGAGACGAGGGGAAAAGAAATTTATCTGTTCCCCTCGTCTCTCTCTCCCACAAACTAATCAGCTTAGCAATAAGACTTGCATAGTGTAAATGAGGACTAAGCACATATTTTTTTAAATATTTTAGAAGATTATTTGATCCCACTGATTTTTTTCATTCTATTATTTTTAGTAATATCGATTTATAATCACTATAAAACATGCAAAACCTAAAAATTACTCCAGATTGTTTTCATTTAAATTAAATAGAAATACATATACATACATACATATATATATATAAACATATATATATGTGTACATATCTGTATTATATAATTTTATAGCACAAATACGAAAAACACACAGACACACATTGTACTTTAATTAAGAAAAAATTCTACCAATATAGGAACATGCAGCTTTTATTATACGAGTACCGTCGAAAAAAATCCTTGACTCCAAAAATTAGCAACATATATCACAAATCAAATTCAGCCTTAGACAGGAAATAGATTTTGTTTTATTTTTTATTTTTAAATAAAAGGCTTTGCAATATGGAAAAAGGGGGCGGGAAGTACAAAGTTTTTTATAAAAGGGGAAAAACATTCAAACTAAATTAAAATTTACGTTACAATTAGAACACAATTAATTATGTATTTTGCAAGAGATTTAAACTAAATAAAGTTTTTAAAACTTTATATCAAATATTTATTTATTTGGAAAGGAGTGTTTGGGATAAAAATACTAACTATAAATATTATAGTAAAATAAAGAGAGAATTTCTACTCTAAGAGATGAAAGTCGAAATTTTGATAAAAAAAAATCTTTTCAAAGATTTAAGGCAAGGCAAATTCATACAAGATGATTTCACTGCAACACATGACAGTCAGCTGCTAGTTTCTTTGATATCAAATCAGGCAAAATGACAGCTGAACATTTTACTTTAACAAATGTAACTGTTTTTTCTGCAGTGTTGCATTTCATATCAAAATGAGTTCACTTCATTGAATTCGCCTTGATTTCAACACTTTAGCAAATAATTTTCATCTCTTGGTATCAATACTCTCTGCAGGTAGATAATACATTATAAACAATAATACAACAATAAATAATTAATTTTTAATAATTAGAAAATTCTACTTTTTCAAAAATAACATACAATATTGAAATAAATAAACTAAATAAAGAAACAACAGTGACGAAATATTATAATCAGAGAGCTTACCTTGCCAATACCAGCTACCAGGAGCGCCGACATACAAACGATCACCCCCCTGCAAATGCAACAGAAATACAAAGAAAGAAATATACTTTTAAATTTGCACCTTTTTTTGTTGTTCAACAAAATTTGAATACAATGTCGTCAAGTTTGATTTTAATGCTTTTAAATAGAATTTTTTTTTGAAATGTATTTATATATGTATGTATGACTAAGGACATTGCCAAAAATCGAAGTGTTAAATTTTTTTTACTTCATTTTAGTTAGAATTATGCAAAATTTAAAAAAAATTCTCAACACGTTTAAAATTGAATTGAATTGAATTTTACTTTATTTTATTTGCTTATTTTTTTTTGGCAACAATCTGCACAGCAGACTTCTTTCTCTAAAAAAACGTGCTGATTTTTTTAACAGTTGCTTGTTTCCTTTGCTTGTTGTGTTAATGGGAAGTGGTTATTTTTGTAAATTGTTAAGTTCGTTTTCGCATGGGCGAATACTCACACCACTAGCAGCAGCACTGAAGCCAGCTTGGCAGTAGCCTTGGCGATGATAACCCCAATTGTCTGAAATTTAAATAAATAAAAAAAAGAATAATTTATTAAGAATATATTACATATATTATTATATATATTAGTAAGTACCTTAAATAGCTCTAAAATACTACTTTTAAAAAGGACGTTTTAAATGTTATCTTTAAAAAACACGCCTTTTAAAGCTACATCCTTTTTAATCATAGTCATAATCATAATCACATAATCGTAATCATAATTATAATCATAATCATAATAACATTATCTTAATCATAACCATAATAATAGTCATAGTCATAGTCATAGAAATAATCATAGTCATAGTCATAGGCATAATCATAATCACATAATCGTAATCATAATCATAATCAAATAATCATAATTATAATTATAATCATAATCATAATCACATTATCGTAATCATAATCATAATCATAGTCATAGCCATAGCCATAGTCATAGCCATAGTCATAGTCATAATCACATAATCGTAATCATAATCATAGTCACAGTCATCGTCATAGTCATAATCATAGTCATAGTCATAGTCATAGTCATAGTCATAGTCATAGTCATAGTCATAGTCATAGGCATAGTCATAGTCATAGTCATAGTCATAGTCATAGTCATAGTCATAGTCATAGTCATAGTCATAATCATAGTCATAGTCATAGTCATAGTCATAGTTATAGCCATAGTCATAGTCATAGTCATAGTCATAGTCATAGTCATAGTCATAGTCATAGTTATAGCCATAGTCATAGTCATAGTCTAGTCATAGTCATAGTCATAGTCATAGTCATAGTCATAGTCACAGTCATCGTCATAGTCATAGTCATAGTCATAGTCATAGTCATAATCATAATCATAATCATAGTCATAGTCATAGTCATAGTCATAGTCATAGTCATAATCATAGTCATAGTCATAGTCATAGTCATAGTCATAGTCATAGTCATAGTCATAGTCATAGTCACAGTCATAGTCATAGTCATAATCATAGTCATAGTCATAGTCATAGTCATAGTCATAATCATAATCATAATCATAATCATAGTCATAGTCATAGTCATAGTCATAGTCATAGTCTAGTGATAGTCATAGTCATAGTCATAGTCATAATCATAGTCATAGTCATAGTCATAGTCATAATCATAGTCATAGTCATAATCATAGTCATAGTCATAGTCATAGTCATAGTCATAATCATAGTCATAGTCATAGTCATAATCATAGTCATAGTCATAGTCATAATCATAGTCATAGTCTAGTCATAGTCATAGTCATAGTCATAGTTATAGTCATAGTCATAATCATAGTCATAGTTATAGTCATAGTCATAGTCATAGTCGTAGTCATAGTCATAGTCATAGTCATAGTCATAGTCATAGTCATAGTCATAGTCATAGTCATAGTCATAGTCATAGTCATAGTCATAGTCATAGTCATAGTCATAGTCATAGTCATAGTCATAGTCATAGTCATAGTCATAGTCATAGTCATAGTCATAGTCATAGTCATAGTCATAGTCATAGTCATAGTCAGAGTCATAGTCATAGTCATAGTCAGAGTCATAGTCATAGTCATAGTCATAATTATAAACATAAACATAGAACTACTTTCCAAACACATAGTGAGTTAGAAAGTACATTTAAAAATTACTTTTAAAGAAAAAGTATTTAAAATAATGTGACTCTTAAAAAAGTAACTTTTGAAAAATAACTTCCAAAAAAAAGTAGGTTTAAAATAGCAATTTTTGAAAAAGTATGTTTAAAACCAGCAATTGTTTTGAAAGTACTTTTTGAAAAAAGTACCTCAAAATACCTCTAGAAAAAGTACCTTTTAAAAAACTCTACAAAAGTACTTTTAAATAAATTTTCTTTAAAAAAGTACAATTTAAAAAAAGTAGAGTTTTAAGGACCTTTAATGAAAATCACATTTCAAAAAATGTCCTTTTAAAGTTTAAAAATGTACTTTTAAAAAAATTCTTCTAAAAAGTACATATAAAAAAATTATTACATAAAAAAGTATCTACGTTTTAAAGAAGTACTTTTTAAAAAAGTGCTGTGTAAAAAAATACCTTTAAAAAAAGTTTCTTTAATTAAAAGGCACCCCTAAAAATGTTTTGTTTTTAAAGTTTCTTCTAAAAAGTATCTTAAAAGTATCAGCTGTTAAAAAAGTTCAATTGACAGAAGTGACTTCTCATAAAAAGTTCTTCCAAAAATACTTCTAAAAATTGACGTTTTAATCAAACCTCCTTTCAAAAATTACTCGTAGCTTTAAATTAAATCTTAAAAAAGCACCTTTCAAAAGTACATTTTAAAAAAGTACTTTAAAGAAAGTATCATAAATAAAACTTCAAAAAAAAATTAACCGACTTCAGAAATAAACACTAAGGGCCAATTGCATCAATTATATTTAAATATCTTTAAGTTTAACATTTATTAACGCACTAATAATCCCAAATTATTATTTTACTTATTAAGTAAAATAATTTTTCATTAAAAATACATTGAAATTGATTATTTAAATATCAATTCATATTTAAATGTTGATTTTCATTAATTTTTCTATGGAAAAATTACTTTTATAAATATGAATGGATATTTAATTGGATATTTAAATAGAAAGCTAAAAATTTATGTTCAGTTAGATTAGGTTAGGTTGACGAGAGGAACTATTACGCTCTTGTCAGGGGACATACACATAAGCTAGTATGTGCCTGTTGTACGCAACGCCTTCATGTGAATTAAAGGCGAACCCCACCTTCATAGGAACTCAGTATCAATGATCTAATCCTTCAAACTTTTCCAGTCAAGCAAGACCTTTAAGATGGGTCATGTACGGTAAGGTGTCATTCTTAAAAAGCGCGATCTCGGTGAAAGCTGGACAATGACAGAGAAAATGCTACATAGTCCCAATGTCCCGTACGAATCGGCTGAGTAAAAAAAACTTGAATCAAAATAAAAATTTTTAGTGGATGTAGTCCCGCCCATTCATGGGCCCAGTCTCATTAGCAATCGGCCAAGTAAAGAATAATATGGAATCAAGAGAAACATTTTTAGTGGGCGTAGTCCCTCTTATTTTTTGGGCAACTGGACCAAATGAAAGCTTTATGCTCACAGACAAAAAAAAATTATATTTTAAATAGGATTTTTAAGGTACCCTTGAAGTCGGCTAAAAAAGAGAACGTTTAAAAGTGTCTCGTTAAACAAAGCAATTTTTATTTTTCCCTTCTATAAATAAAATTTTTATATTTCAGTTATACATATATACATACATATCGTCGGTAGATAATTTAAATGTCGTATGTGGATTTTTTGCGGTTTTGAGTTAAGATCGATTCCTTAGGTTTTCCGACCTGATCTTTCATTTGGCGTAATCAGTTTTTCGATACCTCATACGGTTTTCGAGATATGGACTGTTGTTGTTGTTCAAACTCCATTTACTCGAAACTATCGGAATCCACATACGACAATTAAATTATCAGCCGACGATATTTACTTCTTTATTTATTATGTACGAGTATTTACAAATGTTTAACAGATGTCGGAACATTATTTTAAAGTCATTTTCTTTTGAATGCTTATTTCCATAGAAACACATCCACCCGCACCACACTTCACTTCATAAAACTGTGAAACTCTCTTTAAAAAATTATGATAATTTCTTTTTTCTAATTTTACATGTTTTCCTTTTTTTTTTGCTCTTCCTCCACACGGTGGCATTTTGATATTATTTTTAGAACAAATTGAAAAAAAAACTTGGGAAAAATTTAGTGTCATGTCTGTCTGTCTGTCTTACTTGTGTAATTGTTGTTACAAAATAAACGATTAAAGCAATTTTAATGGAATTTGAATTTTAAGGATTCATTTGGGGGAATCCACAAAAAGTTAAAAAAAAAAAAGAAATTAAAGTATGTGTTACAATTTGAAATTTAATATAGTTGCATCAGATTTGCTAGTTAAATGAAACCTGAGTAAAGAAGTTTACGTTGTTAGGGGCATATTTATGGATTTAATTCCTTTGGATAAATTATTACTGCTGCTCTATTTGGGTTTTTTAAATTTACTTTATGGCTTTGTGAAAAAAAAGATCTATAAATGCTGCCCAATCTTTGAATAAAACACTATAGCAATTACAATCCAAATGCTATAAATATTTACTAGGTAATGCAATAAGTAATATGTATACATTACCCGGTATTGCCTTGACTTAAAATTACATAATTAGAGACTGATGCCAACAGCTGCTAATGGGTTAATAAAAATTAAATCTCAACTTAAATGTTCTGTTTAACATTCTGTTAAATACTCAAGACTCGCAATTATTTAAACATGTTTGTATGTTTGTATGAGGAAAAGCTTTATAAAGCAATCCCTCGAAAACATTCCAACATTTCCAAGAGCAATAAATACCAACTTAACGCATTAAATATTTCAAATCATATAGGAAAAAAAGTACCTGTATGAATTTAACTTGAAATTGTTTCGGCTGACTGATCGTTATTCGAACTGTCAGTCAGTCCTTTGGAACATGATGAAATACAAATTGCTTTAAAACTAAAATACAAAAGACAGTGAAAAAGAAGTGTAAGGTAATGTAACAACAACTAATTGAAATTCTATACGGGGGCGATTTTATTATGAGAAATTACTAGCTTCTTAAATGTTTTTATTTTCTGGATTTTTTTTTGTTTAATTTTTTATTTGAAATGAAATTCAGTCGCCACTGGGAAACAGAATTGAAATAAGGCACACAGCACACAAGCTGCATAAATGTTTGAAAGCTTAAAATTTACACGAATGACGAGCCGTACAAAAACAAAAAAAAAAAGAAAAGAAGAATACAAAATCTTGAACCTCTATACATGTGGAGTTTTAGCCATAGACTGACTCTCTTGTTTTAGTGGAACTTCAAAGAACAATCAACAAAGAAGTGGCAAGTAAGTGGGAATGATGGCAAATATATTGTTACCCCAAGTCAGTATTGCAATAAAACCCTAGAGTTGAACTCAAAAATGCAATATGGAAATGGCAATTTTATGCTGCTGTTGTATAATTACGGTACCTACACAAAGAGAGAAAGAGTGCAATTTGTTTATGGTCCTTCGAACCTATAAATGTATGCAAGGTTGTAATAAAATTTATTGTTTGGCTCATTTTACTAAATTTTACATCTGTTATTATTTAAAAAAATGGTTCTTATAGAAAAATATAAAATGCAGCCAGTATTAAATCTAATGAGTTTCAATCAGATAGTATTCCTGTAGAAAGATTTTTGACGATTTCATTCACCCATGATGCGCTCACTCGTGTCTTTCAATTCGCCCAAATGTGCTGATTTGTCCGCATAATTTTGTATGGTCCTTCGAACCTATAAATGTATGCAAGGTTGTAGTAAAATTTATTGTTTGGCTCATTTTACTAAATTTTACATCTGTTATTATTTAAAAAAATGGTTCTAATAGAAAAATATAAAATGCAGCCAGTATTAAATCTAATGAGTTTCAATCAGATAGCATTCCTGTAGAAAGGTTTTTGACGATTTCATTCTCCCATGATTCGCTCACTCGTGCCTTTCAATTCGCCCAAATGTGCTGATTTGTTCGCATAATTTAATGATTTGACGCACGTAACTTAAGGGAAAATAAGCCTTAACGCCTGTGGCTTACTTATTAACTTTGTTGAATTGTGCCCGGATATGGGTCTCATGATTGATAAAAATATTGGGAAGAAGCAATCAATGTGTTAGGTTGAAGAGAGGAATCATTACGTTCATGTCCGGGGACATACACATAAGTCAGTATAGGCCTGTTAAGCGCTCTCATGTGAATTAACAAAAAAAAAAAACGAACCCTACCTTTATAGGAACTAAGTATCATTTCAAACTTTTCCAGCCAATACCTCCAAGGTGGGCAATTTCCGGTAAAGTTTCAGCAATGTGATCCAATTAAGTTTTAGCTCAAATAGAGATAGGTTTACTTTTGGGATCTTATGAGATCATATTTTTGTAAAATATTCCACAATGTTAGTGGGCTTAGCTCCCTGAGATTGGTGCGCGTTGTGGCGAAACAACTGAAGGCTCAGTTAGCCGACTGTAGTGGTATGTAACTGCAACGGTAGAATACAGCTGATCGATATTGTTATGTGAAAAAGAATGTACAGATTCTTACATTCCGGTTACGCCTCTATAACCATTTTCATTACTTTTCACATAACAATATCGATCAGCTGTTTCCTACCGCTGCAGTTACATTCATACATTACAATCGGCTAACTGAGCCTTCATTCGGATTTTACTGAACCATACGTCATATCACAATAACTAGCTTTTCATGTGTGCACTGTACGATGTCTTTGTGGATACGTAACTATAACTTAAGAGTGCGAATGGTTGGAAAACGGCCCATAGTGCATCCGATTAGTCTCTGGCATAAACGATTCGTTCGACCTAATAAAATTATCGAATAAAAACATGATTTACGAAATAAATTTGCACAATGTGTAAGATTTGCTCCGCAATTTGTTTACAGCAAAATAGAAAACCAAACATCGCATAATTATAAGAGAGTTGCCAGATCTGGGGGTCTATTCTGTAATTCGATTCGAAAGAAAATGCTTTCGAATTTACATGTTATAAACATACAAATTCGAAAGCTTTTTCTTTCGTTTCGGATTACACAGTAGACCCCCTGATTATTGCCTGAGCCTTAAATAGCTAACCATAAAGAAAGACCTATGGCAACTTAAGCTGCCAAAAACGCCCCCTCTGAGACGCAGGATATGTACAACTCTATTTTGAATAACAACTCCCCGCGAATTTTTTTCCTATTCCTTGGCCTTCTATTTAAAAAAATTTTTTGCGAACTTTAAGGTAAAATAAAACAACTTGAAACAAAATATCCAACGAAAATTCGAAATTTCCTCTCACTGTTTTTTTCTCGCCATATGTTTAGAATAGAAGGGCTTTATCCTCGAAAAAATCAAGCACTTTTTTCTTTCTCATCCTGTTTGAGGCTCGAAGAGTTCTCACATTGGTTACAGAAATGTAGCACTGGGCTAAATTATAGGAGATTACGTTGTTGCAACTTAAAATAACTTTGATTCAACATGATTCTTCCATTTTTATTTAACAGTACTAGAATTTTAAATTAACATGAAATAAAGTTATTTCAAAATGAACTACTTTCTTTGTGGATTACTGTAAATCATGTTGTTAAAGCAAAGTCAATGCCGAAAAATGTTAAATTAACCTTGTTTACGTAGATTTAAGAGTAAAAATTTTCTGTATGTTCGGCAACATTTATCTCATTGGAAGAGTTTAATATCGATCTTGCCAGTGAATATCTGACATTTAATTTTCAATTCTCGATCATGTTTTAAGAGATTGAGCTTAAAAGTACTCTTAAAAGGATTCTTCTGAATAGCCAAAGCTTAGCCTTGAATTAAGAAAATCTTGTTCTTAAACTTGTTCCAAATGTATTTATATAAAATAAAGTTTGCACAATTCAAGCCTCAGATCGTGCATGTCCTTGGCGGGCTATCCTTCCCTTATGAGAATTAATATTTTTTTTTAATGTTGCTTGCTGCTTTGTTAAGCAATTGTATGCAACAACAATTCAACCATGTCGCATGTTGGATGTGTGTACTTGCTCATGCGGTTCCTCGTAGCCTGTACAATTCGTACATAAGCGACAAAACTTTTTCTTTTTTTTACTTTTTATTATATTTATTTATTTATTTTTTTATTCAATTCTAAGTCTGAGTTTGGTATGACATATTTTCCCCTCCTCTCTTTAATGCCATGTCCATTTGAGGTTTAAGCTGTTGTAGGTAGAGTTTGTGTTTCCACACACCAGGGCAGTGCGGTTAACTTGACTGGGCAAATGTTTAAATTGAAACACTTCAGAGACAAATTGTTATCGTTTAATTTGATCTGGCGCACGATCATGGTAGAAATAAATAGTAGAAAGAAAAGACATTTGTAAAAGTGAGTGTGTTTATGCTTCTGTTTCTGTTGTTTTAACTTTGCCTTATAAATAAAAACATTTATATAAAATACAAATACGCTCGGCGTTGTATGGCAAAGAAGGATTTTTTTCCAGCTTCAATATAAATTTAACCCTTGACAGTGCGTACTTTAAGTGGGCATAACGCGGCACACACAATGCAACACTGTATACAGTGTGGTAGGAAATGGCTTTTGTGTTTGTGGTAACAATGTACATTTTAACCATGTTTTGTGTGTGTGTGTTGCATTTTTGTTAGTGGCAGTTTTTCTTTTCCAAATGTTTCAATTCCATAGCGAACAATTATCCTTTTATGGTCAGAAGTGGAGGCACGCATATGGAATGATTAACAAATTGCTATTCAATCAGGAATTTATTTGTTTTGAAATAACTTCTCTAAAGAAAATGTTTTCAATGTTAAACGTTGTGAACGACGGCGACGATGTCGAAAATGTTGGAAAGAAAAAATGGAAAACATGTTACAAATTGTTGTGTGTCTTAATAGAATTTTTTATGTCCTTTAAAACAGCAGCGATTCTTAAACTTAAATGTTGGAGTAACATTGATAATTATATTTACCCTTATTCCAGTTGTCGACATCGACATCACTTGAAGACAATACCAAAAAATTGGGGTTTGTGTACCCGTTGTCGAAAATAACTGACTCCTGTTGGCAGGTTTATACTATTTTCTAGACCTTGAGGAACAGAAATAGATTGTCAGTGGCACAAAAATGTTCTCGATAGTGAGTAAAAAAGGCCCAATTTTTTGGTATTGTGTAAAGTGACGTCGATGTCGACAACTGGAATAAGGGTAATTAAAATTACTTTATGAATATTGCTGAGTCTTAAAAATACATACGTATATGATTGATATCGGAAAGGCAACATTTCCTGTTGTCAGCCAGTCCTCAATGAATGTAGAAAACTGCAAAGGCACAACGTTCATAGATTTGGGAATGAATAGCATTCTGGTGGAGTTGTTCGTGCAGGTCTTCTAACCTTTACAAAGTCTCGCGTTTTAAGGGGAGAAGAGAATAGATAATGGACAGTAAAAATTTTTTGACTATTTTTAATACCAAGCCGGTGTATATCAGATAATGACAAAAGTATTTTTTGAAGTATGTACTCTTTAAACACGTATAGCTAAAAATTAAAAAGTACGCTCATAAAAAGCACACACATTAATTTAAAACCGAATACATTTTTTAATTACGCAGCACAAACAAATATAACTAAAATTTATAGACCGCATGAGCTATACAATCACACGCATGAGTATAAAAATACTCTGACTATTAATCGACTATACATGCGTATATACAGGGCGATTTTAATTAAACACACACACACACACACACATAAAGCATGTTTTTACACAGCCACACTCACACCACACATTTTACATCCCATTTTATATTCGTATACATAAATGTACCGAATGATGAATAAATATCCCGAGTATCATGCGTATATTATTTTTGTCCGATTAAATATCCATAGTATGAGTATAAGCATACCCAGGCTATAAGTATGACAGAGATTCAATGCGCTTGATATGTATGTAACTTTTTAATTTTAGTGATAGCGTATTTTAGTTTGTCTAGATGCTCTTGTATGTTGGAATCGGCTATAGTCATAGTTGCTTGAGAGAAAATATGTGAGCATACGCATTGTTTACGCTAAAATTATGATTATAAAGCAGTTACTAAAATTAGCACTATTTACTTATGTAGATTTTTTTTTGAGTACTCATTGTCATTCTCTGGTGTATGTATAACAAACCCAAAAAAGAATTAAATTTATCCTAGGATTGTATAAATAAAAATTAATTTTGGTTTACATAAACACTATTTTAGAATTGATTTAAAATTTTAATTCCAAAGTAGTCTATAATTGAAACCGCTGAGAAAAAAAACAAAGATTATACCTCAACTTTTTGCCGCATGTGAGCTCTTCTCCCTTCAAATCAAACTTTGCGTGTGCGAAAGCAGACCTAGCATTGTGGGTGGATTCTTTCATAGTTTCCCCCTTAACAAGCAATACCCAAATTACTTGGCATTGAGCCACACATGACATCCATGACGAACGCGCTAATATACTAGAATTTACACTCCTTGATACGAGTATCTATTAGTTTCTTAAACGGCTTTGTAACCTCGGACAATGACAGATAATGTGTTCCACTGTTTCTGGCCTCCCTCATTTTTGAATAACCTGCGAAAATTCGTGGTGTCGGTGTTCCAGCTTGTTTCACACCAGCAAACCGAATTTTTTTGGTCGTGGTACTGTCCAGTCCAGACTCCTCTCAGGACCCGTAGGACCCTCTTGTTCATTGTCAAGCCTAGGCCATTAGGCCCGCGAGACCTTCCAACCCTCGCTGCTGACCTAGAAAATATTTTTGTCTTCTAAAATCCAAATTTTTGAGTTTCCTGAAATAGTTACTGCCTCATCTAAATCTTATCTTTCTTATCCTAAATCTTAGCCTTCCACTATAGCTGTCCTATACGATATGCCGCCCCTTTGAAGCTTTTAGCGCTGCTTAACTGGCGACGTAGATAGTGATCTCCTTGCCTTCAGTCACATTGTCAGCCACTTATTCCATGGCCTCCCATAGGCTAGCTTGAAAAGAAGGTCTACAACTGAAGGTTAGCCGCGAATAACGTTTTAAGTGACAAAATAATAATTTTGCAGGAGAGCCAAAAAACGTATTTTAAGGCAAGATTGTTTTTTTCGTTTAAAATTTTTCAGCGTATCGAGAGTTATGTTAATGGTAATATGTGAAAAAACTGGTTTTTTAAAAATTGTCTTTTACAACGTTATTCGCGGCTGTGCTTCAACTGTTGGCCCTACTTGGACAGTGTTGCCAGAAAATTATGATGGGAGAATGCTAAATCGGTTAAAAAATGTCTGCTAAAATGATGTAACAAAAGAAAAATAAAATGCTAAATTTTAAATTAACATACCTTTAGCTGAAATGCAAAAAGGCGTGACTAACAAAAAAAAAATTCTAAATCAAGTTTTTGATTGATTATTATGAATGTCATTAAACTACATGTCTTGACAATATTTAACACTTCTGCGATCAAAAATTACGCTTTTATTAACAAAAATCAAAGGGACTCAACTACATCTTTTATTATTTTTTTCTCCATTTGCACGATGTTATATTTCGTACATAATCACCATTTTTCAAAATGTCAAGTTGTTGTTGTGGCTTGTCTACCAGTTGTCGAAAACAGCTGACTGCGATTGATAGGCTCATGTTATAACAGAAATAGACTGTCAATAGCACAAAATAGTTCCCGATAGCTAGTGGACAAACCCCGACTCTCTGATATTGCATTGACGCAACGCGACGTCGATGTTGACAACTGGAACAAGGGTGAATGTCTTGGATATGACTTTCAAACCAATCACAAAATTTCGCTGATATCATACACACTATACATATATATTTTTTTAATTTAAAGATAAGAAAAGCGCTTAATGAAGAACCCGCTATAAGTTGTTTGTCACAACCATACATTGTTGCAGAAAACATAATACTCGTATCGCTACCATAATCATGCAACAACTCTGCTTTTACTCTCTGTATTAAACTAAATAAAATTTTTTATTTATGTTATTAGTGATTTCAAACGTCCAGTGGAAAATAAGAACTCTTGTGGCGACAAGTGTCACTTGTCACTGTCATGGAAATATGTATTTTCTCCAGAAATGTCTTAAAATTGGATGTTTATGTTTTTGACATTAAAGATTTTTGGTTTGCGCTTACCGGTCATTTTTTTTTTAACTGTTTTATTATTTTCGAAAAAATATTTAGAGGCCATTTAAATGAAAATGGTTTTATTTAAGTATTTAAATTTCAATATAGTTATTCTGTTGTTTTTTTTTCTCAAACTTACTTGTGCGACATGGTGAGACCTCATTGAAATGCGTAAAGTTTCTTGTGGTAAAACACGTACCAATGGGATCCCAGCGTAAATTCTTTTTGGGAGTTATCGTATGAAAAACATAACGTGGAGCACATGCCTGCAAAAGAAATCAAAACGTTACCAAGTTTTTAAATAAATTTTATAAGCATAAATAAAAATAAATATAAAAATATTAAAAAAAAAATAACTCTGCGAGAAAGAAGGCGAAACATCAGTTCATGTTAATAAAAGTCCACAACAATAAAATGTTTTTTGGATTTCTTTTGTTTTTTTGTTTGTTGTAGAGACCAAGAAAAATAAAACTACAAAACAATAAATAAAATATTTTATGTACATATAAATATATGATCACATCAATTGAAATCTGCCAAAAAAAAAAAAAAAAAAAAAAAAAAAAATTATAATAAAAAGAACGACTGGTGCAATGAACATGATTCATACATTGAATTGCTGGCCATTTGTGGTGGATATGGGAATAATATGGACGGATGGATGGCAGGAAGAAATGGTTGGATAGATAGATGGTTGGATATTGAATACTATTGCGTATGCCAACTTAATAAAATGAAAAGAAAAAAGAAAAAAAGATATTCATGTTCACTTATATGATGAAGGCAACCTGTCAACCAAATATGGTCACTTTAAGGCCGGCCAAAGCAGTCGTCATTCGTCAGCCGTAGATAAAAATGTGATGAAAATAATCATACAAAAAAAAAAGGCTTTTGATTTTTTTTCGGTTAAATCCTTCATGGTTGATCCCTCTACTCTTTTATTTTTTTTTGATCAGGTGAATATTGTTTGGCTCATAAAACAATTACTTTTACAAATTTTATCTTATTTCGTTTATTTTTAGTTTATTTTATTTATTTTTTTATTTAACTTTGTATGGCTGTGCTTAAGTTGTTTTGAATTTTTTTTTTCTTCAAATTCCTAAGAACAATGGTTGTATATGACTGTTGCTTGAGTACGGCTTTGAATTATTTTGAATTTCAAATTTATTTATAAAATGCAACGAAAAACGGTGAAGTAAGCAAAAAAAAAAAAAAAAACAAAACAATTTAACTTTCAAAGTAAATAACTTATTCAACGTTTAACTTAGATTTTCAAATAGGGTTTGCCAAAAAAAGTTTCTAATGCTGAATGCTTGGCAAACAGAAATCTTCTCAGGTCTAAGCAAAAGCCCTTATTAAATTGACATCTTACGCTGAGTAAAGAGACTTGAGGACATTGTTTTAAATCTGCGAGTTTTAGATTAATTTGAGGCGGGGTTCCCAGATATGGGGATTTCTCGCCAATCGTGGCGGGTTTTCAACTCGCTTGCAGTCTAAATTTCTGATTTGCGACATGGCGATAAATAAATTTGTTCGAGATTTTTATGGCTATTTTTCCCAACAAAATTTAACTTCAAAAATTTTCTTAATTCAGGAAAATTAGTTTGATGAAGGAATAGTTTCAAAAATAAATCCTACCCAATGCCCGTCTGTAAGAAATTAAAACAACTTGATTTTTGTGATTTTTCTTATATTAATCAATGCTTTTTGAATTTGGATTGAAAAATTTCAAGAAATATGTAATTTTTGGCGATTTTATTTCTACTTTTGGCGATTTTCTGCTAAATGTTTTTTCAGTTATTTTATAAAAATGTTTATTAAAAAAAAGTGTTGTACAAAATTACATAAAATTGATTTTGGGGATTTTTAAAATCAATTTGGCAAAATAGGTCAGAAAAATCTGACAACCCTGGCCTGAGGTTGTGTTCTTATAAGAAGTCGCTCATGGGGAGAAAATCTGAGGTTTTTATATACTTTATATACTATTTATAAAGGTTAGGTTAGTTTAGCAGGCAGCTGGGAAGGAAAGTCGAAAATTAGAGTTCAGCTCACTTGGGTCCATTATAATGATCCCTTTGTGCTACCTGTAAGTTGAATATAAGACATAGAGAGAGAGAGAGTGGCGGAGGGTTGGTGAGAAGGGTAGAAGTAGAAAAGTGATAATACTTATTTAGGGGGGTGAGAGGTGTGAGTGGGTCCAAAATGTGGCTAGGGGGGAATCAGCGATTATACCAGCCACTATTCCTAATATAAAGGTTCAATTTTGTTTAGCTAGATTTCCGATAACTCGGATGAGCTGCCGAGGTATATTCTGCTAAGTAGGTGCAGACGAAGATCCTCCAGAGCGGGACAAAGGCACAGGAGATGCTGGATACGTTCCTCCTCTTCCTCGCCATTGCAACTGAAGCAGTTGTCATTATACGGGAGACCCATAAGTTTAGCATGGTTTCCTAAGGCACAGTGGCCGGTCAGCGTGGCCAACGTGTATATAATAAATATAAAAATTATACATTTTTCTTTCTCACGGCATTACGCGTGAACGACTGGGCCGATTCCACCCATTCCATTGATCAATTTTCCATACACTGAGAGAAAATTTACCTTCTAGTTTAAGACAATTTAAGAAATCTTAATCTTCGGTCATATAGAATTTAATTCTTAAAATCAAGAACGTAATTTTAATTTTAAGATTATATTCTTAAATTTTGAAGAATATGATCTAAATTTAAGTTTTTTATTAAGAACAAAATCTTGAATTCGATCTTAAAATGAGATTTTATTCAAGATTACAATCTTAAATGCTATCTTAAAAAAATTAAGATCTTATTCTTGAATCATGACTTTTCGCATTTATCAGACTAACTATTAAAATTGAAATGATTTGATTTCGAGCGTATAAATCTTGATTTTGCACGTTTTTCCCTTACTGTACTAATTTTCTGCTTGTTTCTGATAGGCTGCTCTAGGCTGACTTTCGGCCATTGGAGATTAATCTAGAGGCGTCCAGGAGTCTCATCTAATATTCCCCTACAGTTTTTGAAAAAAAATTACCAAAAGAATTTTTAAAATGATAAATATTTTTTTTAAATTGTGTTCTATTTTCTACAAAAACAGACAGTTATAACTTTTGACAATTCGACATTAATCTAGAGGCACTCAGGAGTCTCCCTCAATTTTCTTTTTCTTTCCATTTCCTACGGGCTTAAAAAAAATTACCATTATCCATATTATGACTGTGGGTTAAGATATGTGTTTTTTGTGTTATTGCAGGTAATAAATGTTATATCTACGTAAAGGTGGCATGGAGAAATATCTCGGCTTAAAATTTTTGTTTCAGTTTGCTTAAAAAATCTAATATCAAGAGAAAAAACTAATTTTTATTATATAACAGAGGTCTGTTTTTTTTGTTAACAGAGCTCTGTTAAACACCATGGTTTGTGTCTAGTGTTATAAATTTTAAAATTTATCTTCATGCACAGAACTACGAGTTAATTATAAAATACGAATGTAAAAACCAGTTTTTACTAGCGAATATACGAAAATTTTCGGGATTCATCCAATACAAATATAGCGTGATTTGTTTTAAGAACTTTAAAAACTGTATGAATTCTTTATTTGAGTCGGTAGAACGATCTATATAATTCAATGTTTAAAGCTGATTTCATGTAAATTTTAACCTCGGTTGTCTGAAATGGTTCATACGCTGGCTGCAATTTTGTCATAATTTCTTTATCATATCGCCGGTATATCACGAATAAATTCTTCAATATTGTCTTCCTTGCGTTGCGGGCTTGTCCCTATAGACATAAGCCCCACAAAAAATAGTCTAAAGGCGTTAAATCTCATGAGCTAGGCGGCCATTTGACTGGCCCCAATTGGGCCATTGTTTGCGTAATGTGTGGCATGTGGCACCGTCTTGCTGAAACCACATCTCAGCCAAGTCCATCTCTTCCATTTTGGGCAAAAAAAAAGTAACAGAGTCGATAGTTCGCGGTCATCAACAACACTGGCGGATATAGCTCCGATAATTTCCTCTGTCGGCACTCTGCGTATGTGTGTTGGTGGTTTAGTTGGCCAAATTTAATCACAAGATTCGGAAGAGCCGCCTCAGAATATCGCTCAAACTGACCATAAAATGAAAGGAGTGCACGAATGAACTTTCGTAACCAAGCATGAATTTTTATAATAAAATTTAATAATCTGCAAGTGTTGTTCATTTGTAAGTCGATTCATGGTTAAATTATATACCAAACCAGAGAAACAAGCCCATCGGCTCACAGCCGGCTCAAGAGCCACCGCTGACTTTGAATGTTAAATCAAACCGCCGCCGATGCATGCAGCTAGCATCGGCTCAAAATTGCAGCCGGCTAATTGTTTTTTGTAGTTGCAAATTTGTACTAAGTCTTAGAAATTATACGGTGTTTGAATTTTTTTATAGATATATGCTTAAAAAACTTATAAAAAGCGGCTGTAAGCGTCAGCCGGCTCAAGCTGGCTTATGAGCCGCCACCGACTATTGTTTCCTAAGCCGACGCTGCCGACTTTTGAAGACAGCCTGCTTCTCTGGACAAACTGAACATGCTTAACAGTAACATGATACAGGAAAACAGTTGAGTTGCCACACACAGTGTTGCCAAAAAGAAAGTTGCTAAAAAATTGCCCTTTATAAGAAAAATTCAAAACTACGAGTTAATTATAAACTACGAATAAACAAAAAAATCAGAGGATCTTATATTCTCAAAAACTACTTATATTCAAATTTAAGCCTTATACAATTCCACTCAATAACTGAATGAGAACTCCACGGTAAATAAACATGTTAACAAACAATGTAAAGAAAACAGTTATGTTGTACCCTACATTAATTCAGATGGTATGTAACTCTTAGTCAAGGTGTATGTAATGTAATATACATATGTGACCCGGTCTATGACAAGGTGGCTCATGCCTCAAAAAACAGAACGAAGAAACTGTTTATCTTTAACAGCTGATTTCTCGAAATTTTCTTTTTCAGTCATAAGCCAGCTTTTTATAGACCGGGTCACATGTAATGTAAGACCATTTTTTTCCATCCGAAGTCAAGGGGAAAGGTACTAGAGAAATTTAGGAATCTGAATTTCCGTGTGAATTTTTATACATAATTTTTATGGAATCGTGAAAAAATCAAATATATAAAAGACGATTTTCTGTCAACTTATTTATTTTTTTATATTCACACATAGTTGTAACAGGGCTATCATTAATAGAAAATTTATTTCATTATTGTTTAAAACATCAAATATGTCTGTACGCAAATAAGGGGCATAACTACCGGGGTATACCACCGGGTGTCCCCAACAAACGCGCTCCTAACTTTTTTTAATTGCCATCGTAATGAGTTTTGTTTCCAGATTAAGTAAAAAAAATATTTTAGAAAGAAACCCCTAAACTGTTTTCTAAAATACCAAAAAAAAAAAAAGAAACACATTCACACAAACGTGCTTTTCTCCCGAACCCCCAAAAACACTTTAACGGCAAAAGAAAAATCTTTAAAAAATCTTGGAAACAATTTTCTTACAATTCATTCAAGTTTTTTTTTGTGTTTTGTTGTAATTTTTATCTCTTCGTCTTCTTCTTCTCTTTATTTTAAATGGTCATATTGACCATTTTTGGTAAATAATCGTTGCTATCATAGTTTGGAAAAAATCATACTTGGAAATATTTCAGCAGCAAAAAAATAAAATAAAAAATTACAACTTACAAAATTGTATGATAGTACAAATCTACTACATACATAGTTGTTGGCTTTTGTACTTGCACCACAAAATTCTATTGTAAAAACACACAATCATATTTTTGAATTCATCAGCAAGAGCAGCAACAACAAACAACAACAAACAACCAGAACAACAAGCAAAAAGCTGTAAAAACAAGGAACCTGTGAACCGGAGGCAGGCATATCATTGTTATCGCTGCTATTATTGTTGTTGGCGTAGATATTCTTGTCATTATCATTGTCAGTAGTTTTTTTTTTTTAAATGGAGGAGAACTTTAATGCAACCAACAAACAACAAACATAAAGATCATTTTTCTCATTCATTCTCTTGTTGTTCTTTTAGCTGCTGTTGTTTATTCTGTAGCGGGGTTCTTGCAACCGAATAGGGTAGAGCGACCAAAAGCGTGGTTTGGATGAAAAGAATTTGTTTTATTGAAAGCCAACATTTTTTGTGTGCACCTACAATAAGTGTGCAGCACTACGAAGCTCTGAAAACAATCACAAAAATCTTTGTTTAGAAACACATGTGGTGCCATTAATAGCAGTAGCATCAGCATGTTGTGATGTATCGAAAACTAAAAAAAAAAAAATATTGTGTCAGTGTATTAATTATACAGTTGCAAGTTATTTTTGTTAAAATGTCATGTTATCAGAATACTTCCAAAAAATTATGTACTTTAAAAAAAGTTCTTTAAAAAGTACTTTTTTTTAAAGCCGTAACCACTAGAAAGGTACTTCTTACAAAATGGAAAAAGTTTTTCTTACAAAAAGAAAAGAATTTTTTTAAAAGGTACTTTTTGAAAAAAATTTAATTGAAAGAAAATTACCTTTAAAGAAAAAGTGCCTTTTGAAGAAAATTAGATGTTAAGAAAAAGTACAATTTCAAAAAGTCAACTTAAAAAAGGTGAATTTAAAAAAATGAATTTTTAAGAAAGTACATGTAAAATGAACTTTGAAAAAGTATCTTTGATTTGTTAAATCAACTTTTTCAAAATAAATATGTACGTTTTAAAATAGTGCCATTTAAAAAGTACCTTTTGACAAAAGTACATTTTAAAAATAGCTTTAAAAAAATATACATATTTAGAAACATATATTTTATATTAGAAATATATTTAAAACAAAAAGAACATTTTAAAAAATTCTTTAAAGAAGTACTTTTTTAAAAAAGATTCCATAAAAGAAAATATACGATTTTAGAAAAACTATACTTTAAGAAAAATGTAGCTTTTAAGAAAATGTATTTTTTGATAAAAATAGCCTTCTAAGACAAAGGATATTTTAAAAAAGTACATTTTAAAAAGACATTTTAAAAAGGGTATTTTAATAAGTGTGTTTAAAAATAATAGTTTCTTGAAAAGGTACTTCTTTAAAATGTCTTCTCTAAAAAAAATTTAAATAATCCGTCCTTAAAAAAATATTTCTATAAAAAATGACTTTTAAAAAATACATTTAAAGAAGTATTTTTCCAAAAAGTATCTTTGCCAAAAAGTACATTTTCTAATAAGTGCATTATAATAAATATCCTTTACAAAAGTTCCCAAAAAGTACGTTTTGAAAAAAATACATTTTCATAAACAGCACATTAAAAAGGTATCTCCAAAAATAGTACCTTTTAAAAAGAACTTTTTATAACTTTTTCCCTTAAAAAGTACCTTTTTAAAACTAGTTTTAAAAAAGTTAAAAAAATACTTTTTAATAAACAGCACATTAAAAAGGTACCTACAAAAAATAGTACACTTTAAAAAAGTACTTTTTAAAAAATTTTCTCTTTTGAAAAGTATTTTTAAAAAATGTTTCGCTTCTAAAAAGTACTTTTAAAATATTTTTTAAAATAATTTTTAAGAAAAACTTACAGTCTCATTAGCAGCACGCCTTAAAAATATGTACTTCTTTAAAAAAGTACTTTCTAAAAAATACATTTCAAAAAGAGTAGCTGTTTAAAAATTGGCCTTTGAAAAAAGTACCATCTAAATTAGTACTTTTAATAAAATTACCTATTGAAAAATTTTCTTTTAAATATAGCCCCTTCTAACAAATTTTTATCTTGAAAAAGGACCTTTTAAAAAGGTTCATTTCCAAAAAGTACTATTCAAAAAATACCTTTAAGGGAGTACCCTTCAAAAATTATATTTGAAAAAAGTACCAACTTAAAAAAATGTTTATCAAAAAAATAATCTTTAAAGAAATCAAGTAACAGAATTCATTTCAAAAATAAGTTTTAAGAAAAAATATATTTGAATATTATGGTCTAAAAAATTCCCTTTAAAAAAACGTACCATGTGTCTAACCGTCGCTCGTTATCGAGCTGATTCGATCACGTTTTTTCATTTTGAGATTATGGCATTTAATATCAAACAATATTATTACTATATTAATCGATAGCGAATGCCATAAACTCAAACTGCAGAAACGTGATCGTATCAGCTCGGTATCGAAAGCGACGATTAGACCCCTGGCACTCGTTATCGAACGAAATTACGAAATATATCAATACATTATATGGAAGTATTTTTGAATTTCGAATCGTATCGAATGCCGTAATTTTCCCCCTGGATGCAATAACTTTCATTACGATAATCGTATCGCTGTAATAAATATAACGAAAACTTATCGATTTTGCTAAGCAGTAGCATATCTTAACGCTATTCGCTGGCGCACAGTGGGGGTTTTGGAAAAAAAGTGGAAATAATTCTGCAGTTTCTAAACAAGCCGTCCGATTGTTATGAAATTGCATACATTTGGACTATATATCTCAAAAGGGGGCGGTCTGCTATATTTATGCAGTTCCGCTTACAGTTTAGGAAATATTCGAGAAAAAAAATTTAAATTTTGGCTTTTTTTAACCAACCTTGTTCCACTGTTCTGCTAGTGGAGAAGTCAAATCTTGTTCAATTTCAAAAAGAAAACTTAGTATGTGCTAAGGACAATATTTGTAGCATTTATAAAAAATTTTGTATCAAAAGCACAACTAAGTCAAAAGTTATACGCAATTTAAATTAAAAATTTGAAAAAAGTAGAATTATTTCCACTTTTTTCCCAAAATCCCCCACTGTGAGGCGGTTGAAATAAGAATTTATTTCTCACATACTCAAATTCATTTTATTATTTTGTTATTTTTCGCTTTGACATTTGACATTTAGTATGCAGAGATGCCACATTATATATAATTAAATTGGAAGAAAAAAACAGCTGTAAAGCATCATAAAAATACAGAATGACATTATCGTTACTGCAAACGATTAAATATTACGATTTTCGGTTCGCGAAAAGTTTGTGAACCCAGTGGCGTGATTCAGTAACTTTTAATCATTCGACAATCCTAATTTTTGTCTATACATTTTGTCGCTTGCAATAACGATTGTGTGATTCTGTAACTTGCCTTTAACGATAGTACGCAGCTGATATTTTCTGTTGATTTTTGACGATAAAATTAACAGCACATAAATTATTGTCGCTTAAATAACGACACAGCTGACATTTACCTACAGCGAATATCGTTCAAAATGTTACTGAATATCAAATTCGATCAATTTTCCTTATAATTATTTTAACGATGCGATTGTCGTTAAAAAAATTTAGTGAATCGTACTATATTTAAGCAAAAATTTTAGGTTTTGAAATAAAGCACAATAATTACGTCTGATTGTCCTTTATTTTTAGCTTATTTTTTTTAAATAAGAAACACCTTAAATCACCTGAAAAAGTTTTTTTGCAATGAGTTGCCTCAATTGCACTATAATTTTGTACAATAGTGTTTTGCCTCTTAATCAAATAATGTATTGAATATGTTTATTTTTTTCAACTGCATACAATATAATATAAATCGGTTTTCAGTTGACATCGAATAAAAAAAGATCCCAGCAAAAAAAAAACTGAACAGCAAAATTATGTTGATCGAAATATACGCAGATACTTACACGTACATTACGTACGTAGTGCTATAAAATCTTAAATGATAATTTAATTTTAGCATTCAATTGATTTTTTTTTTAAGATAATTTTTTGAATCGCAGCATTCTATATGTGTATGCACGGATGAGTTGGGACAATTTTTCATATCAATATTTTTACATGAGTTTTCTTGGCCATACATTTTAATTTTTTTAATATCATTTCAAAGAAAATTGTCGTGTCACGTTGTCAAAACGTCGTTATTTATTTTTTTAACTGCCTTCTTATATTTGCATTACCTTATTTGGTTTGAATTTGCCACATAAAATTTAAATTTTTCTTTTATTGATATTTCTTTTTTTTTTTACTGAATTTTGTTGCCATTGTAGCCATTGTGTTTGGAGTTTTTTTTCCAGGCTCTTTGTCGCTGTTTTTTTTTTTCGTTTGTTTTATTGTGACCAGTCAGTCATCTTTGATCATATTAATCCATTAGCGGCTTGTTATTGTGTTCCATTGAAGGCAGCCAAGCCAAGCCAGGCTTCTTTGAAAAGGAGTGTATACTTTTTTTCCTTCTTTTTGTTTGGGGGTCAAAAGTCAACACGTTTCGTTTTTGTTTTAAAGTTTAAGATTGTAAATTGTCTTATACTCGTATACAAAATGTATAAATATGGTAGAATATTTTCAAGCCTTTATTGGCCGTTCTAGCTAGCGTTTGGTATAAAGTGTATTCTCAAGATTTCATTTAAGATGGTGTCATTTGATATTGTTAATAAGTTTTTCTTCTGTCGATATTTGTTAAATGACACTTGTTTATATGTAAACGAAATAAAAAATTGTTTTTGGCGCGCGTTTGATATTTTTAGGAGGTGTTGGAATAATGCGTTTATATTTAAGCAAAATCTAGTACTTACGGGATTGTGGGCAAAATCTGGTGGATTTCCCATACAAAACAAAATCTACTTCGTTATTAGATTTTGTCACAATCTACTTCAAATCTAGTAGAACTTAGTGATGCAACAGCTATGTTTCTTATTTTTAAAATTTATACTAAAAAGGCAGCCTGTGTACTTAAAAGGTGTATGAATTGGCTACAGTGCAGTTGTTTGGTTGTAGTTTTGGAAAATTTTCAGTTAATGGGTTTTGTTTTGGGTAAAAAATCTTGGTAAATATAAAAAAAAAATCTGGTGTAAACGGTATAGATTTTCATAAAGATTTTAATTGAAATCTGCTAGATTTTGTGCAGCTGTAAATGTTCTAGGAAATATTTGAATTAAATAGAGAACATAGTTTTTAGTTTGATTGTTATAGGATAGGGTTATTTATGCAATAACATATCAGAGACAAATGGCCTCCAAGACTTTGCATGCACATACCCACTCGTTTGTTAAAATTTTCTGTAACCCTTTTGCATAAATGTGTCTCGATTTCGTTGATGCAGCGTTGAATCTCCGTCTTTAATACACGGGTGGTTGCGGACTTGTTGACATAAACCTGTGATTTCAAATAACCCCATAGAATAGAATAGGGGGGGGGGGAAGATCTGGTCCAAAGACCGGCACTGCGACACCTGAAGGATCTTTTGTACCATAGATCTGTAATTAAATTAAATCAATCTCTCTATGACTCTCCTTGTGAAAGTCAGTACAGATATTGGAGAAGCCCGTCTAATATCATCTGAACACAGAAATTCAGAATGAAAACCAAGCCTTCTACTGTCAAATAAGACGATGCACTCACAAAGAATGTGTCGTCGTTGTCTCGTCATCCTTCAAGCATAAACGACACCGGGGTGAACGAACTTGGTTACTTTTGGATAGTTCAGTCCAAATTGACCAGAAAGAAAACCAGTAACAAGCCGTAAATTATTCCTTTTGAGGTTCAGGATGCCAATATATGTTAATGGTTGCATCAAAGCTTTGGTCTGCCTTAAACCAGAAGAAGACATTATTATTTCCTTAGCGGTCGAAGTGTCATCTTCTTTGACAAAAAAAAAATGAAATCTAATGATGTTAAATTACACGATCTAGTGAGCCAATTCTGATCACCGAAACGAGAGAATACACGACCTGGGAATGTCTAATGCAGTAACTGATTTGCTTCACGGGCTGTAGTTTACGTCTTGTTGGAACAACATATTGCCCACATCAATATTATCCAATTTCGGCAGAAAGAACTGTGTTATCATGTCGCGATATCGAGCAATTCTTGTCCACGACGCCGAATTGAAGCTCTTGGATTATCACCGAAACTCTCACTTATGCTTCGATATTGGCATTTGAACGGCTTGCTTTTGGATGACCATTGTGTTTGAAGTCTCCAACGGATCCAGTCTCCATGAATTTTTTAATTAATCTCTTCACAATTGACGAAGTTAAAACACTATTGCGACCATATTTTTTCGAACTGCGGCCGCCAAGCTTTCATTATTTTTAAAATATTGTTCAATAATGAAAACACTTGGTTCAGCCGTGTAATGCTCCATGTTTACTAACCCTAAACAGTCAGCTGTTTAATTGTTTTTTTAGGGTTGCCAACACTTTACTGCACAAATGGCGACAAATTCAAGTCTTCCCTTAATTTTGGGATAACCTTTATATTGTATGTAAGATTCGTAATAGCCGAATGTTAATATATATAACTATAGTAATAGTTAGTGGTTTAAAAACCGCTGGTCTGGCAAAGCTGTCAGCTGTTAAGTATCTGATCTAAAGTGTCATTTATTTAGTGAAAGGTTTATCATTTACGAATTTGTCCATTCGACGATGTTCTCAGCAATCGGGCCTATCTTAAGCTTAAATTAGACGTAACATAGCCATAATTCCATAGGCATAACCAAACCAAAATTCAATTGGTTTCTGTGTAATGGCTATGACGTTATGGCGAGTCACCTATAATCAAATACAGTGTTGCCCATTAGTTTGGTTCAAACAGCTGTTTTGTATGGTTATGGATATGTTACGTCTAATTTAAGCTATGCGGCCCAATTAAATTTGCACCTTCATTCATAAAGAGTCCAAGTCATGTAAAAATTAAATCTGACCATGCAAAACACGAGCAAGAGGCTTTCAATGCATGTTAAAAATCCCAATATCACAGTTCGCAAGGCCTTTCAACGTTTTCACAAGTACCCTTATTATTTACTTTGAAGTATAAAACGGAAATAAACTGGATTTTAACAAAAATTTTTCAAAATTATACAATTTTTCAATAACTGAATACTCTAACATTGCACTATGGGACCTATCACAAAATGGAGAAAAAATACGTTTAATTTTTTTTTCTAAAGTTTTATTTTTTTAAATTTAATCGCCTGCTATTCGTGCAGAAGAAGAATTAAATTTAAAGAATTTAAAACATTCTATTACTTAAATACTTTTTTCCCACATCTTAATACCTCTTCATCACCATCTGGCATTTGGCTTGAAAATCTATATGCGGCCTGTTAGATAAAAAAAATTCGGCGGCATTTAAAAATCATGCTTGTCTGTTGTCTTTCTGTGACATATTCTGTGGTAAATGTGACTTGTTCTGAAAAGACAAGATGAGGAAAAACAAAAGAAGAAAAAGCGTAAACGATGGATGGCATTTGATGAAGTTTGACAGCTTGCTGTCTGTGACGTTTGAATGAATGACACAATAAGGCGGAACAGTGCATAAATTTTTAAACCACAGCAACAAAATGAACATTTGTAACATTAAATATGCAAAAAACAGTTATTACAAAATTAAAATTACACTAGGCTTGAATGCACAGTGGGACGAGTTCGATAAAAAAAAAAATATTTACAAAACTATGTGTATTGTAGCAGAATTTGGGAGCAAGCAAAGAAATTATGTTCTATTTCATAGCGCATTCAATTGAAGCAATTAAAATTTTAATTGAAAATATTAATAAATCAATACTTTCTAGTTTAAGTTAAATTGTGTGATTTCTCAGGAAGTTATAGCACAATGACTTGCGACTTATATTTTTTATACTTCTAATCTCATTTGCAATAATAGTATAATTTAGGTTAAACTTTGGTAAATTTCAACGAAAATGTACTACGAGTACTTATAGTGCGTAGAACGATGCTTCTTGCTTAAAGTTTAACATAGAATTTACCAATTTATCTGTATAAGTAAAAAGTTTCTGAAAATCGACTTGAAAGCTTAAAAGTGCTCTCCTGCAAAACAGTAAAATATGACTTAAACACTTTTTCCTTATTGCCACAGAATTATTAAAAATACATTCTTGGCTAAATCGTTTTTTTTTTTTTTTGGTGTGTTAATTTTATTGCGACATATTGTAAATTATATAACAATTTTTTTTAGTTTGACATAAACTACTAAGGAAAATTGTAAAACTGAGATCACCACTAACAAACTTAAAAGGCAATTTTTTAAATAGTTGTACATGTTTGAGCTAGAGATGGAAACCGCCTACACACGTGACTCATGAACGTGAGTAAATTGTTGCTTTAATAACATGAGTGTGCAGGAATGTGAGTATAAAACACGCTCGCTCAGACTACATGAGTAAAATGTTAGCCGAGATTAAATAAATCTCTTTAAATATAATTTGAAATTTCTAGAAATCTTTGAATTGGAAGTAGAAATTTTAGGCAAGTCATTAATTCACCAGAAATCGTACGATCGACAACTTGTATTGCAAACAACAGCAACATTAGAAAATATTTTTGTTGTTTTCAATATAAGTATTCGATCGAACGAGATTTCTGGTGACGTCGTGGAACATGCAATGCAATATAATTATATTATATGTATGTTGATGTCAAATTCGCCGCAAATATTTGTTTGTGGGTTTTGGCGGCTGTTAGCCGGCTTACTGCCGATCGGCTGTGTTCTGTGGTTTGTGCTCATGTGCAAAAATAATACAAAAACAAATTGAGCTAACGATCTCATTGTTGTTATTTTGTTTTTGTTTCACTCACTTCAAAGAACGTAACAAAACAAAATAAAACAATTTGTTTGTGATTTTAAGTACAAAGAAATCAAAACAAAAATAAATTTATAACTGTAATAGTGTCGATTATTTTTGTTACGAAAATCACGTCCTAACAACTGTATCGCGCCATAAATAGCATAGCTATAAAAACTCTACATGATCAGAAATTTAAAATCATATCCCATAAAAATTTTATCTACTATTGTTGGCATTCTCCCACTTATTTACAATGAACTCAGTGAATAAAAGCTTACTCACTATTACGCTTGCTTTAAAGCACTGATGCGTGACTCATGCCTATCACGCAAGCAGCGCCCATCTCTAGTGTGAACTAGTTTTTTAAAAAGAAAAACCTAAGTGCGTAGTATTCAACAATAAAATCTAGACAATTAATTCTTAAGGGATATACCTATCTAGTTTAATCTTGCGTTTTATTTTTTAACAACCTGAGGCGAAATAATTGAAGGTCATGTTATTACAAACAAACAAACAAACAAAAAAAAAGAAGAGCGACTAAAGTCATTAAATATATCACAAATTAAAAAGCTAAAAAAATAATTTAGTAACAATCTTTTGCACTGATTATAAAGACCATCATAAAAAAGGAAGGAACAAAAAATCACCAGGCAAACGTCATTTGCTGGCTGACTTGACATAAAGTCCTAATGACTGTGTTAGTGTGTGTGTGTGTGTGTGTGTGATGTTGATTTGATAGTCATGATGATACTTGTTCGTTAATTAAGCTTTCATTACACACACACAAGAGAGAAGAAGAAAAAAGTAAATAAATAAATAAATAAAGCTGGTGTAAATGAAAATTAACTATTGTATAGATTTTCCTTCATTCACTTAACACATTCTGCCAGTTCTCCTTTAATAACTAAACACAGAACCGATAGTTAAATTGTTAACAATTAATGGAACATATGTATAAACTGCTTTCAATACAATTTATGGCTGAAATACAGGTAAAAAAAATAAGAAGACACACCTTAATGGGGCAAGACACATATTTAAAACGTTGCCTGCCTGTCGGTCGGTCGGTCGGTTCGTCCGTCCATCTCTCCATGCACTGACCTGACACCAGTCAACCACAAATGACCCAATAAGTTTTCAAAACAAACAATTTAATGGTTACAATGATTTTTTTTTCTTTCTCAGTTCTCATTTCTTTTTTTTTTTCATTCGAAAATTTGTGTTTGTTTTTCTGGCCATTTAATGAAAAGTGAAAACAATGTTTCTTTTCCATTTTATGACTGCAAACTCATTCTTCTATACACTTTACAACTTTTACAACAGGTCATAACTTTAAGTCTTTCAATAAGACTTACGAGCATAATAGAGGCGAGCGCAGTAAAAAAAAACTTCGTGAGATAATCCAACTCCAACTCCAACTCCCACCTTTGTGTTCATACATATGTGTTTGCTTACAAAAGCGTTAAATCAAAGACTATAAATATATACATATATATATACATATATATATATATTTATAGTCTTTGGTTAAATTGTATTTCCATGGGCCACCCACCCGAAGAATTTTATAAAGAAAAATAACTGTATGTAATAAAATGAAAAATTTTACGTTAAGCCCACCTAGAAAATTTATTTAGCTCATGGTTGTCTTACTTTTTATGTTTGGAAATTTGTTAGAAACATGTCTTAACATTTATAATCTCATTTCTTCTGTAAAGAAATTGAAAGTTATAAGAGGTTTATAGTTATTGTTTTTTTTCTTGAAGGATGAATAAAGCAGATGCTTACAACGATTTGAGAAATAAACATCAGCTTGATAATTTATGAACTTGTCACAAGAGCTTACGAAGAAATTAATGTGTTATAGATTGTCTAGAGAAAAAAATGTGGGCGCTTCTTAAAAAGGGGATCGAACATAACCTAAATAAAACTTTTTAAAAAAAAATTAAACCGACTTAAAAAATAAGCACTAAAAAGCTACAAATAATATAGATCTAGTTAAATAAAAGATTTTTATATATGTTACCTACAGTGCCGTTTGAAGTTGGTGCCAGTAATACTGGCTTATTTTTGAAGTCGGTTTAATTTTTTTTTTAAAAAGTTTTATTTTTACCTTTTTAGTGCATACTTTTGAGCTCTGGTCAATTCAAAAAAGTTTTATTTGTATCTTTTTCGAGCAGAGTTATGGTCCAGTTTCGTAAAAATCGATTAAGTAAAAACACGTGAAATGTAGTATTAAATTTTATGGGGCGTGGCTACGCCTACTTTTTTAAAACAAGATTGTGTATTTTTAAGAGTTCAAGGTGTATGCCAAGTTTCGTACAGATTGATAAAGTAAAAGCACGTGAAATTAAGTATTAAATTTTATGGAGCGTGGCTACGCCCCTTTTTTAAAACAAGATTGTGTATTTTTAAGAGTTCAAGGTGTGTGCCAAGTTTCGTGAATATTGGTTAAGTACAAGCACATGAAATATTATAAAAAAATTTAATAGGCGTGCCCCGCCCACTTTTTTGAACGCAATTTTGTGTCTTTATTAAAGCTTAGGGTGTGTGCCAAGTTTCGTAAAAATCGGTGAAATAGAACCCTGTGAAATATAATATAAAATTTTAATGGGCGTGACCCCGCCCATTTTTTAAAAGAAGATTGTATCTATTTTACAGTTCAAAGTGTATGCTAAGTTTCGTAAAAATCGGTTAAGTAGAACTACGTGTAATGTTATAATACATTTTAATGGGTGTAGCCCCGCCCATTTTTTCAACTTAAAAATTTTGTAATTACAAGAGCCAAAGATGTTTGCTAGGTTTCGCAGCAAGCAAATGAGTAGAAGATCACAAAATCAAATTTAAGAAATTGTGGGCGTGACCCCGCCCACTTTTTTCAAATGGGACCAATAGGAAGCTATACCCTCTCAGACAACAAAAAAATTTTACAAAAATGCACCGTGTTATGAACCTACACACCTAAAAAAAAAGTAGAGACGAATTGTTAACCTCCTTCTTTTTTTGAAGTCGGTTAAAAAATATAATTAATGTGACTTGCTGTAAAAGCAATATCGAGCCATAACTGCCAAAAATGCTTAACCGACACATTTTTTATGCCTCGAAAATCGATTATTTACTATCGCAAATAGTAAATTTTAGTAAAAAAAATTAAGTTAAAAAATTGTGTCGCTCAAGATTTTTTTTGGCGCTTATAGCACGATATATTAAGGACATTCACTAGACTGTGCTAAATATTGTATGGGAGTTGTAACTGCTAAACTTATACAAAAATTTAAATTTGTATCTGTGTTCTACACCTGTTCCAGCTGTAGTTCAGAAAGCGTCAATTGTAATATGGATTTATCAATATATGTATGTATGTATATTCAGGAATCGTCAATTGTAATTCAGGAAGTGTCAATTACAATTCTTAAAATAATAAATATTATAAAGAATAATCACTAAATCAAAATTGTATGGCCACTGTTGTAGAAAAGAGGCAATTAAGAGGAAAAAAATTATAAAAAAATAGTTTTTTGCGATAATAAAATTTAAATAAAATAATTTTTAATAAAAATGTTTCTTTTCCTACAATAGACGCTTTCTGAATTGAAATTGATAAATCTAAATTATAATTGACGCTTTCTGAATTACAACTGGAAATGGTGTGACCAGCGGCGGCACGCCTAGAGAATTTTCGGCGGCTGAAATAAGCATATGAAAATTTAAAGAAAAAATTAAAAATTTAAATTGAAAATTTATTTTCATAAGAAATTGTACGATTTTGTGTTTTTGAGCAGATAAAATTTCGGCGGGTTTTGAGCCGATGTAATCGGCGGCGGCTGCATGAATAAAATAATAACCGGCGGCGGCGAGCTGATCGACTTGTTTCTCTGACCAGAACTTTATTTATTAATTTAAATTTAAGAATATGTAAAATTTTGACCGCTACAACAACAAATATATGTCAGTTAAGACTTAAAGGGTATTCTAAAGCGAGCAACGAAACATATTCACCCCTATCAGGAATAGGAGGCGAACAATTTTGTTCACGTGAAATAGTTCCCATAAACAAAAAATGGTGAACAAAATTAGAAAATAGTATACTGACACAACAACAACGCAAAAATTGGCGATTGCAATTTAAGGTAAAGGGAACACATTTCACGTGAACTTTTATTCCCGATAAGGGTGATTGAAATTCTAATGTAATATACAGACACTTGACATTTTCAAAGTTAGTATATTTTTATGCAGACTGCATTAATTAATACTGAAATTGAAAAATGTCAATGTAATTTTGACGATGTAGTTATAACAACTTGCTGTATCTGGAAAAACGTAAGAGACAAACTAATAAAAATCTTACGCTTGAACTAAAAAATTCCAAATTAATAAATCGCCAAAAACGAAAAAAATCACCAAAAAACCCAAAAAAAGTTGTCAAAACGAAAAAAAGGACAAAACCGAAAAAAATCGTCAAATCGAAAAAAAACATCAAAACTAAAAAAACACCAAAAACCGAACAAAAACTCAAAAACGAAAACATCACAAAAAAACCAAACAAAAAAAAATCGTCAAAACTAAAAAAAGGGCCAAAACTAAGAAAATGGCTAAAGTGAAAATAAATCACCAAAAACCGAAAAAAATCGCCAATTCAAAAAAAACGCCAAAACTAAAAAACGCCAAAAACCGAACAAAAACATCACCAAAAAAACCAAATAAAAAAAATCGTCAAAACTAAAAAAATGACCAAAACTAAGAAAATCGCTGAAATGAAAATGAATCACCAAAAACTGAAAAAATCGCTAAACAAAAAAAAAGCCAAAACTAAAAAAATCACCAAAAAATAGAAAATCACAAAAAAAAAACCCAAAAAAAATCGTCAAAACGGAAAAAAGGACCACAACTAAACAAAATCGCTAAAATTAAAATGAATCGGCAAAAACCGAAAGAAATCGCTGCATAGAAAAAACGCAAAAACTAAAAAAACACCAAAAAAAAAAAAAAATAATCCCAAAAAAGAAAAAAAAAGCACCAAAAATAAAAAAAATCGTCAGAAAGTTTACCGGTTACTTAGAATTGCTTTAAAAAATTACATTAGGTAAAATATTCGATTATATAGGCTAAAGTTCATATAGTAGTTCAAAATCGCACTTCACTGCATTCATTCAAATCTCTTTTAAAAAAGAAGATAGAACCGAAGGTCCTGGGTTCGAGCCCGGTATCCAACAGGAAAGTTCAAGTGATGAAACATAGTCGCTGGTCACTGAACTATACCGACTTCAGCAGATACTAATCCTCTGCCCTTCTTCGTCGGTATTATGTAGCAGAATCTGCGAAGTGAAATAAGCAATAAAATTACTACTAAACACGTCTTCAAAAAATTTATTACGCCTCATTTAACACCAGAGGCGCTGCTACACTGCATTATTAAAAACGTGCAAAAAGCAGGGCTGTAAAAGAATGAAGCTTTCCTATATCTCTTCCTTCACCACCTGTCTTCTCTATCACTACCATTTTTCTAAAGAAGGTAACACCTAGCAATAGTAGTAGGCATTCATTGCCTGGGTGTTACTTCTCTTTAAAAAAAATATATTCCCCCTTAACGTGTTTGGCGTATTTTGACTTCGACTTCTACTACGACGCTTTTCTAATAGATTAAAGAACCATTTAATAGTTTTTCTTTAATCTATGACCAAATTGTCATAGTCGAAGTCAAAATATGCCAATCGCGATAAGGCCTATTATATGATAATTTCAAATTCGCCACAAATATTTCAAAACGTTTGGATTTATATTCCATTATTTTCTTTTCCAGATGCGTACGATTAAATTAATGTATTGTTTGTGCTCATGTGCAAAAACAATCAAAATAACAAATTGAGCAGTTGTTCTCATTGTTTTTGTTTTGTTTTCGTTTCACTCACTTTAACCCTTTGACACGGGAATTAATTCTGGCCATTGAAAATTTTTATAAATGGTTTTTATAGCTTCAAGAGGCTTAAAAAAACATGTGTAAAAAATTGTAAGGACAAATTTTTATTACAAAGTGGGTTTTGAAGATGTACATTTTAATGTACAGTCCGCTTCAATACTTATACTTTTTCACTTTATTTTATTTATTTTTATTGGTTTTAATTTGTTTTTAGTATATATACATTTTTTTAAGTGTATATACATTTAATTTAGTATATATACATTTAAAAATTCATTAGAAAAAAGAAGCGAACAAATTCATTGTAAGGTGAAACATACATAAAAAATAGGATAGCAATATGTTTTTATACGAGTAATAGAAAAAAAAATCAAAAATTGAACTCACATTGTTTTGAAATTTTACAACCTCTTAAGAATTTAAACAACAACAAAACAAAGAACCGATAACTTTAAATTAATTTCATATAGGCAAAAATTCATATCAGTTACGGGTTGATAAAATCAACGTACATTATAATGTACGACACTCGTCAAAGGGTTAAAGAACGAAACAAAACAAAATCAAAAATTTTTTTTCGCTTATTTTCTTAGTTTGGTTTTAAGTACAAAGACGTCAAAACAAAAATTATTTTATAACTGTAATAGTGTCGATTATTTTTGTTACGAAAATCTCGTCCTAGTTCCTGTGTGGTGGCATAAAGAAGAACTTGGGAAATGCCTACTTTTTGTGCTCTTGCTGCACAGTTAAATACTTCCTTTCCCCAATTGAATGTGCGGTTAGAACGAAAAATCATTTAATCGGGCTAGATTTGTGAAGAAGCTAGTTATTTTTTTTTTCAGGTAAACAGATAATAAAGTATTTTTTTTAAGTTGATTAAAAAGTATATAAGCGATTTCAGCTTTTAACATTTTTTTTTTAAATGTTGCAGTTCTTCCAACTTTCCTCGTATTATACTTATCTTTGTTTAGCAATATTTTTTATAATTATAGCTTTATAAAACAATGAACTGTGCATTGAAATTCTTTTACTCACCACCACTAAGTCGTTATCACGACTCGTTGCCACTGTTGCACCCAACCATTGATATGACTTGCGATCAATCACATCGCCATGCGTATTACGATTATTGCCTGCAAAAATAAAATACAATTAAAGAAAATACGGAAAAGTTTATGAAATTTAAAAGTTTTACAAAACACTAAAAATATACGAGTATGTATGCAAATGCAATAAAAAAAAATTTGTATGAGGAAAAAAAATCAGCTAGACAATTAATCAAAAGCAATCATAAACAAAGAATGGCTCAATTAAAAAGCAGTTAAAAAATTATAAAAAAAATATACAACAGACAGACAGACATGTGTGATGTGACTGACACACAAACAGCCACATGGATACACATGGAGGCAGACAGCTTGAGCCAGTGGCAGATAGAGAGACACGAACCCACATCCAGAGTCTCTAAAATAATCATGAACGTCATGATCATCATTGGATGGTGGGGTTGGATTTTTAAAATAGAATTTTATTTATAAGGTTCATAAAGTATGTATTTTTAAAGGTTGTTGGGAAAGAAGATTCATAAACAATACACCATTTCCACAACGAATGCACAGGATTGGCTTAAAAGGGAAGACTAAATTTCCTGAGTGCTTTCAGCAGAAGATTACAAGCTGTGCCTAAATTCAATAATATAAATACACTTCATATCTTCTTTTTCGCTTTCCCTTTACTTTGAAGTATAAACTATAGACTTTGTCATAATTAAAATTGAAATGTAGACCACAAACATCAGGACATTAATTAGATTCGTCGTTCTTGACTTGTTTATGGTCCTTTGAACCGTATATTGATTTCAAGCTCTGAGGTTGTTACATTAATCTGAAATTATCTTACCAAATATCACCTAAACACAAAAAATATTTCTCCAGTCAACACATTTAACTAAAAAAAAAAAGTAATTAAAAATTTAGTTGTGTCAATTAAACTTTTTAATTAATTAAATTTTTAAACAAAAGCTTAATGGACTCGATCATATTTTTAAATAATTTCTTATTTAATAAATTAAATTAATTGATTATATTGGTAACTTAATATATAGAAAGGCCCTAAAAGCGTTAGGTCCTTTCTATATTTTTTTGAAATCCAGATTTTTTGCATTTTTCGATACATTGGATGCTCTATCGAAATATACAAAAAATTATATTTCGAAAAAATATTGAGTTAGGGAGTTTCTATATTAAGGTGACGATATGTTGTAGTTTTTTCAATTAAAAGTATTAGTTAATTGTAGAAACTTTTTTTCTGGGTATTGGAAAGAAAAAAATTAAGATTTCTGAAAACGATACAAGTTTTGTTTTGTACCAAAAACGAAATTTTTTCTGTACCAGTAAATATTAAAAAATAAATTTCAGAACTTTCATTGTGAGAAAACTCCTAATTACTGATATTTTAAATTTTTTCATAGTTTAGGCCAGCTATGTCCAAGCCATACGCACAATGTACAAACTTTTACAAAAGAGCTTTTGTGCTTTCACACCGACAACAGCCACAACAACAATGCTTGCTTTTACTTTGCAAAGAAACAAGAACAAATTTAAGAGCTTTCAAAGCTGTTTACCTCAAATGCAAATATAAAAAAGGTGTAACTCGAATTTTCGATATTTTATAGGAGAAGCCAAAAACTGAAGAAAAACTAAATCGTTTACATGCAGAAATAGTTTTTTAAGTGGCCATAAGTCCTTGATTTTGAACTGTAATGTACTAAGATCTACAAGGAGGATTTGCATTTACGTTGTCTCCCAGAAAACGTTAAAAACACCATTTCGAAAAAAATTGAGTTACGCCCTTTTTATATTAAGCCATCGGTATGTGTGTTTGGACGTAGCTGGTTTAATCCATATTTTTTATAAGTTTTTTATCTAATTTTTCGACCTTTTTTATTAAACTAGTTTCTTGAAGCTTTAGGTAGGTCTCTTTATATTTTTAGAGCCTTATTTATAAAAATTATTAAGGCTTTATAAAAGTTTTATAAAACAGCTGTTCATACAATATTTTTCTTACTAAGCCTTTATAAAATCTTAAAAATTTTTATAAATAAGCCCTTTATTTTTTAGTTGGATATTTCGTTTAACTTCTTCGGGATACTTCTTAATTCTTATCCTGAAGAAACTCAGGGGTGTTCTGTACACCACGCGTTTTGAAATCGTGCGATTTCCAAAAACGAAAAACAGTGTTCTGCTGATCGGACGATTTCGTGCATTAAAACTAGTTAAAAAGCTGCAATAAGTCACCTCTCTAACTGAGCTCTGAGCGATTTCAAAACGTGCGATTTACAGAACACCCCTGATTAACCAAAGATTAACGAAATATCGAACTTAAAAAGTAAAAAAAAAATATAAACAGACCTAAAGCTTTAAAAAATAGTTATATTGTTTGTGCATTTCGTTAAATAAAAAAAGTTCAAAAGTTTGTTTTGGTAAATATTATTTGGACGAAAAAAGAATTTGAGACTTGCAATATTTCAATTCATATGGAATTAATTTCGTTTTACTTAATTTAATAATAAGAAATAGCAAAGTATTTATATTTATTTGGCATAAAGTCTTTATTTTATTTGGAATTTTTGCTTGTATTTTTTCGAAAAAAAAATAGATGCAAAATCTAATAAAAATGTTTGTTTTAAAGAAATTTTTCGTATTGAAGAAAATTTTAAATTTTTCTTATGCTTCGGACAGCAGTAGTGGGTCTATTAAAGATCTTCTGTTTGATTTTTTTTCTAATATCTCTAAAGCCCTAAACCAAGCATATACCATTTTCAGAAACAGAAACTCGCCTTAATTCGTTTTGAAAAATTCATACCTGGGATGCCAAATAAATGTACTGAAAAATGTGGGTTGACAACTGAGGGATATTGAAATTACAAGCGGCGATAATAGTTGCCTGGGCAGTAGACTTGTATCGAACTCTTTCAGTAGCTAATTTTAGACACAAACCTATAAGCAAATTTATTTAAATTAAATGGGTTTGATCGTAGGTTTGTGTCTAAAACGAGCTACTGAAAAAGTTCGATACAAGTCCACTGGGCAGTTGAGATCACTTGGTATGTTTTCACCTAATTCACGTATATTTTTGAGATTAAGATTCCCCTGGTATTCTCTTTAGGCTGGTACTCACTATTCCACATATTCAAACGACTTATGCGAAAATACAACCCTGAAGACCCAAAAGACAATAACAATGCACTAGATCAGGGTTGTATTTTTTCAAAAGTCATACGATTATGTATGAAAGTTAGTTTGGAAATGGTGTTGCTTTCTCACAAAAAAAAAAAATACAAATACTAATAATAATAATAAAAAATCACGGCATTTTGTAAAAAAAAGAAATGTGTATATTTAAAGTGATTAAAATGAGACGGAAGTTTTTTAATGCGTTTTATTTGAAGCAAAATTAAAACGACTAAAGAAATCATCACACACAACTGAAAATAATACTAATAATAATAATAATAATACACATTTTGTATAAATTATCTTGATATTTATACTATATATATAAAATCATATATAAATATATATAAGTTTTTTTTTATTATAAAATGTGTGGTGTATTTACATTTGGTTTGCTGTCACTTGTGCACAAATTCCATTTTGAATTGCAAATACTTAAGGATTTTTAAATTCACAACAGTTTCATACCTCTTAGTCTTATAAAGCACTTATTTATATCTGAAGAAAAGTAATTTTTGAAATTTTGAATAAATGAGAAAAAGAAGTAAATGTTAAAATTATTAACTTTAGTTAATTCATATATAAAAGAAACATTTCAAACCATTAAAATATAATAATTTTTTTAATTTTTATTAAAAAAAACTTCTTGCAATTTTAACCCCACATATTACACTGAAAAAAAAAATAAATATTCACCCATTAATATTTTCAATTAAGAATTTAATTATAGGGCATATTTTGATTAAAATCTTTATGAAAATCTATACCGTTCACATTAATTTTTTTAGACATTTATCAAGATTTTTTTATCCAAAACGAAACCCATCAACTGAATTGTTTCCAAAACTACAACCAAACAACTGAAATGTAGCCAATTCATATACTTTTTTAAGCAGACCGTAGCTAATTCACTCACCTTTTGTTGTACAGGTTAGTAAAAAATAAATAAAAACCTTCGATTTTTATTAGATTTCACGCAAATCTACTGAGAAAGTTGATTTGGTTTTGTATGAGAAACCTGGAAAAAGCAGCTTGATTTAGCTCGTGACAGTGTAAATGGGAATTGTTACAATTTAAGTTTGACATTTATTAACACACTAATAATCCCAAATTATTATTTTACTTATTCAGTAAAATATTTTTTTTAATTAAAAATACATTGAAATTTATTATTGAGGGGTTAAGATGGATCCTGTGCGCATTTCACTGTTGCTAATGCAGATCATCAGGGAACCTTTACCCAAAAATTTCTTGGAACAACTTTAATTTCAAGAAATGAGAAGCTCAACAAATAACAAAATTGAAAGTAAGAATTTAATTGATTCAATTACATTTTGCATTGCTTCAATTAATTCATGACGGGGAAATGTTAATAAATATTATAAGTTTGCTTACTGGAGGTAATTAATTTTTTTTTATAAACAAATACAACCAGGGTTTATGGCGGGAATCGAACCCATGATGTTTGTTTTTTGTTATTATATATATATATATATATATATATAAATATTTTTTTAATTAAATTTGTTTAAAGAAATTAATTTATAATTTCAAAACAGTGGCTCCAAATAAATATAAATTCAGTTAAGTGCGACTTTGACTCGCTCACGAAGGGTTCCGTTCGGTTTTGGGCATTTTTTAAATTGGCGTTTTTTGTGTTTTGGCGTTTTTTCAGTTAAACGATTTTTTTTTTAGTTTTGTCCTTTTTTTTCGTTTGGCAATTTATTTCGGTTTTTTCATTTCGGCGATTTTTTTGCGTTTTTTTTTCATTTTTGCGATTTTTCCGTTTTTTCGCAATTTGTTTTAGTTTTAGAATTTTTTTAATTTGGCGCTTTTTTTGGTTTTGGCGATTTTAAAATTTTGGAATTTTTTTTTTTACCGGATTTTAAAATTTAAAGAGTTTGGCTCTTACGATTTCCAAGATACAGCAAGTTGTCCAAATTACATAGTAAAAATTACATTAACTGATAGAACAATCTTTAATTTAGATATTTTTTAGTGTTAACTGTTGTAGTCTGTCAAAAAATCCAATAACTTTACAAATTTCAAGTGTATATACATAAAATTGTATGTATATTACATGGAATTTAAAAATTTTGGATCCAAATTTCAGGTCCGTAGCTTTTACTGTTCTCGAGAAAATACCCTGTGACAGACAGACGGACTGCGTAGCGAAAACACTATGATTCCTTTTTACCTTTGGTGTACTGAACCCTAAAAAGGATATCCGATATCAAAATGTTGTATGTAGGAATGATAGATTATTATATTATATTAGAATATTGAAATTTGCACTACCCTGTTAAAACATACGGTGATCTACAGAGTGCCAAAGTTGACTACCTCGGGCATGAAAAACCTTGTTAGCCTAGCCTCATAACTTTTTTAAATGTCGTCTGATTTCAATGGCTTTAAAGCAGCTCCATACTACGTCCAATGTGCAAATTTTTATAAAGAGCTTTTTGTGCTTTTACACCGACGAGAGTACAACATCCGCAACAACAACACAGCAGACACCAAAGCTTGCTCTTATTTTGCAAAGAAACACGAACAAAAATTTAAGAGCTTTCAAAGCTGTTTACCTCAAATACAAATATCAGTGTATGTGTGTGCCTTAAAACAGCTACGTCCAAACACACATACACTGATATTTGCATTTGAAGTAAACAGCTTTGAAAGCTCTTAAATTTGTTCTTGTTTCTTTGCAAAGTAACGGTAACCATTGTTGTCTGTTGTGGATGTTGTACTCTCGTTGGTGTGAAAGCACAAAAAGCTCTTTACAAAAGTTTGCTCATTGTGCATATGGCTTGGACGTAGCTGCTTTAAAGTCGTTGTCTACCGATATATAAAAAAAATCTTGTGTTCCTAATTTTAACTAACAAATTCTAAGAATTGTTTGTGTCATTTGCTAAAACGTGATCTAATCGCTCATTTACTTGAACAACGTCATAACTCAAAAAAATTAGTTTTACGGAAAACTAGTTTAAAGCTTTCAAACAAGCAGCAAAAGGAAAATACATATATAATTTTATTTTTCTCTGAAGAGTTCATCAAAAAAAAAATTTGTATATCATTTTTACACAATATTATAAATATGAAAATCAATTCTACATTATTAGCCCAAAAAATTAATTTTGGGAGTTATCACGTTCTTCAATCAAGTGGCCGTTATTTTAATTAATAAATGAAGCCGTCTTGTGAAAGGTCTTGACTTTTTCTGATCCTTGCTTAGTAAAATTAGTAAAAATCTAGATCAATTATTGAGACCCTAAGAAAAAGCTGTCGCCAATTATGATTCAATAATTTAAAAGTGCAAACAAAATCTCTTTTACATATTTTGCAAAATTTAGAAAAAATCGTTCTGGCCGTTTTTGATTTTGCAAAAATATTTCTTTTGTTTTTTTGCAACTTCGTATGAACGTGTAAAATCAGCGGAAACTTCTGTCACAGTTTATTTACTTCAATCTTCAATACTCATCATAAATCTTGCCTCTCTTTTGTTTTACTCTTTTTGCATATTTAATGGCTATTTATTTATTTATATGTTATTTGCTTCTTTTGCCTGGCTCCTCTATAATACTTTTTGCACTTTTTTTTGGTGTATATGGGGTTCTTGTACTGCTGCTGCTGCTAGTAGCCCTACCACTTACAGTCAATGTTTCATACTGCACTTCCTAAACGGGGATGGATGGATGGCAAACGGCTTCCGCTTTAAATAAACTCGTGAATTGAAATTCAATTGGTTGAAAAGTCAAAACGCCTGAATAATGACGAATGCTGTTATTATCACTTAAACAACTATTTACATACAAATCCAAAAAAAAAATTATTTATTTGAAAAAATGAAAAAGACGAAAATGACGACGACAGTAATGACAGGGACAACAATGACAATGGCGGCAGTGGCAGTGGCAGCGGCTGTGGCGGGCCATGACGTTTACAACAAATGTCGATGCTAATTTGCTAAGACGTCTTTTAAAAGTTAATCAGTCAAATCACGTCAACAATAGCAGAGAGTGTGGAAACTCACAATTTTATTTCTGCATTCAATCACTTGACAACTGTATTGTTAAACGTAAAGAATCATTGATAAATTGATCATTTAACATTTAACATGATCATCCATTAAATTAACTTTCCATTCATCCAGCCACGTTTTTTTTTTTCATTATTGATTTGGCTTAACTAAACCCTGGTAAAGAGAACAAATGTGCAACACCCAGTGTGAACTATCAATAGTCACACCATTTACATAAATGATGATCATGATTATAATGATCATTGGGATACGCTTGCTAATCATAGTACAGGGCGGGGAAGTACAAATAAATGTCAATTTGTTTTGACTTTTGCAAAATGTTTAATGCTTAAAAAAATTATTTTACAAGAAATTAAATAATAAAATCATATTAATTTTTTTTCCGCGACATTGAAATTGAACTGGACAAAAAGGAGATAAAAAACAAAACAGTCCACAATTCAATAAATTGCACAATATTAAAAAAAATATTTGGCGCAATTTTTCTTACAATAAATGTACATGTAATGCATTGTGCTAGAACTAGGATATTAGATTACGGAGAGTAGGATAGAGAGAGAGAGTAGTGTCTGTGGACATCCGGTTTAAATTTTCCCACGCTGAAAGTGACAGGAAAGGCTTCCGCAGTTTATTGCACATACGAACAGTACGGCTATCAAAGGAAATCTCTCTGTAATGCGTAGTGCGATTTATTGGACAATCGACCACAAAAGGATATGCTCTGAATGAAGCACGTGTTGTGCGTGAAAATGTGCGGGTTCCAGGAACAATTTCCCTAATTTCATTAGAACACATTCCATTGTAGTAACAATAGAAGAGGAAATGCACCCCACGAATCAATAGAGTTGGATACCTTACTGTCACCAATTAACTTCTTCGTCCTCTCCTGTACGCGGTCGAGGAACCCCAAAACAGACTGAAGCGCCTGCCCATCTATGATAGTTGTATTCCATTTTAGGTCGGATATAAGTGGTATAAATAGTGAGAAGATCAGATAATGGTGGGAGGGGGGGAGGGGGGGAGGGGGAGGAAGTATCGCTTGTATGAATGCTTCTTTGGAATCTCGAAAAATCTGTTCATCGAACACCACACTGAATTTTCATGCCAAGATTCCGATTCCTTGAGGGTGGCGTTGGCTGAAGCAGTTAGCAAGTTGACTACAAAACCGAAGGTCCTGGGTTCAAACCATGTCTCCGACAGTGATTAAAAAATAACAACACCGCACATTTTTCTGATGTACATTAGTGTCCTTTGTATCAGTTGTTGTGGGAAAAGTTTTCGTTATGCAGGCATAAGGCACTGGTCATTAAAACTACACCGGCTTCAGCGTATACTAGTCCTAACGTAACATCAGATTGCCCTCCTTCGACGGTATTGTGTTGCAGAATTATCGGCGAAGTAAAATAACCAATAAAATGGCTAATAAACACAGCTTCGCCTCATTCACCACCAGAGGCGCTGCAACACTGCAAATAAGCGTGCAAAAAAAAGCAGAGTTGTAAAAGAATGAAGCTTTCCTCTATCTCTTCCTTCACCACCTGTCTTCTCTATCACTATCCCTTCCCTATCGCCCTCTCTCACTATCTTCGCTTAACCACACAGGTACCACAAAGGGATCATTGTATTGGACCCAAGTGAGCTGGACTCTAAATTTCCCCCTTCCTTACCATCAGTCTGCTAACCTAACCTAACTTTCCGATTCCTTAATATTTATATTCCCCATAGTTAGAGAGGCAGCAGCATTTTCGGCCATGTGTCCATGAGTAATCATACAACATTTGGTCTTATGGGCGTTAAAATCTACCCTATTCGCATGACCCCATTCAGACACTTTAGCTAAATCATAGTTCAAAGTCCCATTCATAGTTTGTCGAATAGATATGATTGAAAGTTTGATACGGAAGGTCATTTAGCAAAATAAGCAAGAGCTGGTGAAAGAACGGAACCTTGCGGTAGCCCTGATTTTAACTTGAACTAATTTGATGAGATCCCATCTATAACAGCTCCTGTAGCGCAATCGCTGAGAAAACTCGATAAGAATCGAGAGAAGTTATCACCGACACCAAAGGCAATACGTGTTCACAAAAGTGCACAAATGCCACATTCTATGAAACGGCTTGGGGATATCTAGAGCGATCACCATACTTTCGCCAAAATGGTGGATTGAACTGCACCACATCTCCGAGAGCAGAGCAAGTAGGTCTCCCTTCCGTAGAGCGGCCTCTACGAAAGCCATACTGCCAGTCGTTGAGTAAGCTATTGGACTCCAGATAGCTTACAAGATGAAAATTCACCCTATTTTCCATCACTTTGGAAAGTAAGCAAAACATATTGCGATTGGGCGATAAATTTCAGGGTTATTAGCTTCTCCTTCTTTTTTAGGGATTTTCGTAACATTAGGAAGCTTCCCACACACTAGGAACTCACCAGCATGGTACAATGTGTTGAAGAGGTTAGCTAATGCCAGTCAAGACCACTGCTGGAATGCCATCCGTTCCGGGTGAGTTGTTTATGTTGAGTTTCAAAAACACCCTTTTAAAAAATTGTTTATCCAATTTTTCAACTTTTCATATACATATGTTCAATGAAACTATTTTATTAAGCTTTAGGTCCGTTTTATATATTTTTAGTTTCACATTTCGTTAACTTTTGGTTAACTTCATCAGGTTTTATTCTTATTTTCTTTTTTTGATAATTAGTTTTTGTCTTTTTTTCTTTTCAATAGCACAACAACATTTTTTAAGTAATTTAAAAAAATAGAAAAACAATGTTTAGTGATATTTATGATTTGAACAGGTTAAAGTTCGTATCGCTTTGTAAGCGATTATTTAAAATTGTTGTCAAAACATTACAAAATATTTCTTGTTGCGCAATATAAATCAAAAAACTTTTTATTTTATCCAATATATTGTGCCATATACCAGGCAATTTTATTGTACAATATCAATAATTGCACAATAATATTACAAATGTGTGGGCATATTTCTTAATTTAAATAACGAAATATAATTCTGTAACTGTATTCAGTAACTTTTATTACGATAATAAAAATACAACAAAAATCTATCGACTTTTCCATTCAGTAATATATCGAGCCTTATTTTCGATTTTATCGTAAGCGACAAAAATTAAATTTTTCAGGAGAATGTTTTTTTTAAAATATTCAAATTTGTTTATTTTTGTACGTACATAAATTGTCGCTTACGATAAAATTGTACAGCCTGTATCTTAAAAGTTATCAACAATTTTGCCATTTTGATAATTCTAAACTATGTGTAGGCCCATAAAATTTTAATTTCAATAAAAAAGTCTATTTCCGATAACATGTCGCTTACGATAAAATCGAAAAAAGTGCTCGATATGTATGCATTAGGCGGTTCGATTTGTATGAAGGCAAAAAAATCGCGCAAATTACAAGGAAAATCGTATTCTAGAGATCAACATAAGAAACTTTGCCGAAGGAACCATACCTCTAAAATGTATTTTGATGTCCCGACTTTTGATCCGAAAGGTCAAATTTTCTTGAAGGGTCAAATTTTGAAAAATCTCACTTTGACCCATTTAGAGTTCCTCAGTCGAGTCAAAATGTATGACCGACCCCCACTAATTTTGGAGGGCCGACCCACCTATGCCAGTGGCACACCCCCTGGAACCACCCCCGGGGGGTTCCCAAACAAATATTTGTGATTTTTTGAAATATCATCACAATAGAAATCATCAAAGAGCAAGCTAAAGTAAATATGACCATGTTCTGTAAACCGAATCCGAGTAAATTTCTCGTTTTCCAAAAATATATAATGGCCCCATTGATGAGTTTTAAATCATACATACTAAATTAATTTCAAGCTCTAAAAAATAGAAAACTACCAAAAAGCGTTTTTAAATCGACTCGATTTACAGAACTTATTTTGACGAGCATAGTGTAAGATCGCACCATCCCTGCACTGCTGGCCTAGCACACTACCTACCCACTTGACTACCCGGGGCTTCCTTTCAATGGAAAGTATTGTTAGGTTTGCATATTTTTTCTTTAATGGACAGTTTTTATCCTTTATTTCTAAGATTTAAAAATTATCAATAGTGTAGTGTACGCAATTTCCCGTCTCTGTTCAAAGGTGTGACTTTCAATTTAAATTAATGTATTCTTAATGCGACGTTGGTACGTTGGCATGAGCATGTTGCTGGTCTGCTGTCTGTCTGTTGCTTGAACGTAAATCAATTTTGCATTCATTAACACATTCATCTTACGATATTTTCTGTCTTTTTTTATTTTTTGTTGCTTTATTTTATCTTCTTCTTCTCTGTTTGGAAAACTCTTTAACTGTCGTAAAAAAATTTGCTACACTTGATTTGTTGTCCATAATTTAACCATTAATTTGCTTACGCTTCTGTTTGGGTAAGATTTCATGCAAAAGGAAGAAGCAAAAAAAAAGTGTTAATGTTTGACACGATCTTATCGCATGCAAGCAGAGACGTTGATAATGGGGGTGATTCCTTCAAAATGGGAAGTGAGTTATATGAGTTCGCACTGCTTTCAATTCTTTTGAGAAAATTAAAATTTTTATTATAAAATTCGATAACTTAGGAATGAATGTTGTCATGCCTGTAATCAGCCTGTTTAGCTTGCTATTGTTCTCGTTGATTAAACTTTTCTATATCTTGGAAACAATTTTCAAAGTATCAAATACTCATTGATTTTTAACTGGGAAACTAAATTTTTTTTCCATTTTGAAAATTATAGGCTTAATAGGAAACAAAATATTATTTTGCTTAAAAAAAAAAATATAAAAGTAATTCCGCCAAAAAAAAATGACTTCAATGCAAACATCTGATAGAAGAAGAAGTACGTGAAATATAAAATTAAATTTTAATGGGTGTGCCTCCGTGCAAGATTATGTGCTTTTCAGAGCTCAGGGTGCGTGTTAAGGCTTGTAAAAATTGGTAAAGTGGAACGGCTGAAAATAAAATATTAAATTTTAATGGGCGTGACTTCACCCTTTTTGTTAACTAGTGTCTATTTTAAAGCTCAAGGTGTGTGGTAAGTTTCATAAAAATTGCTTAAATAGAAGCGCGTGAAATGTTATAAGAAATTCTAATGGGTGTAACCCTGCCCATTTTTTGAACTTTCAAATTGTGTAATTACAGGAGCCAAAGGTTTTTGAGAGGTTTCTCAGCAATCAAATAAGTAGAATATTATAAAATTAAATTTTAAAAATTCTGTGGGCGTGTCGCTGCCCATTTTTTTACAATGGGATCTCAGAGAAAAATATACAATCGGTCTAAAATGTACCGAGTTATGAAGTAACAGAGCAAAAGAAATAGAGACGAATTAATAACTTCATTTTTTTTGAAGTCGGTTAAATACTCAAGTGTATCAGGGCTATCATGAATAAAATTCCGAGTGAAATTTCTTCCTTTTCCAATTAGAATTTTTTGTTTTCCCTATTATTTGTTATTACTTGGAATTTTTCGCTGGGAAAATTTTCACGTGGAATTTTATTCATGATAACCCTCTTTAATGTATTAACACGAAAAAATTTAATTTTTTGTTGCTGCACCGACATCTATATGCATTTCTTTTCTGCTTAAGAAACTTAAACCAAAAAATTAAAAAAAAAACTAAACAAAAACTACATACGTTTATTGGAAAACTCCCTAGATGCATTTCATTGCTGCTAAGCAACACTTCAGTAGACTTCAACCACGATCCAAAAAAGCTTACAAAACCCCAATGGTTATAGACAAACTCTCAATAAACTAACTACAACCAACAATCATAATAAATTAATGAGAGTTTATCTATTAACATTTTAGGTTTTGTAAGCTTTTTTGAATTGTGCTTGCAGTCTACTGAAGTATTGCTTAAGGACTGTTCAGACTATATTATACTTTGTATTAATACATGTCAAAAATTCAAATAATCCGTGCAAGTGCGATATTGTGAATGCTAAACGTCGTGACGAAAGGCAAATAATACGATAAAAACTTGACATTCCATAAGACAACCATTTTTTAAAATTTTTCTAAACGATAAAGGCCGGGTCACAATGAATCCGTCATGCGTAAAACTTCGCCTTTTTCAACTGACAGCTAAGTTGAAATACATTGGCAAATTGAAATGCAATGAATCAAACAAATTCACATATTCCATTTGCAATAAAGTTACGTATATAAGGCAGACATCTACATCAACTGACACCACACACAGTGGACCAAAACACAGAAGAACGCTGATGAGGAAGGTTTAGTGGCCTTCGAAAACGGCTGGCTGTTCCGTTCAACTATGTGTTGTTGTCAGAATATTTACAACTAACTTTGATGTTATTTGTTCATTAATAATTATCACATGTAATTTGGCTTAAAAAGCGTTACGAACTTTAGCCTATTCAATTCATAAGAATATTGAAATACTTGGTTTCTTTTGAGGTTGGTTACATTCAGTACGTGTCCGTCAACGGAAAGTACAAAATTTGGTCAACTTTTAACTTTCTGCGTACGTTGAGTACTTTGACAAATATTGGTTGGTTTTTTGATATATTCTGATTTAGATTTTTGTGTTTTGTGGCAGTAAAAATAAAATTAAACAAAAGAAATAAACGAAATAAATACAAAAAGTTGAATTTATTAAATAAAATGGAGAATCGACCTATAGAAGCTGGTCAAATAATTCCGTCAATAAAGTAATCATTGTGCCAACCTTCACCGTCTTTGCGCTAATATCAGTTGAAAAAGGCGAAGTTTAACGTATGACGGATTCATTGTGCCCCGGCCTTAAGACTTTTCATCTGATTAGAGTTGCATTATTACAAAATCAAGTAATAAACAAACTGACAAGTCGTCTGTTTCGACGCCGATGCTCTTCCGTCATTAATGGTATATTTATTTCTTCCTACTAAACATATATTTCGTGTAATCAATATCTGAATCTTAACGAAATTTTCGTACTCTTCTTTTCTTTAGCTTATTTAAATCAACTACCTTAACCGCCGTCTATTTTCAAAGCCTGGCACGTCTGCTCTGTCGCCGGCAGTCAACGATTAATGTAGGCATGTTAATTCTCAGCAGCTTTTTGCTTTCTACTTGTGCTTTTAACCCTACGTCTACAACTGATATATTTTTATCATAACAAAAGTCAAAGTTTATATTGAAAAATATTTTTTATTTTTTTTTTCCTATGTGGAATTTGACATTTGTCATGATAAAAATATCTCAGGTGTAGACGTAGGGTAATGTTATTTGAGGTGTGATGGTGCGAACACAAATATCACTTTATGTTACGTTAAGTTTTTGACAATCGCAAGAGTTGTCTTTAGATTTCCTTCTCGTAAAGCGCGATGAATAATAGTCTTAGTGGCTCTTTAGCATGCTAAACCAACAACAACAAATAAATTTTTTAAATACGTATTCATTTTGACACGCATTAAATATAAATATAATGTTGAAATCAGAGCTGTTAAATTTCGATTACGATTAGTAATCAATTAGATTACATTTTAAAAGGAATTGTAATGATTATATAATTGCCTTCAAAAGAATTGCTGATAAATAATTGATTACGATTACTAATAATCAAAAAGTAATCCGACTACTTTCAAAGATTACTTTTGATTATTTTTAGTAATTTTAAGTAATTCAGATTACTTTTCCATTATTAGTAATCGTAATCAATTAGTAATCGTGCGAAACTGAATATAATTCTAATTTGATCATTACTTCACCTTTAAAAAAAAAGTAATCAAATTAGTAATCATTACGATTACTAATCATTACTTAACAGCTGTGATTGAAATAAATATCTCAAAATGTTGTTCAGAATTACCAACAACAAAAATTTATCATATCACACTTGAGGCTTTGTACTTCAATTGCACGTTGGATTTGAATACCGTTATATCCCAAACTCCCCTTTTTTAAACCACCTCCCTCTATATTCACTCCAACAGCTACTTAAGCTTACATTTATTTAATTCGTCTGTAAGCACATCAACAACAGCATGCGACGGACGACCATCTCGTTATCGTTCTTACTTTTAATAATTTTTTTATTTTTTATATTTTTTTTGTTGCATCCAAACCATAAATTTGTTGACTATTGCCCACCGAGTAATAACCATGAATTAGCGTATTTATTGCACTTCATGAACATGACCATTATCATGAGAAGAAGAGGAAGAAGAAAGAAAATAGAAAACTACGAGTCCAATAAACAATTGTGGACAATGATGATGGCGTCTTAACACACAAAAAGTAAATGAATGAACGGCTCAGGCGGCCGTTATTCTTGTTGGCTCTTCCTAAAGTAGCTAAATAAATGTTCCTAATACTTTCCAAGATAATGATGATGCACTCGCTCGATCGTTATAAAATTTATGGTTTTTATTTGCTGCACAGAGAAATGATGGTGGTGGTGGCGGCGTAGAGAATGTAAAGTACACACATATTTTGCATGCCAGTCAGTCGTGCAAAGTGTATTCTGATATTCGGACGCGCGTGTTAACTCGTATATGGAGCCATCATCATCATCATTATTATCTTTCATAGACAAAGCTATAAACATTTACTGCAGTCTTCACGGCTGTAGACAAGATGTTCTGCATAAATTTACATTTTACGCACATTTCTCAGTTTGTTACTTTTTATTTTATTTTTTTGTAATTCAAACTTTGCTGGTTTTATTTATTTGTCTCAGTTAGGATATGCTTATGGGGGTTTCCATACAAAAAAAGCAAATGTGAACTATGACTAAATAAAATTTATAGTCTAATTACAATTGAAGGTTAGCCGCGAATAACGTTTTAAGTGACAAAATAATAATTTTTCAAGAGAGCCAAAAAACGTATTCTGGCCAAAAAATTAAGAAATTAAATTAAAAAGAAGAATAAATTCAGTAAAGTGCGACTTTGACTCGCGCACGAAGGGTTCCATTCGGACACTAGATATGTAATACTATACGAACTATATATGTACATAGTATATAGTATTGGAATTTTTTTCGTTTATTGGATTTGCGTTTTTTCGATTTTAGCGATTTTTTTAGTTTTGGAGGTTTTTTCTTGGTTTATCGATTTTTTCTGGCGTTTTTTTTCCTTGGGCGATTTTTTTTTATTTTGGTGATTTTTCCGTTTTTTGGCGATTTATTTCATTTTTAGATTTTTTTTAATTTGGCGCTTTTTTCGTTTTGCCGATTTTTTTTTTGGTTTTTGGCAATTTTTTTCGGTTTGGCGTTTTTATAATTTTGGGATTTTTTTATTTTTGAAAATTTCAAGAGTTTGCCTCTTACGGTTTCCAAGATACAGCAAGTTGTCAAAATTACATTAACTGATAGAACACCCTTTACTTTAGATATATATACATATACATAATTGTATGTATATAACATGGTATTATAAAATTTTTCGTTCCTGGTTTAGGAACACCTTTTAATTTTTAACTCTCATGTATTTGTTGTTGTAGCGGCCAGATGTTTACACACTCTGTCCAAATTTCAGGTCCGTAGCCTAAAAAATTATGTCGCTTAAACTTTTTTGGAGGTTATGGCACGGTATATTTTAAATTTGGGAAAAAATATCGAAATATCGAAATATGGATGTTTTAAAAAAATATATATTGGGTGTTTTTTATTGAGGTATAGAACTTTAAGTTGGCATTACTTTTTTAACTGGCGGCCATTTTGTCAGCTGTCAAGTGATTAATATTTAGTTTGGTTTGCCATTTCATCATGAACAGGTTGACAAAAGAACAACGCTTGCAAATCATGCAAATTTATTTCGAAAATAATGGTTCAGTTCGCGAAGTTTACCGCAAGCTCCGTCCATTTTATGGTCGACATAATCGTCCATCAGAGCAATTAATTCGGTTAACCATGGATCGTTTTCGCACTACGTTTACTCTATGTGATAATACGCATCCGCAGAGACGTCGAACAGTGCGCACCGAAGAAACAATTGCCGCTGTAGAGCAAAGTGTTGAAGAGGACCCGAATGAATCGATTCGCCACCGTGCACAGCAATTGGAGCTGATAACCGACTATTTTGTTCCCGAATTGGATGGCATGAATGTGGATGAGTTGTGGTTCCAACAAGACGGCGCTACATGCCACACAGCGCACGTCACAATCGATTTATTGAAGGAAACATTCGATGAGCGCATAATTTCGCGGAATGGACCTGTCAATTGGCCACCAAGATCGTGTGATTTGACACCATTGGATTATTTTCTTTGGGGATATGTGAAGTCGCTCGTCTACGCCAACAAACCAGAAACGTTAGGGGACTTGGAAGCCAACATTCGTGGCGTTATTGCCAACATACGGCCCCATATGCTCGAAAAAGTGGTTGAAAATTGGACCTGTAGAATTGGCTTTATTCGAGCCAGCCGCGGCGGCCACATGCCCGAAATCATATTTAAACATTAATGGCATAAAATTATCCTTCCAATAAAGCCAAATTGATGGACATTAAAACGATTTTCTTGTGTTTTATTTCAATTCAAAGTTCTATACCTCTAAAAAAACACCCGTTATATGTATGTATGTATATCGATGCTGTTCAAAAATATCGATACGATATATATCGATACATTTTTTTCATTTGCCCATCTTTAGTTTACAGAACAACTACATATTTAATATCGCTGGGGAAAAGTGTATCCAGCGAAAAGGAAGCCATGTTCTGAAGTCTACTCTGTAATTCGAAACAAAAAGAAACACTTTCGAATTTCTAGCTTAATAACACGTAAATTCGAAAGCATTTTCATTCGATTTTTTTCAGAAACATATTGCATGAAAATTTTTAAATAAAATAACTTGCTTCAAAATTGTATGAATATGGATGGGCGCATAAAATTAAATATTATGGAAAGACCCATAATTAGGCTTTTATTCGCAAACAAAACTCCATATGCATGCAACAAGACATTTTATATTTTTAATTCTTTGAAATTACATCAAACACTTATTGTTGTTGTGTGTAAATTTATCCTCTTCAAAATAAGCAAATGTTTACTGAAGGTTCTTTCATGTGGTTCTCTGTAAGAATTGCATTGGCACAGCCCTCAGCCCTCAGCCCTCAGCCCCCAGCCCCCAGCCATACATACATACACTCAACATGTACTCTGATGTGGTAAGTACTGTTGTGGTCTTGTGCTTTTTTTTCGTATCTGTTTATATATTTTTTTGTGGAAGCGCACGCGCGGGCTTTCATCATCAATCGCGCATTAGCCACAAAATTTATAAACAACAAAAGCAAATAAGCGCATAATTTTATTTGCACATCCGCACACAGGGACCGACCGCTAAAAGCAAAAATAAAAAATAAAATAAAAGTACTTAAAAAAAGGCGAGGGGCATATTTTTGCTCGAAGATGTATAAAAAATGGTGGAAAATGGAAAATTTTCATGTTGCCGCAATTTGTTTTTCTTGTTACAGTTCGCCAAATCAAGCAGCAAAAATAAAAATGAATTGCATAAATTGTAAATTGCCAAAGTGTTTGGCCAACATTATTCTTTTCTGCAAAAATTTATAGTTTAAAATCAATTAAAGCGTTTTTTTTTTGTTGAGTTTCCTTTTTCATTTTTTAATTTGTGGGAGCCAAAAGATATTTTGTGCCTTGTCAGTACTTTGAACTTTTGGAAAAGTTTACTTTTTTCTGTCAAATAAGGAATGTATAAACAGTGTAAAATTTTTTATAACATCAAATTAGTTGTATGAAACTGTGTGGGTGTGTTCGCAAATGCATCACTGCTCTGCATCATACGTGCAAACTTTTATTTAAAATGCATTGCACGTTCGCTGATAATCTGTTTTAGCAGTAATCATGTTTGTACACCATATTAGACATTTATTTGAGACTTCAGTGAACCACTTTATAACATTTAAATTTCCATTTGCAGCGCAGTGATGCATTTACGAACAGACCCTAGTTTTCTTTTGTGTGTTAATAGAAGGCGATGTGGAGAAGCAATTGTCACATTTTTTCCGACCTATTTCGTTCGCCAAATGCATTTTAAAATCGCCAAAAGTTGCCAAAGTTTTTCTTAATATGTGACGCGCAAAATAGAAAGGGACCTAAGGGTAAAAACCGCTTTTGTTCAGGAGAGCCATTTTAAAGATTTAAATACGTGTATCTTTGGTGTACCATCACTGAGCGTGTTGGTATTAGTCTCATTTGAAAGCGACACATCTCATGACGTCAGGAACTTATTGGTCAACCTTGAAAACGCGCGTAGGTCGTCCCTACCTCTCGTTTTGTGTAGTTGGTTTTTACTGTTTTCTACCTAGCGCGCTGTTTCCATGAGTTTGATATCAATTTTGCTCGCGTTTTTTCGAATCCAGGTTTATTTTCTGACATTATAAATTGTGAATTATAATAAATAATAAATACTCATTTATAATTCTTTTAAATCGTGAATATCACTCTGTTTTTGTTTAACACTTTTTTTGTAATATAAATTTTTATAAAATAATCGTATAAAAATTTTAGTAAAAAATCGCCAAAAGTAAAAATAAAAACGCCAAAAATTATTTCTTGTTAATTTATCTCATCCAAATTAAAAACGCGTTAATTACTTTAAGAAGTCCTAATTTACACTATGCAAGTCTTATTACTAAGCTGATTAGTTTGTGGGGGAGAGATACGAGGGGAACAGAAACGTTTCTTTCCCCTCGTCTCTCTCTCTCTCTCCTAAAAAACTAATCAGCTCAGCAATAAGACTTGCATAGTGTAAATTAGGACTAACTATGTATAAGAAAAATCATCAAAATCAAATTGTTTTAATTTCTGTTGGTAGGATTTATTTTTGTAAAAAAAAATAGCCATATAAATCGCCAACAAATTTATTTATCGCGAGAAAAATCGCCTTTACGCCAAATCAAAAACTTAGACGCCAAAAAAGTTCAAAAATTGCCACATCTGACAACCCTGCTTTCAAGGACTTATGTTGTGCCATTTTTTATGCCACTCTCTTCTTTAGTGTTTAGCTATCAACCCTTTACCACACGCAAAGTTTACTTTGCAAAGTCTGGGAGACAGACAGAAAGAGAAAGTTTTACTAACTCTGTCGTTCACTCAGCTGAATTAAGACTTTGCAAAGTAAACTTTGCGTGTGGAAAAGGGGTGAATTAGAAAACTTTTGTGCAACCAATTTCAAAAAAAAAAATAATGAGTTAGGCCCTTTCTATATTACGGTGACGATATGTATGCATATATGTGTGTTCCTTTGCGGCACTATATAAACCGAACGCGTGGACCAATTTTGATGGTTCTTATATCAATCGTTTTGTCTTAATCCTGGGATTCTCACTATTGTCAAATGACTGTAGTAAAGATTCAATCTGTGACAGCGCATAGAGAAAGGGACCTGAGGGTAAAAAAATCAATATCACTTTTTTTTTTTTTGATGTGGACAACATCTGCGCATCGAATGAGACCGATCCCATGCCCCAAAAATGTGCCCTCCCAGAGATATGCGCGTTTTATGAAATTGAAGTCGACGATTCTAAGGTTATGTGAAAAAATGATCGTACTAACAGAGTGATATTCACGATTTAAAAGAATTATAAATGAGTATTTATTATAATTCACAATTAATAATTTCAGAAAAGAAACCTGGGGTCTAATCGTCGCTTTCGATAACGAGCTGATTCGATCACGTTTTTTCAGTTTGAGATTATGGCATTCCATATCGAACCATATTATTACATTGCTCGATAGCGAATGCCATAATTTTAAGCTGAAAAACGAGATCGAATCAGCACGTTATCGAAAGCGACGATTAGGCCTCTGGATTCGAAAAAACGCGAGCAAAATTGATATCAAACTCATGGAAACAGCGCGCTAGGTAGAAAACAGTAAAAACTAACTACACAAAACAAGAGGTGGGGGCGACCGACGCTCGTTTTCAAGGTTGACCAACACGTTCCTGACGTCATGAGATGTGTAGCTTTCAAATGAGACCAATACCAACACGCTCAGTGATGGTACACCAAAGATACACGTATTTAAATGTTTAAAATGGCTCTCCTGAACAAAACCGGTTTTTACCCTTACTTAAGCTATGTGCAGACGGTTGTCAGATCTTACAATATTGCCAGTAAAATGTGCTCAAAATTTCTTACAACCGTGTGAACTGGCAATTTTTGTCAGACGTCGTTGCCAGAAAAATCATTGTCAGTCCATTGCAAGACTAGCAGCTGACAACAAATTGTCAGACATCTTACAATCGTGTGAACACATTGTAAAATTATTGCCAGCTATTTGTCAGACATTTTAATATTGTCAGATGCGCGAAGTTCGTGCATCTGACAATGGCGTCATTGTAAGAGAATTATTTCTATGGGCAACACTGTACACGCTTGATTTTAAAGAAAATATATTTAATAAAATATATGCAGCCAAAATCACTGCAGTTGCTTCTTTATGGTCCATAATAATTAATATTTTCACTTTTTACATTTAACACCACCACAAACGATTGATATTTAACAATTTCTAACAAGCGCTTTGAGTCTGGCAACGCATAATAATGTCTGGCAATTTTTGCATATGACAACCGTGTGAACTTACAATTTTTTTGCTGACGATTTTGTCAGCTGATTTTATTGTCATACAATCATCTAGCAATAAATTGTAAGATTTCCTGACAAATTTGATACAACCGTGTGAACTGTCAATCTGCCATACACTTGCAATTTTTGATTGTCAGTACAATGTCAGCACATTGCCAGATCTAACAATATTGTAAGATCTGACAACCCTGTGTACATAGCTTTAGGTCCCTTTCTATTTTGCACGTCACATATGGCGTTCAACAGACGACAAAAATAAAAAGTCGGCTAACTATACCAAAATGGGTATCATTCGACAGGTATTTTAAAATCATCTTTAGGTTTCCCTTATGATCTTTCATTTCGAGTAGCCATTTAGGATATTTAACGGTTCAAAGATGGTCGGAGTTGGGGTTTTTTTTTAATTACCACTTGTATTGCTTGTAGTTTGTTGTAGTATTAATTTTACCTGTTGTGAATTTGCCTCGATCTGCTACTTACTTTTTTCTTTTGCCTTTTTAGTTGTGCAAACAATTGACAGCCTGCTGCAAAACAGCTGTTTTTGACATTTACTTCAGCTAGTGCTGCCACAATGTTAATTTAAATTTAAAGTACATATAATAAATGTTGCAATCTTTAAAATGCTAAAACACATATGTACATATTTTTTTGGTCTGCTCTACCAGAATTATTCATTAGAACGGTGTAATTTGGAGAAAAAAAGTTTGATTTTGCTGTACACACACACAGTGGAATCAACACGATTCAGTTGTAATAAATTTCTAGCAGCAGAAATTTTAATTTTATTTTTTAGTTTAAAAAAAAACTTTAATGTAATAAAAACCAACAAACATCATCATTATCATCAAATATGTAAAACATATGCGGAAATATGGCAGTTTACAACATTTTCTTTTCCTTGTGCTGAATTTAGGAACAGACACTTTTTTAATTTTTCCCCCTGCTGCTGACATAAAAAAAGTATGAATCTAAATGAATTCGAAATAAAATACTTATTTACAAAGAAAAACAACATTCTTCCTTATGATCTTGGTAAATCGTAAATGTTGTTAGCCGAGCCATAAACATAAAAAAGACATTCTCTTCTGCTGCGTCAGGTAGTTTTATGGCGACAGCCATGCAAACATTTGTACTTGCCAATTGAATTATTTTATAATTTGTTGTTTGTTGGCTTGGTCTTTGTCTAGTTGCAACATAAAATTAATTTCCGTTTGTAGCAAATGTAGTGAATTGAGTTGGGAGTTATTTGAAATAGTTAATGTATTTTAAGGTGAACTAGTTTTGCCCTAAAACAAACAAGAATAACAAAACTTTGTACAGGGTGTTTTTTTAGAGGTATAGAACTTCGAATTGAAATAAAACACAAGAAAATCGTTTTAATGTCCATCAATTTGGCTTTACGACCAATGGCAATTTTATGCCATTAATGTTTAAATATGATTTCGGGCATGTGGCCGCCGCGGCTGGCTCGAATAAAGCCAATTCTACAGGTCCAATTTTCAACCACTTTTTCGAGCATATGGGGCCGTATGTTGGCAATAACGCCACGAATGTTGGCTTCCAAGTCCCCTAACGTTTCTGGTTTGTTGGCGTAGACGAGCGACTTCACATATCCCCAAAGAAAGTAATCCAATGGTGTCAAATCACACGATCTTGGTGGCCAATTGACAGGTCCATTCCGCGAAATTATGCGCTCATCGAATGTTTCCTTCAATAAATCGATTGTGACGTGCGCTGTGTGGCATGTAGCGCCGTCTTGTTGGAACCACAACTCATCCACATTCATGCCATCCAATTCGGGAACAAAATAGTCGGTTATCATGGCTCATTCGGTTATCATGGCTCATTCGGGTCCTCTTCAACACTTTGCTCTACAGCGGCAATTGTTTCTTCGGTGCGCACTGTTCGACGTCTCTGCGGATGCGTATTATCACATAGAGTAAACGTAGTGCGAAAACGATCCATGGTTAACCTAATTAATTGCTATGATGGACGATTATGTCGACCATAAAATGGACGGAGCTTGCGGTAAACTTCGCGAACTGAACCATTATTTTCGAAATAAATTTGCACGATTTGCAAGCGTTGTTCTTTTGTCAACCTGTTCATGATGAAATGGCAAACCAAACTAAATATTAATCACTTGACAGCTGACAAAATGGCCGCCAGTTAAAAAAGTGATGCCAACTTAAAGTTCTATACCTCAATAAAAAACACCCATTATTTACATTGAAAAAGCTCAACAGCAAATGTAAACGTTAGAGATAGATACATTGATACTGTGCGTAGGCTTGTATGTCTAACATGCGTTTGGCATCTTAAATAAACACAAGTTGTCACTACACTAAATAGTTGTCTGTTTTTGGGGGTTTTGTTGTTTATTTTGTATTTTTTTTTTTTGGTTTCTAGTGTTTATATATACTTATAGTATATGATCGGATGTGGGTTGGTAGAGCATTGAAACGCCCAAACATTTTAGGAGAAAATAAAAAAAAAGTTGCCTTCTAATCAACTGTAACAAATAAATATTTTATCAAGATCATCGTATCATGTCACTCGCTCGCTCGCCAGAGATCATCATCATCATTATTCATGTATTCATTCATACGATGGTGGCATTTTAAAGGCAATAAAGATACGTATTTATTAAAATATTGACATTTTAGCCAACAACACTTGTACACATTTTGGGTTAGAACAAAAACAATAAAAAGCTGAAAAAGTCATACCCTAGAGAATTATCAACGAATAATGAATGGAGCAACAGCACGATGTGTTTTTAAACAAATTATTTTTATATAATTAGTGTCAAATGTAAATCAGTAAATCACTAAGTCGGCCCTAGATATTTTATTTTGTAAAGAAAAGTGCAACAGCCACCCAGCATGACAATAAGTTTAATTTGGTTTCTCAAAAGAAACAAAAAAAATCAAATTTAAATTTAAAAAAATTTAAATTAGCTGTAACCGATTTGCTTAGAATTTTTTCCTTTCAGATTTTCATATTTTTATTTATTTTTTATTTTTATTAAAATTTTAATACCTGCTGTTTATTGACTTGTGTATTTTTTTTTTATTTTAATTTTATTAATACGAAAATACTTACTTGAGGAATCAAATTTCACTAAATTACAGTCACCATCGTTCATGCCGCAATTGAATACAGCACCGGCTTCAACAACATTTTCTTGAAACGAAGAGGTGTCAAATTTAGGGGCACCGACCACCAAACTGCAAAAAAAAATGAAAAAAATTAAAAACTTCTATATACATAATAATAAAGTTAAAAAAAAAACATTAAATTTTACTGTAATAACACTGTACTACAGAAGAAAATTACACTGCACAACACCAAAAAAAAATAACAAGCGCCAATTTTTTACTTGGTAATCAAATTGTAATTATTTTTTAAGTTCTATTTAAATACGAAATTGTGTTTTTCAGTGCATATTTAAATAATACTTAAATATCCAACCTGTAGTGCTATTCACTAACTTTTTTTTTAACGATAATCGCTTCGTTAAAATAATTATAACTAAAATTTATCGAAATTGCTATTCAGTAACATTTTTAATGATATTCGCTGTAGGTTAATGTCAGCTGTGTCGTTATTTAAGCGACAATAATTTATGTGCTGTGTTAATTTTATCGACAAAAATCAACAAAAAATATCAGCTGCGTGTTTTCGTTAAAAGGAAGCTACAGAATCACACAATCGTTATTGCAAGCAATAAAATATATAGACAAGAATTACGATTGTCGGATCGTTAAAAGTTACTGAAACGCACCACTGGTGTATTTAAATTCTATCTAAGTTTTATGAGCGTACTATATGTTTGTGTGTGTGTTTATTGAAAACATATCCATGATCATCATGTAGTAGTATTACAAAGAATTTCGTTTAGGGCCTGTCCCACTATGTCAACAACGTTCGACTTCTCGCACAGTTATGTTGGAAATAGCTACAAATTTTTAAAATTTATTTATGTTTTGAATGAAAGTGAGCGACAAGTCGAACGCTGTCGACATCGTGGGACAGACCCTTAAGTTTCATATACAATATAATATATTATATAGTATAGTTTCATATCATAGAAAATTAAATAGAAAAATGTGTTCTGATGCTCTTTTGTTTCATAAAATGTGTTTTTATGCAATTTTAATTTTCTACACATTAATAACTTCACTTTTTTATTTATACTAAACAGCTGTTGTTTGGAAAGCTTTCCATAATATGTATTTGGAAATTTTTAAGTCATTTAATGAAAACTTTAGTTAATCACTGAAAAAATTAACTCATATTTAAATACAATTTAAATTTAAATAAAAATTAGCTAATCAGGTACTTAAGTATTAACATAAAAACTAGTGGTAATTCTGGCGCAGGAGATAAAGAATAGGCATTCAATTAAGTGTTTCTTTAAATTAAAATAAAACAAATGGCTCGATTATGCATGGCTACCAAACCTTAGTTGCGTTGCCAGTTGCCAACATATTACTACCAATGACAACTGGCAACTAAAAATCGTTAATTTTTGGTTGCCAAATAGCAATAATATTAGAAACAACAAAGTTTAATTTGCTGCATAGTTAAAAAAAAAATATATGTTTTACAGCTAAAAAAAAGAAATTCTTAGTTAAAAATTATTCTTAGCAATAAGTTTTGCTCACAATAAAAGTGGTAATTCTAAAGAATTCGAATTTTCCCTCAAGTGCCGTCGAATAGAAAAATTTGGTATTTTCTTCCCTCCATCAAACAAGAATTCCAATTAATATTTTTAAGATTTAATTTTTTAAACACTTTTACTCAAGACTTTTCTTTTTAGCGCTTATAGTTTTTATTTTTATTTTTAAACTTTGTTTATATTATTTTCAGTAGTCAATCTATAATAAATCCTAATATACACTAAGCAAGTCTTATTGCTAAGCTGATTAGGTTTTTAGGAGAGGGAGACGAGGGGAATAGGAACGTTTCTGTTCCCCTCATCTCTCTCTCTCTCTCTCCCTCCAACTAATCATCTTAGCAATAAGACTTGCTTAGTATAAACTAGCACTATTTTCGATAACTTATGGCAACTGCAGAAAGTTGCCATTCATAATAATAATTTTAATGTTAGTGGTGTTGCCAGTTAACACCGCAACTAAATTTGGGTTAACACTCACACATGACATACATATATGTATAAACATCAGGACGACAGTAAAAACTATCACTTGTCTACTCTTTGTCGACAACAATTGACTACTACTAACATGCTCCATTAGGGATTAGTAAGAGCTTGTCAATAAGAGCCAATTGTTGCCGATAAAGAGTAGCCAAGTTACAATATTTACTGTCGTCTTAATGTGACGTCGACGACGCCATTCACAATAAGGGGAATATAAAAAGTGTTGCAATAGTTATCAATTAAAAAATGAATTAAATGTTCACCTTTAAACAATTTGATAAGAACAATTAGGTTTTGCCCACTCGAATTAATTAAAGCAATTAAAAATTTAATTCAATCAAATAAAAATTTAATTGATTAATAATTATTTATTAATAATTCAATATTAATTGCTAACAAATTTTTTCTGTGCCGTCAAAAATTGGCTGCTTCTGTCTAAGATCTTTTTTTAACTAAAATGATATGTTTCAAACATTAAGCAGTCTAGACTATCAAAATACTCATCAATCATTATGGTAGTAATTGTGAAAGTAAGTTGGCATGTATTACACCAACAATGATTGATGATAAATCAAAAAAAAAAATTTGATTTTTGAAATGCTTGATGCCACACTTTGATGTGTTCCTTGTGCTTGTTCATACAACACATGTTTCTAATGATATTTTAAGGTGCGCGGTTGTTAAAAATTAAGGATAAAAAAAGGATGAGATTTAATTCAAATTTAGCGATCTTTGGCTGCCAAAGAGCAGGATGTTAATCCGCGGCATAAAAGACGCACAATACGGAATTTTATTTGAAAGTTATAAAAAACAAAACACCCAGAAGGAAATCTTTTAGATTATAAAAAAAAAAATAATTTACGATGTTTTCAGCACAAAATCAAATTCAAAGTGAATGATTGACGGGTCTTGCAGCAAAACATTTAGCATATGTACACGAATTTGACATCAAGCATTTCGATGGTGTTTAGGCCTCTTTAAACAGAGTACTATTACGTAAAAAAAACACAATGAGGACAATTATGAGAAATTTTTCCCAGGGAACAATTCCAACTAATAGCAAGTAATAGGGTAAACAAAAAATTCTGATTGGAAAAGGGAGAAATTTCTCGCGGAATTTTTAACATACTTGCCTTGAATTTGTTTAGAACAATAATTAACTCTCTTTTCGTTGGGTTATTCGTAATAAACGTTGCCAAACAATTTAGCACCAATATGAATATAGTTGGCAAATCTAGCAATCGTATGATATTTATTCAATCTGTGATGTAAAATGGAGTCTTTTAAAAGACACCCTTTAAAAACAACTTAACTTTAAATAAAATTTTCTATTTACTTAAATCATTATCGTGTTGCATTTAAATATAAATTCTTGACTAATGCATTTTTTGTTTTGCCAAAAATGTGATTAATGCAATAAAAATGAATAAAAAAAAAAGAAAAATAAATAAATAATGATTAAAAAAAAGATAGATAAATTTTTGTTTATTCAGTTGTTAAAAATCAAGCATTTTAAATATATATGTAAGTATATTTAAATATACATACATACATACATACATACATACATACATACATACATACATACATACATATATGAGATCATGACTTCATAAAGAACAATTTAAAAACTTTATATTTAATACTACAATTCATAAAATTTTTTAATTTTTCGAAGAAATTGTGTTGGAAACCCGCCGACCCGGGTCGCATAGTTTTGTAAAAGAAAATTCGCCATGTTTTCATTACTCGTATTAAAGTTTAAAGGCACAGTTTAAAGGCTAACCCTCATATGCAAGAAAAAAATAACTTGTGCTTGAAGTGTACGTTAAAAGCGGTTTTTTTTTCTAAAAAAAAGCCTTGATATTAATGGATATGTTGTAAAAAGTATATTACGGTAAAAAATGTTGAACCATATTTTTACACAAAAATGTGGAATAGCAAACCAAAACAAACACAAATAACAGCTGTTAAAATGGCACACATATGTACATATCAAGCAGTATTGCCATTCTAAATTTATATATGTACATTCCTCTAAAAAATATTTATTATAGATTTATTGGGCAAATGTTAAGCAACAACAAAAAAAAAAATAAAAAGAGTACAAGTTCGTAGAATTTTTAAATTTAAATTCCATAATTTCTATAGTTTGTTTATCAATTTGTATCTTTAAGAAAAAACAAAACAAAACAGCCGCCACACGATATATTAAGAATGTAACTGTAATGCTATAGAGCAAGCAATCTTATTGTTTTATATTTATTTTCCACACAATGCACTTGATTGTATGTATTTACAAACAATTCACAATTTATACATGATGCTCAATTATTTATTGCAAAATTGTTTGAATTCATCGATTCGACTGTAGGAGTGTAAAATAATTAATTGGAAAATAAAAGTGGAGCAACGAATCAAGATGCAAATGCTTAGATAATGAATAAAAGACAAATTGTAACTTGAATGGAAAGGGAGAGAGAAATAAGGAGGAGAGCTTCACGTGAATTTTAATTTTTTTTCTAGATTTTTATATTATTTTGTCTTTAATAGAATAATGAAATCATTTTGTTACTCTCATAAATATATGAAGTCATTTGAAAAATTAAATTTGAAGTCATTTTTTAAAAGTGAATTAATCATATGACTAATAATATTTGGAGACTTATTTCACTTAATATTCTTAGAAAATTTCTTAATGTTTCGATATTAATTAATTACTTTATTTAAATTCAAATACAAAGAAAAAAACATTAGGGTTGAGCAAATTATTTGTATATAAAAATTTGGAATAAAGAACTTATACTCCTTGTGACGGGGGGTAATTCCGCTCTTAAGCCTGGTACTCTGTTCGAAGTTGTGAAAATTTTTCAGCAACATTGATTATTTCGCGTGAAAAATTTGACACGTAACAAGTGATGCCCATTTTACTTTTTCGGAAAAAATTTTCGTATTAATTGGTTTGAAGTAGGCAACACTGATCGACTTTTGTTAACAAAAACATCAGCTGTCAATATTTCGCACTAAATAAATGCCAGTCTCATATTTCACAGATAGCAAGAAAATGTTGTCAGATACATTTCATACATTTTTCACGAGTCGAACAGAGTACAAGTTTTGCAATTTCACGTAAACTTTTTTTGTATGGAATATGTCAACATTTCGCGTGAAATTTTGAACAGAGTACCAGGCTTTATGCTTATCAAGAATGCTGCTTAAAGCTGCTGCTTAGCCAACCATTATGTTCATGAGAGAAATTGGTTAGTAAATTATGGCTGAAACGTCGCACAATGTCGCGAAGGCGGCCAAAAATGAAAAAAATTAGTTTTAAATTAAAACGAACAAATTACTTTGTTGCATGTGCAATATTCTAATTAAGTAAAATAAAAAGGAATTTTTTAAAAAAGGTTTATTTTTGTACGAGTTTTGACGATTCAAAGCCAACGGTTTTAGGCTAGTATTCAACTATATATTTGAAAATATGGTACAGACAAATGCAAACTTTAACAGGTTAATTAAAATTTTTTTTAGATATTGCACTACAACTTCCAATAAAATATAAGGGGAATATTGTTATAATATGGCTGCAATATATTTTTTCTATATTTTGTAACTCATATGCTATGTGCCGTTGCTTATAATGTAAATGGAAAGAAAAACATCTGTGGGTGAAAAAAGTACGAGTTAAGTGGTCTATGGAAAAAAATATATAAAAATATATTTTTCATACTTTCACATTATATTTCTACAAGCAACTAGATTGAAATTTTTTTGTATTCTTGTCCACCTTCCCCCCCCCCCCCCTTACAATTTAATTTTACAATATTTTTTAAGTTATAATTTGTATATTTTCAGTATATTATTTAGTTCCAGGACATTTGGAAAGGACAATAGTCCTTGAAATTTAAATGGCCAAATTGTAGGTGTGATTTATATTATATGTTGTGTCTAGTTAAATATTTAACTCACTATAAGTGATGAAAAATTTTTTGTTTCACTTTTTTGAAAAAGGACATTTTTGAGTGAAATTTTTATTAAGTATTAAATATGTTAAAATTAGTTTCTCTACACAATTTCATTGAGTTACAGTTATTTTTTTCTCTATTATGGTAATTTTTTATTTCAGGATATATGGGAAGGACACTAGTCCTTGAAATTTAAATGGCCGAATTGTAGGTGTGATTATATTTTACCAAATAAAGCATGTGTTCCAAATTTCAATTCTTTACGATAACTCCTTCTATTTTTGGCCGCTCGTTATATGAACTCACGACACTGTGCGTCGTACTCATGTTAATTTTGTTCAAACAAAACCCAGCAAAAAATTAACATAGAAAGTTAGTTTTATTATTGTTGTTCGAACTTCATTTTGTTTCTATATTTATGATTTGATTAGGCTAAAGTTGGTATCTTCTTTTTAAGTCAATAAAATAATAATAAAACTAACTAAAATTAATAGCTATGGGCTTGTGGCAAAAATTAAATAAATATACTTAATAGTAACAAACCAAAAAATTTTGTCTTAAGTAGAACAAAAAAATAAGCAAATTAACTAACATGTGCATTAGAGCGTCTCGCCCAACAGGCAACAAAACAAGTGCCCCGTACACCAGCGAATATAAAGTATTGTTCCAAGGATATTTAAAAAAAAAAAATTTTTTGCCGAACGTAGGGGTCGCCTTTTTAGTTTTTTCGTTATATCTTCCATATTTACAGTCCGATCTTAAAGTTTGATATAGCGAATTTTTTTTTGTCAATATTTTTGCTCTTAGGTCCATTAACCTCAAGTACTTACCCCCCAAATCTCATTTCCTACCACCCTAATATTAGAAATTTATAGCTCGCAAAAATCATAACACTTTTGCTAAGAAAGTATTTCGATAATTACAGCACAACTATTTAAAAAATGCTTTTATAAATTCATTGTTGCAGACCGTAGGGGTCACCTTTATAAATTTGTCATAGCTTCAGTATTACATTTTTTTTTCTGATACGGTCTGATTAATACGACATTGGCAAGACCGTTGTAAATTTAGAGATGGTAAAATTGAGCTTTCATTACAAAAGAAAGCTTTCAGCAAATTGCAATACAATGAATCAAAACAATTCACATATTCCATTTGCAATAAAGGCTGAGTATAAAAAGCAGAACTCTACATCAACTGAAACCACACACAGTGGAACAAAATACAAAGAACGCTGATGATATGAAGGTGTATTGGACTTCGAAATCAGCTAGTTGTTCTGTTCTACTAAGTATTTGTCAGCATATTAACAATTAACATTGGTGTTATTTATTCATTAATAATTATCACATGTAATTTGGCTGATTTAGTCTAATCAAATCATAAATATACATAGAAATTATTAGTTACAGCATTGGTGAACTCAGCTCCAAGTAGTTCTATTTCTGGTGAATCATCAATGAATTCAACACATGGTTGTCATAGGACGGAGAAGTGATCCGCATAATTGAATGGTAGGTATGGGGCTTAAAAAGTTTTCTAGAACAATTTTTGACATAAACGACAACAGCCTTAAGCCCGGATCCCACTATCGGCACAATGTACCGATTTTCGTCGGCTCACTGCAATAAAGTCATAAGTAATAAACCAAAATAGACTTATTTCTCAATTAATTCCGGGATAAGTCTATATGGCTCTATTAGCAATGCAGTGTGGTGCAATTATGTCCTTATATATCAATCAGTTGAAAAATAAGGCCAATTTAGCTTATTAGTTATGACTTTATTTCAGTGAGCCGACGAAAATCGGTACATTTTGCCGCTAGTGGGATCTAGGCTTTAGAATATTAAATTCATCACCTGTATTGATTGGTTTGCTAGGAAAGTGTGAAACCTTTCGAACTAGTTTCGACGAAGTTTATCAATCAAATTTATAATCATTACTTATATCGTATCCGAAACATTCTCCGAACGGTAATCAATAGGGCTCAATATTAAAACTTCCAAACTTTCGTAATACAAATTCTTTAAGAAGTGCTTTCTATGCAGATAATGCCAGCAAGTTTTTTTTTGCGCACTGTAACAAACTGGATTATTTAGGTTATTATTAACGTCGTGCTAGTTTCTAGCATAAATCGATGCCAATGGACTTTAATAACCAACCGCCTGGAATGAGAAACTTTTCACAGTGCATAACCAAACCTAACTTCCTTCAGAACTACAGGTATCTATCAAATCAGCTGTTACATTTAAGATGGCAACACTCTTTAATGTAACAGCTGATTTGATAGATACCATAAAATACGTTTTGATAAAACAAAATTTTGTTGTAGCCCCTAATAAATATTTTTAAATAGTTAAATGAGTAAATGAGTAATTTTGAAAATTGCATTTTAATTATTTCAATACAAACGTCATCTGTTAGAGCAAAAAATACAAAAATAAAATAAAACATTTTGCATTATAAAATAAACATTTCAATTTGAACTTTAAATAGATTTTTGGGCATGACTCATTTTTTATTCAATTTATTTTGATTTTATTTTTGTTTCATGGTGTCGTTTTATTTAAAACACTTTTTTAAAATTTCAAATAACACAATTTATGTATGTGAAACAAACGCGTGTCCTTAACATCTTGTCCCCAAAAACACATTCAATCGGTAAAAAAAACAATGATTCGAAAATTAAAAATTATGTTTTTCTTTTGTAAATTTATTTCTTTGTAAAAAATTAACGATAATAAATTTCCAAATATTGGCTGGCTGTTTTTCAAAATTTATGTGTTGTTGTTTTTGTTGAGTTTACTTTATGTTGGTTTCCATAAATACATTTGTTATCAAGAAACTTCTTAAGTAATATTTTGATAATTGCCAAATTAAAATAGGAAAATATTTCGTAAAATATAACAAAAAATTTAATGAATTTTAAAATGAAATTTAGAAATATTTCAGCGATAATTTTGTAGTCACACAAGCTTAAAAATCATTGAGGCAAATGGTTGATTAATGAAAAAATTTTTGCAATATTTTTATTAGTCTAATAGGGCAGTTACATTGTCTCGAAATCTATTGCGAGATTTCGAGCTAAATCTTGCTGCTGTTTACTAGATTTATAATAAAAAAAAAATCTATTTTCTACTACTACTACTAAGATTTGTACGAAATCTGTGGTGCGATTCAGTAACTTTTAACGATCCGACAATCGTAAATTTTGTCTCTAAATTTTCTCTAATTTCTAACTATTGTGTGATTCAGTAAATTCTTTTTAACGATAGTACGCAGCTGATTTTTGTCGATAAAATTAACAGCACATAAATTATTGTTGCTTAAATAACGACACAGCTTACATTAACCTACAGCGAATATCGTTACAAATGTTACTGAATAGCAAATTCAATAAATTTTCGTTATAATTATTTTAACGATGCGATTATCGTTAAAAAAAAGTTAATGAATCACTGTGTTTTAATTTATTTTTTACTACCCTGTACAACATATTTATAAAAAAAAGATGAGTGAATTAGCTACGGGCTGCTTAAAAAGGTGTGTGAATTGGCTACACTGCAGTTGTTTGGTTGTAGTTTTAGAATGGGTTTTGTTTTAGATAAAAAATCTTGATAAATGTGAGCAGAAAAGTTGGTGTAAACGGTATAGATTTTCATGAAGATTTTAGTTAAAATCCGCTAGATTTTGTACAGGTGTAAATTCATTGTAATGGAAATTTTAATAAAAAAATATTATGAAAAGCAATGAAGTCAAAAATATTTTTTTTATTTTATTTTATAACGCCAAAAGAATTTTTGTACAAGAATTCGATAGATAATTTTCAAAGCTCTGCAATAACATATCTGTACTTGGCAATTTGTTATTGGAAAGGAGTTTTTAATTTCTGAAAACGACCATCGTCTTATTCAGTATGCGCCTGTGTTCATCAACTTAAAACTTAAAAATTGTGTTACTACAAATATTTTTTTTAATATTTTCTTAAAATCTATATAATAATTTTTCTAAAATGTTCTATTTCAAAAATATATATTTAGTTCCTTTTCTAGAAAGTACTTTTTATAAAAGGTACTTTTCCAGAAAATACTTATTCTCAAAGTTCCTTTTTTAAGTGGAACATTTTCTTTAACGCACCTTTTTAACATCCGCTTTTCCAAAGGCACACTTTTCAAAAGGTACAAGTACGTTCTGTGAAAAGTACTTTTTCTGTAATTGCGTTCTGTAGTACTTTTACTTTCTCTACATGCACGTTCTGTTAAAAGTACTTTTATTTACACAAAAAATAAGTTTTTCTAAAAGCTGCATTTATCCATTAGTACTTTTTCTCTTTTTCTAATACATACTTTCTCCAAGAAGATCTGCTCCTAAAAGGTATTTTTTAAAGGTACTTTTTCTAAGACGTATATTTTTTTTTTTAATATATAAAAGTTCATCAATTTTTTTATGTAAAATGATCCTCTTCTAAATAATATTTTTTCTAAAATGTGCTTCTTCTTGAAGGTACTTTTTCTAAAACATACTTTTTGTAAAATATACTTCTTTCTAAAACATAAATTCTCTATTTTATATATATCTTAAAAGGTACTGTCTAAGCAAAGTAGTTTTTCATTACGTACTTTTTCTGAAAAATACTTTTTTAAAGGGTAATTTTTTCTACAACGTAATTTAAAAAATTTTTTAAATCGTATTTTTTTTTGTAAAAAGTTACTTTTTCTCAAAGCTATTTTTTCTAAAACGTACTATTCTTTAAGCGCACTTTTTCCAAAAAGTTACTTTCTTAATGTCTGCTCTTCAAAGAACGTAACTCTTAATAAAGTACCTTTTCTGAAAGGTACCTTTCCTAAAATGTACTTTTTCTAAAACGTATTTTTCAAAAAGTTACTCCTTTTAAAACGTAATTTTTCAAAAAGGTAATTTTTCCTAAAGGTACTTTTTCAAAAATATACTTTTTCCGAGATGCACTTTTTTAAAGAGTATTTTTTATAATTTGTTTAAAAGGTATTTATTTTGAAATGCAGTTTTCCTAAAAGGTGGTTTTATCTAAAAAGTAATTACTCTTAAATGTACTTTTTCTAAGTTTATTTTTCTAACTTTTTTACTTTTCCTTAAATATAATTTTTGCAAAATGTAACTTTTTAAAGTTCACTTTTTCGAGAAGGTAAATTTTTATAAAGTAATTTTTTTGAGAGGTACTTCTTCTAAAATTTACTTTTTCTAAAACGTACTATTTCAAAAAGGTACTTTTTGAAAAACGTACTTTTTCCAAAAGGTACTTTTTTAAAAAAGTACTTTATCTAAAAGTTACTTTTTCCAAAATGTACTTTTTCTAAAAGTTACTATTTCCAAAATGTACTTTTTCTAAAAGTTACTATTTCTAAAAATGTACTTTTTTAAAGACTATTTATCTAAGCAATTTATTTAAAGATACTTATGCAAAGGACTTTTTCAAAAATTTAGTTTTGCTTATTCTTAAATGTGCCATTGTACTTTTTGTTCAAGGTTTCTTTATAAGGAACTTCTTCTGAAAGGTACTTTTCTAAAATGTACTTTTCCTATAAGGTCCTTATTGTAACACGTACTTTTGTAAAAAAAATTAATTTTCTAAATTTTTCCTTTTTCTTAAAGGTACCTTTTCTATAAGGAGTTTTTTTTTTGCCTCTCAAAATGTAATTGTTTAAAAATGTAATTTTGTTAAAATATGATTAAATTTTTTTCCAGCCATATTTTTAATATATATATTTTTTTTAAGCAAAACTTCAAAAATTGTTTTAAAAAGTCTTTAATTAGCTAAGGGGTCAATACTCTTTTCGTATTTTTTTTAAGTACTCGTATAAAAGATATTGCATACAATATTTTATTGAAGTAAACGTTTATTTATAACTTGCATTCTTTTATTCAACACGCTCCCTGTATGGTATTGAGGCTATTCATAATTTATAGTAAACTCAACTTTTTACCAAGTTTGAATGACAAAAATTTAATTTATCTAATAATAAATTTTCATACAACTTAATAATCACCTAAAAAGTTTTTGTTTTTAATTTAGCTTTTTGTGTATGAGGTAATTTATTTATTAATAATTTTTAACTCATATATGGATGCCAAACTACTTGTTCATTTTTTGAATCACTGATCATGTTAATAAATCGAAAATGACGTCAGGTTGATTTCTTTTTTGCTAAAGTTCAATAGATATTGAGCACAACTGAAATGTGATTTGTTTTCTCTTATTTTTTTTTTTTTTTGAACATATGCATGCATGTTGAATAAACTAACAAAACGTTTTAAAAAATCAAACTTTTAAAACAACTATTTTAAACGAGGGTTTGTTTCCTTTAAAGAAACATAGGGTAGGCGTTTTTTAGGTTTTTTTTTATTAAAACTCGTTTTAAATACTTTTTAATATTTTGTGTTCTCGAGTTTTTGACAGATGTCTTTTTTAATTTCAATTCACTTTTATTAAGTACATTGCGAAAACAAAAACACATCAACATGTCTCTTAAATGTACGATGTTTGATCTACGAGTAGCACCCTTTTGTCCAAATTGTTTTTTTGAATAAATACAATTCATGTATTGATTTTTATTTTTTCTTGTGTGTTTTTCATTTGTTTGGAGTTGTCATGAACCCTCATTTATTGACTTCTCAAGAGTTTTATTAACAAATGAAATTGAATGATGACTTTAAATAGGATTTTAAATAGATTTTTATTAAAAAAAAACAGAGATAAACAAAATGACAAACGGAAAATGGAATTAAATTATTTATTGTATTGTTTGTTGACACTAAATACAATTTAATTAAAATTAATTATTATCATTTCTTTTTACGACTCTTTACAGATTTCTCAAACAACCGCTTTACAAGGTAAGACTTCATATTTGAAATTATATATGTATTTGTTTATATAGTAATTTTTAATTTTATACTGCGAATTTGAATTTTGCAATTTTAAGTACATAACAAATTTTGTGAAACTGTGACCAAAAGTCTGTACTTAAGTTAATTTGAGCTGAACTTGAGATAATGAGACAATTATTAGGTTAGTTTTTCTGGTTTTACCGAAGCTTCTGCCACTGCCTCATCTAAGATTGTTGCCAATTTTGTTAATTCGTCGGCAGCTTTTAGCTCAGCTTGACTGTCGACTTAACACTCTACGTCCTCTACGACCTACTCATCTTAAAGGCTCAGTTACTCAGTTAATGTAAAGCAACAGTGGGAAACAGCTGATCGATATTGTTATGTGAAAAGTAATGCAAATGGTTATAGAGATGTAATGTAACGTAACCTACTTTTCATATAAAAGTATCGATCAGCTGTTTCCTACGTTGCAGTTACTTTACATTGCAGTCGGGTAACTGGGCCTTAAGTCACATTATCGACCACTACTTCTGGGGCCTTCATGATCACTAGACTCTCATTGGTTTCCCTAAAGTAGTCCTCAGCGCCTGTTCCTATGTTCACCTTAGATCCATCAGAGAAACCAGCACAACCCTCGCAAAGAATATCCGAATTGACCCCAAAATTCCCTATCGGGTATCACCAATTCCGGGTGATTAGGTGTCTTGCTAAAGTAAATTTTAGCGACCTTGAAGTTCATGAAACCATAGCTACTCTGTATTTCGAAACGAAAAGCTTTCGAATTTGCGTGTTATTAACATTATAATTCGAAAGTATTTGCTTTCGTTTCGAGTTACAGGGTAGACCCCCAGGGTTTCTGGCAGCAAGTCCACTCAGACTAACCTCATTCAGAATTTTAGTATAGCCCAATACATAGTTGTCACTCCCAAAGCCTATGCAAACTTCTTGCCGCCGCACAGTGGGATTTTGGTGTCGAAAATCCTATTTTTCCAGCACTCAATTTCAAAAATTGAATTATGTAATTTTGTAGAGAAATTTTTAAATATGAAATGTGCGTTTATGATTTGCAGAAAAATTTTATTTTATTTTTTAATATTCCAAGTAAATGACTTATAACACAGTGATACAAAATGGAACTTTCCGAATGGTAATGAGAGGAGACCAATTGCAAATGCAGTTTGACATTATCCATGACATACCTTGAAGGGTTTTTTTAATTCATTGCGAGATTTTTTTACACGCATTTGAAATTGTTGATTTTGGAACGCTGTGTAACAAGGAAAGATCGTAAAAAACCCTTCAAGGTTTTGTTATGGATAATGTCAACTTTCATTTGCAATTGGTCTCATCCCACTAACACTTCGGTTGTTGCACTGTGTATTTTCACGGAATTCAATGCCCCAAATACGAGTACGAGTATTTATGTAGTTTTCTTCATAATACCATTTGAGTTTAATCAGGGCAAACATGAATAAAATTCCCGGGGAACATTTTCAACTAATAGCAAGTAATAGGGAAAACAAAAAATTCTAATTGGAAAAGAGAGAAACTTCACGCGGAATTTTATTCGTGATTGCCTTGAATATATTTGAAAAATATAACATTTCTCCATAAATTGAAAAAAAAACATGGAGTTAACATAAACCCTTAAAAGACATGCCCACATAGCCACCTCTAGGTATTCCTTCAATAACAGAATAAAAAAAAATAATTTTTAAAAATTTCCGGAAGTATAGATTAATGTTTTCTAGGAAATATAATAGAGTTCCAACAAACACTGAAATTGTTCGCTGCTTACTGGCTTCATCAGACGCTCGTTTCCCTTTTTTTTTAACCAGATTAAGACTTGAGCCATCCAAACGGATTAGGAATGTGCCACATTTGGAAGCTTCCGCTAGAATAGTTAAAACTTTATATAAAAAATCGGGTTGGTTTGCATGGGTGGTTGGGGCAGGTTTGGCCGATTTTGGTGAAATTCCATTTTTTTTATTTAGTCAATATAATAATCCGTACTCATTAATTAGGATATCCCCTTATAGTTATATAGACTTGTGTCCAACAGTTCTTTTTGAGAGCGTTTGAATCAAAAGTTGTTTCAAACCCATTTAATTTATATTGATGTTTTTGACTTGACTTGTGTCCAACTGAACGAACTAGTTCAAAATGAACTGTTGGACACAAGTCTATAGTTTTAGCAGAAAAATGTCTGAAGCCATCACACTGTGCGCCGTTCCTTATAGTATTTGCACAAAAATGTATGAAGCACTCTTCCCATTATATAGTCCCCGCTAAGCAGAAAATGGAGAATAACATTACAATACACTAGATATCAAAGAGCAATCAAAACAGTAGATTTCTTTGGGTGACCGTACATGGCTCAGTTAGGCGACTGTAATGGAATGTAACTGCAACGTGGGAAACAGCTGATCGATATTTTTTATATGAAAAGTAGGTTATTACTACGTTTATATGCGCACTATTTGCAAATAAAATTATTTGCAAATAAATTAACTCACTGTTTATACGGCATAGCAAAAGTACACAAACTTGGTAGCACTTCTATAGAAAGCTTACTTATGTTGACAAAAAAATGGTGTAAATGCACAAAATATCAAATAATTACTTGTTTTAATTGTTATTATTTGCTTCTATCAATAGTTTTTCTTGCAATATTTGTCCATTTATTGTTTTTGTTATCAAACATTTGTAAGCGTGGCAACCTCAAGCATTTTATTTGCAAATAGTGCGTTAATCGTGAATAGTTTTCTGAATTAGTAAGTCGCAATAAAGAGAATAATATGGCAACAATTTAGTGTTTTATTTGCAAATAAGCCCTGCGTATAAACGTAGTATATGTTACATTACATCTCTATGACCATTTGCATTAGTTTTCACAATATCGATAAGCTGTTTCCTACCGTTGCAACGCGTTGTTCCTACATTACATTACAGTCGGCTAACTGAAGCTTTAAGGGTTGGTCTGTCGGCCAATAAAGTTATGGAAACAGTTCTTGGCATTCATGCGGTGTCATTCACATCACTAACCTTGAAAATAATAAAACGACTATTGACGACTAGTACGCAGAGCTTATGGACAGATTAAATATTAATTTCAAGCCAAAACGACCGTATCAGACGAAGACAAAATTGTTGTTCCATCAGGTTTATGAACAAGCTCACACCTATTTAGCCATTAGGGAGAAAATCCATGAATTTGATGCAAGATGATGAATGATGCTAGCCTAAATATTGATGATATGATTTATTAGTGGGTTTTTATTGTATTTTGAGTTTTTCTCCTTAATAATAAAATATTCAGGGCTATCATGAATAACAATCCGCGTGAAATTTCTCCCTTTTCCAATTATAATTTTTTGTTTTCCCTATTATTTTCTATTAATTGGAATTATTCCCTGGGAAAAATTTCACGTGGAATTTTATTCACGATAGCCCTGATTATATTGCAACTTCCAACGCTATAAATCGTGCAATTTGCAAAAGCAATGATCAAAAAACTTTTATTAATTTTTGAATATCAGACCCGTATGTTTGAGAAATAAAACCGTCGCTTTTCTGCGAAAAAAAAAATTTATGCAGAAATTTATGGATTTATCAAACTGCCGTCGTATTTATAATCAAATGAACAAAATTGTTGTATTAATATATTTTTTACCCCGCCTGTAACGAATTCGTTATAACCGAACTCTATTGCGACAGAGTTCTTTATAATGGTTGTATGTAATTCCACAGTAATTCAAGTTTTCCAGAATAAAAATTTTTTTTTATCTAACATGGTTTTTTTGCCCGCTTAAAAGATTTTATGAAATGTTTGCGATACAAAGGTTTGAGCTTGAAGTCCATGTTGTTACTCAAACCCATACAAAACAAGACACATCAAACACAAACTAAAATTTATCATGAATGCCAAACATTCACATGCACCATTTAGTTTTTAGATTTTCTTATATTACATGACATTGAAATTACTCGCTGTACAAAAGCAATTGAAGTATGTTTTATATGTATGTAAAAACACAACAACAAAATAATTACACATGTGTAACAGAAAGTAACAACAATAGGTCCTACATATATGTATGTAGATATGTACATACATACATACATAAGTACATACATATGTATGTATGTACATCCATATTTAGAAAAGGCTTAACAAAAGAAAAATAACATAGAATAATAATATAATTTAATAGTTACCGGAACATAAAATGTATTGTTTTTTTTTCAAACAACATGAGCATATTAAATTTTAAAGCAAAACAAAACCAACATTATTGACCAAGTGGCGTTACCAGCAGTGAATAAATAAATGTCTTATGAGAAAATGTTGTTGCCTTTTTGCTTCACTCGCAAGCACATGGTCGGTTGGTTACTTTTCTCAAGTTCAGGGAAATTTAAATTTATATTTTATTACTTTATTGTTTTAAATTTTAACTTGAGAATTGTGTTTAGATCATTTATTTTCTTTTAATTATTTCATATACATATTTTATTACATACTTTAAATTTAATTTCTCTTTTAACTCCGGCCTGTGTGCCTTGACCGTGTGTTTGTGTGAGTGCATGAATTGCTTGGGGGGAAATTTTGTTGTTAAAAAAAGAGGGTAAATTCCCATGTTATTGTAATTGTAAAACTACGCACTACAGTATGTACTTCTTTCTATATGTTTGTATGAATGTGTGCATGTTATGCTTACATAAAAATTGTTGGTATAGGTTGTAATATTCCCTCTAGTCAACCTAGAACCATATGTCTCTATGTCAACACTCTTTTCTCTAGCGACAATTGCACTAGTTGAAATGTCGACAATTTTCCTTTTATGCGCGAGTAGAGATACGTTAGAGACAACAGCTCCAATGTATTTCTGTTGATATTGCCAATGAACGCGTCAATAGTTTGTTTTTCTTTTTTATTATGCTATGCAATAATGTTAAAAACTTACGTACATATGTATGTAGGTATGTATGTATTTAATTTTTTTGGCCCAACCCTTATTAAATTGTAGACGAGGGTCACTAAAATGTACTAGTGATTCTTTAGTTCAAATGTCTCCATATGGTCGTAAATGAATAGTGCTAAAGTCTACTGGCAGATTTTCAATGACAACCCTATGTTATATGTCAATAGGCAATTACATTGGCTGCGGTACACCTATTCAGTTGTACTATTGACAATGTCATTAGTAAATCACTACAATTTTACTATTGACATGGAGCGAGGAAATATCGATATTGTAGACTGGAGCCCCTAAAATTTACTAGTGAATCTTTGGTTCCAATGTCTCCATGTGGTCCCAAAAGAACTACTTAGTCAGTATTGCTACAGTCTAGTGGTGGATTTTCAATGACAAGCTAATGTTAAATGTCAATAGATAATTACATTGGCTGGGATACACCTGGTCAGTAGTACTACTGACAATGTCACTAGTAAATCACTACAATTTCACTATTCGCATTTTCTGCAGGGTTGTTTTTGGAAATGTTTAAAGGAAAAGCTATCAAATAAACACATACACATACACACGCACATACATACATACATACCTATCAGCTAAAAGTCACTCATGCGCTTATCCGGTGATAACATAACATGTATGCATACATAAATACAGTTTGTCAAGAAAATGTTTTGACATAGTTAAAATCGTTATAAATTTTGATTTGTATCATAAATATTTTTATTTTTCTTTGCATTATGAAATTTTTGGTTATGGATTTCATTTTATTTACATTTAAGTGAACAAATAGTAGTAAGTTATACGCAAAATTAAAAAGTGAGAGCATAAAAATTACATGAAAGCTAAAAAAAACTCAAAAATTTCTCTGTCAAGAAAATGTTTTTACATCCTTGTATTATATAGTAAGAAAATATGAAAGATTTTAAGGTGTACAAAAATAATTTTTTTTTGCTCCATTGGTATTAAATCGGCTTGTAAGACGACTTCTCATGGAAAAAAATTTTCTTTTCCAAATATTCCGCCGAAATTTCTCATATTATCCTCGTATTACTGTTTTAAACTCCATTTACTTCTTGAAATACCCTTTGGAAATACTATTTTTCAAATAAACCCATAAATTTTGAATAGGGTATAGATGGAGTATCCACAACCTTTCCGCAATTGAAAGGACACCATGTTCTGCTTATAACTTACTACTATATCCTCACTTAAATGTAAATAAAATGAAATCTATAACAAAAAATTTCATAAGGCAAAAACGGAAAGAAATATTTACGATAAAAGTAAAAATTTAAAAGGATTTTAGCGATGTCAAAACATTTCCTTGACAGACTGTATGTATGTATGTATGTATGTGAATATGTGTGTGCGTGTATCTATTGTGTGTAGTTTAATTTATATTTATGTTACATCTATTTAAAACTCGATTTTTCAACACTTTTTATGGGAGTAAGCATACATACATTTAAATACGAAAACTGTTACATTATTTACTTATTAAAGCAAAAATTATTTTTAAATGTTTACTCGTAATATACATACATATGTATACTAACAGAACAGGTCATGAAAGTAAGTGTGTGAGAATATTGAATATGTAAGCATGTTTGTATGTACATGGCTACATAGATATGTATGTACATATGTGTTTATGTTTGTTGACTACACATTCCCGATAGGAAACTTCATTAAAGGTGCGGGCATGAATTGTACAAATAATATACTTACTAATAAAGTCGCAGCGGGTTAGAAAATTAATTTATTATTGCAAATGCCTGTATGTTTTCAAAACTTTAGCTAATATTGTATTTATTTATTTATCTATTACCTATTAGAAATGATATTTCGTCGGTTGGTTTCTGTTTTGGTGCAGACATAATGTATTTTGAATATACTGTGCCGCAAAGCAGAAACCAACCGACGATTTATTAAACGGTTTTAAGCTTCAGATGAACGCTGGCTAAACCCAAATAAATCGACATTAAATTTTTTGCCATTACATTTTTGTGAATATTTTTATCTTCATATGATCAAATATTGGAATTTAGATACTGGATTTCTACTATTTAATTCCAAACGAAAGAAAATAAGTGAAATTTAATTGCTGGTGGTCAAGCATTATCTACATATATGCATTTCATTGTTGCTTATTAACCCATTTGACCGAGAGTTTCGTTAATGATATTGATTTCGAATGTATCTCGAACATTTATCGTGTCAAACTATTGACAATGACACTCAAAACTTAATCGAAAAAGAATTTTCCTCTCGCTCAGTTTTTTTAAACACTATATTTCGAAGTTTCGGTAGCAATATCAAAAGTAAGCTAATATCAAATTCATTTCTATAGCGCAAAAAGGCAACAGAAAAAGTAAAAAAAAAAAAATTATTTAATAGTTTAACTTATTTTATTCATTTTAAACTCTTTAACTTACGCTGCAGGATTTAAACACGGTACCTCTATGCTAACAGGTTAGCACACATACACTAGGCTATCGTCAGACATTCGAGAAACTATCGAGATAAATTTGATTTAGTTTAGATTCATGAACAAATATTGAACAATTTCGTTCCGAAATTTCTTCGCTTTAGTCAGCATTCGTTAATATCGTATCTCAGGTCAAGTGGGAAATTGATTGTTCTATGAATATATGTGTGTGTGTGCATAATGTAATGTGTGTATATGCACAGTTTTACAGTGCTTATTTAGCCTTTATATCTAGTAGTTTCGAACTCTAGTTAGAAATTTTTGTAGGAAATAAGAAACCTTATGCTTGTTACTGCAATACTTGCAACAATAACAATCAATACTTATCTTTAGAACAAAAAAAAATAATAATAATTAAGAAAAATAGATTATTTTTCTGCATTCACGTGCTACTTATGTTTTCTTTGTTGCTTGCTAAATCATAAAACGTTAATTTTTCATGGTATAAAAATAAAACAACAATAACTGTGGTGGAAAAACAAGAGTAAAAATAAATCGAGCCCTTGCTCACGCACGCATATTCACACACTCCCAAAAAGTTGAGAGGGTAAAGAAAGTCAGAGCAATTTTTTTTAATTGAACACGACAACGTCAATGTTTGCCTGGTAGAACAACTAAAATTATCCGCAACGGATGTCGAGCACATGTGCGGGATCAATGTCAGAAATTACAAAAACAATATACAAATGCATGCGTATGTATGTATGTTTGTATGTATTCACCTTTTATGCTTAAAATAGGAAGAAAAGAAAATAAACCGAAGGCACGATACTAAATGTTTGGAAAATTTAGTTGCCAGTACATATTTTGGTACACATATGTACATACGAGTATGTCCGTCCATATGTATGTATGTAGATATCGTTAGATCAAATGCAAACTGCCTTATATAATTCGAAGTTTCGTGCCGAAAGTCATACTTTGTTAGCGAGAAGGGAGAGCAAAAGATACACATATTCATGTGCTTTCAGTAAATTTTATTTTGTCCTTCCTTATTTCAACCTTGAGGGTGGTCTTAAAACTAGACCACTTAACGTACAGTAACTTGTCAAAAATCGCTTTTGTGAAAAGTGGCAACCTCATAAAACATGTGTTTAAATTTCAAAGGCGCCACGTTATTTCGTATTTTTTGGAGCCATCAAAATTTAACGAACTCAGTGAATTTGTTAACATGGAAAAATAAATTGGTCGCCATTAAGTAATGCAATACTAGCATTTGAAAGGTCTCCTTTAAAGGTGGTACAAACTGCCAATACCAACACCGACCAATTAAAGCGTCCACGCCAGAAACGATTAAGAAAATCCAGAAATTGTTGTTAAATCATCGTCCTCTGAATGTGGGTGATCTAGGCGAATTCATTAACAGGTGGCGTTATCAGCACAGCTGATCGCCAGCTGACTTTACATCATCCGTCAAACTTCATATAAAATAGTATAAAATTTTAACCCGAACTGTCAACAAACAAATAAAAATAATCCTACAATAATTTTGTATGTATAATGTTGTGTAATGATAAGGTCACTTGTTATAAATTCGCCTTGAGCCAGCTGAAATAATGGGCATTTTGAAAAGTGCTCTATACATCGCATATATACCGACAACTTGGTCATAGCACAAATACAGCGTTCTGAAGATATTCCGTTCGTAACTACGGATGAGACAAAGGTCCACCTTTTTGCGTCTGAGGCAAAGAAACAGTCAGAAAACAGTGCCACATGCAGGCAAGGTCGGGGCATTTTTTTGGGATGCGCTGCTATAATTTTTATTTCCGTTCACACATTCACTGTTGCAATGTCCAAAATCAATGAACTAAAGTTCGAATTACTTCACCACGCACCTTTTTGGCCAAATGTAAATTTCTCGGATTATTTTATATTTCTAAACTTGAAAAAAAATGGCTCGCTCGGTGGTAAAAGATTTGCCAACAATGAAGAGGTAGAATCTGCGGATGATAGGAATTTTAAGAAGCTAGATAGTTCTTACTATTAACAAAATATCGAAGCTATTGGATATCGCTGGGAAAAGTATATCAAGCTAAAAAGCAGGGGCGAGAAGTAGAGTATTTATATATATGCATGTATGTATATTTTTTTTTTATTAGGCTTGCTTTGGGAATGCACTCGTCCGAGTCAAGAATTTCTTCGTGCATTTACACGAATAAAATGAAAAATTTATCTGAAATGTTAAGTCAAGATCTTCTCCTTGCTAAATTTCAAACTGTCTGCAATAAATAAGGATTTTATTAGTAAAATAGCACTTTCCTTTGCACTCTAGTGTGTTTATTTTTTAAACAAATTTTTATACTCTGTTCTTAAATTTTCAAAATTTTAGATAGGGCAGTTTGCATTTTGTGTAACGATATCATATATATATCAATATACAATGTAAATTGCTTATGTACAAATTTGCTTATTTTAGTCAAATGATATAGAGCTTCACCTTTTTTTGTACCGTAAAATCAAATAAATATGCACATGTAATGATCATACCGTGTTAAAAGTTTAACCCTTTAAAAGTGTCTTTCTTTGGCTTTTTGAACTTGAGGTTAATAATATGTATGTGTATATTTTTAATAAAAACTTTTGTGCCTGCACATACAGATGTACTTTATTTAGAGGAAGTAATTTTCTTGAAAAATTGATATTTTGCACAGATTTTTCGAGTCTCTCATTCGACATGGATTTCAACGAATAACGAATTTAATATTTTATTCGAATTACACCTTTGCTTGGATTAATTAGGAACCCAAATAACTTATAATAATTTGTAACGGGCAAATTACACCAAAGACAGTTGTAATTATTCTGACAAACACTAGCAAAACGGAACAACATACTGTTTTGTTTGGCCGCCACACCTTCATCATCTTCGTTCTTGTGTTTGGTCCAATGTGTGGTGTCAGTTAAGGCAAACATCACCCTTATATAAAACTTTTTTGAATGAAAATGGAATACGTGAATTGTTTTTAATTTTATAAAATTGTACAAAGATATAATGTGTTAAGACATAACAAATCGCTCGTGTGGTCGTAGTGTTAATAGTGATTTTAAATACCTGTCAAATGATACCCATTTTGATATAGTTCGCCGACGTTATATATATTTCGTATATACAAAATGGCGTCTGTTGGCTGCCATATTGAATTTTTTTGTACTGTCATATCTTTAGTGACACTCCCAGTATTAAGACAAATCGATTGATGTAAGAATCATCAAATCTTCGGTCCACGCGTTTGGTTTATATAGTGCCGCAAAGGAACACACATACATACATACATTCATACACAATACCCTTCTTTGCGTCGCGCAGTCGGGTTAAAAGCTAAGGCTTGTTAACTAACCGACAACACAAAAAAGGGTTTATCAATTAATCTTCATTTTTAACCGACTTCAAAAAAAAGGAGGATGTTAACAATTCGTCTCTATTTTTTTTAGGTGTGTTACTTCATAACTCGGTACATTTTAGACCGATTGTAAAAATGTTTTTGTTGTCTGTGAAAGTGTAGCTTCCCATTGGTCCCATTATAAAAAAGTAGGCGAAGACACGCCCACAATTTTTTTAAATATAATTTTATGATATTCGACTTATTTGATTGCTGAGAAATCTATAAAACACCTTTGGTTCTTGTAATTACACAATTTTAAAGTTAAAAAAATGGCTGGAGTTACGCCCATTCAAATTTATCATAACATTTCAAGTGGTTCTACTTAACCGATTTTTACGAAACTTACCACACAAATTGAGCAATAAAATAGACACAATCTTCCATTTAAAAAGTGGGCAGAGTCACGCCCATTAAATGTTAATATCTTATTTTATGTGGTTCTACTTTACCGATTTTTACAAAACTTAACACGCACCCTAAGCCCTGAAAAACACACAATCTTGCATTTAAAAAATGGGCGGAGGCACTCCTATTAAAATTTAATTTTATATTTCAAGTACTTCTTATCTTCTTCTATCAGATCTTTGCATTGAACTCTGTTTTTTTTTGGCAGAAAGAATTATTTTATATATTTTTTTTTAATGGAAACATAAAAATATTTTATTTTCTCAAGAAATTTTTACACACGACTAAATATAATATAACGATTTTTTCTGCATTATTAACTCCAAAAACTAACTTTTTGAGACATACATAACTATGTTCCAACAAAGGAGCGATATGAATATAGTAGATACATAATTAACTATTATCACAGCTATCGTAAAGCCAATTCCAATTTAATAAAAACTAAAACTTCAAATTTTCACCCCATAACGAAAAGGCATGAAAGAAAACAATCTCTACGCTTTGAAGCTTTTCCCAAAGGGTTAAGCCCCCGGGAGAGTTAAAGATTTTTTTTACCAAAAGAAAAAATAAATACGCATGCAGTTAAATTAATGTACGAGTATTATCTGCTTGCTTCCATATATAAATACTCGTGTGTATTTCCCTTTTTTTCACTATATCTATGTAAGTATGTATATAACAACTCAATTCTTAAAATAAAGTCAACAATTGCAACAACAACTACAACATTAGCAGCAACAACTTTAACACATGTATTAACAACATGAATAGTAAAAGTATCTAATAGTCATAATACATATGTACATATGTATGTATGTAAGTATATTCATACATATGAATGTATTTTCCTTCAATTTAGAGGATCTTAAAACCATAAAGAAAACATTGCACTGTGGTTGCAAACTCAATTCTAACTAGGCAAAACGATTTGGGATGAATTAACGATGCAGAGAAGCAGAAACAACTTCAAAAATAGGAAAAAGAATCCATATATACATAGATTTGATACTGATTCTCAAAATCAGTTGGTAGAAAAATTTTTTTTAACACAACACAACCCGCGAATCGATTAGCTTGTCTGGAATCGAACTCACGACCTCTCGACTGAGAAACTCACTGACACAATACTAGTCTCGTGATCGGTCCCCAAGTGATAGGGACTAGGGACTGAGTTCGAACACTTCCTATGAAGCGGACCAGTAACTTTTACATGGAGATGGCGTAGGATGGCGTTAAGTGATACTTTGTATGCAGCTTGTGACTTGTCACTGAACTATGTCATAGGTTCCCAATCGGTGTAGAATAATATAAATTATTTAAAAATGTCATTCTGACACTTAACTGTAACAATGAAAACTTGTAATTTTTTTTATTGTTACAAATGCAATTATATTTTATTTTTAAGTAGATATTTTTTGGAATACGAACTGACAACCTCTGGCGTGACAGGCTTGCACACTGTCCACTCTATCACAGGGAAACTCGTATTTCAAAAGTATAAACACCAGTTCAGCATATTTTATTTATTTATTTAGCTATTTCAACATAATACAAAGTAAATTTGCATAATATGGTGTTGCACAAATATGGGCTGAGTACTAAGACCATATGCCCGAGATGTTATTAACAGTAGTTTAAAAAGTTTTGTGACTGACTGTACACGACCTATGCCTTTACATAGGAAGTAGCAACTTGGTTGTTAAAGAAATTCCGCAAAACAACGCAAGACTTAACGAATGTTAATAGGGTATATTTTACAGGACTGGTTCCAGAGTGGCTTGGCTTTATCATTGGAGGGAAAAATTAATATTATATTTATACTATGTCATAGGTGCTGGATTCCATCATATCGAACTTGTCCAGTGCCGTTTACTATAATAAAGGGTGTTTTTTTATAGAGTGACGCAAGTTTAAATAATAATAATACAAGGAAATATATTTTTAATATCAATGAAACGGGTTTTATGGGAAAGAACATTTTATGAAACTAGTGTTTAAATATGATTTCTGCCATGTGGCCGCGCCACGGCTGGAGCTTAGAAGGCGCAATCTAGAACACCAATTTTCAACAACTTTTCGCAGCATTTGCGGCCGTGTTTCGCCGATAACTCTTCGAATGTTGATTTCCAGGTGTTGAATTGTTTGTGTTTTATCGCCGTAGACAAGTGACTTAACATAACCCCTCAAAGAAAATAATCCAATAGGGTTAAATCACACAACATTGTTAGCCAATTAATTGGGCCATTACGTGAAATAATTTTTTCATCAAAAGTTTCTTTGATGAAATCAATTTTAGCGCCCGCTGTGTGGCATGTGGTTCCGTCCTGTTGAAACCACATATCAGCAAAGAGTAATGCCACGTAATTGAAGTACGAAAAAATTTCGAATCATGTTCCGATACCGTTCACCATCATCGTTTTTGAAGACACATGGGCCAATGACTACGCCAGCCCATAAAGCCCACCAAACAGTAATTTTCTGTGAATGTAATGGTGTTTCGACAAAAGCTGGTCCTCACTCCAGAAATGGACTTCATCGGAAAATGGAAAAAGTGCACGATGATGTTGACGAATAGAACATTTATTTTGATTAAAAATTTAAACAATTTGAGCGCGTTGCTCTGGTGTAAGTCGATTCATAATGAAATTTCAAAGCAAACTAAACAAAAAGCAACTATCAGCTGTTAAATGGCTGCTCAAATAAAGCAGTGATGCCTACTCAAAGTTGTGACCCCTTTACTACACCAAGTACCAATTAAATTGGACTATATAGACGATACATCCCACAATGGTGAATATGTAACCATTTACAGGATATGTCCTTTTTTACCATACACTACTTCCTACTTTTGTTAACACTCCCATTTTCTCAAGTCATAGGACGAGTGTGTTTGGACCAATTGCCACTCACCTCACCATTGCTTTTTTCGAAAGTAATTGAAAAATTGTTTTTATTTCGTATTTTTAAACATTTTTAGGATATAAAATTGGAACCACAGTGCGTCGTCATTGACTGACTCGGGCTGACTGTATATGACTAAATAACCGTGTATTTTATGTCTGTTTTCCTGTCTGCTGCTGCTGTTGTTGTTGTTGTTGTTGTTGCTGCTGTTGTTTGCTGTTGCTGCGTTAGTTTATTATAGCATGTGCTGTTTTAGTACTTTATTGTTTTGTTGTTGATATTTTTCCTTTTATTTTCTTAAAAATTTCAATTCCAATTTCCATTTTTATAACAACACACACACACATGCACAAATAAATATATTCATATGTACTACGAGTATTTTAGTGGCGAAGCGAGACATACATATGAAGTTTTTTAAAAAATTTGACGTTTTTAGTGAGTGGAGTTGAATTTTAACAATAGGCCCTGCTTGTTTTAGTGTAAAAGGCTCGTGTGCATTAGGGATATAACTTTTTAAATTTTTTTTTAAAATATCAAAATTGGCATAGCACAGTCCGATAGAGCAAAAAAAAAAAAACTATAAGGGAACGTATGTATATTTTTTCGCTAATGCCGGCCATACACTACACAAATTCAGCGCTCAAGTCTTTCACTGCGTAAACTAAGATTGTAAGTAAACTGTGCATTTTTTATTTTAATTCGCCATAATGCTGGTGTTTATTTGTATAATTCTAGGAACTCTGACCAGAATATTTGTTCTGCGCTCATTTCTTGTTGGGAACTCTTAAAAAATCACGAAACATCTGAGCGTTTGCAACACACACTACACAAGTTCACTGCACAGTTTTCAAACTTGAGCAAATATCAAAATCATTTTGATATTTACTCAGTTCACTGCGTAAATAGCACAACCACCCTCACTGCACAAGTCTGGCACAGTGCAGTGCGTTTGTGTAGTGTATGGCCGACATAAGATCAAAAAAGTTCAGACACCAAACGCGATGTAGTTTTGAACATTTTTAATTCTCTTTTTGGTTAAGAAAAATTAATAATATGTTTATTTAAAACAAAAAATAAATAAAAAATTATGAATATTCAATATTGCATTAAGAAGGCCTCGAAATAATTTTAGATTATGTAAAATAATATTTTTGTTAGTTCAAGTCCGTGCTTTAAGTATTCCAAAATGTCTTTCTTTGGTTTAGAAAAACCAATTGGTGCGTGAACTTTTTTGAGAAAAATTACAAAAGATTTTGATTTAGTTACCAGGACATGGTTGAACTCATGTGGTACTATGCCAAAAAAAAATTGGTTATACCCCTAGTGTGCATGTTTGCTTCTTTCTGCATTTAACAGTCAGCCAGCCAAGCGTTGCTTATGCGTTTGCGGAAATTTCTTGCATTTTACTACGGACATGAATGAACTTTATGAAAGCCCATATAATACATATTATGTGCATATGTTTTTTTTTCTTGCTCCATTATGGTATTTTCTTATTGTAAGCAGGAAAATATTAAACAAAATTGTTAATAGTTCAAGGAATTGTTAAAACATAAAAGAAGTTCTTTCTCTTAAATTAAGTTATTAACAGCAAAAGTTTTTCTTATAAAATTCTTAAGTAAATATGTGTAGAAACTTGTGGCACACTGACATGACATATTTTCTATAACAAAATTGTATGTTACAGTTCTATTTAAAAATTTCCTTTTTTTCTTATTCATATTGCATTCAACTTCTATTTAGAAGTTTCCATAACAACTTTTATTTGAACCAGGCATTTAGGTGAATTTTCCATAAATATTGAAATGTATACTTTTCTTTAGAAAGAATATCATCAACTATTTATTTTGCGTTAACAATTTTTATATATAGACTTTGTTATGAGAACTGCTCTGGTAATAAAAGCCAAAAACAGTTAAAACGTTCGTTCCATAACACAAGACATGTTGTGAAATGTCACTAATTAGCCAGCAGATGTTGATATTGATGGATTGTATGACGATCGTAAAGCAATTCTTTTTTTTTAGATCAAATAGTTACAAATAAATCACCTAATTTTATCAACTGGCCACATTCATGTTTGGTAGCCAGTTGTTGTTGTTGTTGTTTGTTGTTTGTTGGCTGTTGCCAGAGAACAAATTATAACAGCAGCCACAATAAAAACCCACTGTAATGAATGACGCATTCAAGTTTGTTTCTTGCAACCAAGTTGTCTAAGCAGTGCAACAAGTGTATGATTACGGGCCATAGAAAGAAGCAACAGAAAAATAGTTTGTTATAGAAAAAGCAACATTATACACTTCTAAATTTAGTTATTTTTATTTGTAAAATAAAATACAATAAACTCACTTAATCGGAGAAAATTGCAAAAAATTTTTGTCAAATCACAGGAATTTCCTTTTCAAGCGATCTTGTGTAAGATATTTTCATAACAAAGCTCAATAAAAATGGGAAGGAAAGGAAGAAAGAGAAAATAAACTGTGACATAGTTTCGAACAAAAGCAGATTTTTTTTACGTCAAATATGAACTTGTCAAACATATGCATGTTGGTATGTAAACATATCGAGCCATAAACGCCAAAAAAGGTTAATCGTCTCATTTTTAGACCTGGTTTTTTTTTTAACGAAAATCGATTATTTGTGATCACAAATGATCGATTTTGGTCAAACAGTTAAGTTCGAAAATTAGGTCACTTAAGCTTTTTTTTTTTGGACATTATGGCACGATATCTAAATTACAGTAAATAATAGCTTAAGCTATTAAAAATAAAAGCAGGGCTGATTTTGAAATCACTCGAAAGTACTGAAAGATGCTTAATTACATTTTAAAATAATATGTACTTGTAAAAAAGTACCTCAAAAGGGTACGTTTTAGAGAAAAAAAAAGGAAAAAAGTACCTATGGGAAAAGTAGCCTTTGAAAAGTACTTTTATAGAAGTTGCTTTAAAAAAGCACTTAAAAAGTATTTTTTTTTTAAATTACTTAAAAAGTCCCAAAGCACCTCTTAAAAAAGCAATTATCTGTTAAAAGAATATATAAAAAAAAGTACCTAAAAAAGTACGTTTTAACAAATAACCCTTTAAAAAAATACTTATGGGAAAATTCACCTTTAAAAAGTACTTATATAGAAATTGCTTTGAAAAAGTACTTAAAAAGTACTCAAAAAAGTATTTAAAAAAGTACTCAAAAACTCCGCTTTAAAAAACACGAACCAAAAGTACCTCTTAAAAAAGCAATTATCTTTTAAAATAATACATTAACAAAAAGTGCCTCAAAAAAGTACGTTTTAGAGAAAAAAAAACTTTTTAAAAAATAGGAAAAGTAGCCTTTAAAAATAAATTTATAGAAATGGCTTAAAAAAGTACTTAAAAAGTACTCAAAAAAGTATTTAAAAGTCCAGTTTTAAAAACACAAGCCAAAATAAACCTCTTAAAAAAGCAATTATCTTTTAAAATAGTACATTAACAAAAAGTACCTCAAAAAAGTACGTTTTAAAGAAAAAAACTTTTTAAAAAATAGGAAATGTAGCCTTAAAAAATAAATTTATAGAAATGGCTTAAAAAAAGTACTCAAAAAAGTATTTAAAAGTATATAAAAGTTCACTTTAAAAAACACAAACCGAAAATACCTTAAAAAGTAGCTCAAAAAAGTACTTAAAAAATTTTTATTTAAAAAGTACCTATGGTACTTTTCCCAAAAAGTACATTTATTAAAACGGCTTTAAAAGAGCACTTAAAAAGTACTTTTACAAAAGTACTTAAAAGGGCCACTTTAAAAAAATACAAGTTCTTCTCAAGTAGCTATAAAAAGTACATTTTATAAAAATTGCCCATTACAAAATCCACAACTATTTTAAAAACCCTTTAAAAAAGATATTTTAGAAAAGAACCTTTTAAAACAGTACTTTTTTAAAAAGTAACTTCTACAAAAGTACCTTTTATAAAAGTAGTAGAGTACGTTTAAAAAAATTTCTTTAAGAAAAAATACTTATAGAAAAAACCCCTCCAGAAAAATTACCCTTCAAAAATAACCCCGAAAAAAAAAGTAGCTTTTAAAAAAGTACCTTTAAAAAATATAACAAAAAGGTACATTTAAGAACTAAATTGTAAAAAAATACATTAAAAATACTTTTTTTTTTAATATCTTTTTAGAAAAAGCATCTTATAAAATCACTGCTTAAAAAAGTATGTTTAACTAAAGCGCCTCTTAAGAAAGTTTATTTGAAAAAGTACTTTTTACAAAAATTATTTTGAAAAAAGTAACTTTCAAAAAGTAAAACGAAAATACATATTAAAAAAGTACTTAGTTTTAAAGTGCTTTATGGAAAAGGTACGTTATAAAAAAAGTACCATTTAGAAAATAGTTTTTCAATCAAGCACAAGTTTCTTTGAAAAAGTACTCTCAAACAGGTATGTACTTTAAAAAAAAAGTAATTCTTAAAAAAATCGCTTGAAAAAAGAACTTTTTATAATGAAACTTTTTTAAGAGGTATTATGTCTTAAAAAAGTTTAATTTAAAACATTTCATTTAGAAAAAGTGCCTTTTAAAAAAGTATCCTTTAAAAAGAAGAAGAAAATTACATATTACAAGAATAATTTTCTTCAATGTGCTTTATAGAAATGGTACATTATAAAAAGGTACTATTTATAAATATAGGTGTTTCAACAAAGCACCTATTAAGAAAGTTTTTTTGAAAAAGCACTTTAAAAGAGTATGTATGTTCTTTTAAAAAAGTACTTTTTTGAAAAATGCCCTTGAATATGTAAATCTTAAAAAAGTACCCTTTAAAATAGAAAAATAAAATAAAAAAGAAAATTTTTTAAAAAACTTTTTAGAAAAAGTACAATGTGCACTTTCGAAAAGTTTCAATGGAGCACATTTTAAGGAAGTTTCTTTGAGAAAGTACTTTAAAAAAAGTATGTATGTATGTACTAGGGATGCCAAACGGGAAATCCCGAACCCGAAAATCCCGGGATTTTCATGACTTAGCAAATCCCGGGATTGAATTTTACAAATCCCGGGATTTCATTTTCGGGATTTCTTAGCAATTTTTATATAAAAACCTTTATAAATTCAAATTTTCGTTGATTTTATGGTATTTTTTTTATAATAATGGGTGTTTTTTGTTGAGGTATAGAACTTTAAGTTGGCATTACATTTTTAACTGGCGGCCATTTTGTCAGCTGTCAAGTGATTAATATTTAGTTTGGTTTGCCATTTCATCATGAACAGGTTGACAAAAGAACAACGCTTGCAAATCGTGCAAATTTATTTCGAAAATAATGGTTCAGTTCGCGAAGTTTACCGCAAGCTCCGTCCATTTTATGGTCGACATAATCGTCCATCAGAGCAATTAATTCGGTTAACCATGGATCGTTTTCGCACTACGTTTACTCTATGTGATAATACGCATCCGCAGAGACGTCGAACAGTGCGCACCGAAGAAACAATTGCCGCTGTAGAGCAAAGTGTTGAAGAGGACCCGAATGAATCGATTCGCCACCGAGCACAGCAATTGGAGCTTTGTCCATCAACTTTATGGAAGATTTTGAAGATTTTGAATGTGGATGAGTTGTGGTTCCAACAAGACGGCGCTACATGCCACACAGCGCACGTCACAATCGATTTATTGAAGGAAACATTCGATGAGCGCATAATTTCGCGGAATGGACCTGTCAATTGGCTACCAAGATCGTGTGATTTGACACCATTGGATTATTTTCTTTGGGGATATGTGAAGTCGCTCGTCTACGCCAACAAACCAGAAACGTTAGGGGACTTGGAAGCCAACATTCGTGGCGTTATTGCCAACATACGGCCCCTTATGCTCGAAAAAGTGGTTGATAATTGGACCTGTAGAATTGGCTTTATTCGAGCCAGCCGCGGCGGCCACATGCCCGAAATCATATTTAAACATTAATGGCATAAAATTATCCTTCCAATAAAGCCAAATTGATGGACATTAAAACGATTTTCTTGTGTTTTATTTCAATTCGAAGTTCTATACCTCTAAAAAAACACCCTGTATTTAAAAGTCCCATACAATTTTATACGTACAGTTTTAACAATTTAATGACATACTTCTTATAAATTAACAATAAGAGCAAAATAAATAAACTACTTTCTTACGGTAATTTTCATCAAAGGTGCTACAATACATGTATATTTTAGAATTATTTTGAAAACAAAAGAAACATATTAGCTTTGGAATCATAAATCATCATTTATATTCTAAAAATTTTCGTAAGTCAATTTAAGCAGTAGTGCTAAAAGTCCAGAGATACATTAGTTTTGGTTTAGATTATAGTAAAACATTTATATTGAAAACAATATAATTAACAATATATTAAGTTATTGTTTTCACTATAAATTCTCTAACATCAAATGTGATTAATCAACTTAAAAATAGATGAGAAAAATTATTTTGATTTTTATTTTCATACTCGTATTAGAAAATTGTTCACTTTAAAGACAATTGTGGAATGATAAATTATGAACATAACCTTCTAAAATGCATTAAATTGTTATTAAAGTAATATTTATTAAAAAAAAAATACGAAAAAAATTCTATCCCGAAATCTCGAAAATCCCGTGATCCCGAAAAATCCCGGGATCCCGAAAATCCCGAGATCCCGATTTCCAAAAATCGATCCCGATTGGCATCCCTAGTATTTACCTTAACAAAAAATACTTTTAAGAAAAGTCCCTTGAAAAAGTACCTTTATAATATAATATCAATAGTTTAAGTCCCATTTAAATACGTTTTAATGAAGTACCTTTTCAAAAAGTTCACTTTATTTTGGCTTGTTTCTTTTTTTTGCTAAAAAAATATTTTAGTAGAGTTGTAGAAATTGCCTTTTCATAGAGTCCAAAAATAAAATGTAAATTCTTTTAAATTGTAAAGATTTGTTTTACGAAAAGTCTAAAAAAATATTTGTCTTAGATACACACAGTTTTATGTGAATGTACTAAATTGCCACAAGGCAAACAAAGAAACAGAATCGTTTGTGGTTCTTTACTCGAAATCAATTTAATTTGCCAATAATTGCAAACAACTGTTCGGTTCGTTTATTACATTTCGCCCCCTTGACGAAACATCCACAACTTAGTGTCTAAAGTTGTAGTTAATGTAAACAAACAATTACAATGCAGTCGTGCATCAAAATGCATTTTTACCCGGGGTTGGTATATTTAGCAACCTCTAAAGTATGGTCTCTACTTGATTTTTCCTATTAGCTCACCGTTTGGCAATGTGCATAATTTTTTATTATAGAAGGAAAAAAATCTTCTGTAACTACAACTTAATTTAATGATTTTTTTTATATTGAATGAAAAATTATAATATCCCATCCCTGTACTGGTGCTACAAAATTGATCTTGTACATCTAGTTGAGAATCCAAATAGACAAAAGATGTTAAAATTTCCAAAGCAACATTTGTTAAATAAAGTGTTGTTTGTTAGTCAGTTCATTCAAATGCATTGACTCTCTATCATTCTTACAGTCTGAGTATACGCATACTCAGGCTATAGATATTTAATCGGACACAAAAAATATGCGCATGATACTCGGGATATTCATTAGCCACCGGATACATAGATTTGTGTGTGTAAAATGTAATGAAAATTTTGTGAGTGCGTGTGTGTGTTTGTTTGAAAACATGATTTATGTGTGTGTGTAAATAAAACAACCCTATATATATGCATGTGTAGCCGATAATAGTCAGATTATTTTTATACTCATTGTGCCACCGTATACATACATTTGTGCATGTAAAATCCCTGTCGGAGAATGTATGGCTGACTACAAAGATAGTTAACTTATAGTTAGCTTTTCTTAGACTGACTAAAAGCTAGCTGCAAAGTCATCCAGAACAAACCCAAAATTAATTCTTAAGTTGAGTACGTAATCGAATTTGTTGAGAGCCAACAAATTTATTCTCAGCTACTTTAAAACTAATTTCAGGGGGGCTACCGTGTATTTCGTTTCGAAAGAAATAACTTACGAATTCGAACGAATTGTACTGTGTATTACGATTTTCGTACTACTTGTTTCGAATTTACGAACGGTTTTTGTACTCTATCGAAAACTAAAAATCCCTTTCGAGACAGCAACTCTGCATTACGAACAATAAAAATCCCTTTCGAAAGGGCTACTCTGTAATACGAAAACGAGTGTCAGTTATGCAAAAAGCTTTCGGAAATGGTTCGAAAGACATTTTGTTAGTGACAACTTGAGACAAAAATAGAAAATGTAATTATTTAAATATTTCAATATAAATAAAATATATACAAATATAAACAAATTATACTTAATGTTTGATTTGCTAAAACATATTGCTTATTTATGTTATTATAAATGTTTTAGTATTTGTGATTTTGAAACATTCAAGGAATACTAAAAAAATGACACAAATAAAAGCAATATGAAGAAGTGGTAAACTATATGTCTCTGCATCCATACCTCGCAAGAGGGCATCTAAATGTTTCAGATGCTAAATACAAATCGTATAATAATCATCCTCGTCCAACCACAGCAAACACAATCCATTATAAAAATTACAAGGAGCACTTAATTTTTCACACAAAATATGTATAACATTAAATTTTTTTACAAGGCAAAGATTTTTTTGTTATGGGATATATTTTTCCATTTTGGTACTTTAGCAGCAGTGCTACCAACTTTTCATATAATATCCCATTCGTTTCTAAATACAACTCTGTAATCGTTTCGAACGAGTTACGCAGTACGGTTTAGCATTCGATTCGGAAATTTCTTTCGAAAAATTTTACTTTTCGAATCGAAATACACGGTAGCCCCCCAGTTTTATATTAACATTTTGCTGTTGTTATTTTAGATGGCAGCTTAGCCGAGTGGTAGCGCGTTGAGTAAACAATGTGTGATATTACATGTTCGAAAGTTAAAGTAAGTTTAAAGTTAGCCAAATTCCCGACAGGGTTTGGAAACATTGTTTATGTGTGTGTAATATTGACCTGCACAAGACTATTTATAAGACATTTCAAGACATGCGACATTTTTTAAATGCATTACTACAGCGAAATATTCTAAAATAAACGCTAAACAACACTGTTGGCAATATTTTTTTTGAGTTCTTTGTCTTGCCAACAGTGTTTTTTAGCGTTTGTTTTAGAATATTTCGCTGTAGTAAAGCGTTTAAAAAACGTCGCATGTCTTGAAAGGTCTTATAAATAGTCTTGTGCAGGACTTTAGTGTGTAACTAAAATAGCCCTGTATATACGCATGTGTAGCCGTTTAATAGTCAGAGTATTCTTATGCTCATGCGTATAATTTAGATCATACTGACCATAAATTTATTTTAGTTAAGAGTTGTTTGTGCTGCGTAATTTAAAAAATGTGTATAAACCATAGTTGGTGGATGTTTATAGTTATACGTATGTGTGTTTGCATATGAACGCATTTTTTATTTTTAACTGTTCGCATTCATAGTTGTTTAACGGTCAATACTCAAAAAGTACTTCAACCCATACTTTTGTCATTCTCTGACATGAATGCCCTCCCAGAGTAGTGCACTCTGTTTAATTAAAATAACAAGAAATAATCATACCATATGTGTACTTTACAACTTAACGATTTAAAGATTTTTTGTATTGGATTAAAAACTAGAATATCCCATCCCTGTACTCGTGCTACAAAATTGATCTTGTACATCTAGTTGAGAATCTAAATAAACAAAAGATGTTAAAATTCCCAAAGCAACATTTGTTGTATAAATATTAAAGTGTTGTTTGTTTGTCAGTCAGTTCATTCATGGAGTTTCTATTTTTCTGCCATTTTCACTTTCAAATGACAAACATGTGATTGTTTAAACAAATATTTTATCTACAAATGTTTATCACAAATAATTTCTTATTTCCCGTTTGATTTTCAATTATTTGAAAAAGACAACAACAACTATCAACACACACCACAACAACAACATTAAAAATTGGATTTTCGTACATGTTTTGAATTCAGAAAAAACACAATTATCCTTCAGATACCTATTTGCTGCCTTAACTGAATGATAGCATCAAATACAAATATCCAAACGCCTTTAGGAAAAATAAAATTAGAAAAATACCCAAACGTGTGCACGCACCACCATAATTAAAATGCAAACAAATTAAAGGGCCACCACAATAGTGCTATGGAACTATTAAGGTAGGTTTTGTAGCTAAAGTGTTTTTAATATTCGTTTGATCAAAAGTAAGTAATTTAATGAGATTTGTTGTTGTTTGTTAGACAAGATTGCTTCTAATTTTTTGGTTGTTGGTAGGTGGCTTCTATTTTATTTATTTGTTTGCTTTTTGTTGTAACATTTATCTAAATACGAGTATTCTCAGTATTTCTTTATTGCGAACGTGTGCGCTAAATCTACTTATTGTTTGCCCTCTTTAATGTTTAGTTTTGGTTTCCATTCATTATATAAGTAATAAATACAATAGCTATAATATGGAGTGTAACAGTGTAACGACTCTATATACAGTTAGAAAAAAATTAAACCGATTTGATATGAATCAGAGCAGAGAATGACAATGACTACCCAAAAAAATATACACTAGTAAATAGTTTTAATTTTAGTAACTGCGTATAATCATAATTGTAGTGCAAACAATTCATTCGCTCACATATTTTCTTTCAAGCAACTGGGACTAACTATAGCCGATTCCAACATACAAGAGCATGTCTACTTCGCTACAACTAAAAATAAAAAGGCACATTCGTATCAAACGCATTGACTCTCTCTCATACTTACACTCTGAGTATGTGTATACTCAGGCTATAGATATTTAATCATAATACTCGGGATATTTATTCATCATGCGCCACCGTATATATATATTTGTATATATAAAATGGAATGGAAAATCTGTGGGTTTGAGTGTGGCTGTTTTAAAACATGATTTATGTGTGTGTAAATAAAATAGCCCTATATATACGCATGTGTAGCCGATAATAGCCAGATTATTTTTATACTCATTTTGCCACCGTTTACATACATACATATGTAAATGTAAAATGTAATGACAAATTTGTGAGTGTGTGTGTGGTTGTTTGAAAACATGCTTTATGGGTGTATAAATAAAATAGCCCTGTATATGCGCATGTATAGCCGTTTAATAGTCAGAGTATTTTTAAACTCATGTGTGTGATTGTAGATCATGCTGACCATAAATTTTAGTTAACATTTGTTTCTGTTGCGTAATTTAAAAAATGTGTATAAATATAGTTGGTGGTTGTTTATAGTATTCGGTTTAAAATTAATGCGTGTGTTTGCATGTGAGCGTGTTTTTCAATTTTTAGCTGTACGCATTCATAGTTGTTCGACGGCCAATGCACAAAAGGTACTTAAAACCATTATTTTTTCATTCTCTGACATAAATGTCCTCCCAGACTACACTAGTTAAATTCCCAACAATCAGCATGTATTTCTCAGGTTTTTATTTTGAATTTGAGCGGCTTATGTCGGCCATACACTACACAAGTTCAGTGCTCAAGTCTTGGCACTGCGTAAACTAAGCTTGAGACACACACTATACAAGTAAACTGTGCATTTTTTATTTTAATTCGCCATAATGCTGGTGATTATTTGTATAATTCTAGCAACTCTGTCCAGAATATTTGTTCTGGGTTCATTTCTTGTTGTGAACTCTTAAAAAATCACGAAACAACTGAGCGTTTGCAACATACACTACACTACTGCTGTAAAGTTTTCAAACTTGAGCAAATATTAAAATCGTTTTCATATTTACTCAGTTCACTGCGTAAATAGCACAACCACCCCCCATACACCACACAAACGCACTGTGCAGTGCCAGACTTGCGCAATGAACTTGTGTAGTGTATGGCCGCCATTAGTAATTTAAAATTTGTCAAAAAAAAAACAGTTTTGTGAAAATTTTATTTTCAAAAATATTCAAAATCTAGCGAAACGATTCCTTATCTACATCCATATGACCATCATCGAGCAAATAGTCGGATACGACCCTCAGAAAATTAAAACGTCGAAATATGATGAAACCTTGATTCTCGAAAATTGGTGTAAAATTAGTAACTTCCCATACTTAAAAAAGTAAAATGTTTATTATTTTATTAAACTTGTCATCTTATGAAGTAATAGATATGTATAACATAAATGAAAAAATTCCACAACAAAAAAGAGGTTAATTTTTTAAATCGTTAAAAATTAAACAGAATTGAGTGTATCATCATTCTCTTTTGAAGTCGTGTAAAAATTTAAAAAAAAATCTCATGTCCTATTTCAAGATATCGAGATAAAATTTGCGACTGAAAATGTCCATTGAAAACAGAAACAAATTTTCATATTTTATTGTTGTATTCAATATAAATTTTCAGTCGGAAAGTGTTCAAGTCTTCCCATTTTTTCTAACCCTAGTATTGACAAAAAAAAACACAAAATTTTTCACACTGAAAATTTTATAAAGGTTCACGGAAAATTTCTTGTTGCAAACTGAGATGAAAAAAAAATAAACCCATTTTTTATTCACAAAAAAAAATGTTTTTATTAAAAATTAATTCAAATGATTTTTTTTACAAAAAGATTTGCTAAATCTGGCAGAGTTAAGCTTAAATTAGACGTGATATAGCCATAATGCCATAGCCATAACCAAACCAAAATTCAATTGGTTTCTATGGTGAGAGTGAGAGACTCGCCATAACGCCATAACTCTCACTATAGAAACCAATTGAATTTTGGTTTGGTTATGGCTATGGCATTATGGCTATGTCACGTCTAATTTAAGCTTTAAGGCTGAAATTGTTCCTTAAAATAAATGAGAAGTGTATAGTATGCAATTGTTCGACAGAAAATTTGTTGCTCAATGAAAATTTCGATGGTTTGCCAGCTCAAATAAAATACGAATTTGATATTCGATACCCAAAAAAAATTGAGTGCAACTCATAATTATTGGAGACATTTTTTCTTCTTTCGCTCTCTCTCTCTCTCTCTCTGTCTATATGAGTCTTCTTATATTAAATAACAAATGTATAATATAATGTTTTAATTTTCTTATCTAATTTATAGGTTTGCTACTCAATGTTGCCAGTTTTTTTCTAGAGCTTATCCCCAATTTTAGATTTGTCATCAACAAAAATCCCAAAAAATTAGCTTTTTGGATTAAAATTTTTTCTTTTGTAAAAAAAAAAATAAATTTTTTTAAATTTTATTTAAAAAATAATGACAAAAATAACATATTTATTCGATAAAATTCATTCATATCTATAGCTATACTTACATTCATATAAATTTAATTTGTAGTTATAACACTTGTAAAAAAAAATTACACATAAATTAATATACACAAGTATAAAAAAATTTTAACAAAAGTTTACCATTTCAAAAATTCAGAATCGAAATCTTCTGATTCATAGCCTCAGAAACTTTGTACATAGTACTTGTATTAAAAAGTTTTAGCATTTCAGCAGAAGGATTAAATTTGTTACAACAAATTGAATTACGAGTATTTTTAAAATGTATGTATGTTTATTCTAAGAAGTGCTTCCAACAAGTCGTATTGCATTTTGTTGCGTATATTTGTTTTGGTAGTGTTCATTATTGCTTAATCTGCCTTGATACTTCTGCTTTATTAGAAACCATTCACTATGAATAGTAACACACATTTCTAGAATAGACCAGACGCATATTTCTTAGTTAAAAAATCAGTTATAAAAAAATCCCCCAAAAATCCCCTAAAATTTGGTTATCATCCCCAACAAATCCCCTGATCGCCAATACGAAATTTTCATCCCAATCGCGAAAAAAAAATTCCCAATTTGGGGACCAATCCCCTAAACTAGCAACACTGTTGATACTAATTCTCAAGTTTTAATTTTATTATTTTATTTATCTGTGAACAACTATAAATATATAAAATGCAAACAAGACAATTTTCGATAATCTTAAATGCTTCAAGTGAGTATTAAGTGGTATCTTGTATCTTAAAGAATGTCAAGTACTTAAGAGTTGTGCGTGCGTGTATGAATAACTAAATATATACGAATATCTCGAACAACACAACACAACACAGCCAGCCAGCCAGCCAGCCATCAACCATTTAAATTACAATCACTTGATGTCAACAATTTTAACAAATAAATTAGTATATCAAACGAACGTTTCTTTTTTTGTTCGTTCATTTTATGCTTTAAAAACTTCCTTATAAAAAAAAAACTCCGCAACAGATGCAAGTATGTAAGTATATTTATGTATGTGCAGCAGCAGCAGCACACAGCCTGCTGCCGCCCTCTGTCTAGGGGCCCTGCTATTTCCTTAAGAATTTATCTATTAACTGCAGCATTCGGTGAATTTAGTATTCCGAAAAAATATATACTCGTTTATTTTGAAGATAGAGGAAATATTTACAAAGTTTATAGCAGCCAGCTGAACTAAAAGTCTGCCAGCCAGCGGATATTTATAAAGTGATAAGTCAGGTAATCTTATATAGTGTATGTATCTAAAAGATTTAAGTGCTTTTATTTTACTGAAGTTTAGTTAGACGAACAGCATTACATTCACATAGATTTTTATATAAACATGCAACCTCATACTCCCCGTATCGTTTAGAAATAGTATGTGAACTTTTCTGAGATTTAGTTTTATTTTCTTTCTCTTTGGCATTTTAAATGTTTTAATTTTTTTTTCAGAAAATTGTTAATTTTTTTTTGTTTACTTAAGTTTATTTAGTCGTAATTTTTTTTCGTCTTTTTATGGGTGTTATTTAACCAAGTTGTTGTATATACGAGGGCGGATCAATAAGTCCGTGACTTATTTTAAAACAAAACAAAGCAAAACAAAAATTTATTTTTCAACATAATCTCCCTTTAACTCCTTCCTCCAGTTTTTGTATCTCTTCCAAACAAATAGCATTTTTCGAGGTCCTTAAAATAGGCATTTGTTTGGTCAATAATTTCAACGTTGGAGCTAAATCTCTTTCCACCGAGCCATTTCTTTAAGTTTGGAAATAGGAAGTAGTCACTAGGGGCTAAATCCGGAGAATATGGCGGCGGGGGTACCACTCGGATAATAAACTTTGACGAATAAACACCAGCGCTTTATTCATTTGGAAAAATATAAACCATAATTTAACATAAAATTGTCAGGACATAGACAGATCTTCTTGGACTTCTATGAACGGCAGTTAAACTAAGTGCGAACACCGGCGAGCTAATTCTGCATTGTTCGAACCAGTTGATAATAAAACAAAATAATAATAAATAAAATAAACCCCTTAACAAGGCCATCCGCCCTATTACAATTATCTTGATGGAAAATAACTTTTTTCTAGGCCATATGGGGTAATTTTCTTTTTAAATCCTCATTAATTCGGTCTAATAAGTTGGCATAATATGCGCCGTTTATTGTTTTTCCCTTTTGAAGGTAATCGATGTAGATTATCCCGCGTGCATCCCAAAAAACTGTTGCCATCAACTTATTGCCCGACAAACTCACATTGGCCTTCTTCGGAGCAGGTTCACGCGGAGAAACCCATTGTTTAGACTACTAATCGGTCTCCGGAGTACAGTAATGGATCCATGTTTCATCCACAGTTACAAAACGCCGCAAAAACTCTATCAGATTGCTGTTGAAACAAGTCCAAACAATCCTTTAAAGTTGTCACACGTTTACGTTTGTGGTCAATTGAGAGCAAACGCGGCACCCATCTTGCAGACAACTTTCTTAAACCCAGCTGCTGCTCATTTAAAATCGAAACCACACCGCCATATGAAATCTCTATGGCATCAACAATCTCACGCACTTTTACTCTTCGATCGGCCAACACCATATCGTGGATTTTTTTTCGACATTTTCGGGTGTACTGACCTCAATTGGCCGTCCAGAACGTATAGCGTCATTTGTACTTGTGCGACCACCACTTTTTTACCATTGCAATCGATGGTGCAGAGTCCCCATAGTATTTATCGAGCTTTTCCGCAAAAAATAATATTTAATGAGCACACGAAATTCACTTTTTTTCCATTTTCTTCTCAAAAGGCGAGGTAGTCTGCCAAAAACAAACAAAATGACACAGCTTGTTCAAATTTAGACAGGAGTCAACTGACAGTTGCCTCTTGACAGGAGCAGTATTGGCATTTCAATCAAGAGGCGGGAAATTTAAAAAGACACTGAGTTAATGATCCACCCTCGTATTTTTTCTTTTTAATCTGTAAGAGAATGTTAAGACAATGTAAATAGATTTTAGCAGACCATTTAAACAATTTGGGACAGCACCAGCTTTTATTTATTTATATATATACAATACATGTACGTTTTTAACACGGCTCGGTCCATGTTTGCATGTTGATGTTACAGATTTTTTTGGGTGAGTTTACCTTCTCGTTTCAGCTGGAGGGGAAAATAGAGTTCCACAAGAAGAGTAAATAAATAAATAAATGTGTTTTTTAGTTAATTTTTAAAGCTTTCATACAAACAACAACAGTTTTCGTTTGTTTATTTTTCATAAACCATTTTTGGTTATAAAATATTTTTCTTGAAAATTATGTTAAAAAGTGTTTAAAAGAAACAAATGCATTATTGTTGTTATTGTGAGTCAACAAATACTCACACACATACATACTACATACATATGCACATATATTTGATCAATTAAATGTTTATTTAAGACTACGAAACAAATGCACTTAAGATACAAATGTGTACATATGTATGCATATGTGATGAAAGTTTTTTAAAGAAAATTAAATTCGTTTATACAAACGAATTTAGAACGGAAGCCTTTTATAAACGATGACAAATCTGTCTGTGGCTTTCATGAAAAGCAAAAATGAGTGAACAATGTCTATTTGAAATAGTGACCGTGAAATGAAATGGTGTAAACTTTTTGTTTAGCGGTCGCGTGTATAATATTCATAGAAAGTCTGTAAGAAAAATACAAGAGCTTTAAATTTAAACAGCTAGTTGTTCCGTTCTACTATGTGTTTGTCAGAATATTTACAATTAACTTTGGGGTCATTTGTTCATTAATAATAATTATCACGTGTAATTTAACTTACAGAGCGATACGAACTTTAGCCTAATAAAATCATACATATTACTCGTAAATACAAATGTTTTTTGTGAATTTGTGTTGAAGTTTTGATATTTCTTATATTTGTCAAATTAGTAATTCTCAAACATTTTGTGTAATTTTTAAACTTAAAATCTATTAGTGAGTTGGCAACAAAATTTAGGAGATAGACAGACTATTTGAAGCAAACTATGCAACATTTTGCGAAATATTTCACAATTGTTTTATTTGATATTAAATTTAAAACATTTTTTTGACACCGCGCAAAAGAAATGTTTTACTCTCTGTTGCTGCTTTTTTTTATAATTTTTTTACGACAATATGTAGTCGTACAAAAAACAAATGAGAGTTTATTTGTTGTTGTAATTCATGTTTGAATGAAAAATTACTAGAACTTTTGGGCATTGAAAACATTTTTTTGAATAACTGTATAACATCAATGAGATCATCTCATCGTAATTTTATCCTTAGTATTAAGAATTTTAACTAAAACCCCCTAAAAAAATGTTCATAAAGGTTTATTGAAAATTTTCTCCTTCCATTTGATACAATTTACATCCACCTGAATATAAAATAATTGTTATTAAATATCTAAGTAGAAAAGGATAAATCTTCCTAAACTCTTAGAGAAAACTGTTGTAATTTCATAACCACATATGTTATATGCAAATAAAGAATTGAATTGAATTGAATTGACAAACTGTATATAAAAATGGGATTTCCGGAATTTTACAGAATTTTAATCAACCTTATTCTAATTGTCGACATCGACGTCACTTTAACGCAACACAAAAAAATTAATGCTTGTGTAGCCGTTGTGGAAAACAACTAACACCTGTTGGCAGGTTTATGCTATTTTCTAGACCTTAGGGAACGGAAATAGATTGTCAGTAGCTCAAAATGTTTCTCGTGAGCGAGTAAACAAGCACCAATTTTTTGGTAGTGTGTTAAAGTGACGTCGATGTCGACAATTAGAATAAGGGTGAATGTTTTAACTTTTTTTTTAGCTTAAGCGCATTGATGATCCTTGCTTTGAAACGTTTTTCATATTTTAGAATAGTCAATAATTGTCAAAAATTGTTCTTGGGGAAAGAATTAAAACTCCCTGGTATATAAGGGATCTAAATAAAGGATAAATCAATCCAATAATTTTGTTAACGATCCTTAAAAAATTAATTTTTACAGTCTAGTTAAATGAAATGTGGAGTAACTCACAATTTTTTTTCTGTCAGTGCAGTCTTCGTATTTTCTCACCAACACCAGCTAATGCCAGTAAGTTTTGCGCACAAAAATACATAAGGATTATTTATACTAGGTTAAAAAAAATTATAATGAAAAAAATTTCAAGGACTAAACTAAAAACACGCTACTTTTAACATCCTTACTTAACAACAGTAAGATATCCCGATATATTCATCAATGTGACTCTATCTACATGAAAGACATTTTTGTGTAGATTAATAATACAGAAATTATTTTTTAAGTTTTGAGGACCATTCGTGAAATATTAACGGAATAATACAAAAAAAGTGGTGTAAATTATGCAAATGCTAAGCGTCACTATATTTTTAAAAACTAGAGCTGTAGTGCGATTCACTAACTTTTTTTTTAACGATATTCGCTTCGTTAAAATAATTATAACGAAAATTGATCGAATTTGCAATTCAGTAACATTTTTAACGATATTCGCTGTAGGTTAATGACAGCTGTGTCGTTATTTAAGCGACAATAATTTATCGAAAAAAATCAACAGAAAATATCAGCTGCGCAGTATCGTTAAAAAGAAGTTGCAGAATCACACAATCGTTATTGCAATCGATAAAATGTATAGAGAAAAATTGCGATTTTCGGATTGTTAAAAGTTACTGATAGGGAAGAACTAATGACGCCATCGTAATCAGGAGATCAAAATACATAAGGATCGGCCATTTTTACTTAAACATCAATAACACTATTGTACAGTGTTATTCACATTTTTTATTTAATACCCTCAACCTCAAACCTTGTTGGAATAAACATTTTGAATTCTTTTATGTAATTCTTTTACAGAAGTTAAGTGCAATAGCTTAAGGAATTAATAAAAAAAAACTTTAGTTTGCCCATTGAAGCTTATCTCTTAAAAGAAAGAGGAAAAAAAACTGAAAACTAATGTGCGTGCCATAATCAGATAAATAATAGCAGTTAAATGATAAAAAAAATTACATTAATAAAAGCCAAAGATAAACTTAAAACTAAAATAAATGATAAAAAAGGCAACAAAAAAAAACTAAAAACCAAAGTTTTACAACAACAACACAACAACAACTGCTTAGCACAGCCGCATTTAATGAACCAGGAAAAGAATTTCTATAAAAAAAACCCACCCTCACTCACTATTGTTTATTTTTATCTTAGTTAATTGAACAAAAAATGCTTGTGAGAAAAAAATTATAAATTAAAAAAAGTTGTAATAACCCAGCAAACGTTATTGGCGTCTATTAGGTAGATATAGCATTTTGGCAAGGGACTGATTTTTTAGAGTACCTTACACCAAAGGTGAAAAAGAAAAGGAACACCTCATTTCCTTGAAAGGATTTTGTCTATAAAATTACTGTACGTAGTGCTACCAAAATCCAGTGGTCTAATCGTCGATAACGAGCTGATTCGATGCCGTTTTTTTTCCGTTTGAGATTATGGCATTAGCTATCGAACAACGTAATAATATGGTTCGATATCGAATGCCATAATCTCAAACTGAAAAAACGTGATCGAATCAGCTCGTTATCTAAAGCGACGATTAGCCCCAGCTCTGTTTGCTGGGTAAAATCTGTTTTGAAAAAAAAAAATTTCCTTAAATGTTGTTTGTTAAGTCTTAAAATTCCAAATACATACGAGTAATTATTACCTCAATACAAAAATATTTTAAAAATAATTCCCTTCTGATTTGAAAATTATTTTGATAAAAAAATGGGTTTGTGAATGCTACGAGTATCTCCCATCACTCGTGCACAGAGAAACAAGCCGATCGGCTCACAGCCGGCTTAAGAGCCGCCGCTGACTTTCAATGTAAAATCAAGCCGCCGCCTATGCATGCGGCTACCATCGACTCAAAATTGCAGCCGGCTAATTGTTTTTTGTAGTTGCAAATTTTTGCTAAATCTTAGAAATTATTTTTGTTTTAATTTTTTTATAGAAATGTTCTTTAAAAAACTTATAAAATCCGGCTGTAAGTGTCAGCCGGCTTATGAGCCGCCGCCGCCGACTTTTTAGGACGGCTTGTTTCTCTGCTCGTGCATTATAACAACCAAAAAAAAAAAATAAGAAATTTTATAAATCGAAAACTTTACACCTCATAAATAACCAAATATGGCGCACAAACTCTTCAGGGCCTCGTATAGTTAGTATGTTGTACAATTTAGCCACATACTCTACTCGTATTAGAATGTTAAATCCCCTGATGCCTTTTAATACGAGTAAGTAATAAATTTGCTTGTTTTAAAACAAAGCAACAATATACAATAGTAAAATATTATTAAACAACAATGCTGACTTATGTATGAATGTATGTGTTCATACGACGTCTTGTCTGTCCATACATTTCAAATATTGTACTCTCGTATAATTCCTATTTTATTAAGTGTCTATGGTTTCGGTTTGAAAAATATTTTGTTTGAGAAAAAAAAAGAAGAAAAGTAAGGCATGTCCGTTAGTGATTCTTTATGATGTGTTTACAATGATACCCTTTTGATCTTATTATTGGTGTGTGATGAAGTATTGAAGCAATTTTTTTCTTCTTCTTCTAAATACATGGTAGATTATGGTCTTTACAACGACAAGCCTATTTATTGTTGCTGTAAGCGGTTGATCATCAATAAACCATTGAAAAGAAATACTCATACTGGTACATACATATGTATGCAATTATGTGCCTACATTTTGCAAGTTTTTGTTTCCTTAATTTCAATTCATAATCGAAGAGTCAAATGTCGAGTCTTACAAATTTTTTTAAAATAATTCTAAAGTTTATTTTAAAGCAAGTTGTAATGAAACAGATTTTGAAACTGTGTTCCCACAACTAGAAAATTGTTAACCTATTTTGGTAAAGAAAAAGAAAATAATTAAGGGCTAATAAATCAGTCAAAGTTTAAACGCTTATTTAGTGAAACTAAACTCAAATTTATATGTAGTTTAAACTCAACAGGAGTAAATCTGTGAACCATACCTTACGCGCAGTTTAAAAAATAATATTGTGGCAGCACTAGAATAAATGTTAAAAACAGCTGTTATGCAGCAGGCTATCAATTCTTTGCACAATCAAAACTGCAAGAAAGTTATACAATTTTAATTAAAGGTCGCCAAATTTTACTGAGAAAGGAATTATATTTATGCTTGGCGTAGTAGAATAGTATAAAAGAATAATAGAGTGTAAGAAAGCAGGTCGAACAGGATCTGAAGAAAAAGTAGAGGCTTGGAAGAAAGTTGAGTGCTCTTTTAATGCAAAACATATGGTCTATAAGTAGCAAAATCATATGGCATGTATTGGTAGTTTAAACGCCCAATTTTATGCGTTTACAGATGGTTTAAATACTGTATTGATTTATAGGTTTGCTAATTTTAAACACATTTTAAACCAAAAATAGAGATTAACTTGCACTGACTTATTAGCCCGAAGAGTGATGTATTGGGCTATGTGCGAATTTTATATACCCTTCATCCACTTACGTATGGAGTATATTAAATACTCCATATATATAATATATATGTATACATAATAGTAAATACATGCATATATTTTTTGTGAAAAATTGGATCATGTATTTTTTGCTCTAGTACAATTTATAGTGACTGACCTATGGGTGTTTTTCGACAAAAGACTTTGATTCAAAGATTTTATTTTCGATATAAGCAATAGTTGAATATTTCATTCTTACCATTCTGATTTATGATAAATTATTGCCAGAGCTGGCAATAATTGTCAACAGTTTTTCGTTGACAATTATTTCGAACATGAAAGAAACATCAAACTCGGTGTTAATTTATGTTCGATTTTTTTTGTACTGCGTTTGACATTTATATAATATTAGTAAAATTGAAAAAGGAAAATATTCTCTTGAAAACGTGTGTTGTAAAATAATTTGGATAGTAATAAGTTTAATAAAATAAAAAATTGTTGGATTAACCAGATATCTACAAGCGAATTATATTTCTGCTATGCACCATCCCTGTTAACTTTTTCCGTATTATGAGCCACTATTTCCCATAGTCTGAACATCAGTGTAGCAATCAGCAATATTGTTCCGATATTCAGCCGGCGTTATTGCTATATGGCCAAAATATTTATTGCCAGTCTAGACGGGGGCAAAGTAGATTTTTATATCGAAATTGAACAAATATAAAAAACTCTTTAGTAAAATATAAAATATGATTTTAATTAAAAACAAAAAAATATTCAGTTATTTTTTTTCCATAAAAGTTTAAATTTTACAACCCTGGAACCATATTTTTAATGTTTGTGATTTTTAATACTAATTTAATTCTTTCTAAAATATAGAATATATTTAATTAAACAAGAAAAAATTAAGTTTTATTTAGTTACTTTTATATATCTCTCAAAAAAGTTAAAAATTGTCCAGCTCTGGAGCAGTTTTTTTTTATTTATGATATTTACTACCAATTTCTTTCTAAACTGTAAAATATATTAAATTTCTAAAGAAAAGGAGATATTAATTTAACATGGTTACTTTTATATGCCAAAAAAAAGTTTAAATTATCCAACCCTGGCATCGTCTTTATATATTTATTTTTGTTTTTAATACTAATTTAATTCTTACTGTTACATAAAATAGGTTTTCTTACGAAAAACACAAAAATTAGTTTTAGCTAGATACTAGATAGATATGCCAAAAAAAATTTTAAACATTTTCCAGCCCTGAAACCGTATTTTCGATTTTGCTGATTTTCAATACCAATCTATTTTGGATTAGTATTGACACACTAGGCAAAAACAGAAGTATCTAGCTTTTCTGGGAGTCTCGGGAAACCGACGGACAGCCGGGCGGACGAAGAGACGTACACATAGACTGACGGACATCGCTTATGCGTCTTCCCTATCATAAGGACGCAGAATATACAATTGTACGAGATCTTTATGGGTCGCATATGAATATTGTGAAAATTACACACGGAGTGACAAACCTATATTATATACCCTGTACCATTTTTGGTGAAAGAAAATTAAATATATTCGGATATAAGATGGTAACTCTAAGATCTTTTTATATAAAACTCCTCTATGAATGTGTGTGAAATTGATAATTTCCAATTAAGTCTGTGAATGCTTTATCGCTGAATTGTAAATGGCAACCGAATTTTAGTTGCGTTGCCATCCGCAAAATGTTACTTCGTACGCCAGCTGACAACTAACAGCTGTTATATTGGCAACCGCGAATTTTTAGTTGCAGCTCAAATTTTAAAGCAAAAATTTTTTAAAATTAAAAAATAAGTATAAGGTCTTCCAATAAAAGATGTTTTATTTTCAAAAGCCCGCCATTTTAACAGTGTTCGTTACTCAGCCTGGAATTACTTGACAAAATTCGCTACAAAAATGGTAAAAATTTTGCGATCTCAGTTTGTAAAGCAAAACACAGGTAACTATACCAACACTTTTTTGCCTGAAAAGTTTGTGTGACCGTGTGATATCTCGAAGAGACGATCTCAGTTGGCTACCGAGGTATTGAGCTTAAATACCTTGATTTTGTGTGTGTGTGTGTGTGTGTGGCTCTACGTGAAAGATAAGGTCTATGCCAATGGCCCACAATCAACTCAAGACCTAAAAGATGGAAGTCGTGAAGTCGCAAGTATTCCAATTTTTGATGGAAAGTTATATAAAAAGAGTATGGTCCTGCATTGACGTTGCCAGTCGACAATACGACTGAAGTTCGGTTACCACCCATAATCGAACCATTAGATTTCCAAAATGGCGGACAAATTATTTTGCTATACAACTCCATGATATGATTAATTAATTATCGAGTTTTTAAATGCAATATATGGTGGATTTCGCAGGACCTCTGACCAATGTACATACATACCAGTATAAATATCAAATGAAAGATTTTGTGGGCAAGAGTTCGAAAAATTAATTCACATAATCTTAAATCCAATATGGCGTTATTTCTTTACGAAAACTTATAAAATTTATACCAAACGAAAATTCAATATGGCGACTTCCTTGAGAGGCAAGCCAACCTATTCTATCGCATCGGATAGTGTTAACATAATATCGATATTAAATTTGTTGACTTACCTATTGGTATGAGGACCACTGCGGCCCTTGTGTAGTGCAATACTGAAACCAAACATGGTATTCGATTCCAAGCGTTGATGTCTCGTATAGCTGGGTATGTCGATGTTGTAGGCCCTTACCACGGGAATCATCAGCAGGGTAGCCCAACAGACCAGTATCATCAGCATCCAACCGGAGGTAGTCTTTGTGATGTAGTATCTGTTATTACCGCGCAGCGGTAAAGAGCGTTGTATGGGCGGCGTTGTAATTTTTTTAGATTTCATTTTGATGTGTTGCAAAATTAAAATTTTTTTCTACGCTTGTTTTTCTCTTAAACAATTATTATGATATGGCTATAATTATTAATTAATATTTATATTGAACACAATTCTTTCTTATTAAATTAATTAAAATTCGTCATTATATATATTTTTTTGTTATAAATTATTTTTCAGTTTTCATTAAAAAATACACAGAAGTGTCTCACTCGTTTTGGCTGTTTTTTTTCTTTGTTAAATGTTGTTAGATAAAATAATTGATGTTGAAATTGTCGCTATTGTTTTAATTTGTTGTTGGTTTAGTTATTTTCGTTCTTGCTAGAGATCAAAATGTTTGAAAAAAAATATAAGTAAATTTTGAAATATTGAAAAAAAGAAATATAAAATGTTTAGTTTGTTTTTTCTTCATTCAAGGTCTTTTTTTTAAGAAAAAACACGCTATATTTTGTGATAAAATGTTTTGTTTTAAACAATTTTTGTTGCTGCTGTTTGTCATTGCTGACAAACTATTTGTATGAAAAAAAGTGTGTTTATCAAAATTGTTCCACTTTCGCGTGTAATAATTCAAAAAACATTTAGATATACATATGTACATAAATATCTGATGCAATATTTAGTGCAATAAAATTTAATTTAATTTATTATATTTTACTCAAGCTCATTTAAATTTATTATATCTTTAAACTTGTGTTTAAACTGATTGTTCTGTTTAAAGAAATATGTATAATATTATTTAATTAACCCCCAGACGGTCGACTTGAGTAGAAAATTTATACGAGAAGCGCTTGTTTTTAACCGAATTAAAAAAAAAGGAGGAGGTTATCAATTCGTCTGTATTTTTGGAACGTAAATTCCTTATGACGCGCCATGCATGTAAAACAAAAAATTTTAAAATTGAAAAAATACTGGCAAATAGTGGTTACAAATACTGGTAACAAATACATAGCATAATGGCGCTGCCACTGTGTATGTTTTAGATTTTCAGTGTTGCCATAATTCTCCGTGGAAGTGCCGGGAAACTCCTGGGATTTTAGAGATATTTAGCCGAGTTTTTGGGAACATCAAATATGGTTTCTGTCTTTGCTAAAAGGCACGTGACTTAGTTCGTGGCAGTGATAGCTGAAGGTGTCTCTGCTAACTAATATTAGCCGATTTTGATAATATTCAAAACATACATAGATAGATCTGAGTCTGAAAGGACACCAACGCTATATATTTTATAAAAAATAAGCCCACTAGGGAGTAAGGGGCAATTTCTAAGGCAAGCAAAACGTAAGAAACTACGTTCCTAACCAAGGTCCCATGACACCGTGCATTCTCTTTTTTTATTTGACATTGTTACTTCATAACTCGGTACATTTTAGACCGATTGTAAATTTTTTTTGCGTGAGAGGGTATAGCTTCCAATTGGACCCATTGTAAGAACAGTGGGCGGAGATGCGCCCACAAATTTTTGTATATATATTTATGATTTTGTGATATTCTACTTATTTGATTGCTGCTAAACTTAGAAAACAGCTTTGGTTCTTGCAATTACACAATTTTAAAATTGATACAATGGGCGGGGCTATGCCCGTTAAAATTTACTATTATATTTCACATCGACCTTGAGCTCTAAAATCGACACATTCTTCCCTTTAAAAAAATGGGGTGAGTCACGCTCATTAAGATTTAATATTTTATTTTAAGTGTTTCTACTTTACCCATTTTTACAAAATTTAACACACCCCCTGAGCTCTGAAAAACACACAAACTTGCACTTTAAAAAATGGGCGGAGGCACGCCTAATAAAATTTAATTTTATATATCACATATCTACTTCTTCCTAACAAACAGATTTTAAAAATTTTTTTGGTTTTTTTTCGAAAATGTTCTATCAGATCTTTGAATTCGGCAGTCGGTTTATTTTTAGCACAATTATTTTGAGTGATTTTCACACAAATTATCTCGTCGAGTCGACTGCCTGGCTTGTGAAAATAAAAGGTAAAACTCTATTAAAAAAACAAAAATATGTACGAGATAATTTTTTTAAGTGCAAATGAGCTACGAATATTTCTTTATTGAAAATAATTTATTTTATTAGCATAACAATATTTTCCTGTCCAGAAAATATTTTAAAAACTGTACCAAGTTTTATAAAAAAAAAGAAATTCTGCGCACTAAAAAAATAACCCTTTTCTTTTCTTACTTTTGCATAACAAAGTACTTCCACTTAAAAAGTCGGCGGCGGCGGCTTAGGAAAAATATAGTCAGCGTCGGCTCATAAGCCGGCTAACATTGACAGCCGCTGATTTTGATTTTGATAAGTTTTTTAAACTTGTTTCTATAAAAAAAATTCAAAAACCTTATGACTTCCTTATAAATTGTAAGATGTGTTAAACATTTGCCACTACAAAAACAATTAGCCGACTGCAATTTTGAGCCCAGGCTAACCGCATGAATCGGCGGCTTCTTGAAGTTATGTTGCAAGTAGGCGGCGGCTCTGGAGCCGGCTGTAATATTGCAATATTTTATGAAACGAAAAATTTCTAATAATATTCTAATTTAAGGGCCTAATTCATAAAAAAATATTTTGATTTTATAAAAGGTTTATTAATCAAATTTCCATACGAAATGTGTTTCATAAACTTCTTATTAAACAGCAATATTTTTTATGAATAAGGCAGTAAATGTTTTCATTCAAGAAATTTTAAAACACATAAAAACCAATAAAAACACTTAAGTTTCAAAAAAGATCCCTTTCAGTTTGAATTTGCTCAACATATTAATTATACAATAGGGGCTTTCACTATAAGTTGTGCAGCATATTGTAGCGATAATGCAAATGTTTTGCAAAAATGCTTAATTTTTTATCAGCACAGTAACAAAAATGTATGTATATACATATAATCAATGCCCTTGATTTTACTGCGTTTGTACTATTCAAAAAATAGTTTTTTTTGAGAAAAAGGCAATGCTTATTTGCTCAATTGCAAATTAAAGTAACATATCAACGGCCATATATTTTATAACAAGGTAAAAATATTGATTAAAAATTGTTTATAGTTGTATCATAATAAAAAATAATTATAAATATTGCAAAACAAATAAAGAAGCACAAACAGCTGAGAACAGAGTTGCCAGATTTTTTACTAAGTAGTCAGATTTTTTCTGTTGAAGAAAACTATTGTAAATGCTTTTCACAAAAATTTAATTTACATACATTTATACATCCATACTTATATTAAAACTACGCTAAAGAACTACCTAACTAAAGCTACACAGCAAATTTACCAAATGCTCCATCACAACAAACGTGAAAACCCTTAATAATTATAATAATAAAGCTTAAAAAACGCACAGTAGGTAGTATCAATATTTCTAAGCAATTATAACACTATCATATTACTCAACAAGCTGTTATATTGAATTTATTTGTTAAATTCATTTTCATTGACAAAACAATAAAGACGAAAAATGCAATAAACTTACACAAACACGTCTGTCTGTCCGTCTGTCGTTTTGACTCCATCTACTTTGTAATCAATTTAAATTTCATCTTCATATAAATATGAACTATCTACATGTCTGTATAATTTTGTCTGTTCAACTGTAGCATACATACAATACAATTCAGTTTGCGTATTTATTAAAAAAAAAAAAAAAAAAGAGCCAAGGTTAATGAAATAAGTTTAAATACTTATAAAATCAAGTAGAAATACAAAAGTTAAAAGTTCGTTTTTTTTTCTTCTTCATAAGTTTAACGTTTTATTTGGTTCAAGTTGCTGTTTCAACGAATGAATTTATTATTTTATCTCTCTTTTGCTAATTTTTAAAGGTAAATTCGCGGTACGCAACCCCCGTATTTATCTGATATTAAACACCATCTGTTGAGTGCAAAAGCAAAAATTTACTTTAAAAATAAACACTGAGCTGACGTAATTTGGCAAAAACATATAACAATGTTTATGTACAGTGGGTGTGCAGAACGAGTATGTGTGTGTATTAAACAAAAAAATTTTGAATTTTGAAAAGAAGAGAGAAAAATAGAAAAATTGGAGATTACATAAAATACATATATTTATAAGAAAAATTTAAGCAAAACAAATACCTATAGGGTGATTTTTTTCTTAAGGGTATATAAAGGGTGTTTTTTAGAGTGTCACAACTTTAAGTTGGCATCACTGCTTTATTTAAGCACCCATATAACAGCTGATTTTTGCTTTTTGTTTAGTTTGCTTTGAAATTTCATTATAAATCGACTTAAACCAGAGCAACGCGTGCAAATTGATGAAATTTTTAATCAAAATAATTGTTCTAGTCGTCAAACTCATCGTGCACTTCTTCCATTTTCCGATGAAGCCCATTGTCGCACTTGGAGTGAGGAGAATTCACAAGCTTTTGTTGAAACACCATTACATTACTGTTTGGTGCGCTTTATGGGCTGGCGGAGTCATTGACCCATATGTCTTCAATGGTGAACGGTATAGGAACATATTTCGAAATTACGTGGCATTAATCTTGCTGATATGTGGTTCCAAGAGGACGGAGCCACATGCCACACAGCGGGCGCTACAATTGATTTACTCAAAAAAACTTTTGATAAAAAAATATAAATTCACGCAATCGCCCAATTAATTGGTCACCAAGATTGTGTGATTTAACCCCATTGGGTTATTTTCCTTTGTGGTTATGTTAAGTCACTGCGTCTACGTCGATAAATCACAAGCAATTGAACACCTGTAAATCAACATTCGAAGAGTTATCGGCGAAATACGGGCGCTCCAGCCGTGGCGCGGCCACATGGCAGAAATTATTTAAACATTAATTTCATAAAATTTTCTTTCCAATAAAGGCCGTTCCATTGATATTAAAAATATATTTCCTTGTTTTATTATGATTTAAACTTATGATTTAAACTTTTATAAAAAAAACACCCTTTATAATTGATAATGTAACTAATTAAAGTAAAGATTTTATAAGACAATTTTTTTATCACACTGTATATAAATGTATATAGAATACAGCCATATAAAAATTACCTCTTTAGGTTGTCGTTGATTTTCGTTTGTTTTCTACATGCCGTCTATACATCTTACTATTGTTGTATTTTTGTATTAAAAAAATATTGTATGTATACCACATATCGGATTCAATATCTTCATATACTCACAGTATTTGATCATGATCTGAATGAAGTTCTTTTTCTTTTGTTTTTTGGCTAATTTTTTTATTATTTCGTTGGATCATACAATACAATTCAATGCACATGGAGGTTAAATGTCATTTCCCCTATATTTTGTTGTATTTTGCTTTTACTTTTTTATTTTTATATTTTTAGTAGAGCACTAAGAAATAAAAAAAAACAAGAACTTTTGATCTAGAAAAATAAAGCAAAATTTGCTTTTAATTTTGCACACATAAGCAAAAGTATCTTTAATGTAATCACACACACACACATCCACACATATATACATACATACATATGTATGTATGCCCAGTTAACCACGGCTTTCGTTAATGATGTCATATTCGGATATACATATCTCGAACATTTATCGTGTAAAACTATCGAGAGTGACACTCATAAATGTATCGAAAAAAGTTCGATTTTTGTCCCAAAAAACATTCGATCTCGAATTTCGTTAGCAATATCAAAATTGAGATAATTTCGATATCGCAAAAAGGCAGTAGAACAATTAAAAAGTATTTTTATTTATTTTAACTTACTTGTTTTATTTAATTTTTTAACACTTTAACTTATACGCTGCAGTATTTGAACATGGTACATCCATTCTAACAGACTAGCACACATCCACTAGGCTATCGTTGCAAATTTTTTTCTGTTCCCAGCTAACCAAAACATTCGTAAATAATATCGCATTCGAATGTTGCGTAAACATTTCTCGGACAAAACACTCGAGAACGACTATCGTAAATGGAAAAAGAAAGTGCTGCTAGAGCTCACTCTTCGCTCAGTTTGTGACAGCAAATCTTTCGATTTCCATGTTTCGCTCTCGAATCAATAGCGAACCTTTAGCAATATCATTAGCAATCGATTTCATTGTTGTACATGCAAAAATAAATAAAAAATTGGGACAAACAAATTGTTTCTTGTTGCTAAACTTTTTTTTACGAGAATGTTTCGAGAATTGTTGGCTATAGCGAACATTCGTTTATTTTCGAAACTCAGGTTGGCTGGATTTAATTATTACACACCTGGGGATAGCCTGTAGCAAACAATTCTCGAAACATTCTCGTTGTTTATGACTACATAATGATATTGCTAAAGGTTCGCTATTGATTCGTGAGCGAAACATCGAAATCGAATGATTTTCGGTCACAAACTGAGCTCTAGCAGCACTTTCTCTTTCCGTTTACTATAGTCGTTCTCGAGTGTATGCGATATTATTTGCGAATGTTTTGATTAGCTGGGTCGTCGTCACACATTCGAAAAACTATCGATAGAAGTTCGAAGCTTTAGCAAACATTAGAATTTTTTTAGATTTGCTAACAAATCTAGTGAGCATTCGTTTTTATCGAATCTCAAGTCAAGTGGGTGTATATAACAATATAAATTTTGTGTATGGCTTAGAACTGAAATGAATGCTGCTGCCGCAATACTATTAAAGCAGAATGATACACATTTGCCGCCTAAGAAAGATGCAGCTAAAAAGATACATATCGTTGGTCTCACATAGAAAGGCCCTAACTCAAATAATTGTAACTTTACAGGAGAAGGTTAAAACTCAATAGCAACTGTAATATTTAATATTTAACTTTTTTGTACAACTGCTTGCAAAAGCATTATTTTTTACACTATGTGAAATGTATTTTATTTTAATAACTGAACAACTCAATTTCGTAAAAAGTAGGAGTTAGGGCCTTTATACTTGAGACCATCGATATATGTATATAACTGTGTATGTATGTATGTCTGTATGTTTTTGTATCTATGTATGTCTTCTCCAACTATTTATAAAATAATTCAACTCACACAAACCACAACATTTGTATATCTTTTTGTTTGTTAGTATGTGTAAATTAAAAAAATCCCTCCAGTCAGCCTAAAACCATATGTCTCTATGTCGACATTCTTTTCTCTAGCGACAATTGCACTAGTTAAAATGTCGACAACTTGCCTTTTATGCGCAAGTAGAGATACGTTAGAGACAACAGTTCTAGTGTATTTCTGATGACATTGTCAATGAACGCGTCAATAGTTTGTTTTACTTTTTTTATCATGCAATAATCTTAAAAACTGACGTACATGTATATGTATGTATGTATTTATTGTAGACTTGTATCGAACTCTTTCAGTAGCTCGTTTTTGACACAAACCAATGATCAAACCCATGTAATTTAAATGGGTTTGATCATTGGTTTGTGTCAAAAACGAGCTACTGAAAGAGTTCGATACAAGTCTAATTTATTTAAGGTTGTTGGGACCCTTATAAAATTGTAGACGAGGGTCACTAAAATGTACTAGTGAATCTTTAGTTCAAATGTCTCCATATGGTCGTAAAAGAATAGTGCTAAAATTTACTGGTAGATTTTCAATGACAATAGGCGATTGCAAATCATTGGCTGGGGTACACCTGGTCAGTAGTACTATTGACAATGTCACTAGTATTACTAGTATATTTACTATTGACATCGAGAAAGAATATATTGATATTGTAGACTACAGCCCCTAAAATTTGTTAGTGAATCTTTGGTGTCAATGTCTACATATGGTCCCAAAAGAACTACTTATTCAGTAGTGCTACAGTCTAGTGGTGGATTTTCAATGGAAAGCTAATATTAGATGTCAATAGATGAATACATTGGCTGGGGTACACCTGGTCAGTAGTACTACTGACAATGTCAGTAGTAAATCACTACAATTTAACTATTCGCATTTCCTGCAGGGATCAAACAGAGCATTTTATTTCTTTTAGATTAAGTTCATTTCAAACATTTTATCTTAACGTTTTAATTTTTGGAGAATTTGTTTTCGATTTGATGAAAATAAAGGTAACAAGCCTGATCTTGAGAACAAGATGAAAGCAAATTAAAAAATAAAGATACAAATTGATTTCTATATGCTGTTTAGCTTATCAGAATATAAATTTATGATTGTTAAAAAAAAACACAAAGATGCTCGAGTGTGAGATTTTGTAATTATGTATGTATGTATGTATGTATGTATATACGTATGTATGTCAATTAGACTTGTATCGAACTCTTTCAGTAGCTCGTTTTTGACACAAACCAATGATCAAACCCATTTAAATTACATGGGTTTGATCATTGGTTTGTGTCAAAAACGAGCTACTGAAAGAGTTCGATACAAGTCTAATGTCAATCGCAAAAAACAAGTGCGTATGTTACACATTTACCCGTTTATTCTATTTAAGAGCGAACGAACGAGATGCATACGTATGTATGTTTGTATGTATCTTAAACAGCTGAAGGTTGCTAACATATAACTTTTCACGTGACTAGTGGGTGAGTGAAAGTGTACTTGAATATATTTTATGTTATGCTACATACATAATATGATTTTAATTAATGATTCCAGTGCATTACAAATAAAAAAAATTTACTCGATTATTCAAAATTTTTGTCAGATCATTTCAGTGGACAACGAATAAATCTACAATAAAATTTGGGTCCATTGTTCAAATTAATTAAATTTAAATTAAATTAAATTTTATACTATTATTCGAATGGGTAACGAATACTAAAATTATTAAACAAATTTTTTCCGATCAGTCGATTAATTAAATTAAAAATTAATAAAAAAAAATTTATTCGAATGGATAACGAAATAAAAATTTTACTTAAGATTAAAAGACTATTTATTATAATAATTTTGTCTGATCATTAACATTAATCAAATTCATAACGAATAAAAATTTTTATTCGTTTATTCGAATGGATAAAATTCTAATGTAATCATATCAGTGGATAACGAATAAAAATTTACTCGATTTTTGCAATATAATAATGTAATACAATTTAATAAAAAAAACTTTATTCAATTATTCGAATGAGCAAAAAAAGATTTTGTTCGATCATTCGAATAAAAAAAATTTATTCGATTATTGCAACATACAGTTAATCAACAATTTTATTTACATACATATGTAAGTAACAAATAAAAAAATTTTACTCGGGTGCTTAAATAAATGACGAATAAAGAATTTTACTCTGGTGTTTATTGCATTAAAAAAATTTGTTCAAGTTAATAAAAAAAAAATATTCGAATCAATAGCTACTAAAGAAGTTTATAATATTTTTCTAATAAATAATTACTTTTTCTTTTTATTGAACGAATAAAAATTAGAAATTTTACTCGGGTATGTGAATAAATAACCAAATAAAATATGGATTGTCAGTGACGAAAAAAAATTTAGTCGAATGAATAATCGATCAATACTCGATTTGACGTTTAAATTAATAATAAATACTTCATACGAAATCATAACGAATAAAAAACTGTATGCCGTGTAAGCACCATGGCATTTTGTGACATCGCAATAGTGTGTACTATTTACATACGTTTGTCATTTCCGAAATTTTTCGTTGTGTGGCATTGTTTTGCATATGAAAAAATTAATGTGGACGGCGCTGCTCACATTTTGAAAATGACACCACAAAATGACAACACAAGAAATGCCAGATGTGTACTCAGCATTACTCTATTTTTTGTATAAATATAAAAAAAAATTATTCACTTGTTCGACGCAACAAAACATAAGCGATTTCAAATCGATTGAACAATCGAATAAAATAATAGAATAGTGAATATTTTTTTTTCGAATAAAAAACGAATACATGTCTCCGGATTATTTAAATGAAGAGCGAATGAATTTTTTTGATTTTTAAATAAATGTATAAAATACAATGTTCGCTTATTAACAAAAAATTAAATTAGCGAAAATATTTGAGATCTTCAAAAAATTTATGCGATTAAAATTTATTCATATAAATACTCTAGTATGTACTTAGAGTAATATGCATTAATATTAAGGCTATTATTAAAATACTTTGCAGAATATTTTTAATCGACTAAAATATTTTTTCGAATAAAAAACGAATAAATGTATCTTGATTATTTTAATGAATAGCTATTGATTTTACTTGTGATTATTCGACTACTTAACGAATAAAAAAATTATTCGATTACATGAATGAATAACATATTTTTTAATGTATAAAATACATTTTTGTTCTTATTAACAAAAAATTAAATTGGCGAAAATACTTGAATTATACAAAATATTTATTCGATTAAAATTTTTTCAAATGAATACTCTAATATCTACACCCACGATACCTAGGATAATATGCATAAATATTAGGGCTATTAATAAAACAACTTATTCAGAATGTTTTATATCGAATAAAATTTGAATAAATGCTTCGTGATTATTTGAATGATTAGCAAAAGACTATTTTTGATTATTCGACTACTTAACGAATAAAAAGATTATTCGTTTATATGAATGAGTAAAAAAAGTTTTTAAATAAAGGTATAAAATGTAGTTTTTTATTAACAAAAATTATTCCATTAACAAAAATACTCGAAATGGTAAAAATATTTATTCGATTAAAATTAATCATTTAATATCTACATTTACGATACTTGGAATAACAGGCATAAATATTAGGCTGTTATTAAATCATTCTATACAGAATATTTTTAATCGAATAACATTTTTTTTTTATAAAAAACCGAATAAATGGAGTGATTATTTGCTTTGGTTATTCGACTGCTAAACGAATAAAAAATATTATTCGATTATATGAATGAGTTAAAAAATGTTTTTTAATCAAGGTAGAATTTTTTTTGCTAACAAAAAACTTTCAACTAACAAAAATATTTCAAACTTTTAAAAATATTTATTCGATTCAAATTTATGGAAATCAAATCTAAAATGTATACATAATATACCTAGGGCTGCTATTAAAATAAATTTTATTCGATTAATTGAAATTTTTCTAAGTTTTGGGATGTAGAATTACGTTCGATTAATTTCTGACAATTAGTCGAATAATTTTTTTATTAACAGTTTGAAATATATGTATTCGTGCCAAGCGAAACATGAATTTTTAATTATTCAGAAAAATATACTCGATTAATGTCTGAAAATTATTCGAAGACGATAAGAAAAAAGGGAAACATGAAATATTAATTATTCCAAAAAATTATATTCGATTAATGTATGAAAATTATTCGAATAAAATTTTTATTAAGAGTTAGAAATTCTTCTGTTTCAAATGAAGAAAAAGGGAAGCATGAATTATTAATTAACTATTCCATCATTCAGAAAATTATTTTCGATTAATGTCTGACAATTATTCGAATAATATTTTTATTACAAGTTTGAAATGTAGCTGTGCCAATAAGGCAAAAGGAAAACATGAATTCTTCATTGATGTTGAAGTGTAACATAATTGAAAATTCAAACCAAACGCCATAAAAATCACCCTGTTAATGTATTTTAAATCATTTTTGTTGATATATTTTTTGTTCACTTTTTATTAATGTTTTAAGAAAACGTGACATCACTTTTTGTATTTTTAAAATTGCTTTTGTAGTACGAGTATCTGCCAGATTTTTCTTTATTTGTTGTTAAAACAAGTTGCACTTGTTTTTTTTTTGCTTCTAATTTTTTATTTTTTTTTTGCTAAATTTTACGAGTAGTTGTGTGTTTTTTATAATTGTTTTTATAGATTTCTGTCTGCTTTTTAATAATTTCCTTTTTTTTTTAATTTACAAACATAAATAATTCTTTCAGTTTGCTGTTTAAAATGTTAATATTCAACATTTCTTTTAACTACGACGAGTATCAATTAGCCAGCCATTGAGGCGGCAGAAAGAAGTTAGTGTGTAAAACTGATTCTATGAATGAATTTTTGAGGCATGAGGAGTGTAGTATCCGCCGTTTGAAAATATTGAGTAGGTAGATGCTGTTTTCAAATTATTTTTACACTCTTACACCTTAATGTCTGTATCCATATTTTGTTTTATTTTATTATTTAATTAATTTTGTGAGTTCGTTTAGATTTTTAACTTAAAAATTATATATAGGTAAATGTGGTAGATAAACTGAGTCCAGGCGTAGGAGTATTTTTTATTTTATTTTTATTTTATTTTATCTCTGAACACATAATAGTGTAGTTCCACAGTAATTTTATTGACCTTAGTTTATTTATTTATTTATTTATTAATTTAAATTTTTTTCTCTCTATCTCTCACACTCTTTTCTGTTTAAATAATTTTGTAAAAGGTGTTTTTTGTTAAATCAAATATAGACATTTTCAATGTAGTTTATTTAAAATTCATTGTGTCATTTAATTTTTAAACTGGTAGTCATTTATTAAAATTGTTTCTTAATTTTTTTTTTATTTTATTTTAAAAGCTTTTAACACTATATATATTTAATTTCCGCCTGAAATTTATTTTTTTCACGGCATTTCCTTTTGAAATATAAGTTTCTCTTTAATTAAAGCAAAAAAAAAAAAAAAATACTAATAAAGTTGGCAAACAGTAAATGTTGATGACGAATATTAAAAGATTAATATCTTTTAAAAATTTTTATTGAAAAATACACTGGAAAAAATTTTTATGGAATTTTCAGAACTTGTCTACATGTCAGTTTTTCCATGTGTTAATAAGAAGAGAACGAGTGTTAAGTCTAAAAATGTCTAAAAGTGTTGCCAGTTTTTTTCTAGAGCTTATCCCCAATTTTTGATTTGCCATCCCCAAATTGAGTTGTTTGAATTAAATTTTATCTTTTGTGAAAAAAATAAAAAAAATTAAATTTATTTAAAAAATAATGACAATAAAATTCATTTATATCAGCTACGCCCAAACACACATACAGTGATATTTGAATCTGGGGTAAACAGCTGTGAAAGCTCTTAAATTTGTTCTTGTTTCTTTGCAAAGTAAGAGCAAGCATTGCTGTCTGTTATGTTTTTGTTGGGGATGTTGTCCTCTCGTGGGTGTGAAAGCACAAAAAGCTCTTTATAAAAGTTTGCACATTGTGCATATGGCTTGGACGTAGCCGATTTATATCGATAGCTATATTTACATTAATATTATTTAATTTGTATGTATTTATAAAACTTGTAAAGAAAAAATTATTGGTTAATCTGCCTTGATAATTACTTCTTCTTTATTAGAAACCATTCACTATGAATAGTAACACACATTTTTAGACTTGCCAGACGCATATTTCTTAGTTCAAAAATCATTCCCCAAAAAAAATTCAATAAAATTTATCATCCCCAACAAATTCCCCAGATCCTCAATACGAAATTTTCATCCCCAAACGCGAAAAAAATTCCCAATTTGGGGACAAATCCCCTAAACTGGCAACACTGCTAAAAATTACTAAAAGAAGTATTAAAAAAAAGAGGAAGTTGCTGATTTCACGCCGATTTTCGGAACGCGAATTTTCATGAGTAGGCGCAGGGAAATCTATTCTGAATATATTCAGTACAATCATGAATAAAATTGCGCGTCTACTCTGTAATTCGATTCGAAAGAAAACGCTTTCGAATTTACATGTTATAAACATACAAATTCCAAAGATTTTTCTTTCGTTTCGAATTACATAGTAGACCCCCCATTTTAACAGTGATTTTCGGAAATCGAATTTTCATCAGAAGTCAAGGAAATCTATTCTGAATATTTTTACTACGATGGATGTTCACATCATTACCTTAATATAGAAAGGCCCTAAATTATTATTTTTTTTTAAATCGAGATTTTTGCATTTTTCGATACTTAAGATGAGCTTCTCTCGAAATATTCAAAAAACTCGATTTAAAAAAATAATGAGTTAGGGCTTTTCTATATTATTATGTATATGTATGTATGTATATTAGAGTAGGTAAATTTGAATGTATGTATTAAAAAAATTCACCAAAATTTTTATCTACGCAGAATTCATAGAAGGCTTGCCAGCAGAAACCAGGGGTCTTAACACCAAAATCGAGCTTCCCGTTTTTTAACGAGAAACTTTTTTCCTTTCGTAATTTTACAAATTTAAATACAAACGTAAATATTTTAATTATTTTTAAAGATCACAATGTTCTTTAAAATTTTCTTGTACCAGTTAATGATAAGTTTTGCGTTTTCCCATGATTTAATGTCAATTTTCATGAAAAGCTTTTTTAAAATTAACCTAAACATCAAAATTGTTTAGTTATCTAAACAGCTTTTGAAAGCTCATGAAATTTCCTTTCGAACAAGCCGAAACATAATCAATTTTGTAAATTTTCTTAGAAAACGCAATAAAATTAGCATATTAGCATATTAAAAAAATATATATATAAAAAATACGAAATGAAAAAAATTCTTTTTTTTTTTTTTTTTTTTTTTTTTTTTTTAAAGAGAAGTAACACTCAGGCAATTAATGCCTACTGCTAATACTAGGTGTTACCTTCTTTAGGAAAGGGATAGTGAGAGAGAAGACAGGTGGTGAAAGAAGAGATAGAAGAAAGCTTCCTTCTTTTACAACTGCTTTTCGCACGTTTTTAATAATGCAGTGTTGCAGCGCCTCTCTGATGTTAAATGGGGCATATTAATTTTTTGAAGCTGTGTCTTGTAGCCATTTTATTGATTATTTTACTTCGCCGATGATTTTGCTACGATTTGATTTTAGATCAGCTACGTCCAAACACACATACTCTGATCAGTGATGCTAACTTTTTTTTGGCTCCAAAAGCTCATCAAAATTTAAAAAAAAGCACTAAAAGCGTAATTTTGAGATCTAAAAAGTGTAAAAAGCACTAACGTGAAAAGCGAGTGAAAATTCAAACGAGTGTAGTTTAATAATGTTTAGTATTTTCTAAGCTTGTCTCTATTTCAGCAATAGTATCATCTTTAATGAAGTATATCAGAGGAAAAAGTTATGCTTTACACTGAAAAAATAAATACAGCAAATTTTTATTAAAGTAATTTTTAGAAATACACAAATTTCTTGAAAGCAATACTTAGTGATTTTCCTTAGTTTGGCATTAACGCTCAAAATTTGGCGTTTTGAGCATTAAAAAAGCACTAAAAATAGTGCCAAAAGCACCAGGTTGGCATCGCTGACTCTGATACTTGCATTTGAGGTAAACAGATTTAAATTAAAATTAAATATGTTTTTTGTTTTGTTTTTTTTTTTTTTTTTTGCAAAATAAGAGAGATTTGATTGGCTGTTGTGCTCTCGTCTGCGTGAAAGCACAAAAGCTCTTTAGTTGAAAGTTTGCACATTGTGCATATAGCTTGGTCGTAGCTGTTCATGATCCATGGTTTCTTAGGTAAATTACGATTAACCCACTCTCATACTCGTAACATAAGAATGGCTTGAGGGATTGCAACCAAATATTCTGCATTCTGGAGAAATTATCCCCAGTTAGAACTCGTGCCATAAGTTCTTCTCAAATTTATTTTCTAAGGTTCGTTTACTTTTTTTACTTGAACAACTGCGACTCAAAGACTGTAGCTACAGATCGATCACTTTGGGTTTGAGTTTAGCAGAAAGTTCCAGGGATGGCCCTGCAACATAAATCACTTGCTAATTTCTTATGTTTTTGTAATATAATTTTCCAAAATTACCGGTTTTTAATTTGCCCATTTTATTTAAATGTCAACATAATTTCCTGCTACATATTGACTTACAAATAATTTCAATTAAATTTTATTTGTTTTATGCCATTTTAATTTCCATTTATTTATAAAATGTAGGTGTAAATTAAATGTACAACAACATTTTAATTTTTCTTTTGTTTTATTTTGTTTTATTTCTATGGAAATCAAATATAGATCGTTATTGATATGGCAACAAATATTTACAAGCGGCGATCACTTTAGTTCGTTCATTACACTCACATGCATTCACACTTTGAGTTGCATATTTTTTTTTTTTACAAAAATAAAATCTAAAACATGTCTCGCATATTAATTAATTCAACGAGCATAATAGTACATAAATAAATAGTTTATTGGAAACTTTGTTAGGAAAAAAATTGGTATTTTTTATTACAAAAATAGAATAAAAAAAATGCGGCATTATTTTATTTACTCTTTGGTCGTATGGGGTGGGTGTAAGTAAGTAAGTGCGTAAGTTTTGGAAAATCAGACATATTGCCATGTGTGTAGACTTTCTACTTTTATTCATTTGTTGTCTCATTTTTCTTATTCATCTGCTTCCACTCTTTATTAAATTAAACCTTAGTAATGTTTAGTTTTTCTTTTCTTTGGCTACAATAAATTAAAAGTCGTATTAAATGAATTATTGGCGCCCACGTTTAACTTGAACTTAAAGTCCATTTTATTTATTCTCATATTCATACTTTTATGATCACCGAATCACCGCCATTAAAGCCACAATTGCCTCTACATGGTTTTCAAATGGACTAAAATACTTTATGTACATTCTACCTACCTTCATACATATATGTACATACATATAAATTTAAATAAAATTTCCATAATAGAAAAAGTATTTTTATTTGCTTTTTTTAATGTACGAAATATTAACTATTATTTTAATAATATAAATTTTTAGCTCTACTTAAAATGTATATAAATTCTATTAAGTTATTTGTTTATAGGTAGAAAATCCATAAATATTTGAATAATCAAGTGTTTTCTTACTTTTATTTATTATTTGGTCTATTAAATGGGAATTGGTTTTCTTCAATGCAGCAACGCTTCAAATAGCAACACGTAGAACTTACATATGGCCCAGCATAGAAAATAAGACAAAATAATATCTTCAAGCCCATAACAATATCCAGCCATATTTTCGATTTTATCGTAAGCGACAAAAATTAAAGTACATATCGAGCCTTATTTTCGATTTTATCGTAAGCGACATGCTATCGAAAAAAGCCTTTTTAATTGAAATTAATATTTTATGGGCCTATCCGTAGTTTAGAATTATCAAAATTCCAAAATTTTTGATAGCTTTTAAGATACGGGCTGTAAAATTCTATCGTAAGCGACAACTTACGTACTAAAACATATGTATTTGAATATTTAAAAAAAAACCTTCTCCTGAACAACTTAATTTTTGTCGCTTTTAGGATTTTTAAATATTCAATATTTTTAAATATTCAAATATGTTTTTGTACGTAAATTGTCGATTACGATAAATTTGTACAGTATGTATCTTAAAAGTTATCAACAATGTTGGCATTTTGATAATTCCAAACTATGGATAGACCCATAAAATTTTAATTTCAATAAAAAAGTAAATTTTCGATAACATGTCGCTTACGATAAAATCGAAAATATGGGTCAATATTATTTTTAGCTAATTTTATTTAATTGCGGCTATGCTCGCAATTAATTTTTTACTAACTACATATATAAGACTTAAAATAAGAATGTAAAATACCAATTATTGTATTTAATAAATTCATCAAGCAATAATCACCTCAAAGTAGTTGATTTATTTTAAATAATGTCGAAAATACTATTTCTCGAACTAGATTTATCTATCTAACCCTGCGTTGCTTTTAAAATTACAAACCCCATCCCTGGGTTATCCATCAATAGTGATGGACAAATTTCGAAAAAAAAGAATGACATTAAGGAATATTTAATCAGCGACGCCAAAACTTGGTGCTTTTGGCACTATTTTTAGTGATTTTTGAAGACTCAAAACGCCAAATTTTGAGCGTTAGTCCCAAACTAAGGAAAAGCACTATGTAGTGCTTTTAAGAAATTTGTGTATCTCTTAAAATTACTTTTTTATCTATGCAACCCTGCGTTGCTCTTAAAATTCCAAACCCCATCCCTGGGTTATCCATCAATTGTGATTGACAAATTTCGAAAAAAAAGAATGACATTAAGGAATATTTAATCAGCGATGCCAAAACTTTTTGAAGCTTTTTGAAGACTCAAAACGCCAAATTTTGAGCGTTAGTACCAAACTAAGGAAAATCACTATGTAGTGCCTTTAAAAAATTTGTTGTAAACATTTCATAAAATTATTTTTAATAAAAACTTGGTTTTCATCTGATATATTTTATTAAAGATGATGATACTATTGCTGAAATAGAGAATAGCTTAGAAAATACTAAACATTATTAAACTTCACTCGCTTGAATCATCACTCGTTTTTAACGTTAGTGCTTTTTACGCTTTTTAGATCTCAAAATTTCGCTTTTTAGTGTTGTTTTTAAATTTTAATATGCTTTATAGAGCCAAAGAAGTTGGCATCACTGTATTTAATCAATAATAATATCCTGGGCATATATAGTCTAGTTACTCCGCCCATATTTGTGCAATCATATTATGCATATTTTCTTTTTATAATATGTATCAATAAATAAATAAATAATAAAAATTTTAAATATCAACTACATGCGGATAAAATCCACCTCAAAAAGTAGGTGCATAAATTGAGTACGAAAATTCGAACAACAAATCACTCACAAGCTCCGTGGAAACACTTCGAATTGATTAACTTAAACCTACTTGATTTAAAGTTGTTGAAAACATATTATAAGTCTATTCGTTCCGTTCCGTTCCACTGTTCAATTTTGAAAATGTAAAATTTTCACCCAAATCGATTCAAAGGCGCTTTAATACATAAAAATCATCATTTGTGGCAAAACCCGTCAAATTGAAAAAATCGTTAAAATGGCCAAAAATCGTGGAAACTGAAAATTTCAGTGTATCCTTTTATATGCATATTTATCTATATTTTAGGTATCCGAAAAATCAGCTGGATATTTTTAGAGAGATATATGTATATCCCCTCTAGCATACCCTCGGTACTACTTTTGTCATCCAAATCGGTTGGATAGTTACGGAGAGGTAGAAATTGCCCTCCCTTCCCGCTTCTTGGTACTAGTGTTTTAAATATATAAAATATGTGCTTGTTTTGTATTTCATGAAAATCGATAGGATAATTTCGGAGGGGCAGAAGCTGCCCCTTATCCCCTTTTAGTCCTAGTTAAAAATAAAATATGAAACATGTGTCCTTTTAGATGCGACTATGTATATCTACATGTTTTGAATTTCATAAAAATCACTTGGATAATTTCAAAGAGGCAGAAAGTTTCCCTCACCCCTCTTGGTCCTACTATAAAAAATATGAAGCTAGTTTGTTATATATGAAGCAAGTTTTTTTAAATTTTAGAAAAATCTGTTGGATAGTTTGAAAGGGTAGATCTTGTCCGCTGACCCCCACCACCCCCGCCCCCTCTTGCCCTATTTTCTAAAAACATATGTTTATATAACTTATGTGTTCTTTTAAATACAGATCTTTCTATGTTTTAAATGTCATGAAATTCTGGTCAGCCGTTTAGCCGATAAAGCGTAACAAACAAAATAAAAGTACTTTTTCATTCGGAGTAGGTACGGTGGGGCGTATAGACAGACTGGACTGTTGACAGACGGCGTGGAGGATGGACATCGCTGCCCTTTTTTCGGTCCTAGTTTTAAAAATATATAAAATGTATGTATTTGTCCGTTTAGACGCAGATCTATCTATGTTTTGAATTTCATTAAAATCACTTGGACAGTTTAGAAGGGCTGATATTTCCCCATGCTCCTCTCTTGGCCCTAGTTTAAAAAAATTAAACGTGTGTATTATTTGACATGCAGATGTGTCAACGTTTTGAGTTTCATAATCGATCGATTGAATAGTTTGGAAGGGCATATATTGGCAGCTGTCTCCTCCTCATAGTCCTACTTTTTAAAACAGATATAACTTATTTGTTCTTTTAGATGCAGATCTATCTACGTTTTAAACTTCATAAAATTCGGCTCAGTCGTTTAGCCATACAAAATTACTTTTTCATTTGGACTGGCAACGGACGGGCGAATAGACGGACTGGATTACATACAGACGACAAGGACGACGAACAGCCTACCCAAGTTAAAAAAGTTCGGTTTTTGCGTTTGTATACAGAACTCTAAAAACTCTTCCTTTAATAAACCTCTGCTAAAACGAAAAAAAATATTTTCTGGGTAAGTGCTAATCCTCTTTAACGGGACAATAAATATCCTATGTCTATCGGGTGGCTCTATTTTACATTTTGCTCAACTAATGTTAGAAATTGGTTTCGGCGATTCCAGAGAAAAATCGCCAATCAGTACATAACCGCTCCGTGATAATCACGAAATGTAACGTCTTCTTTGGATGCAAAATTTCTATAATTATTTTATATTATATTTAAGCTTTGCTCTAGGACATTCCTTATTATTTTTCTGTACTAAAGCGAGCAAAGGAAAACAATAAATTTCAAATCGGCCAACCCTCTTTTTTGAGTTCTGACTAGACTAACAAACGATGATTTATTTTTTTGTTTGTTTTCAAACTTACAAAAATCATTTATTTTGTTTACTTCTGCTTTGTTTTGTGATATGGCAATGCTGTGCAACATATGATTAACAACAGTGATGCCAAATAAGTGCTTTTGGCACATTTTTCTTTGTTTTTTCAGTGCCTCAAAACATATTAGTGGTAAACTTATAAAAAAGAACTGATGCTTTTACTTTTAATTATTTTATTAATATCCTTAGAGCTTTTAAAAAGTTTGGATTGTTTTAAGTAAATATGATGTATTTCTGACAAATGTGTTAGAAAGTATTGAAAAAATTTTTAGTTAAATCCATATACACCTTTCATGATTATTTTTAAATTAAAAACTTTATATATAGTGTATTCATCATAAAATAAAATTCACAAAAAGAAATTCATATTCATTAAGTAAAATAAAATATTTACATATTGTTCCACAGTACCACCTCTAGCTGAGCTGCTGCTCGTATTTTATTAGTTTCAAGGGCGCCACTAAATATTCTGAAGTTATATTTGCGCATTTTAAAACTAGTGGCTTGTAATACATTAGTTCTATGAATTTATTTTGTAAATAAGAGTATGTATTAGGAATTCACCTCAAAGCAGTTAAGTTTTTTTCACACATTTTTATGAAATCTAACCAAGCATAAATGATTTTCTTCAGCTCTTTAGTATAAAACCACAATAGTTGTGTAATTTCAATGGAATTTTATGAGATTATTCTGTATCAGAACACATAGACAAAATAATTTTTTTTTTTTGTTTAGCTTTTATGCCATTATGTACATTGTTTGTTGGTTTTCTTAAAAAAATTAAACTTATTTTTTATTTGTAAGGAAATTTTTCAAAATTTTGTTACACAAGAAATAATTCTTAAAAGTAGGGAAAAACTGTTGGAAACTATGTTTGGCATGTCCTCTATATTTTTTTATAGGAAAAGGCCATTGGCGGAGCTAAATATTTTGGGGGGTTGGGGGGTTTATTACACCTTTCATGAGTAATATTAAAATAGATAAGTACAGGCAATTTTTAATAATTCTAGGAGCAAAAGCAATTCTTGTGGGCAATTCCCCCCTCCCCCCCCCCCCCAAAAAAGGCCTTTCTACGCGTGTGGAACAGGCACCCGAGTAACACACATTTTTGACATCATTGAGTGCAAACTCCTAGTCTTGTGTAATTTCTCGATAAACTTCTAGAAAGAAACTAACAAAACCCTATTTGCTGTTCGGATTTTATAGCTTCATATATATTTTTCTTTTTGCTAAAACTTGATTTTTCCGAAGGACATGCAACCAATTGGAATTTTGTTTTGTCTTCGGCATAATTGTAGTTGTAGAAAAGAGCAAAACAAACTAAACCTAGCTAGAACCTACGAGCAATGCAGTACGAGCTCGATTTGCGCAACCACTGATTATTGCAACACCACGATTAGCGCAACTGGTAATTTTTTTTACATTACAGTCCTTATAAGCGCAACTTTTTTTCATAAAAAGAGTCTCGATAAGCGCAACATTTTCTCTTTTAAAAAATTTAAAACGCTTTTCTCTCTGAATTGACTGAACTCAATATCATTTTCCTCAAACTAGATTGTGTTTATAAAAAAATTAACACGAGTACTCAAATATACGCAAGTACAAGATATGAAGACTGGTGTGATGTTTCAATTCTTGTAACGTATGTATAACGTATTATTTTATGACTTTTTTAATCTTATGTATGATTTTTTTTATATTTAGCTATTAGAAATAAACTATATTATGTTAAACTATTGGCAAGTTCTTAATTCTCTATTATTGCAACTTTTCTCGATTTCCTTTCGGTTGCGCAAATCGAGCTGCTACTGTATTACCAAAATTTCTTTTCGCTATTTCTGGCACATGGCTGTTAAATTAAGTTATCTTCAGAAAAAATATTCCTTATAAACAATTCATAATTCTTCTAAGCATTTTAAAACTGCAAAATACTTTTTTATAAAATTTTCGGCTGTATTTTATATCGGAAATTCGAAATTTTGGTTTATAAACCAATAAACTAATAATAATTGATACCACTGTGCAACAGTGAAAAATACACACTGTCTTGTTAGTATAGGCTCGATAATACTACCAATCGGAGTAAAACCCTATACTCAGTTTGGAGATTTTGGTGACCAAAATTTTTTATAGGCCTCCAAAGATTTCGGAAATCAGTTCTCCCTCAAAAAATGGTGTTATTAGTGTTGGGCCAACAGCTAACTCAGACTTTGTGATAACACTTAATCATATATGACAATAATGTAGCTAAGAGTTCACTTAATCACCCTTATCGCGAATAAAAGTTCACGTGAAAAGTGTTACCTTTTCCCTAAAACTGTGATCGCGAATGTTTACGTTGTTGTTGTGTCAGCATAATATTTATAAATTTTGTTCACCATGTTTTTGTTCACGGGAAATATATCACGTGAACAAAATGTTCGCCTTTTATTCACGATAAGGGTGAATAAATTGTATTAACATTTTACACAAAAAAAAATTATTTATTCGTGCGCTTTTTTTTTGCAAAAGTAAAGGAAAACATGTTTTTTCACTTTTTTCAAAATAACTGCCAGGGACTCCTGGTTTTTTGCCAACAATATTTAACAAAGTTGTAGCTATAGTAAAGCTGAACAACTTTTGTGAACATATCAATATAGTTTTAACGTTTCTAGGCAGCCTAATAGCTCATACAGACCAATTTTTACCTTAAAAATGGCTTTAGGGATTAAACTGTCATATACATAGTTCGTAGATCTGGCAACTCTATTATAATTTAAATTTTTTTTATCTAATTGTTCGAACTTTTTTATATGTTCAATTAAACTATTTTTTGAGCTTTAGGTGTGCTTATATTTCGATTTATTAACCTTCGGTTAACTTCTTCAGGATATTTCTTATTTTTGGCTCAAAAAAATTGTTTAAATTAATCTATTGTAATTTATGCAAGTTTTAATTAATTTTAAGTTAAAGCTTTTAGAGCCAATTTCACCAACTTATTTAAATAGCAATTCATATTTAAAAGTAATTTCTCCATAAAAAAAAATTAATGAAAATCGACATTTAAATATGAATTTGATATTTAAATAGAGTTGGTGAAATTGGCCCTTAGATATTTCATTATATTCAATTAAAATATTGTTTACTTGCGTTTTAGGCTTTGAACAACGCATGTACATATATTCAGTAGTTCCACACAAAAAAATGTTTGCCATAAAAATTTCAAATTTGTTTTACACTAATCAAATAATTGTTTAAGCCAAATTCAACAGTACCACTTTTTGTTCGAAACTTATCTGAGACATCCAATAAATATTTTTTTTATTTTTTTTTTTTGCTATAATTATGCAATGTGTTTGTTTAATTATATTAATAATACATCTCGTTTATATTTTATTTGTTATTACTTATATTCTCTTGAGAAAACAAAAAGTTCTAACAGTGGGAAAGTAGCACTCACTAATCAGATATTTTTAGATTTTTTTTTTCGTTGTTGTATATATTTCACTTTAATAACTTTTTTGTTTTTTTTATTTTTATTTTAAACATAATAATGAAGAACATCATTTATCATCAGCGCCAGCAGCACCTCTAAAATAAATATTTAAGTATAAAAAAAAACACACATACACAAATCTAACGTTTGTAGATCCAATGTAGGCAAATTAATAGAATTAGTCAGCATCATAAAAAGATTCACAATCAAGATATTTTTATACAGATTTGAATAAATCTTGGAAATTTTGTAAAAACTTTCAAATATTCAAATTTATACACTAAACAAAGACACCCACAATCTTAACATTATATAGATATATGTATGTACATATGTATGTACATCATATATATTTTTTTTAATAATTCTAAATTCTTAAAATTGAAGGTTAAATCATTTTTTAATTAACAGACTTAGTTATAAGAAACATCAAACATATGTTCAGTGAACATGTGTATGTATACTTATGTTGCTCACTTTTTGATATCTATGAACATTAATTTAATATCTTTTTTACATACATATATTTATTTACCACAAAAATGTATGAGTTTTATTTTTAAAATTTTTTATGTTTTAGATCATTGAAAAAACGAGTCGGTTATTTATATTTAAACTTTATATACTATTTATTTTTGTATGTCTAAATAATTTGTACACGTTTGTAGAAGAACTTAGAATTTTGATCTAACCGCCGCGAGTTTTCAACACCAACTGACTTGACTTGTAAGATTTTGAAACGAAAACTTGGAAGGAACTCTTTTCGAATTTTAATTTAAAAAAATTTTTGCTTTTCGTACAAAAGCAAACGTAAGACACAGTGAAGACGACGTAAGTGTGCGGTCCAACAGAGGCAGCTACTGAGCAGCTGCTGAGCACTAGCAAACACCAATATGAGCAAAATATCAACGTAACACATTTTAGTCGTAAGTAGTTGTGGTATCTAACAGATATATAGTTTAATTCACAAAATACAGTGGGCATGAAGTGTGAATTATTTGTATAAAATTTGCAATAAAAATTAAGCTGAAATAATTATTTCAAATAAAATCAATTGAGGAAAAATTAAATAAAAACAAAACACATCTAGAGGAGCTACTAAATTACATGACTTAGGCCCAATAATTGACTTCCCAATTACATACATATGTATATGTCATTTAGCTGATTGCCACTTAAATTTAAGTGACACTTAAGTGTAGCTTCATTTTTTCAGTGATTAATTAAAGTTTGTATTAAATTACGTTGAAAGTACGGCAGCACTGCAATATTTCCCAGTATTATGGAAGGCTTTTTAAACAACAGCTGCTAAGTCCTAATTTACACTAAGCAAGTCTTATTGCTAAACTGATTAGATTGTGAGAAAGAGAGACGAGGGGAATACAAACGATTCTGTTCCCCTCGTATCTCTCTCCTAAAAAACTAATCAGCTTAGCAATAAGACTTGCTTAGTGTAAATTAGGACTTATTATAAATACAAAAGTTAAGTTATCAAAATGAGGAAAACTAAAATTGCATAAAAACACAGTTTATGAAACAAAAAGAGCATCACTATTCACTATTTTTTATTTATTTTTTCATGATATGAAACTATATATGGCATATGGGCATTTCCACAGGAATGTCAACTTTTTGTAGCGTGCGACACAGAGCAAATAAGATTGTTTTTTTTTTTCAAAACCTTTTTTTTTTTACTTCTTTATATGTTTGTGTAGGCCGTCAGTAGCTCTACGTTAGGTAAAATTTTAAGAAAAATCGAGTCTCATTGTCCAGAAATACAAGGTTAATTGCTTGCTGTCGCACGCGACAAAAAAGTGTAATTTCTCGGAGAAATGCCCATATGTTATATATTTATGAAAGTTAAACGAAATTCTTTTTAATACGACCACATGATGTTCATGTACATGTTTTCAATAAACACACACAAGCACAATAACATATGGTATGCTTAACGTGACCAGAAGCTTTTTACAAAAAGCGGGACACGATCGTTCAAAAAGCGGGATTTTGACGAAAATACGGCCAAAAAGCGGGATTTTTAAATAAACAACTATTTGAAAGCGGGATGTGTAATACGCACATAAAAAGTTTCGTATGTACTTAGGAAACACAGTTTTTAACTCAAAAGAATCGATTTTAAATAAACAAAAGTTTTTATTAACAAAAATTTTTATTTAGTAACGTAAAATAAATAAAATTAAAGATTTTTTGACTTCATTTACAAAACAAAATACGATTTTTATACAAAACAATGTACAAAAACTTAAGGCGAATGATAGCAAGTGGCCTTGTTAGTCCATTTTATCATCAACTGACTACACCAATGTGTCAAACTCTTTATAAAAAAATAAGCAAGAACTTTTTATTTTATTATTGACAGTTTGGTGAATGTCAGTTGTTATTCTCCTAATAAGCCCTCTTGGTAATAAATTCCTAAAGCAGCAGAATGTCTGCACATATAAAGCACTGTAACAAAAGGATCTTTGAGTGTGTACGTTTGTATTTTTATTTTTTTCATTTGAGGAGCTGCCAGATCCAAAAAAAATAAACAATAACTACACTAAAAAATATTTGGAATAAATTTTTATCAGTTACATATTAATAAAAATATATTAAGAGATAAGAAATTTCAAAACTCTAAAAAGCGGGATAAAGCGGGATAAAAATTCAAGGCGGGATCAACCTCAGAAAAGCGGGATAATCCCGCCTAAAGCGGGATGTCTGGTCAGGTTAGGTATGCTCGTAAAACTTAGTGTGATTTAAGTACGCAAGGTTGGGCATTTAAATGTCTCTCAACTTTGTACTGAAAAAATGAATTCGGTACTTAAGTGGCACTTAAAGATAAATGACACTTAATTGGGAAGTCAGTTTTTTGGCCTAAAGTCCGGGGCACAATGAATCCGTCATGCGTTAAACTTCGCCTTTTTCAACTGACAGCTAAGTTGAAATACGTGGTCTCGGTTCCATTCAGTACGTGTCCGTCAACGCAAAGTACAAAAAAAGTCAACTTTTAACTTTTTGCGTACGTTGAGTAGTTTGTCAGATATTGGTTGGATTTTTGGTATGTTCCGATTTAGATTTTCGTTTTTTTGTGGCAGCAAAAATAAAATTAAACAAAAGAAATAAACGAAATAAATACAAAAAGTTGAATTTATTAAATAAAATGGAGAATCGACCTATAGAAGCTGGTCATATGCATTGTGCCAACCTTCTCCGTCGTTGCCTTAATGGTCAGTTGAAAAAGACGAAGTTTAACGTATGACGGATTCATTGTGCCCCGCCCTTAAGCCATTTATCCGTCCGAAAAAATCTTGCCTTTAGGTATCGGCAAGTTGTAATAATGGCCCTTAAAATTATGACAATATGTCAAATAATAAATTTCTTGTTTGCTTATAAAGAATTTTTGAATAAAATATTTTTCACGTTGAAATTGTTTTCAATTTCTTTTTCGCTACTGCCGGGTGAATGTGCCTTGATTGTTCGTATGTCAATGAAACCTTTTTTTTATTTTTTCATTTTGCTCTCACTTTCGCCCCACGGTGCCTCGGTGTTTTTGCTCATGTGTATTTAATATTCAGTGTTGGTGTTTTTATTAGAACTTTTTTGCTCTGCGGCTGGCAGTCAGCTAGATTGTTGTTTTTCAATATTGTTTTTATTTTAATTTTATTTTTATTTTGTTATTGTAAATTTTGTTCTTCAGATTGTGTTCTCGGTCGGTATATTTGTGTCTCTAACGTCAATATAAAAACAAACAAAAAATTAAAGTGTCTCTTCTTAACAAATATATTTATGTTGGGTGATGTTGGCGTTTGATATAGAGATGGCCAGTCACCGCTCACACAGTTCTCATGCATCAAGAGTAATTGCGCACTATCACTCATGATCGTGAGTAAAATTTTACCCTAATCGTGCCTGAGCTTGCGTATCTATGGCTAAAGGCTCAGTTACCCGACTGTAATGTAAAGTAACTGCAACAGTAGGAAACAGCTGATCGATATTGTTATGTGAAAAGTAATGCAAATGGTTATAGAGATGTAATGTAACGTAACCTACTTTTCATATAAAAATATCGATCAGCTGTTTCCTACGTTGCAGTTACATTACATTACAGTCGGATAACTGAGCCTTAAGTCGAATGAAGCAAAGCAGGGAGGGGTCTACTCTGTAATTCGAAACGAAAGCAAATGCTTTCGAGTTGTAATGTTAACAACATACAAGTTCGAAAGCATCTTTTTTCGTTTCGAAATACAGAGTAGACAGACCCCCACTGTTTTCGGAAGTTTTCACGCTAATGCTAAGATATTAAAAGACTGACTGACACATGCTTTTACACTTTCGTGTGATCCTAAATTAATTAATTAAGGCGACTCAAAGGCTACGATTCACTTTTCAGAAAATACGACGCTGGTTCGAACGACTGTTTTGTAGGGTTATGGTTGTGGCACGTTTAACGGAACCTTAAGCCGGCATAAACGTGAGTTAAGAATTACTCACGTTATCCTCTCTAGTATCCTAAACTTTATTAATATGTCTACACGCGTACATATCCATATGCACATAAGTATGTACGTATGAATGTATTCATTATACATACAATTTTATCGTCTAATTAGTTTTTTTTTTCGGCTTGCAGAAATGACCAAAATATATAATTTTTTTTGAAAACTTAAAATGATCTCAAAATATTTTGTGAGAACACTTTCTTTAACATAATTAAGATATTTCTCTCTTTCCATTAGTATAAATAAATATAAAAAGGTATATAACAAAAATATCGAGCTGTAGACCAATTGAGATAAAATTCATTGGCTGAATTAATTAAGCGATTTTTTTTTATTTTAAGTGTACAGAAATACAAAACTGCACGTTTATTTAAATTTCTACATATTTATTTTTTCAACAATATTTTCTTGTTAATTAAAATTTTTATTATCGCTTTTTAATGGTTAAAAAATTTTGCAAAATGCGTTCCTATTTAACAAACTGTTCGCTGTTAATTATGACTGCGGGCTGGATGTTTTATAACTATTAACAAAATTTAAGCAAATATTAGATGCTGATTGCAATTGATAGAATTACTATATTTTCCACTCACAAAGAGTATAACGTTAACGTTTTAATTTTAAAACTAAATAAATTAAATAAACGCTTGTTTTTAGAAAATGAAAATAAAATTTTCGTATGATGTATTAAACACATAGACCACAGCAGGCTACACAACAACACGACTGCAAATGGTGTTGACTTCTATCGTCGCCGTGTAGTCAGCTACTTAATTATATTAAAAAAATATTTCACTGGCGCCACCTGCGGTATACATATTTTTTTAATGAATGTTCTTAGAAAATGAAAATTAAATTTTTTTTGGGAATTTATATAAAAATTCAATATTTTATTGTTCAGTCATTTTCAAAATGTTTCTTTTGTAAAAAAATATGCAAAAGAATTTTTAAAATTTATCCACAAACGATCAAATAATGTGATAGTCCATTTTTTGGCGGGCACACAGAAAAAAAACTGCCTCATAGAATCAATAAGATTTTCTTTATGAAACGTTTTTAGGCTAAGGGGTATCCCAGCAGAAAGAAGCGAAGATTTTTTCATAGAGATTCTTTATTGTTTTTATGTGGTAAATCTTATTAATTTTATCAAGAAGAAAACCACATAAAATCAAGAAGAAATCTTATTATTTACAACTTTTTTTTTTACTAAATTTCCGTTATTTTTGGCACCAAAAAAACAATTCATAGAGAAAACTTCCTGATTCTATTAGGTTTTCTTATAAATTGTACACTATAGGGATTTCTTATTGATTTTATTAGGTTGCCTTCTTGATTTTTTTAAAAAGGGTTCCTTGATTTTATTAGGTTGCCTTATTGATTTTTGCAATAAGGTTTCCTTCTTGATTTTAGTAGGTTCTTATATGATTATGTGTAAAGCATCTTATTGATTTTTTTAATAAGGAAATCTTCTTGATTTAATGAGGTGTCTTATTATTTCGTTTCTATAAATAGACATAGAGATAATTTTTTTCATGATCTTTTTCATTTTTGTATAAGAATGTATGCACAATGATTTCAATGGTTATTCAGGCTGCTTGTTATAGGGTAGAGTGCTTGTCTATCAGGTAGAAGTTTGCTGGTTCAATACTTGGTGAGTAAGTTAGTTAAGAAAATAACATAATGTGTATGTATAAATAAATAACATCTACAATATACTACATACATATGTATATGGTATAGAATTTAAATGAAAATACATAAGTACAGAGAATAAAGACGCAATTTTTTTTATTTTTTTATTGAAAAAATCAATACGATAACCTCATAAAAACTACAAGATTTCTTCTTGATTTTTTCAAAAAAGTTTTCTCTATGAAATTAATAAGATTTCCTTATTAAAAAAACCATAGAGATTTCTAATTAATTTTGTTCTATTTTATGAGGTATTTAGTAGGCACTGTTTTCTCTGTGCACATTTCGTCGTCTCGTCATATGCAAAAAGCATTTTGAAAATTTTATCTACAAATGATAATAAATTAGTTCAGCGGGTAATTTGCGATTTTCCAATTTCAAAAAAAATTTAGTGGATCTCTTCCATATGAAAAAATTATTTAGGAAATTGGTACACATATCGTCGGGTGGATACTTGTTTGCCGCACAGTATATTACGAATACATTATTACTGCGGCAAACCAGTAACCACCCGACGATATGACGAATTTAGTTGATATTCACTTCTTAAAGGTGGGACTATGCTTACCCCCCCCCCTTCTATCAATTTCCAGAAAAAAAAAGAATTTTGAAAATTGGTCCACAAATGACAAAAATATTTAATAATCAATGTTTGAGTGGGCTGAACCTCTTCCATATGCAAAAAGAATTTTGAAAATGGGTCTTCAAACGACAAAGTAACTAAAATTAATTTGATAATCCATTTTTTGGAGGGCACATTTCGTTCCCCCTTCGAAAAAAAAAATTACTGGACCTCTTCCATATGCAAAAAGGCGAGCAATTTCCGACACACTCCCTCTTCCCAGTTTCAAAAAAAAAAAAAAATTAAAAATTACTTAACCTTTTCATATGCAAACAGAATTTTGAAAATTTATATTTTATAAAATATGTAAAATACTATATTGGCGTGGTTGATAAAAAAAAGTAACCTATACCCCTTAAATGTTGTGAAAAGATCGGTTCAGAGGTCTGGTCTTCTATAAGGTACAAACAAATAAGCAAACACACATTCCGTTTTATATATATGTATATGTATATAGATTAAAAGATTTTTAACTTTTCATTAGATCTCTACGTTCTGAGATCGTGGGGATCTATTTTTACGATGATGTACATATGTATGTATGTGTGTACTAGTAGGTATGTATGTGCATGGGTGTGTGTATGTGCGTAAACCTTTTCTAACGTAAGAATGGCTTAACCACTCGGAAACAAATTTACGACGTTCTAAAACATTTATGTATTTGACTTGGATTTCGTCGATTCTGACTATTTTCGGGATGATGTCCATGTGGATGCATGTGTGTGTGTGTAAACATTTCATAAAGGCTCAGTTAGTCGACTGTAATGGAATGTAACTGCAACAGTAGGAAATAGCTGATCGATATTGTTATGTGAAAAGTAATGTACAGATTCTTAAGGCTCAGTTAGCCGACTGTAATGTAAAGTAACTGCAACAGCAATAAACAGCTGATCGATATTTTTATGTGAAAAGTAATGAAAATGGTTATAGAAATGGAGTGTAACGTAACCTACTTTTCATATGAAATTATCGATCAGCTGTTTCCTTCCATTACAGTCGGCTAACTGAGCCTTAGCTTAAAAAAGGGTTAACGGATCGCAAGCAAATTTGCCTCATTCGAAAGTGGATCGATTTAGTTCGGTAGATTTCAAGATTCTTCGAAAATAACATTTTCACACAATTTTGAAATCAGCTCTTTACCTCAAAAATTACACGCAGGTCTTTGTCTTTGTTAAATCGATTTTAGATGTTCACACTGTTCTTAGTGGGAAGTTTCAAATTTCCCAAATCCTTTTCTTCAAAAAATACGTATTGAAACTAGAGATGCTAATCGGGACAGGTTTTTTGAAATCCCGGGCTTCGGGATTTAGTGATGGAGTCCCGAAATTCCGAACCGGGACCCCGGGCTTTTCGGGACTTACAAAATCCCGAAAAAATTGTGCACAAATGTGCGTTTTTATAGTAATTATAATATTTTAATTTAACAATTAATTTTTTTTCATATTTTAAAGGTACTTATATAACTCAGACATTTAGTTGTAAATTTTAATTGTAAAATGTATTAATTTAATTTGTAATGTAATATTGTAAAATGTATGTACACATTTTACCTAGAAAAGAAAACCCCATATATCTGTGGCAATAAATAATAATGGCTTAAGTCCAAATGTCTTCTTTCGAGATATTAAGGTTTTTTGTGTCTAAATTGTGTTTAGTTTTTATATAAAATTTTTAGCCACAGAAAAAGATGCACATTTACTTGGAACAAAACTGTTAATTTTATAAAAAAAAAGAAAACGTTTTATTAGTTTATTTATATTCGTTGTTTTTTAGTTAAGATGTTATGAAAAAATCCATTGGCAGAAAAATAAAAACTAAAGTGAACTTAAGCTATTATATTGAAATGCAAAATAATTTGTTTTGATAGTAAGTCGCTTTAGATTAAATTGAAAATTGCGGAAAACCTGAGATAATGTATAGATACTTTTTAAATAAGTTTTTAAATTAAGTTAAAGTTAAATATAAGTTTTTTTCTTATGAGGAATATTTTGAATGGGCTGTAAGTTATTGAACTTAAATGTATACAACTTTTAATGCTCAAACATTTTAATATTAATAAAGCTACCTTAAAAAAAGATTAAGTTGAGTTAAGATGTTATGGCTATGTATTATTTTCCATGAAGACTTAAGCTAAAATATAAATGCGTATAGTTTTAATATTAATGACATTTTAAAATGGAAATTTAGCTGAGTGAAAGATCTTGAAGAGAATAAGAATATGTAATAAAATGAAAAAGCACTTATGTCAACTTAATCCATTATTATTTATTGCCACAGATACGAAAATATTTATTCAAAGCAAATTTTTTATTTTAACAAGGAGTTTCTAATAATTTTTAATATAGAAAATGACCGCCAAAAACATTATTTATGCTAAAAATCGGGATTCAGATAATCCCGAAAATCCCGGGCTTTAAAATTAAAAAATCCCGGGCTCCGGGATTTGCATAGTCCCGAAAAGCCCGGGATTTCCGGGCTCGGGATTTCCCGTTTAGCATCTCTAATTGAAACTCATGCGAAATTAAAATTTTCAAAATTTTTCGGTAATTTTTCAGTTTCTATATTTTGGAAGTACGTATGCATTTTAGATTTTTTGTTCATATTTGGTAATGCATATTTAAGCCTTTACTCAACTCGGTTGAGTTTGAAATATGTACATATCGCACACTAAATCATAAACGGCATTTTATGTTCTTCAAGAAGACTATATTGCAAAAGAAATTGTTGCGGTCGCTAGAGATTTGTTCAATAAACTCTTTTATAAAAAAATAAAACCACTTCGATCATTTTGAGTTGTGACTCTTTATGATTTAGTGTGCGATATGTACATTCGAGTGGCAGTTAATATTTTTTTTTTGATTTCTTATATTATAAATGGGTTTGAAAGCCAACTTTGAGGGCCGGACGCACCCCCTAAAACGCAACTTATCGCTATGAAATTTTTTTGCATTTTTCTTACATAAAACTGAACCTATTTGGGGGACGGCGGGGGTGACAATAGAAGAAATCGAAAAAAAAATTATCCATGCAACTAACGGCCACTCTAATGTACATGTGTATGACCTTCTCCGAGAAAAGGGACCTAGTGTGTCAAAAAAACGGATGTGTGTCAAAATCTATAAAAATGAGAAAAACATTAAAATTTTATTTTTTTTTAAATGCGTTTTTCTCAAAACTTCATTTTCACACACTAGATAGATCCCTTTTCTCGGAGAAGGTCACATGTATATATTTTTTTAATTTCTTATTTTCTCTGTGAGTTGTTGGGTTAATGTTTAAATTCACGCCAAATTAATAGATATTTTTTATAAGACCAGTTGCAAATTTTTTTTTAAATTAACGAAAATTTTTATTTTTAAAACGAGTGAAATTTTTATACAAAAATAAAAATAAACACAATATGCATGTACCAAAAAACCAAAGAAAAAAAATTTTAAAAAATATCTAAACTTCACTTTTGAAAAAATTTACAAAAATTTTAAATTTTGGAAATAACGGTATATTTTGGAAACTATAGAACTAATTAAAAAAAAAACTAATAACATTCTCGAAATCATTCCCAAGAAACAATTTTCAATTCCACGTTACCAAAGGAGGTTGGCAACAATTTAATAATTTCTCAAGCGGGCTTGATTGAGTTCAATATTTTCAGTTCTTATAGAGAGAATTGTTTTTTTTTATTAATTATGAGTAGGTAATGTAATTTTCCTGTTTAAAATTTAGGGCCAGTTTGTCTAAATGCGAACGAACGTTTCTATCGAATATTAGTATTGGAAACAAAAACAAATTTAAATTTTTTTGTTTTTGTTTTTAATATAAACGTTCGAAAGAAACGTTCGTTCGCTTTTAGACAAACAGGCCCTTATTCTAGCCCAATTAAATTTAAATGTGTATGTACTTATAAATTTTTTTTTTATTAAACCAAGTAATTTGTGAAAATTTTCAATATTTTCTAATTTTCCTTTCTTTGAGGGGAAATTTTTCTATTTTGTATTTTCTTATTCTTGCCTTTCTTTTACACAAAATAAACATTTACATCATACCTCTGCAAATAAATTAAATTCGTTTTTATATTATTAAACAAAACACTTTTTGAAGTTGTTAAATATGTATTTTCACTTTTATTCTTATTTCGCAAACACTTTGTATCATAATATATCACTTTACATTTTCACTAATTATTTCGCAAAAGAGCAAACAAATAGGTAAGTATCAGTGTGCACACTTCTACCGATATTCGGTAGATTCTACCGAATATGTTTGTGAATTTAACGATCTACCAATTCTACCGAACAAGGCCTGAAATCTACCGAATATTGAACGAACATTTTGATTAACAATGATGCTACAAGATCAAGTTGATCACACATACGGAAAATTTATCACATGTATGTTATAAAATGTGCAAAGCTTTCCGCTGAGAAGATAATGCGTATTTAAGTCGATATATGTATGTGTAAATTGGATATTTTGCCACATAGTAGTGCGGCCGCACAGCGGTCATTTTCTGCCATGAAAATCATTAAAACGGAACATAGAATTGTGCCTTGGGGTTGAAATATTTATTCCTCCCAATGTTTTAATAATTTTTGCACAAAAGTTTAAATTCATAAATGGATCTTACATATAGGGCCTGTTTCTCTAAATGCGAACGATAGATTCGATCGAACATTTATATTAAAAACAAAAACAAAAAACTGAAATTTGTTTTTGTTTCTAATATTAATATTCGATCGAATCTATCGTTCGCATTTAGAGAAACTGGGGGATAATCTTTGTAGTAGCAAATGTTTGTCATATAAAAGTTATTTTAGTAGCTTTATAAAACCTATGTACAAAAATTGAATTCCTGTTATTTATGTATATTATTTTATGTATGCATAGCATATCTATATAAAGGGTAAGGGCAAATAACTGGGGATGACACTTTTTTTATTGGAAATGCTTCATTGTTTATGTCAGTTTAATTTCCAATCACATGAAAAGTTTTAAATGCGCTTTTGAACCTGTTTAGTTTGATATTCCTTCCACTTACTCTTTATATATAAGTACATCTATTTTGTTATTTTTTATGTTTCTTTGAAAAAAAATATTTTCTACCGAATTTCATTCAAATCTTCCGATTTTTTTTGTCGATTCTACCGAATTAAAAAAATTTTAAGTGTGCACACTGGTAAGTATTTAACAAAAATACTTTAATAATCTTTTTTTTTAATCTCTGTTTACAAACATATTACTTTTGTTAATTTTTAAAAGCAAAATAACCGTTATTTGGCATGAATAGTTGTTATACGTGTAATTTTCATTTCCGTTTTAATTTGCCAGACGCGTGTGTGTTTGCTTATTCGCACGACTACTTTTGTCCGCAATTGTTGCCGGTCGACAAGCGAATGATTTTTGAAAACAACATTTGCTTGTGGCAATTGGTTTGAGGTCTTGTCGTCTGAAATGTTACAACTCATACACAGCACTACCATCAAACATGATCGCAGCTGGTGAAACAAACATGTTGCAAGAGAAATTTATTTTATTTTTAATTTTTTCCTATCGGGGAAGATTTTGAGAAAACCACTATTGAAGTTTTTCCTAAAGTTATTGTTGCAAGTTTTTTGAGATAAAATCTAAACAGAAAATAAATGCATCTCAATCGTATAGATTTTGTTTTTAAATACTTACATAATACACATACATACATCATTCATGGTGGATTTCAGTAAATTTGATTTAAGAAAATGTTTTCTTTCATATGAACTTTGAAAATAGGTCAAAGAGGAAAGATATATAGGGGAGTTTGTGTGATAAATTAAAAACATTTCATGTCTTATGAGAGATATTAATGGGCAGAAAGCATTTTTTATAGGTACGATTTTTATGTTGTTGCGTTTTTTGTCTCAAATTATATTTTTTTTTTTAACAATTCCCTTATTTTTAAAATTAACACGGGGAGAATTATTTATTATCCGTTCTTTTTTCTGACATTATATCAAGGTATTGTGTGTCTGAGTCCCAAGACGCGAAGTGACTGATGGACAAGTTATCAAAGTCTTACGGATGTAGTACTGCTCACGTTTATTTTTACAATGGGACCATACTATAATTTTAAATTACATACTTCAAATTCGTAAGCAAACAACGGATTTATGAAATAACAATAAAAACAATTGAAGGTTAGCCGCGAATAACGTTTTAAGTGACAAAATAATAATTTTTCAGGAGAGCCAATAAACGTATTTTGAAGCAAGATTGTTTTTTTCGTTAATTTTTTTTTTTAGCTTATTGGAAATAATGATAACTAGAATTAGCTTTTCTTTTTGTATCTCTGCTACATTTATCAACTATTTTCGACAATTTCGTTTGCATGATTTTATTAGTTACTTACAAAGTTTTGCACTGACTGACCGATTTGTAATTGTATAAGATGCATAATTTTGAATGTTTTTATATTTGAACAACGCAAGAGAGTTATATTAATGGTAATCTGTGAAAAAATTGGTTTTTTAAAAATTGTCTTTTACAACGTTATTCGCGGCTGTGCTTCAATTAAGGTTATCTCCAAACAAAGTTTATATTAGCTGAGCTTACTGCGTGAACGCAACGAATCTAGGGGGCAATAGTCGTAAACCAGCAGCTCATTACTGGGAGCATTCATAAGACGCAGCTTTTGAGCTCAACAGTTGTGAAACTGTTGGCAACTGCTGTAAAACTGTTGGCAACTGTTGTAAAACTGTTGGCAACTGTTGTAAAACTGTTGGCAACTGCTGTAAAACTGTTGGCAACTGTTGCAAAACTGTTGGCAACTGTTGTAAAGGGTCCGCCATTTAACTTTTTTTTTCAACTAGTGCTTATTTCGTGAATGGTAACATTTAGCTCATGTCTGATTTGTCAGATAATTAGTTTTATCCTTTCGCTGAACGAATATGGTTGTGTATACGCTTGAACAACGCTGGGAAATATTGCTTACCGAAGATGCCGACTTTGCCAAAAAATCATCTTTTCAGATGAAGCTCATTTTGATCTTGTCGGGTATGTAAACAAGCAAAATTTTCGCATTTGGGGCACAGAAAACCCGCACGCATACATTGAAAAGCCGACACACCCAAAACGAGTCACTGTTTGGTGCGGATTTTGGTCCAGAGGCATAATTGGGCCATTTTTCAAAAATGAGCAAGGAGTGGCCGTTACAGTCAATGGCGATCGTTATCGGGCCATGTTGAAGGAATTTTTGTTCACAAAAATTGAAGAGGAGGATATTGGCAACATTTGGTTTCAACAGGACGGCGCTACGTGCCACACAGCCAGTGTGACCAGATTTTAAAATAATATTAAGCTAAATCACGTTTGAAAAAAAGCTAAAATAAGCTAAAAAGTTACATTTTAGGCTAGAAAATAAAGCTAAACTTTTTTCTACTTCTTTGATCACTTTTCAATAGTTTCTTATTGCTAAACTAACGTTAAATACTACACAAACATATTTTTTTATTATATATTTGTTTAATGAAATTATTTATTAATTATTATAAGAACAAAACAAAAACTTTCCCAAAATAATCTTAAAAAATTTTTAAAAATGTAAAAACATTTATACTAAAATACGAAAGCTTTTTAAGTGAATTAAGCTATTTAAGGTAAAGCATGGATCACACTATCTGCACAATGTACGGAGTTTCGTCAGATCAGTGAAATAAAGTCAGAAGTAAAGAGTTTGCTCTAATTTATGGACTACTTGAAATACAAGGACATAATTTCGCCACACTGCATTGGTAATAAGCCCATATAGACTTATTCCAGAATTATTACTTATGACCAGGGAAACCGCAAATATGCAATTGCATGTTTTTTCTTGTATCACGTATTAATGCGGGGACAAAATATTTATCCGTTTCAGAACTTTTAATGAATTTTGGCATCGATTTATTAGTGCATATTTTTGCATATTTTACTCTTTAAAGCATGTTTATGCTTATATCAGTTTTACACGCATAATTTTAGCATATTTTCGTATTTTTAGAGCAAAATTTACGCTTTTAGGGCATATTTTGATACTTTATAGAATTTATTTTATTTTAACCCGCTTGGCACCACCATCCTTTAAAAAAAACACTCTATTCCGAAAAAAATTTTATGAAATTTTATGAAATTTTTTTTTCTAGCAACTCATTAAAATTTCGGTTTCGAAATAAAAATTTAATTTTAAAGAAAATTTTATTCTGCGCTATCTGGGTTAATATGCATACAAATTATTTTTAATATTCTCCATCTAAATCTCTGTTCCAATGTTCCATGTAGTGCATAATTTTTTTTATATATAACGCAGTTTTACGGGCGTTAGTTGCAATACAAATTTAGTTTAGCTATGTGTGATTTACTCTGCCCCGAAAAGACCTTGAAGGAACATTGTAAATGTATGAAAGTTCAATAAGATGGGACAGAAAAGATTTTTATTTGAAATTCTAGGTCAATATTTTGTTATCGTGTTGTTTCCTCAATGCCAGCAAGCAACTTATTTGTTTTAGTACTGCACTTCAAACCCAGTTATTCTTTGTTAATTATGTTTCGTTTTTTGGTTATTTTTTCTTATTTTGTATGCAAATGTTGTTGAATTTTTGATTCAAAATATATTTCCATTTACAAATAAACCAATTTATTATATTTTTAAGAGCATATTTTTTTTACTTTTAAGCGCATAGTTACAAGTTTTTAGTGCATATTGAGTGCGCATAAAACACTTTTTTAGAGCATATTTGTGGTTTCTCTGCTTATGACTTTATTGTGGTGGCCCGACGAAAATCGGTACATAGTGTTATCCAGGCTCAAGGCTATTTCAGGTTTTTGTTTTAAGTTAATTGATGCCGCTGAATGAACGTTCAACTCAAGTCAAATAATTTTATACCCAAAAAACTCAAAAAGTGTTTTGGCCACTAATATGAATTTAACTTTTTCCATTGGAATTCTAACCATTCTGCCATTATCTACTATTTTTCAACTTTCCATTTCTGTTAAAAAATTGTCGTATAACTTACATTTTGCATATTTTGTAAACTATTTTACAGTGTTAAAAAATTATAATTTTTATAAGTTGTTTATGTTTTTAATATATTTTTAGAGAACACGCAATTTAGACTAAAAAAAGGCTAAAAAAGCTAAATGAGTTTAAAAAAAAAGCTAAAAAATAAGCTAAGAGCTAAATGAAAATTTTAAAGCTAAATCTGAAATAAATAAGCTAAATTTAGCTCAAAATAAGCTAATATGGTCACGCTGCACACAGCCGCAGCTACACTCGATGTTTTGCATAGCATTTTCAAAAAAAAAGTTATCTGGCGGACCCTTTAAAACTGTTGGCAACTGCTGTAAAACTGTTGGCAACTGCTGTAAAACTGTTGGCAACTTTTGCAAAACTATTGGCAACTGCTGTAAAATTGTTTGCCCCAACAGTTCCCTACAAGAAATGAGTGACTGAAACTAACACAAACGTAATTTTTTCACTAACACATTTGCACCAATTTTATATTGAAATCAACAGTGACATTCAATTGCTCTAGTTGCTCTACTCTAACATACATATATGTAAGAGTGGAACATCTAATATGTATATGCCAAAAATTTAAAAACATGGCATTTTATTGTAAAATATACAATTCGTTCGGTCTGTGTAATTAAAATACATGGAAGTGTTAAAAAAGTTAAGTAAAAACAGTAGTGAATAAAATAAATTTACAATGTTTAATTTAAACCAAACTTTTCTTTTTAAAATTTTAGAGATTTATAAAACAAAGTGTGGTGTTTTTTTATTTTGTGTTTTTTTAATAATTATTCTTAATTTTTAAATAGTTTACTTAATTATATATATTTTTTTTATAATAATAAACGTTTTAAACAACATAAAAATTGTGTTTATTAATGTAATTATGCAGGTTTGAATAGTTTACTATGATGGTTATATAAATCAAGTGTGATCAGTCAGACGTGACTACCGCATGCATCATCAATGCCAAGTAAAAATACGGCAGAGCTAGCAGGTCAGATATATGTATGTATATGTTCCATAGTAGATATTTTTAATTAGTTAGACAAAGATGCAAAATCACACGTATACAAAAGTTTACATCACTTTTTCCACATTGGCCTTAACAAACTGATAGAAACTTAGATAGCTAAAGCCATCACCACTCCCAGTCAAATGAGTGTTCTTGCTGGGTTACGTCTTAGAAACGGCTTGATGGATACATATAATTTATTTTTATATCTTTATTTCGTTACTTTATCGCATTTGCAATGTAAAATTTCACAAATATTTGCTACTGCCACCTAACAAAGCATATAGAAGGCATAGCTCTATTCGATCAGCTGTTCGGGCTGAGCACAACATGTTGACTATAGGTAGCGAAAAAATTGTATGATGGAAAACTACTCAACTGTTCGGTGGAGCGGAACTAGGGATGGACAAAAAATTTCGACATATCGATATTTGAGAAAATAAGTACATATCGATATATGTATGTATATTGCCGATATTTCAAAAACCGATGTATCAATACATAGATTCTTATTTACGAGTATCGGGTTTCGATATTTTGAGGAGCTCTATAAATTTTAGCCGTTTTTAACTGTACGATATTCGCATCACTACTAGTGATGCAAAGAAAAGAAAGAGAAATTTGCTAACAACCAAGGCGCAACTATAAGGTGACCACACTAAGCGTGAATATTATTTGTTAACAAAGCCTAATGTGACATTTGGTGTGTGGGTTTAAGCTTAAATTAAATGTCAGACATCTTACAATCGTGTGAACACATTGCAAAATTATTGCCAGATATTTGTCAGACATTTTGATATTGTCAGATGCGCGAAGTTTATGCATCTGACAATGGCGTCATTGTAAGAGAATTATTTCTATTTCGTTTATTAATTTTTTTCTCAGATTATATAATATATAAAATGGACATTTTTTAAACATGAAAAATAACGTCTCTTAAATGACCACCGTTTTCAGCTTCGCACTGATGGGCTCGTTTTAGAGCATTTTCCATAACAAATTTCAAAATTTTGTGGCTGTAGCGTTCGAGTTCAAGGATTGTCTCTGGCTTGTTCACATACACGCTCCTTCAAAGAACCCCAAAGAAAATAGTCGGGTGCTGTAAAATCTGGCGATCGCGCTGGCCAAATAATTTCCGAATTTCTGGAAATTATTCGCTCTCCAAACATTTTACCTAATAGTACCATTGTGTCATGTAAAAAATTTTCTCTCATAAACCGATACCGCTCTCCATTTAGGGTTACAGCACTTTAATCTTCATTCTCGAAGAAGTAAGGCCCAATGAAATTTTCAGATGTGCACCCACACCATATTGTACACCTAATGGGGTGCAATGGATGTTAATGAATGGCTCTTGGATTTTCAGAACCCCAGTACCTACAGTTCTGCTTATTCACATAGGGCATTCAAATGAAAATTAGCTTCATCACTCATAATCAAATTTTCAATAAAGTTGATTTCATTTGTGGCCAACTGTTGAAATTTAACTGCAAAATTTAGACGTTGCAGATAATCTCCAGGTTTAAATTCTTGCACCAATTGCACCTTATTATTTAACACTTTGCTGTACTCGTTCAATATTTTCCGCAGTGCGACTTAAACGTGGTCTACCGGTTCGAGGCAAATATGTTACGGTGCCATGTTGGTGATGACGATCAACTAAGCAACGAATCATTGCTTCAGAGGGAGAAATTCTGACGTTAAAATGCCGACGATATGCTCTTTGAGTTAAAATAATTGATCTCTGATTTAAATAATAAAATTCTATTATTCTGGTTCTTTTTTCAGTTGTGAATCTCTCCATTATTTATTCTCCAAGTGTTAATTATATAATCTGAAAAAAAATATAAACAAAAAAATATACATATAAACGAATAAGTTATTAAATTTTTAAACCCCATGGTAACTTTTGGCCCACCCTGTATATGCAATTCCCACGGGATTCATGCATTTCATTTTTAGCGTTTTCATTTCTAACTATTTTGTTTGCCATTTCAAAAAGAATTGAATAAGTTTTGTGTTCATAAGGAAGAGAACGTTCTTTTTTTGAAGGGAGGCCGCCATATAATATTTCTTAAATGATAATTAGGTTTTCTAACTTTAAAAAAAAATAAAAGAAACTGTTACTTTATTTTGAGAAAGGAAAACGCCATAATTTATTTAAATAGATTTCATAAATGTTTTCCTGACATTCAAAGCTCTACTGTATGATTAAAATTTTATTCTCATGTCTGTATATCTTTTATTAGCATTAGACAGACAAACACAATTTAATTATTTGTAAATTATTGAGATTTTCTGTCTTTTGACTACATATTTTAAAATTCAGTTTAGCAAAAAACATCATACACATTTAAATTAAACTTTATTTGATAATTTTTTCTTTTGCCCCATTAATCGTTTAATCGTTTCTTTAGTTGTAAGTATATATTTTTAATAATGCATATTTATATTTAAACAAATATATGTGTGTAAATAAATAATTTATAATTTTTGTAAGATTTTTTTGTTGCTTTCCTTTTCACCGATAATTTCTTCAACTTTGCAATAAGATATAAAGTTGAGCGGTTTCAATTAAATTTCAACACATACATAGAGATAGTTTTATCAAATTAGAAAAAATATACATATATATATAATTTTTTTCATTTAGAAATATAAAATTAGATTTTAAAGCATTCATGTATGGGCAACGATTAGTTAAAATCGGAAATAAGGAGCGTTTTTTTTTTTGTTTTTTTTTGTAAAGAACTACATAATTGTCGTAATTGTTTTTTTTATTATTATTATAATTCGGCTTGCTTTAATTGTTGTTTATAATATAGAATTTTTTATTTTAGTTATGAAATAAATTACGAGTGTTGTTTTAAATAGTTTACATTCCAAGTCCCTTCTGCCTTAAGTGGCTACAAATAAAAAAAAAATATAAAAAAAAACAAATTGGAAGAAACTTAAATATTTATTTGCATTAAACGAGAAAAATTAGTTTTTAAAATTACAGAAATAATGTTAATGATTGATTTTTTATGGTAAATATATGTATGTATGTATTTATGTATGTAGATGATTACTGTGGTTTTATTTTTACAAAAAAAAAAAAGCCAAGGGAAGGAAAGTAAAATTCAATGAAACTAATAAGAAGGGTGGTTGATGTATGTGATTTAACTTTCTTTCGAAAAATGAAATGCATAAAAATTATAAAGAAACATTATAAGAAAATAAAATCATTACACTAAACGCCAAGAAAAACACTTAGGGCGACGAGCTTGTTTTTGCCTTTTAAAGACTTCCTAAACCTACTGCAACAATTCGCCCATGACAATTTCCAAAATCATTTTTTGCCTGAAATATTCCATGTTTTGCTGCGAGAATGTTATCTCCCGATTGCGTGTTATATACTCGGCGAACATGCAACTGAACACGCCGCAATCACTGCCGTTCATTTGGCGCGGCACACCCTGAACCGATTCGATTAGATAACCATTCGTATCATAGGTTCTCTTACGTTTATCCATCGATTCATCTTTGAGGTATTGTTCCAGTGCCTTAAGTACACTAGGATTTGGAGTGCCCATAGAATCGTAGTATTTGATGCTACGATTCTTAATATGTATGATAGCCATACACCAATGGACGCCTCCAACATGTACGGGCACTGGTACAATATCCTTCTCAAAGATATCGACTTTGCGAGTCCAGCGCTTAACGCCAGCGTGGCCTGCTTGCAATAAACGGGGCACGAAAAATGTATTCATTGCATACACTTTCGGCAAGCCATGAGAGTCGTGTTTCTTCTCTCCACGTTCCGTTAGAAGATTCATGTAGAAGTTAATAACTTCATCGTTGAGCCAGTTGTGGCCACACAAAGTGTGTATGTCGCGTCTGGTGATGTTTAAATTGAATTTTGAAATCAAAGTCTGAAAGAGGCCAAAGTATACATACATATTTATCTAGATTTAGATAAAGATTTTTTGATTTTACCTGATCTAAGGGACCACATATGGCGGCATTAATGCGAGCCCTGTGATCTTGATTGAATTCCACAAATTCAGGTTCTTCAATAACATCTTCGAAATCATCAATCACCAATAATTCGGGATCAACAATTTGGAATTTGCGTAAACGTTCCTGTATTTCTGCCTCAGCAGCACGGCGTTCGGCTGTGAGCTTCTCGGTTCTGAATACAACAACAGACATAACAAGTCATTTTAATTTCTAACGAGTATATTACTTACATTTTAAAAGAAATTTATTTGTTTGTTGGTTAAGCATATATAGACATGCATTTCATTTGTTGGTGCTTTACCAAATCGTCAGCAGGCTCCATCCACAATTTTGAACAGTCACAATGAAATGCAGGTAGATAGTCATGCTTAACCACAAAGAAACAAATAATAATAAAATTCTTAAAGGCGCAATATTACTTACACTTTAACTGTTTCTTTAACTTCATCATGTCTATTCTTTTTGCGTAGCAACCACTTAGTTTGCCAGTTTTCCAACCAATTATCCTTGATGTGGGGCGATGTATTTATACGATCCCTCAGTGAATTAACCGGTTCTACAAAAGGTCTAATGCAATGGAAGAAATAAAGCTTGTAGTATTTACAAATCGTGTTACGGAACAACAATTTTTTTCCAACACTTACAAATCATCCTTTTTGATTTTCTCGACATTCTTTTCTTCGCTCAAATTAATAAGTGAATTTTTCTCTTTCTGGATTTTAGCACAAGCTGAAAGCACATGACGCTCTTCATTGCCCAAATCAATAATGTCAGATATATCATCGTCATCTACAATGACTGTGCTGGGCTTGGGTTTCGAAGAAATCGAATTTTTTAAATGGGAAATTCCCGTTATGGTGACTTCGTCGTCATCATCATCCAAATTGATTGTTGAAGATAGAGGAGGGTGTTTTGAAAATGAGTTAGCTAGACCAGAAGAGTGTATATTAGCTGCTGGGGAGCTGCGTGCAGAAGATGATATTACAGCACCCATTAGTAAATCAGGCCTTCTACGTTGAGCTGCGTTCGATGAGGAAGCAGAGAAAATCTTATTTTCTGCTCCGAAAGAACCGTACAGGCGTGGTACCACCTGCTCTAAAAGTTGTTGATACTTTTCACGTTCTTCGCAATCTTTCTCTTGGCAAAGAATAGAGGAACGATTTTTCGTTGACCAATGATTTGTGCGTAAATTATTTAAACCATTGAGTAAGCGTGACGACTCTGAGGTCGAAGCAGCTGACGACGAATTGCTATTGCGGCCTCCAAGAATATGGCCAGTTCCGGCACTTTGTCGCAATGTTTCAGCATAAGTTTGCTTACGTCTGTTCTCTAATCCTGGTATAAGAGATGACTGAAGAATGCTGCCTGTGCTCGATTCGATTAGTGGAGGTGGTGGCGGTTTCTGCAGTTTAGATTTGAGACGCTCTCCGGTGCGTATAATCGGAATGTTAAAGATTTTGGGCACATGTTTGGTTGGGGGCGCGCGTGTAGTGCATTGAATATCATCGTCATCGGAAAACTCAATATCGGCATAGTTTGTATTCTTGATAAGTTGTGGGGAAATATGGGGAGCTGAAAAAATGGACTTCCTTAAGGGTGGTTTATCTTAAAAAAGACAAAGACAAAGATAATTAATTTTTTTATGCCGTTTGCTTTACGTTGCAAGTTTACCTATGGATGTTGAACGACTGGACATATCCAATAAAGCTTTGGAGTTATGTGCAGAGTTATTCAATAGATATTGTTTGTTGTATTTTTGATATTTTTGCAGATGATTGTGATGGGACAAGGGTGGCAAAAACTCATTTATATCGTCTTCGTCGGGGCGCACAGGAATATATTTTGGAAAACGATTCTCTACCTTGCGATATTTAATCTGCTGCGGCCCAGCTGATTCACAGGCTGGCCAATCGTCCGATCGCCTCTTTCGCTTACCCTCCTGGTAATCAGTAGTAAAGTGGCTTGTCGACGGATTCCAATTAAAAAAATTTTTCAATTTATTTATTATATCGAGACCCATTTGGTCTTCTTGTGTATAAGCGTACGCTGGCCGACCAGTTGACGTTGCTTCAACACTTTCCAAATCAGAATGGTAATCACAATTATTATCGTTATCGTTTTCGTCGTAGACAGTGGCGACGCTGGCGTAACCGTTTAACTCTATGTGCGTCTCAGGGCTATATCTTTTAAGATTTGGAATTGGCCTTCTAAATTGAGGTGGTGGGTGGCCGTTATACAAGCTTTCTCTTGGATCAGATTCAATAGGAATTGCTTCTGGAACCGGTCTGCGTTGTTTGCGATTCAATTTCGAATAACTTTCGAATGCCTGACATAATAGAAAACGAAATTTTGCATATTATTATTTTATTTTATTCATTTTCCCTTTTATTGTCGAAAAATATCGTTTTTTTCATATAAAACAAGCAAAGTTGCCGTTGAATTCATTTTCCCAAAATACGAATAAAACTTTAGGAATAATCATTTGGCAAAAAAACACATTTCGAAATTCGAACAATAACGATTTTATATTATTTTTTTTGCAGGAGTTGTGATTACGTGGTCATTAGGCTTATGCAAATTTTTTAAACACAAATGCTCACTGGGTTTTCATATGCGGGCTAAAATTCTAAGACAAACTGCGTTTTTACTTTTTTGATATCTTAAAAAAAAAAGTTCCGCACAAAATGCATTTTCTGCAGCGAAAATTTGGATTTTCTAAGTCCAAAAAATTTAATATTTTGGTAATATTTGTTTAATATTTTGTAATGGAGGACCTATGCTCCTTATAGGAACGACGGGAACATATAATACATGTATTATATGTATATATACATATATAATCACCTGTATTGCATATGTCGAGTCGAATATTCGTCTACGAGAATTTTGTTCTATATTAAAGGAAGGACAAAACTGTCTTAGACGAATATTCGACTCGACATACGCAATACGCGTGAATATTTTGTAATGGCAGTAACTAAAAACAAGAAATTATTAACATTTTATACATTGGCAGATATATTTGATATAGTTTTTAAACTTTTATATTTTGTGACAAAAGTTTTTGAACTTCAAAATCATTTTTTTTTTTGCACAATAATGTTGTGAACACCGCAATACATTATCGTTACATTGTGTTCAGACTCTGAGCCTATATTTTTCAAATAACCTAGATCATTTTGAAATAAAATAACTTCATGAAAAATATCCCTGACTATTAACGAAATATCGAAAATAAATAAAATCAATTACAATTTTATAAGAACAACATCGAGCTTACCAAACATAAGAAAATAAACTAAAAAAAGTAAATAAAATATGTACAGTGGACAAAAAAAGTATTCGACATATATGTATGTACATATATTATACCAAGATTTTTTTTCGTTTCCATCAACAAAAAACGAATTTCTGTGCAATTTTACAAAAGAAACTTAGAAATCGTTTTATTGAAGATCTTCAAGTTGCATTCTATACAAAAAAGATTATCTAGGATTTGAGTATATTATGGGCCGATTTTTCGTCACTCCTTTAAGATGAATTTTTTCTTAAATCAATCAATTTGCAAATATTGCTTAAGTAGATCAATATAACTTCGGTGATCCATTTTTCAATTAATAAATGCTAAAATCCCCTCATCTGAAGCCGTGTTTCACAGTTCGTATGGCCTATCGCTCTTAAGGTTCTGTATTTGGTTTAAGTTACACTAAAACTCGTCCATATCATCCAAACGATTATATTAGCTTGCTTATATCCATAATTATATCTATCCATTTCTCATATTGCTTATTTACATACTCTTTTGCAAACTGTAATCTTAACTGTGTGGTTCTCTTATAAACACGTAGCTTCATCCTGGAAATTTAGCATTTATAAGCATAGAAAAAGTAGGACTGTCGGATAGATTTCAGTTTTATAAAGACAATGATCCTAAGCATTGCGCTATCAATACAAGGCTTTGGCTTCTATATATTGCCCTAAAATAATAAAAACGCCGCCACAGTACCCAGATTTTAATCCTATTGAATACCTCTAGTGCCATTTCGAAAAAAAATAATAAGAAAAAGTAACTTTACAATCAAAAATAAAATGAAAAAAATTCTTTTAGAGGAGTGACGAAAAATCGGTCCGGTATATACTCAAATCCTGGATAAATCTATACCAGATCGTTTAAAAGAAGTCATACGTAACCAAAGAAAAGCAATTTGCTTCTAAAGCAACTTTACATACTTTATATGATAAGAATATTAGAAAGTCCAATACTTTTTTGTTTCTATCTCTTAACTGGGGGTCGATTCTGTTTCTGTGAAATCGTGAAAATGAAAAATAAAATATCACTTCATTGAAAATGCGATTCTAATTTTAGTTTTTATGAGAACTACCTGTCAAGTGAAGTGAATATGATAAATTATTTATCACTTCATTTTTATCATAAATTCAGAATCGACCCCCTGATTTGTTATTTAATGATATTTTAATATTAGTTACTTTAATAAACTAATTTTTTTATTGAATACAATTTGAAGTTGCTCAATAAAACGCTTTCTAAATTATTTTTGTAAAATTAGAGATTTTATAGTTTTTTTTTTATTGATGAGAACAAAGAAAAAATATTGGTATATGTCGAATAGTTTTTTGTCCACTGTATGGTCAAATATCCCAAATATTTAAATTGAATTAATTCCCAGGCGTAACTTTAAATTGAAAACTTATAATACAAAAATTTTGTCAATTTTAGCTTAACTCGAGTTAAATACTTTTTTGCTACAGAAATTATTTCCTGCTATCAAAACACTAGGGACTTTATTGAATCTATTTTATTTTAATAGTAATGTACTTTTTTATACTGGTAGAAACTATAAAAAAAAACTCTTCTTGAGTGTATCCGGGAAACTGCAAACGCCTATTAGAAGGTAGTTCCCGATGCACAGTGGCGTGAATTAAAAAAAAAGTGGTAAAAAGTCCGCAACTTTTGAACTAGTTAACCGATTTCGATGAAACCAACTGTTTTGGAAAGTAGAAGTGTTGAAATTTTTAGAAAGCATATTTTGAGGCACCCTGTTGTAAGACAGGGTAGCTCCAAACAGCCTCAAAGTGGGAAAGTGCGGGTATCGAAATTCTTTCGGAGCTTGTAACTTTTGTAAATAGGGACCGATTTCAATAATTTTTTCAGCGGGACAATCTACGTTAAGAAATAAAAATAAAACATGCTAAGAGTACCATTTTATCTCTTTCAGTTTCAAAGTTATTTGACTTGAAAAATTTATTTTTTAATTTTTGGCCCTGACTTTTTTTATTCGTTAGTACATAACTTCTTTATTACTTGGCAAAAATCAGTATGTTTTAATGTTTTTGAAAGAAAACTTCATTACAATTCATATAAAAAAAATTTTTTTTGATATCTCAAAAATTGTAGCAAGGAATAATTTTGCAATTTGGATTTTTAAAAATTATGAAAAAATTTGGTATATTTTGTGAAAAAAGTATTCTTAATTTTTTTGGAATATTTTAAAAAATTATTAAGTATTTGATAAAAACTTTGATTGTATCTGAGAAAGGAGACATTGAGAAAGGCTGTGAAATAAATTTTGGAGATTCTTGTTGGTGCACCCTACATTCAGCATTGGTCGAAAACTAGCAATTTTTTTTCAAAAAATCCGATTTTCGGATGTGGCAAAAAAATTGCACGGTCGTTTTTGTAAATTTTTTGGTTTTTTATAATAAATAAATTTGTTGTAAGTAATCTGTAAGAAACTCTTGACATCCTACACATAAATGTAGGCAGGAGAGGAGATTTTCTAAAAATTCTAAAATTTTTCTAACACAATTTTTCCCAATAAGAAAAAAGTATTATTAAATTATAAATTGGGAATCATTTTAATTTTTATCAATAGTATACATTTAGCTTTGCAAACTGGAAAAAAATTATTCTCCTACCTTCAATACTTTTTGAAATATTCGAAATCCAATTTTGATTAAAAATTTTAATTTTCTACATTTTTTATTTTTTTCTAAATTATTGATCTTATTTTCTTTACTGCAAATGTTTCTTAATTTTTTCTATGTTATTACAATAGTAGATATAATTGTCTATTCAACGGTATATAATATGTATTCCTTTGCCATTATATCAGTCTTAAAATGTATACACAAATATAACTCCTCAGGTAACAATTTACGTGTTTTATCTGATACTCAAACAAACCCACATTTTTTATGAACTCTTGAAGCTGTTATTAAATACTTTCTTTACTTAAATACAATAAAATATAAAGAATTTATATACATAAATATAAGTATATTTATATACCCACAAGGGCAAAGGTACCTGCGCGCACATCTCCAATATGGGTATGGTTTTACCTGATATTTGTATCGGTTTTGTATTCGCAGCTTGTAAAGTAGCTATATATTTAAGCTGCGATGCATTTAATGTCATTATTTCAGTTATAGCTATCATGGAGATAACAATTAAAAATAAATCGCTCTGCAAGTTAATGTGGGAAAACCTCACTGATGGTAGTACTCGGTTGGACAAGGTAGACCAAATGATGTACATAATATCTACTACATATGGTTTATCTGTAAACACTGATTTATCGAAAAAACTTGAAATTTTTTTTAAATTATATGAAAAGAAGATACGTGAATGCAATAAATCAATTTCTGAATTAAAATCAGGATTGGTTAGATATGGGACTATCTACGGAAATATACCCAAAGAAGTTTGGTCGGCCAAATAAAGATTAGATAACGTTCGACGCAGGAGCAAAAGGATTAAACAAGAAGACTTGATAAATAAATACGTATTCGGAAAATGAAATCAAAGATTCATTCAAATTGATTTTAGCGAAGACTCAACTTAAAGAAGCAGGCAAAATCGTAGATGTGCTACCAGTTGCGTCTCCAAAAAGATTAAGACGGATGGTGGAAAGCATTCCAACGCCAAAATATAGTAAACATTTTACGGTGGAAGATGCACTAACACTCATTCTTAATTTGGGCCTTTCAAGAAATAAATACGATATCTTAAGGAAAGTGCTTAAAGAAAAAAGTGGGCCTTTGCCATCAAGTACATTGTTGTTAAAAAGAAAATCGGAAATTTTGCCACATCCGATAACAGTGGATAGCCGAAGTGCAGTCATTAGTTTGTCAGACCTTCTTCATAATACAGCATCAAGACTCATCGCTACTTTTGACGAAAGAGACTTAGATACATGTAATAATTCTGAACTAACACTAATATACAAATGGGGATGTGATGGATCATCTGGATTTTCAGAATATAGACAGCCCAGTGCATACGATAATGACTTTTCCAAAGTTTTAATGGCATCATTAGTACCATTAAGGCTTCGACTACATAATGAAATGCCTTCAACAAGTACAAATGCATTTAAAGATGTGTGGGTAAATACTACTTCAGGCTCAAATTTTTATGCCGACCAATACGTTTTGAATACATCAAGGAAAACAAAGAAACAACTCAAAATCTGGTTGATGGTATAAAACATGAAATTTCTAATATGGAACCCATTGACGTTCATATATTAGGACGAGTAATAACAGTATCTTTTAGACCTTATTTAACAATGATAGATGGAAAAGTTGCAAATGCAATAACCGATACAAAATCTTATTTGATTTGTAATATATGCGGAAAGAAAAATTCCGATTTTAAGGACATTGAGAATTATACTCCAACTAATGAAGATGCCCTTAAGCTTGGAATATCACCACTTCATGCTCGGATTCGATTCATGGAGTACATTTTACATCTATCTTACGACAATAAATATCGCAGTGTACCAGAACTTCAGAACGTTCCAGTTGCAAATAATTCTGCTTTAAAACAGATACGGTTGGAAGAAAAGAAAAGAATTCAAGATGAGTTTATGAAACGTGGCTTAATCATTGACAAACCTTTATATGGCTATGGAAACTCCAATAATGGCAACACTGCCAGGCGATTTTTTGATGACCCTGAAACCACATCTTCTATAACTGGTATTAGCTTTAATCTCATAAGACGTTTCAAAATAATACTGGCCGTCATAAATAGCAAAAAGTTAATTAATAAGGACAAATTTGAAATATATGTATGTAAAAGACACTCTGATTCTAATAAATGAATTATATCCATGGAAATCAATAATTCCAACCGTACATAAAGTGCTAGCACATACAAAAGAAATAATAGAAAACAACATTCTTCCTCTGGGGGAACTAACCGAAGAAGCACAGGAAGCTAGAAATAGAGATGTTAAGCGATATCGACTTTTCAATACACGTAAATGCTCTAGAGTTGCTCAAAATAATGATTTAATACATCATTTGCTATTGTCTTCAGATCCAGTCCTACAAGGCATAAGAATGAAATGGTTGCCAAAAATAAGTATTGAAATCGAGAAGGACGATCCCGAAGCAGAGGAAATTAATAGCTTGCTAGGCCATGATGTCTCAGATTATTTTAAAGCAAATTCTTGAAGTAAAACCCAAATATAAATTAAAAACAACATATGTATGTATCCATGCACTTAGATACGAGTAATAAGGAAAATGAAACTGAACTTATTAAATATATTTTTAATACAATTATCAGAATCAAAAGGAAAAATTTAGTTGTAAGTTTTCATACTCATACATACATATGTACATTGTACATATATCTCTTGATACATAAGTATTTATATTCATACAAACAAATATCTGATATCATGGCAAAAAGTCTCTGGAATTCTCTGTCAAATTATATTCAAAACTTAGGGAATTTATATGCGTTTAAAAAGGAGCTACATAAAAAAATGTTCGTAATTTAATGTTCTAATGTTAACTACTAATTTTTTTTAAATAAATAAATAACTCAATCTATTTGTCCTTGTAGGTATATAAATATACTTCAAGAGTTCATAAAAAATGTGGGTTTGTTTGAGTATCAGATAAAACACGTAAATTGTTACCTGAGGTGTTATATTTGTGTATACATTTTAAGACTGATATAATGGCAAAGGAATACATATTATATACCGTTGAATAGACAATTATATCTACTATTGTAATAACATAGAAAAAATTAAGAAACATTTGCAGTAAAGAAAATAAGATCAATAATTTAGAAAAAAATAAAAAATGTAGAAAATTAAAATTTTTAATCAAAATTGGATTTCGAATATTTCAAAAAGTATTGAAGGTAGGAGAATAATTTTTTTCCAGTTTGCAAAGCTAAATGTATACTATTGATAAAAATTAAAATGATTCCCAATTTATAATTTAATAATACTTTTTTCTTATTGGGAAAAATTGTGTTAGAAAAATTTTAGAATTTTTAGAAAATCTCCTCTCCTGCCTACATTTATGTGTAGGATGTCAAGAGTTTCTTACAGATTACTTACAACAAATTTATTTATTATAAAAAACCAAAAAATTTACAAAAACGACCGTGCAATTTTTTTGCCACATCCGAAAATCGGATTTTTTGAAAAAAAATTGCTAGTTTTCGACCAATGCTGAATGTAGGGTGCACCAACAAGAATCTCCAAAATTTATTTCACAGCCTTTCTCAATGTCTCCTTTCTCAGATACAATCAAAGTTTTTATCAAATACTTAATAATTTTTTAAAATATTCCAAAAAAATTAAGAATACTTTTTTCACAAAATATACCAAATTTTTTCATAATTTTTAAAAATCCAAATTGCAAAATTATTCCTTGCTACAATTTTTGAGATATCAAAAAAAAATTTTTTTTATATGAATTGTAATGAAGTTTTCTTTCAAAAACATTAAAACATACTGATTTTTGCCAAGTAATAAAGAAGTTATGTACTAACGAATAAAAAAAGTCAGGGCCAAAAATTAAAAAATAAATTTTTCAAGTCAAATAACTTTGAAACTGAAAGAGATAAAATGGTACTCTTAGCATGTTTTATTTTTATTTCTTAACGTAGATTGTCCCGCTGAAAAAATTATTGAAATCGGTCCCTATTTACAAAAGTTACAAGCTCCGAAAGAATTTCGATACCCGCACTTTCCCACTTTGAGGCTGTTTGGAGCTACCCTGTCTTACAACAGGGTGCCTCAAAATATGCTTTCTAAAAATTTCAACACTTCTACTTTCCAAAACAGTTGGTTTCATCGAAATCGGTTAACTAGTTCAAAAGTTGCGGACTTTTTACCACTTTTTTTTTAATTCACGCCACTGTGCGATGGAAGCGCGTGAGATACCGCCGCCATATGGCGGTATCATGTTTTTACCATTTTTATTTGCAACATAATTCAATAAAAGATTGATTACTTAGAATTTTATATCAACTGTTGTCAAAGAAACGAAAAAGGTACGAGTATTTAGAGAGATTTACAGCATTTCTTTTTTTTTATATAACAAACGAAATAATTGTATGTTTATCGTAGATATACCATAAGCACGATTGAAAGTTTATTAATATCAATTTTTGGCGAATTTTTCTTGTCGACGTTGTAAGGTTTTATTGAATCAAATTTAAACTTTTACGTTATATTTTATTTTCTTTTTGAATCTATAAAATTTCTTAAAACAATTTTCAATTCAATTCTTTAATCTAGTACAGGAAGGCGAATTCGTATCGATAAATCCGATTACAGGTTTCTTCACAGCTATTTTTTAAAGACACATATTTGTCGATGGCTTTTGGATAACTTTTATTTTCAAACTATATTGTTGTTGAATGAACTTTTTTTTCGTAGTTAAATTTTTTTTCTTCAAAATTCTGATCTTTTTGCATTAGAAATATATTATTACAAAATGCTGGGGTCTACTCTGTATTTCGAAACGAAAGAAAATGCTTTCGAATTTGTATGTTATTAGCATTGCAATTCGAAAGCATTTGCAGAGAAGAAGACCCCTGTATATTTGGAAAATTATTTGTCTTAGGAAATATTTTTGAAAGAAAATCAGGTATAAGATAAAAAGCCGTATAGACACAGAACGAATTTGAAAACGATAAAAGATATGATAAAAGTTGTTTTGTCAATAACCTTAAATTTTAAAAGTTTTTGCAATAATTTTTGATAAATTTTTTTACTAAGAAAAGCTACAATATTTTGCATTTACAATGACACATGGCAATTTACATCAAATACCGACAATGTTTTGGAGGTTTTTATTTGCCAAGGTGTATTGCTAAGACAAGAGGGGAAACATAACATTCGGGTGTTTACATTTTTTTTTTTAAACAAATTCTTATACTATTGCTTTACAACAATTTTCAATTAGATTTTTAGATTTTTGCATCATTTTCCTTCAAAATGAGCCGCCCTAGATAACATTTTATTTAATTTTTAAATTTTCAATCTCCTACACTAATTAACAGCTGAATTAAACTGGATTTAAGCCAAAATGGGGACGAGGCCCCTCCCTAATGGTTGTCGATTATATCTGTAAAAAATATAAACATATATACTAGGTATATACATTTGTACATATTTGAAGAAAACCGAGATAAAATGTTTGCAACAAAATGTTGACATTTCTATTTAAATCTTCATGCTAAAAATTTTAGCGGCCGCCAGCAAGTTCCTGTGAAATGACATTAAAATAAAAATATGCAGTTTACAAAAAAGATCTTTACCTGACTAGGTTCTTGTAGTATTTTTCTTTTGGGAACACGCGTAAGAACGTACTCAAATTCTTCGTTTTCGTCCACCTGTACTCGTGATAGTGGCGGTGTGGCCGATGCAGCTTTTGAAGAGGCGATTTTTTGACCGTCTGTATCAATAAGAAAATGTCTTATTTCCTCTTGCCGACCGTTTGTCACAGCACCGAAAGTTTTTAAAATTTCCGGTTGAGCAGTTTGATCCGAGTCAACTTCTTCGTATCGTTCTTCGTCCTCTTCTTTTTTCGGCTGATATCGTTCCGATTGCTCTTGTTTTCTTGGTAATGCTGCAGTATTCTCAAACGTTTTTAAAATGCTGCGGAGTTTATGGGTAAGATCGATTGATTTGACACGTTCCAAAGGCAATAAATTTGGCTCAGGACGACGTGAGTCGTTCGTAGCAGTTTTATAATTATTGGGCGTGCTGCTGCTATTGTGATTTTGAAATTGGACGCTCGAGGAAGTTGTTATTTGATGTTGGAATGAAGATGACGCGCTATTGTGCGCTTCCCTTACACGCGCCAGCAATGCAGAGGCTGCAACTGCTGCCGGGGCCTCACTGGCACTGGGGCTACTGTACGTGGGCTCCCGATTCGTCAATATTTGGTGTAGATTATCTTCCAGATTCGTGTGTTCTATGTACATCATCAATACGGTTTCTCTAAAAAGGCTTCAAAAGCCTGTATAGCCATCGACTTAAAGAAAAAGAAAGAATCAAAAAAGTGGCTTTATCACTTTTTCCTGAAATTTTTAGATTTAATGAACTTTTTTTGTCTCTTTAACTATTTGCGCTCGTTTCTTTATCGGCTGTTTTCTTTTATTGAATTGTCTGCGCTGTACTTTTACCACAATTGCTTCTCCGGCTTTAATCCGGGTAGCGTCCCTTCGTAATTGTTTTTTTTCTGCTTTTCACTTCTTATTAAAAAATGTCTGACTGATCTATTTTACACATACTGTTTAAAGTGAAATTTTGACCAAATTTTGGATATTTCAAGACTAATATTTTTTTGCATATGAAAATAATTATAAATTTTCTCTAATTTTTTTTTTGTGGAAAATAGGTTCGCCAGAGTTCTGCAATGAAAGTTTTCACGTAAAGAAAAAAAAGCCGCACGCTTGTAATTTCTATTTTTCTTTGAATGTATTCAGCGCACACTTGGTTGTAAAATAAGGTATTAAATAAAAATTGCTTAACAATGAAAAAAATTAATAATGGAACATGCAATATTATGGCAAATCTTTAGCTTGGTGTACAACTAATAATTGTATGTCATAATAAATGTCCACATCTATAAATAAAAAAAAATTAAGGTGCATTGAATTTATATTTGGTTCTTCAAACTAAGTTTGACATTCATAGTATGAATCTAACAGGTGGATAAACTACGTTATAATGGATAAAACTAATGAATTAATTCGAATTTAATGCTCAGGTACTATATTCATGTTACAATTTTAACACTAAATTTTTGTTTCTTATTTTATTCGTTTTTTTTTGCACGTAAAAACATGTTACAATACAAATGTATGTGGTATTCTCGAAGCGTCATCTGATAGATTTTTAAATTGCTTAAAGTGTCTTTACATGGTAATACAAAGTGTATTACGACTTAATAGAATTCAAAATATTATGAAATTCTTTCCGTGTTAAAAAAAAAGAGTTCATGTTTACACTCTGACTATAAGTAAAATGCAAGCAATGCTGAGTTAATAACAAAAAATTGGAAAATTGCAAAGCAAAAGATGTGTTCTAATAAAACTAAATATTGGAGAAAATATTTTATTATTTCAATGTAATTTTACTACAAAATATAATTTTTTACATAGGTTTGCTTGGTTTTACAATATCATAATTATCTCCTTGCAATTCGAAGCGAAGCAAGTGGTCGTGGAAACTTACCATAAGCAATGTTCGTGACGCATGACCTTCAAAATATTAGGTTGAACATACTCATTATGATACACATTTTAGCAACTCTGCAATGAAATTACAGTATTTGAAGTATATTAGTAGCACAAAGTAGTAGTGACAATGAGTAGTTCACAGGGTGATTCAGATTAACAGTAAAATAAAATAATATGAAAATATGGTTCGCCATCAGAGAAACAAGCCGTATTATATAGCTGGTTTTGTACATAACAATGCCTATTTACAAGGTCCAAAGTATAATTATACGGTATACGAAAGTCGTCTGCTTATTATTTGTTGCGTATTCGGAGAAAACCAAGTGATGTCAAAAATTGTTAATATTTGTGTATTATGTTTTATTATATATTGTATATACAAAAGTGAAAAAAAAAATATAATATAATTTTGCATTAAAAAATTCAATATTAAAAATTGCAATTGATTGAGTATGTACATTTTATCGCGAAATATTTTTACGATAGCCGGCTGCAATTTTCAACAGAAGCTATATGCATTGACCTGTTGTTGCTCTTGAACCAGATGTGAGCAGGTCGGCTTGTATCTCTCTTCTCCATGGAGACCCTATAATTATAAAAAATGATTGAAAAGTGAAATAAAAAAGTTAATTATTAGTAAACTAAACTAAACTGAACTTTAACTAATACCTTATATTCACAGTGTATTGTTTAATATGAACGGAGAATGGTAACCCTAACACACTATTAAGCTTTAGTGCTGGCAGCTCTGCTAGAGCATATGGTTTTAATTTACATTTCTTCAAAATAGATAAAACAAGTGCGCGCAATTAGTGCTGAAATTGGTTCCGGAAAACCAAAATATAATCACAGAAAACATGTTTTGTGATATAATAGAAAATAAAGAAAAGAATAGTGTTACAGTTGAACACAAAAATGTTGTGCTTGGCAACGTATGTATGAATGAAATATGTCTAAAATTTTTCACAAGGCAATAATACTAATCCATACCTATTTGTTCAAAAAATGAAATTTGGCGGTTTAAGCAATTTTTAAGTTAAAATATGTGCATATTTTTATGTTTCTATACAAATAAAAAGTGTGAATTGTGTCTAAAAAGAAATGAAGAAAGCCAAAAAAATCAAATTGCTCAGATTATTCGAGGAATTTGTGGTTTATCCAAAATTGCACAACTTAAGTTTACGACTCAAAATTGTTGGGGAAATTTAACAGGTTTGTGTAAATTAATTTCTATAAAATTTTTGACATTTTATTTACTAGAGTGTAAGATAGCACAATTGCAGAGTTTGCGAGATTTTTGAACATTTTCATGAGGACCCATAGTATTCGTACATATCGTTGCCTTAATATAGAAAGGCTGGCTCTATCTCATTATTTTCTTGAAATTGAGATTTTTGCATTTTTCGCAGATTTAGTAGGGAGTTCAAAAATGTATGTATGTAAATATGTAAAAAAAAAATAAGTATCTGGAATGTGGTTCGTTCATAAATTGGTATTTATTTCGAGGAACCATACTTTTTATAACTTTATATATAAAATATAATTGATTACAAGTAAAATACGGTCTTGTGTTAAAAAAATCCGTTAAAAATTGACGGATTGAGATATTGGGCTTAATTACGAGTGTCGTATTTCGACTACGCCTACGACGATTTTGTGCTAGATTAAAGGAAAAAATTTTGCAATGTTCTTTAGTCTAGTACAAAACCTTTGTAGTCGAAGTCGTAATACGAAACACGTAATAAGGCCCATTAACTCACAAAGTACAAATTATTTTGTGGAAATTAAGTAATTTCTAATAAATTGAAAATTGAATAGGTACTAGGGATCGCAAATAACGAAATTTAAACTGAAAAAATCACACTAATGGGGAAGTGCTACGTGCAAAAGGAATATACCAAGATACTTCATGTTATTTACATGGACTACCTATAGCTGCAATGATTTTTTTGATTTTTATTTAAAAAAAATCAACTTTAGCGATAATTTTTTGATTTTATTCATTCCTCAGAAAATTAGTTATTTCTTAATTTTTATTTATTCCTCACAAAACAAAATATATTTTGTGACTTTTATTTATTCCTCACGAAATAACAGTTACTTTTTTATTTTTTTCCCAAACAAATTTAAATTTTTAAACTGAATGAAATATAAAATGGAAAATTAAATTTAACATAAAAAGTTTCTTTTTACAGGCTCTGGCCATAATTTCAATTTTAAATCGGTTAGTATTAATTTTAACGCAAAAAATACGCTTTAAAACTGTTTTTATTTTTATATTTCGAAGTTTTTTTTCGTAAAATTCACGAAACTTGTGTAAATTTAAAAATAATTTTGTCCTGTAAACAAAATGATAACAAAATATAATTTGTTTGTTCTACGAAATTTCAAATTTTACAAAAATGTTTTCTTTTATACTAAATTCAATAAAATAAACGAAAAACATGGTACTATATACGAAAATAATTGTACGAAATAATTTTTGTAACTTGACGAAATTCGTAAAATTACAAAATCTGTTTTCCTGCACAAGCCACAAATATTTTCGTAAAATGTACAAAATTTTCGTTTATTGCTCAAAAATTAAATTACGAAATAATAATATTTCGTATATTTAAGCATGGAATATTTTTAGTGTACATTGTAGAAACTACACATTAGTTATTTTTGTACTAAAATGTATATTATTGATATTATTGATTAAAAAGTATTTTTTGAAATAAAACTTATAACCGATATGATCCCTGTTGAATACTTTGTTAAGATAAACATAAATAGAATGAGTTATTGAAGAATTAAAAGTCAGTTATCATATTCTGGCAAATAATTTAAAATCATGTAACGAGATTAACGAGTAGAAATTTAAATTATTATCTACATATATATTTTAATAACATGTTATGTACTTGTATATTTTAAATATAATTTTTTCTTTTTTTATTTTCATGAAAAATTTTTGATTGAAACTCTATGAAAACATCAATGCAGGTGAGTCAAATTTAGATCTTAAGATAAAAAATATATATGGACGAACTTATTAAAATAAATATCCCTAATTCTATAATTGTGGTATACCACAAATAATGTCGTCGTTCATTTACTTAAGCAACGTCATAAGGCAAAAAACTAGTTTTACAGAAAACGAGTTTAATCAATTTACACATGACTTAATGGAAAATTAATTTAGTTTTTCTCTCAAGGGTTGTATATCAAAAAAGATTGAATATGCATGTTAGTTTTGCTTATGAAACCGTTTTTTTAATTTACTCTGCTTGCGACTGTCCACTATCAAACCCCCCAGTTTGGCTATTAATTAATATACAATTTTAAAATTTGGAATTCAAAATTAAAATAATATTCGTTTAATAAAAATTCAGATTGATCAAAAATCGATCTATCTATTAAAAAAACAAAAATATCGACTTTTGGCAGGTTCTGAGCTGGCTTGGATCCAAATAACAGGGGGTCTAATCTGTAATTCGAAACGAAAGCAAATGATTTCCAATTGCAATGCTAACAACATAAAAATTCGAAAGCATTTTCTTTCGTTTCGAAATACAAAGTAGACCCCCAGGTCCGTACATGTTAACTGAGATTAAGAAAGGTACAGTGCAAATACGGATGGTGCAGCGTCAGATATACATATATATTTTGAAGTTATATATATGTATATAGATACATAGCCCATACCCCTAGTATTACGGCTTACAACTCAACTGAGTTGAATTGAAACTGAAACAACTTAACTTTAAAACAACTTAACTGTTTTTTGGTATTATCACTTACAACAAATTTAAGTTGTCTTCGAAACAATGCTCGAAAAGAAAAGGTTCTCGTATATTCCATGTTTTTTGAATCCGCAGTAGCCATCCATGATATAAATATATAAGGTACTTCCATTCGCTCTTTGTTTTTAAAAATAAGGATTTTTGAAGTTTGTTTTTTGAGAGAAATAAAGAAAAATGTTGCCATATAAAAAAAATGTAAGTCTTCCCCTAGAAATTTTTTACGAAAATATGTGTAATCTTAACAAAAATTGGGGAATAAATAAAGTTATATAAACAACCACATATCTGTGAAGTTTGAAAAGTGATTATGTAATAACTTGTCTCATATTTTTAAGTTTTCTCCTTAATACAAATATTTTAACTATATTTTCATCTAAATTTGGCGTTGAGAAAGCAAATTTATTGATGTTTTTGATAAGTTGACAATGAATTTTCATTAAGTTGAACAATTTTTCATAAGTAATTAGTTGGTTACGCTTTTTTGGGTAAATGACACACAAGAAATGCCCGATGTAAACTCGGCCTAATACAATGGTCAAAATAAAAACCAAAATACAACTGATAAAAGGCAGTTGTCTCATGTAGCTAAAAATAATTGTAATCCATAATAAAAATTTAGCAACTACGACTCAACTATCAATTTAGTTGTAAACCATGATAGAGGCTTTAATTAAATTTTCTCGTTCTTACAACAATTTTTATAGCATTGTTACAGCGCCTCTGGTGGTAAGTAGTTGCATTACTTTAACCTATGTAGCCATTTTATTACTTATTTTACTTGGCCGATGATTAATTGCTAAAAAGCTATATACATTAGCATAGACACTAATCCATATCAGAAAAATATATCTATGATGGCGATGTAACAGTATGGCCAGTGTTTGAACTCGGGCTCTGAAATAACGTCATTATTGTTCGAACTTTATTTCTTTCTATATTTATTATTTGAATAGGCTTAAGTTCGTATCGCTATGTAAGCGTAATTACATGTGATAATTTTTAAGGAACAAATAACACCAAAGTTAATTATAAATATTCCGACAAACACACACTAGCAGTACGGAACAACAAGCTGTTTTCGTTGGTCGTAACAGCTTCATCATCACCGTACTTTGTGTTCGGTCCACTTTGTTGTGTGGTGTCAGTTGATGTATCTATCTAGTTTATATACTCACTTTTCAAGGCAAATAGAATATGAGAATTGCTTTGATTCATTTAATATACAATTCAATGAAAGCTTTTTTTGTAATAAAATCTCAAGTTTACCATCTACTAAATTTGCAACAGTCCTGCCATTGTCGTTTGTTATTTGATCATTCCGTTTTTTAAGTTTACCAACATCCGAACTAAAGATAAAGTTATCCACTAATAAGTCCATCATAATCATAATTTTTCTAACGCATCAGCATCACAGTTTATTAACCTGCTTCATATTCACATACATATGTACATACATACATACTGCATATACATACATACATACGAGTACATATCGTTACTTAAAATGCAAAAGTCCTTAACTAACATTTCACAATAAACGCAAAAAAAAGTTGGTAAAATTTAACATATTTTTAAAAATACGTCGGAATTTATAAAAAATCTAAATTAAAATTTTCGTTAAGTAACATTTATGCATACATATCGTAACCTTAAATGCAAACGGACGTAACTACACAAAATTTCGATATGGAGTTTTTGATTAATTATGGTTAATTTTATCAAACTATATGTTCACGCAAATATTTAGACGTCTGCGATCAAAAATGACGACTTTATTTAAGAAATTCAAACGGACGTAATAACGAATGCGTCTAAGAAAATTTTCAAGAACACTTTATTATTATTGATTTTGAAACGTTTTTTGTTTCTCCTGTAAAAAATATAAGTGTAGTTACGGCTGGCTGTTCCGTTCAACTATGTGTTGTTGTCAGAATATTTACAACTAACTTTAATGTTATTTGTTCATTAATAATTATCACATGTAATTTGGCTTAAAAAGCGTTACGAACTTTAGCCTATTCAATTCATAAGAATATAGAAACAAATACAGTTCGAAAAATAATAATTAAATGAAGTAGTTACGTCCGTTTGCATTTTAGGTGACGATATGTATATATGTATGTATATACATTTATGTATTTTTAAATTCATTTATAACAAACTCATTATCTCTTACACCTAAAACATAAATACACTAAATTCCACAAAATGACGCTACCAGCATAAAGAGCCCCTGCTAAACTTACACTAGCTTGAAATGAAAAATGCACTACGACCCAGTGTGCAAGGGCTCCCCATACAAGTATTAATAAACTGTTGGTAAAGTGTACAGGAAAACGTATTGCAGTCCATTGCGAACGTGTCATGCTCATTTGAAAAACCCATTCGTGTAGGAAGAGCGTAACAGATTGGCCAAAGCCCAATAAAGCAGCCGAAACGCTAAGTAAAAGCTTGGAGGTGGAAAAGCTAATGACTGGAAAAATACTCATATTGAAGTTTAAAAAAAAATAATAACAATGAATCCAATCAATCAATGCATACTTACATATCAAAGCCAATCCTTTGGATATGCATCCTAATGTGTGCCACTGAAATTTATGTTTGTACAAACTATTGCCAAAACGTGGAGTCATTAAAGAGAAACACATCCAGGGAAAGGCCAGCAAGGAGAATAGGAAAGGAATCTCTGCATTTTTAATGGCATGATGACTTACAGCCAGACCCGGCAGTACCGTAAGACACATGACATATGAAAATATGTCAGCCGATAGGAAAAATGTTGTCGAATAAAGCTGGGGCACCACTAAGGCAACTTGCAATGGATGGGCAATTTTATCCAAAAGATTATCCCACAAATTTGTGGTGACATTGCGGGAAAATTGTTGAATTTTGTCCTAAATTGTTACAAAATAGAAATCTTTAATTGGAAATACATACGTACATATATAATTTAATTTTGAAATGCCTGAACATTTCTCTCTCACCAGATTGCTGTAGCCCGAGGCGACCACTCCCTCCCGACTCATTTGTAAACCATTCGAAATAGATTTTTGCATATTTTGCGAAGTACTTACACTACTTCTGCCATAATTTTCTATAGTAGCCGAGCTGGAGCGCATTACAGATATGTTCTCATCTTCTTCGGGTATAATTTCCATGATCTCCACGCCATTTGGATTAATGAATGTCACATCCACCTGATCGGTGGGCAGCATATAATGACCACTATCGGCCAAAGCTAAGGCCGCCACATTGGGGTGATGATCCATAATGGGATTCTTCCAAGTACGCATTTCTATGCCATCCATTTGATCGTTGAAGACATTCGAATAGCGTCCCAGTTGGTGGTGCAGCGGCGTGAATGCTGTCTCTGCTTTTATCACAGATATGCGTTGAGTTATGGCACCTTCACGATGTCGTGTTATAATTAAACTTATCGGTATGAGATTCACTAATAGGGCAGACATTAATACTATTGACTGGGCAGTGCCATACAAAGTACGTAAATTAGTAAAGGCAAATGATAAAAATAATTGGCAAAATGCTTCACCGCACAGATGTATGGTCTTGCGTACGAACTTATCCTCCCTTGGGCGTACAGCTTCCAAGATAACGTGCGTTTTCCATATAAATAAACTAGCACCAATACCTATTTATTAGCAGTATACATACATACATATGTGTGTGTGTGTATGTTAGAGCATTATTAAAGTATTATTTTATGTAAACTAATGAGACTTACTAACCAGCAAAGCAGCCATAAAAGAGTATGGCAACTGCCTGAGTTGTAGTTGTAATTGTTACCCAAGCCGAGGAAAAAAATATACCACTAACCATTAGCGAGCAACAGATTATTAGAGTGGCCAACAGAAATACTCTGCGGTATTTAGCGGTTTCTCTGGTCCTACCATGGTATTCCGTGTCCAAATGCTCAAGTATACTTCGGCATAATTGTCCAGTAGCTTGATAAACAATTGCTGGCCATATGCGCAATACCAAGTCCTTGTCTGACTCCACGACATTACCATACAAATAGGCGGGAGTGGCTAGAAATGCCTGTAGTAATGGAAATTAAACGAAAGCGTGCAGTTTTAAATAAGCAAGAGCAAAATCTAAAATATTAAATATCAGGAATATTTCCGTTTCTGAAACGTTCCTAAGTTAGGACAATCTCACTAAGTGGCAATAAGCTTCTCTGGACATTTTAATACCTGTCGGAAAACCTGAAATCGAAAGTGCCTATATCTGCCATCACGACTATATATCAGATTTATGAAGGACACAATTTATTAGATTTGTTAGAGTTAGTTCATTGAGACTGGCTGATGAAAATTTATTTATGATAAAATAATGCGATATTTACAAAAAATATTTATTTGTGATAGTCCACTTTAAAGCCTCTCTTTTTAGAACATTTGATGCCATTAATCGGCAATGTCTCTCAAGACATTCAAAATTGCTTTTCGCATAAGCCATAAGACTTCACATAAATGCCGAGAAACCGCATGGTCTTGGTAACAGATTGAGTGAATAATTTCGAGAAATTAGGTGTTCGCAAAAATGTTGCCTCCAATTAATCGATTATTTTATGTGACGCCATCCGGCTTAATACAATATATTTCGAATATTAGTGGCCTCTGTTGATAGCAACTTTTTCATCAATCACATTTGCAACGGCACAAAAAGTGCACTGGTACTTTTTTTTGTAAAAAAAACCTTACGAAAGGGTGAACTTTCATACTGCGCTAACATCTTTACATTAAGGCTTAGTTAGGCGACTGTAAGGGCATGTAAGTGCAACGGTAGGAAACAGCTGATCGATGTTGTTATGTGAAAAGTAATTTAAATGGTTATAGTGATGTAGCCGTAATTTAAGAATCTGTACATTGCATTTTACATAACAATAACGATCAGCTGTTTCCTACCGTTGCAGTTACATTCCATTAAGGCTAAGTTATCCGACTGTAATGTAAAGTAACTGCAACAGTAGGAAACAGCTGATCGATATTGTTATGTGAAAAGTAATTCAAATGGTTATAGAGATGTAATGTAACGTAACCTACTTTTCATATAAAACTATCGATCAGCTGTTTCCTACGTTGCAGTTACTTTACATTGCAGTCGGGTAACTGAGCCTTTACAGTCAGCTAACTGATACTTTAAGATAGAAAATCATTCTTATTAGATTGACGCTTGAACAAAGCTACTAAATTGTCTAGGTTTGCTTTGAAATCAGATATTCAGCCGTACTGCGTACGAGAATTTTGTCCTAGATTAAAGAAAACTTGTACACGTTTCCTTTAATATATTATTGTAGACATATGCAATAATGGTGATCAATTCGCGCAACTTATATACGATTTCGTGTGTCCAGCGATATGTTCATATATGGCTTGAACGGGGTTTTTTAATAAACAAATATGTATGCCGCACATGGAGCGTAACGAATCCTTAACACATCTAGCAGACTTTGTTATATATAAAGGGTGATTTTTTAGCAACTTCCTTTTTGGCAACACTGTTTTTGACAACTCAGCTGTTTTAGTGTATCAAGTTACTGTTAAACATGTTCAGTTTGGTCTATATTATTAAATTTTGAGAAAGTGCATCGTGCACTTGGGCGACCTTCTGAGACGGCTTTTCGGAATCTTGTGGCTAAATTTCGCATAAAAATTACATTATTGAACATTAAACCACCAACATGCATACGTAGAGTACAGACAGAGGAAAATATCGCAGCTGTATCCGACAGTGTTGTTGATGACCATGAATAATCGATTCGGCGCCATTCGAAGCAATTGGGCCTTTGATGCTTTTTTTTTGCAAGCTCTTAAAAAATCACCCTTTACATATATTCCTAGGGTTCCATGGAGGAACATAGGGCCACAGACTCCTTTGCATTCTGAAAAATGCACTGTTTGTTGCGGTTTACTCCTTGATGCCAGCATTGGACTTTATTTCTTAAAAAACGAAGTTAAGGCTCGCGTTACGGTCAATGGAGATCGTCCTTACCTTCACCATGATCTATGATTTTTTGTTTGACAACAGGGATGATATTGAACTGGGCGAGATATGGTTTTAGCAGCAACCATGGAACTTGTTGAAATAAAAACTGGGGAATAAATTGATTTCGATTTTGATTTAACACCTCTCGATTATTTGCTGTTGGTCCACATGAAGTCACTGGTTTATGCTGATAAACCAGCAATAATTGATGGCTTGGAAGTGAACATTGTTCGTGTTATTCGTGTCATGTAATGTTCGAAAAAGTGACCCAAAATTTAACGTCCAGAATGCGTTTTGTCAAGAATTGCCGCGGTGGCCATACATATGTCCAAAAGAAATAATTTTAAAATGTTAATGTCATGTATTCATATTTCGAAAAAAATAAATTTTTTGCGTTAATTTTTACAATTTAAATTTCTATTGGACCTAAAAAAGACCTAAGTGCCTGGAGATTCTCTCGTATATATACAATTCCTGAAAAATGCTTGGCGTTAATCTCTCAACGCTGAAAAGTACATACTAAAGTCCTGCACAAGACCATTTATAAGAACTTTCAAGACATGAGCGATTTTTCAAATGCTTTACTACAGCGAAATATTCTAAAAGAAACGCTGCACAACACTGTTGGCAAGACATTTGTTTTAGTTGTTTGTCTTGCCAACAGTGTTGTTTAGCGTTTGTAAAGCATTTGAAAAATCTCTCATGTCTCGAAAGTTCTTATAAATGGTCTTGTGCAGGACTTTAGTTCGTACTTATAATCGAGTTGCCAGACCTGATGACTAGCAGTTTAATCTCTGCTGAAAAGTGTAAAGGTCGGTCGAGTCACATATAATCGGTTATACGTTAAACTTTGCATTTTTCAACTGACAGCTAAATTGAAATGCAAGGGTCTAATCGTCGCTTTCGATAACGAGCTGGTTCTATCACTTTTTTTAATTTTGTTATTATGGCATTCGATATCGAACCATATTATTACATTGTTCAATAGCGAAGGCCATAATCTCAAACTGAAAAAACATGATCGAATCAGCTCGTTATAGAAAGCGGCGGTTAGACCCCAGGGTTTCTAATGTGCATTCAGTACTTCTCCGTCAACGCAAAGTATTAAAGTTAGGCAACTTTTAACATTTAGTGTACTTTGAGTAGCTTGAAAGCTATTATTGATTTAGGATTCTGTGTTTTGTGGGAGAGAAGAAAATATAATAAAATAAATAAAAAAACTCAAGTTTAATTAATGAAATTAAGAACGAGCCTATTAAAGCTGCTCAAATATTTCCATCAACAAAGTATTCTTAGTGTAAACTTCCTTCGTCGTTGCATTAATGCCAGTTGAAAAAGGCGACGTATAACGTATGACGGAATCTATGTGTGACTTGTGACTTGGCCTTAGCTCAGAAAACTGACTTCAGTTTAGATGAAATTTCTCATGAAACAATGTCAAAGCGCAAGGCGAATTCAGTATCAGGTGACCTCTTCCCTGTGCTACAAAACCAATCTGTCAGAGCATGACTTCTAAGCAAATTTTGACATTTTGGTTCAAATTGGCGGAATAGGTCACCTGATACTGAATTCGCCTTGACAAAGAGTAATTCTAAAGTCTTCAAAACAAAAGCTCTTTAAACATGAGATACGGTAAACGTTTCAACATTTAAAGCAGAGTTGGCCACTCCAAAGGGGAGGAGAATCGATTCAGACAGTTCTACAAGGAATTGTCATTGTAGAGGCTATAATTGGAACAGTTACAAGAGGCCTATCTTATGCAATTGCTTCGTGTCAGCCTCTTTAGATAAAACTTCTTCACCAGTACATTATATTCTAAATTATAGAGGCCACTTTAAATTGAGAAAGAGCTTCATTGGAAATAATAATATCGTGACATAACCGATTTATCAATTTGCTAATAACTATCAGGGGTTGCTGTTGGCAGAAGTAGTTAGCGCGTCAACTACAAAGCAAATTATGGTGTTCGAGAGTCGTGAGTTCAAACCCTGGACAGATACAGTCATATCAACATCATAGATTCTTCTGATATGCGTTAGTGTCTATGCTATTGTATATCGCAGCACCCTGCTTCGCTACATAGCTCAAAGTACTACGCCTACTTAACACCAGAGGCGCTTCAACGATGCTATAAAAATTAACAAAATCACAATAGCAGAGTTGTAAAATCGAAAGAATTAATTAAGCTTCTCTTCTCTCTATATACATATGTATCTGCCAATGCAACAACTGTACTTGCACTATCCTTTTCCTACTCTCAGGTAACACAAAGGCACCAGTTATTTGGAGCCAATAGAGCTAAAAACTTACTTTCTCAGCAACCGGCTAACATAACCTAGTAACTATCAGAGAAGAGAGTACAGTGACTAATTTTATCGTTAATAAAATGACTCAACGAATAAATAAAGTTTTATGCACCTGCTTTTCCATGAATATTAAAATCACTTTTCCAATATATTATTTCAACTCGAAAGTTTTACCCAAAAATTCCGCCGATTTCGTATCAATTGTGGATTTTCTCCACTCAAAACTTTTGTATTTGTTCTTTTTTTTTGTATGAATTCGCCGTGTAACTTGAAATATTGAAATTTTTCTCAATGACTCAAATGTTTGTACTTTTTTTTTAATCAGTTGAAATATCAACACAAAATACCAAACATTAAAATCTAGTTGTAAACAAGATACATTCAAATTCTTTCTTTCTTTTTTCGTAAGTAGTCAGTCAGTCGTATTTAAATGTTTGTTCTCTTTCTGGGGCCAGAGGGAGGGTGTTGGTTATCTTTTTACGAGTAGCTTGTCTATGAAAATTCAGCACAAAAAAAAAATAACATAGTATACAAATATTATAATAATGCATGTAAATATGTACATGGATTGCGAAACCACATAACATATACTTCTGTTGGATATGCTTTTTTATCACACGTCTTCGTTGCACGCCAGCCGTTGCCACAGCAGCGGCCATTGGACGCCGCACGCCATTCGGACCTGATGGAGGAGTCAGCAAGGTAGCGGACTCTAAAGGCTTTCTATTGAGATTTGCATGTGATTTTGATGACGATGTTTCCATATTTAAATAATATATGTATGCGCATATCTATCTGTCACCACTCCGATTTGCGTAGCAGTGGTTGTACTTCGCAATCTTTTTTTTTTTTTTTGTCTATACAAAAATAATTTCACTGTTTTTTTTTTATATTTATATTTATATTTCCAAATAGTTTATATATCCGTTCGTTATGATTAGAAAGAGTTAAAAACGAGTACTGCGGAATTCCGTCGTATCGCAAAATATCAGATTACCAAATTATGTATGTTTGCACAATGGCGCGGAGTCAGTTAAATAAGTAATATTTACTTATAAATCTTAAATGAAAAATTTATCATATTCAAATAATGTATGGAAGCTAAATTTTTCCTAAATATGTAGAAAATATGTTAGTAAATGTGGTAATATTAGCAAAATTAAACTCTTGCCTTAATTTATTTGACCTTTGCTTCAATATTTTTGGGTGATTCTGATTTTGAGCACAAAGTTTTAACACCATGTTTTATATCTGTACTTCTATACAATTGATCTTTAGGATACTTTTTACTCATCCTGTAAAGCAGACAGAGCCACTCTTATTAAAATTTAACATTAAATAGTATGTAATTATACTTGAATGATATCAAAGGAACCTTGGAAAGATTCATTCTTTTACAACTCTGCTTTTTTTGCACGTTTTAATAAAGCAGTTTTGCAGTGCCTCTGGTGTCAATTAGGCTTATTAAATTTTGAAACTGTGCTTAGTAGCCATTTTATTGGTTATTTTACTTCGCCGATGATTCTACTATACAATGCCGATGAAGAAGGGCGCTGTGATGTCAGTTACTCGTACATTAGCATCCCCTGAAGCCGGTGTAGTTCAGGGACCAGTATCTACGCCTTCATCACTAGTACTTTCCTGCAACAACTGATACAAAGGGGCACTAATGCACATCAGAAAAATGCATGGTGTTGCTATTTAATGACTGTCGGAGACCGGGCTCGAAACCAGGACCTTCGATTTTGTAGTCAACGTGAAGTAATTATTCAGCCAACGCAACAATTCTGAAAGTAAATATTTCATCCACTAGTCCCCAACCGATATCTACAAAATTGCGCATACGTCCTGGGCTCGTTAAAACTTGACATTATATTTGATGTATTCAGTGGCGAATTTATGTTTGATGTCGCCCTAGGCCCCGTGTGATATGCCGCCCTTTTTGCTCTATGAAGAAAAGCTTTTTAAAATTAAATATGATACTTATAAATATATAAATTACACTGTGCATTACACGTGCAAATCCGCAGGGTCCTGACTATACTGTCGATAGTATTACCTAAGGGAAGTAAACCCCTATACTCAGTTTGGGGGTTTGTGGTGAAAAACTTTTTTATGGATCTCCGAAAATCAGTATGCCCTCAAAATATAGTGTCATCAGTTTCCGTTGTGTATAATTTTTCATTTCATGCGTTCGCTTTGACTGCGACTGTTTACATTTTCAGAAGCAGAAGCGTAAGCAGAAGCAATTGCAATTACACTAATCAGAAGTTTTTAACGCTGCTTGTGAATACCTCCTAACTAGAGTGCGCTCTCGTTTCGTAAATAAAAATGTAAAATACACTTACCCGAACTGTTATTAAATCTCAACAATGCACAATGGTCTACTCAAATCTTTTAGAATACTATCATATAAATCGTAAAAAATTTACATAGCATCGATAAATCATATTCTAAATTTTTCATTGATTGACAATATTTTTTAGGGTTCTTAAAATTTTGCCGCGCCTGAAATCATGCCTCCCTAGGCCTGTGCCTCACGGGCCTATACGTAAATCCAGTACTGGATATATTTGCTATCCAAGAGAATCCTACAAAACTTTTGAGCACATCTTGGGTTTAGGAAAAGCGGGCAGTATGAGATCTTGGCAATATCATCAGTGTTTTCTAATTGTATTTTCAGTTATTGCATCAAGTGTATTTTCTAAAAATTTATGCAGAATACTGAAAATAAATAACTAAAATAAAATTTTTTGATTCCCTAAACATAATCACCCCATCTTAAACAATTTTTCCCTCCAAATTTTTTCCCCTTTCCCAAAATTGCAATTGTGAATAAATTTTTTCATACAAATGTGTTTTGATTCTCCTTATCATTACTAATATAATTGACAGGGATTTTTTCACTTTTCCTTTGGTTTTATTCACTGTAGCTTTGCAGGCATACTGAATTAATCACCACTATTGTGAATAAAGGAGGAATTTTTCTCATGAAATTTTTATTTCCTCGAAGGGAAAAATGCTATCGTGAATCTACTGTGACATTTTTTCCAGCTATCAGTCCTCAGTGAATGGAAATAAATTCAGTAAAGTGCGACTTTGACTCGCGCACGAAGGGTTCCGTACGTTGGGCTTTGAGAATTTTTTTAATATAGTCTTTTTTTACGTTTTTTCAGCTGAAATAATTTTTTTGTTTTGTTTTCTCGTTTTGGCGATTTTTTTAATTTTGGTGATTTTTTTCATTTTGGCGATTTTTGTTCATTTTGGCGATTTTTTTCATTTTGGCGATTTTTTCATCTTGGCGATTTTTTTTATTTTGGCTTTTTTTCATTTTGGCGATTTTTTTCATTTTGGCGATTTTTTCATTATGGCGATTTTTGCGGCTTTTCGCGATTTATTTTCGTTTTAAATTTTTTTTTTAATTTGGTACTTTTTTCGTATTGTCACTTTTTTTGTTTTGGCGATTTTTTTTTGGTTTGGCGATTTTATAATTTTGTGATTTTTGTGTTTTACCGTTTTTGAAACTTTCAAGAAGTTTGCTCTTACGGTTTCCAAGATACAGCAAGTTATCAAAATTACATAGTCAAAATTACATTAACTGATGGTACACCCTTTAATTAAATTTTTTTAAATTTTAGTGTTAATTGTTGTAGTCTGTAGATATAAAAATACACTAACTTTAAAAATTTCAAGTGCATATACATACATACAATTGTATGTATATTACATGGGATTTTAAAATTTTTCGTTGCTCGTTTTGGCACACCCTTTAATTTCCAACTCTCATGTATTTGTTGCTGTAGCGGCTCAGGGTCTACACACTCTGTCCAAATTTCAGGTCCGTAGCTCTTACGGTTCTCGAGAAAATACCCTGTGACGGACAGACGGACAGCGTAGCGAAAACAATAGGGTTCCTTTTCACCTTTGGTGTACGGAACCCTAAAAAGGAAAATATTTCTAGGGAAAAATTTTTCAGGATGGCAATTTTGGGAAACTAAAAAAAATTTCGCGGGAACAAATAAATGTTCACGGTAGAGGTGAATATTTTCCTTCCAATTAAATAAAAAAAAGTTATAAATATTTATTTTTAGGACATTAAACTTAAATTAGCTTGATTTTTAGTTAATTTTTAAGTCTTGAAGTCTTCTTCCCGTTTTGACATTCACTGAGAACTGATAACATGATAAAAAATTTATTAGGCTATTCACGATAGCATTTTTCGCGTCGAGTGAATAAATATTTCATGCGAACAAAAATTCCTCTTGTTAATCACGATAGAAGTGATTAAAATTAAATTTCGACTTGATGTGATGCGGGCTTACTCCATTCTCCATCATTATGAATTTGTCCTATATAGAGGAAGCTAGAGTTACCGCTAAATTTTACGTTATTTGCTAATGCTATAAGAGAGTGAGACTTAAAGCAAAATAATTGCCAAGGACATATGATCCTAACTTGTCCACAGCTGCTTTACACATAAGAATGGGAAAGCTTAAGACCTCTTTTAGACACATTCGAAAATTGCACTTTTTTTGTCACACATTTTTCTTAATATCAGGCCACTGTGCTACATCTGACTGTCGGACTCTCTGTGTATGTGCAAATGTAGAATAATAAAAAAAATAATTTATGAAGACTGATAACTGTTATCGGAACGATAATATCTCTAGATTACTGATTCGAATGCATTCATACGTAAAAGTTTGTAGTACAACTTTTTGATTAATAACTTATGAGAGGAGTGTTGTTTTAATATTTGAGTAATATTTATCTATGTATAAGAGAATTTTATAAGAGTGTGAGTGAAATATTTCATACATTAAAGAAGAATTTACAGCAAGCAAGTGGAAAATTTTTATGGAAAGGACTCAAAAAAACGAGGCGATTATATATTTTTTAAACAAATATGCTTATAAGGTTTTCTGCGAAGACTAAATCATTTTTTTTTATTTGAATTGAAATGAGGAAAAATCGTCGCTTTCGATAATGAGCTACGCTACTTCGATCACGTTTTTTCAGTTTTAGATTATAGCGTTCGCTATCGTACAATGTTATAATATGGTTCGATATCGAATGCCATAATCTCAAACTGAAAAAACGTAATCGAATCAGCTCGTTTTCGAAAGCGACGATTAGACCTTAGCTCTTAAGCTCAAAAAGGAACATCAACTTAAATAGACTAATCCAATTGAAAGATATCGAGAGCTATCATTGTAAAAACTTCGATAATGGAGTTTATTTCAATAAATAAACAATTCTGAGTCAAAATAAGTTTTATTTTTGATTCATAAAAATTATTTTACTGGAAGACTGGCTTAAACCACTTACACGGTTCGTTGGAAAAAATTAGAAAACAGTACCTTTTTTAATAACTCAAAAAACTACTGTCAAATCTACGTGGTAGATCAACTTTATAGAATACAGAGGAATGACAGGATGTTTACGTACTAGTCCTTCGGAAGCTCTGAATGCTATACTAAACCTTATTCCGATCGACCTTCATATATTGGCGGTATCCTCAAGCAGTGCGGCAAGATAAGCGGCATCTGGGTGGTAGATATCAAGGTCCTATGGCCATGCCAGAATCCTGGATCAACTACCCACTTCGCTGAGGGAATCATCTGGACTTTGACAAGGTGTTCAAAGTTCTGATTCCAACCTCCAGACGGGAGTGGAAGGGGGGAACAATGGTAAGAGAATATGACGTCAGAATTTACACTAATGGATCAATAATGGTCTGCGGTGTCGGCTCTGGAGTATTTTCAGGTGATCTTGGTATATAATGCTCATTTCGTCTCCCCAACGAAGCCACTGGATTTCAGGCTGAAATTTTGGCGGTAAGGGAGGCGACTAGAGTGCTGATTTATAGGAAGGTACGGGGTAAAGTTGGTATATTTATCGACAGCCAGCCGGCGCTTTTATCCCTAAGATCATTTATCACTTCGTCCATTCTAGTCGGGCAGTGCAAGAGTTTGCTATCTAGACTGGGTGGTCAGGCTGACCTCACCCTCATCTGGGTTCCAGCACATAGCAATTTTTTAGGTAATGAACGGCCAGACGAGCTTACTAGAGCTCGCTCTGCTATGAATGCCTCCAATGCCGAATCGGTAGCCATGCCGTTTGGTGCTATTAGAAACGGTATATTCAAGCACTATATCTATAAGGCTGAATGCAGATGGCGCAACATAGCCACGTCTAAGGTTGCTAAGAAAATGTGGCCGTAGGGACATCTCGAGGCTCGTTGCAGTTATGACGGGGCACTGGACGGTCTTCAGACATGCTAGTAGGATAGGCCTGTCCTATAATGAGTTCTGCCTGAGTTGTCGTAAAGAAAGCAAAGAAGAGACAATCTTCCGCTTTCTTTGCGAGTGTCCAGCTTTGCATGTCTCGAGACACAAATTCTTAGGAAGTCATGTGCTAGACGATCTTTCAGATTTATCTGAGATTGGGTTGAATGACCTTATCAGATATCTCAATGCGACAGGTTGGATCTAGTAACTATCACCGTATCAGTATACTTAGATACGGTTCTACATAGGTTGACACCGATGAGTGCAGTGGTCCTTTCAAAAAGGAATCATTTAGATTAGCCACGTAAACCAACCAACCAACCACTTTAAACTATGTTTCAAAAAGCTGTATTGATAAAAAAATATTCTAAATTTTTGGATAGCCCTACAGTTGAGTTTAGCCAGAAGTTCCAGGGATGGTTGCAAAATCAACTGCTTAACGCTGCTGCCATTAGAACCTTATTATAATTTTTGTGTGCTGCACAGTGTAGTTTGTACGTAAACTACACTAGTTCTTATAGTAAGAGAAAAAAATACTGGCTATACATATTTAGGCCAACAATGTACTGAATTTTGTAGACTTTTCTTATTTTAAAAGAGCCCGCTTTCATACATGATAATTTAGCATTCTTATTGTTTTTGTTTTAATAATTATGTGATTATGAATATTCACAAAAATTTCAATTACTTTACATATATGTATGTACCTCGTTTTCTATAATTCTTCCATTATTTTAATACTTATAGTATTTGTTATTTGTAACTTGCTCGAAAAAATTACGAGTCTTTTTTTATGATAGGATGTCCGCCACGGGCACTTTAAGATATGAAAACACAAATTTTGCGGAAAATAAGATTTAATAAAAATAAATATAATATGAAATTCTTGTTATTTTTGATTGTTAGAATAAACAAATAAATAATATAAATCCAACAGAGTTATCTGTAGCACCGGATGTTAAAGTACGCAAACAATACAGTGGTGTTTATCGAAAAAAAAAATTCTAAGAAATATTGATTTTGACTTTGAAAAGCTTTTGATTTTTTTGTGGAAATATTTGTCGCTATTTTATTGCAACATAGTCGTAATCAAAAAACTAGTCTTACAGTAAATGATTTGAAAATTTTCTATTTACAATGTAAATTTTACATACAAGTCAATAGAGATATTAAGCAAATTTCTTCTCTCAATGATTGAGTGTAGAACACATTCTGCGAAAATTTTAGGATATAAAGAATTATTCTGCATCATTAGCTCCAAAAATGCATTGTGAAGTCGAGCCAAGCTGTACCGTTAGTAGAACATGAATTTAGCAAAAATATCAGCGACTTTTACTTTCATCTGAAATATTAATTTTTATTTTGGACTGAGTCATCAATCACTACTATTCTTCTATTGAAAATCATTGATACTTTTGTGTCTGCTCTTATTCACAACAGAGCAAAAGCACTAACGATTAGGTTAGGTTAGGTTAGCAAACTGCTGGGTGAAATTTATAGTCCAGCTCACTTGGGTCTAATACAATGGTCCAGTCCATTTGTGCTATCTGTTGAAGAGGAGATATTGAGAAATAACGTTTAGGTTAGGTTAGGCTAGCAGGCTGCTGGTAAGAAAGGGTAAAATTTAGAGTACAGCTCACTTGAGTCTAGTACAATGATCCCTTTGTGCTACCTGTTGAAGAGGAGATAGTGAGAAAGGGTGATAGGGAAGGGATAGTGATAGGGAAGACAGGTCTTGAAGGAAGAGATAGAGGGAAGCTTCATTCGTTTTTTTTTATAACTCTGCTGTTTTGCACGTTTTTAATAATGCAATGTTGCAGCGCCTCTGGTGTCAATGACGCGTATTAAATTTTGAAACTGTGGTTAGTAGTCATTTCATTGGTTATTTTACTTCGCCGATAATTCTGCTACACAATACCGACGAAGGAGGGCGCTCTGATTAGGATCAGCATCCACTGAAGTCGGTGTAGTTTAGTGACCAGTGAGTGCCTTATGCATGTATCTCTAGAACTTTTCCTACAACAACTGATACAAAGGACACTAATGCACATCAGAAAAATGCGTGGTGTTGTTATTTTAATGACTGTCGGAGACCGGGATCGGACCCAGGACCTTCAGTTTTGTAGTTAACGAGCTAACTACTTCAGCCAACGCCACCCACTGCAGTACTAACGTTTCTGTAGCATAAAGTTTTTTCAACTCGTGCACAGTAATACTAGTGGATAGATACACTGCTTGAAAGTACGGACCAATAGTGAAACACTTGTATAAACTTAACATATGTATGTGTGTACAATTATGTATTAAAATGGAATTTTTTGCAACTTATTAAATTATTATTAATGCGAAAACAAAAATCTGCACAATACTCGTATTTTGATTACATACGAGTAAAACTATTGCTTCTCGCATTCACTTAGTCTCGAAATTTTTTAACGAACTGTATCGCACTCTGTACAGATACCTTACTAAAATCAAATCTTCTATGATTTTCATTATTTGTATCACTAGCTTAAAAGCAACACACACATATGTATAAGAGAATGACATTAAGTACTCCAAAAGAAAATATACTTAAGTAAATAGTCTTAATTGTAGTAACTGCGTATAATCATTATTGTAGCGCAAACATTCGTACGTTCACATATTTTCTCTAAAGCAACTAGGACTTTAGCCGATTCCAACATACAAGAGGATCTGTACTTCGTTTATGCGAAAATTTAAAATACGCTACAACTAAAAATAAAAAGGCACGTGCATATGACGCGCATACTTATCATACTTATGATCGGAGAATGTTTACACTCAGACTATGGACATTTAATCGGACAAAAAAATATACGCATGATACTCGGGATATTTATTCATCATTCGCCATCGTATACATACATTTGTATATAAAGGGTGTTTTTTATTGAGGTATAGAACTTTAAGTTGGCATCACTTTTTTAACTGGCGGCCATTTTGTCAGCTGTCAAGTGATTAATATTTAGTTTGGTTTGCCATTTCATCATGAACAGGTTGACAAAAGAACAACGCTTGCAAATCGTGCAAATTTATTTCGAAAATAATAGTTCAGTTCGCGAAGTTTACCGCAAGCTCCGTCCATTTTATGGTCGACATAATCGTCCATCAGAGCAATTAATTCGGTTAACCATGGATCGTTTTCGCACTACGTTTACTCTATGTGATAATACGCATCCGCAGAGACGTCGAACAGTGCGCACCGAAGAAACAATTGCCGCTGTAGAGCAAAGTGTTGAAGAGGACCCGAATGAATCGATTCGCCACCGTGCACAGCAATTGGAGCTTTGTCCATCAACTTTATGGAAGATTTTGAAGATTTTGAATGTGGATGAGTTGTGGTTCCAACAAGACGGCGCTACATGCCACACAGCGCACGTCACAATCGATTTATTGAAGGAAACATTCGATGAGCGCATAATTTCGCGGATTGGACCTGTCAATTGGCCACCAAGATCGTGTGATTTGACACCATTGGATTATTTTCTTTGGGGATATGTGAAGTCGCTCGTCTACGCCAACAAACCAGAAACGTTAGGGGACTTGAAAGCCAACATACGGTCCCATATGCTCGAAAAAGTGGTTGAAAATTGGACCTGTAGAATTGGCTTTATTCGAGCCAGCCGCGGCGGCCACATGCCCGAAATCATATTTAAACATTAATGGCATAAAATTATCCTTCCAATAAAGCCAAATTGATGGACATTAAAACGATTTTCTTGTGTTTTATTTCAATTCGAAGTTCTATACCTCTAAAAAAAACACCCTTTATAAAATGGAATGGAAAATGTGTGGGTGTGTTTGGCTTTCTGAAAACATGCTTTATATGTGTGTGTAAATAAAATAGCCGTGTATTTACGCACGTGTAGCCGACTAATAGGCAGAATATTTTTATACTCATGCGTATGATTGTAGCTCACACAGTCTATAAATTTTAGTTATAGATGTGTGTGTGTGTGCGTTGTGTAATTTAAAAGAATGTGTATAAACATAGTTATTGAATGTTTATAGTTATACGTATTAGGTTTAAAATTAATGCGTGTTTTTTATTTTTAACTGTACGTATTCATAGTTGTTTCACGGTCAATACTCAAAGACCACTTAAAACGATACTTTTGTCTTTCTCTAATACAAATGTATAAGCACATCGTTTATCATCGGTACCACTGTGCATAAACCTTATAAATTGCAGTCACCTGCATTTGCCACCCCCTTTAATCGTAAGAAAATGATGTTTTTGTTTTGATGTAATCTTCCCGAGATAAAGACAAAAATGTGATAAAATTTATAGGCATGTGTTTTGTAGATGGAAAGGTGTCGACACACATTTCGCGTAATTTATTTGCTTAAGATAAATCGAGATTATTAAGATGACGACGTGTGAATAAGAATGAGTTAATTTTGTTATTTGATAAAATATCATTTGCTTTCTTGCCTATAAAATGTTGTTAAACGCGTTAGAATTTTAAGTACAATTACGACTTTCGAACCTGAAGCATTAAAATGGGAAAATCAACTATTTTTCTATTACTGACGGTAAGTGTTTCAAAATAAAATAAAATAAAAAACCAGAGGATCTACTCTGTAATTTGAAACGAAAGAAAATGCTGTCGAATTTATATGTTATAAAGAATACAAATTCGAAAGCATTTTCTTTCGATTCGAATTACAACAGAGTAGACCCTTAGGAACTTTTTACTATCAATATTGCATAATTTTAGATCCTGGTGAGTATATCTTGTGCCCAGATACCAGGAAGTTATATGTCAGAGACTACTCTGTCCCAAGAATTAAATGGGGATGTTACAGTAAACGAAAATGTTAACGAAATTAATGGTTCTGGTAATGGAGAATCTCTTATAACTGATAACTGGATAACGGTACAGGATACTAACAGTGGAAATGAAAATGCGCCAGCAGATGTAAATGAAGAAGAACAAATTACCGAACCTAATAATGATATAGATGAAGAACAAATTACGGAACCTAATAATGCTATAGATGAAGAACAAATTACCGAACCTAATAATGTTATAGATGAAGAACAAATTACCGAACCTAATAATGCTATAGATGAAGAACAAATTACGGAATCTAATAATGCTATAGATGAAGAACAAACTACTGAACCTAATAATGCTATAGATGAAGAACAAATTACGGAACCTAATAATGCTATAGATGAAGAACAAACTACTGAAGCTAATAATGCTATAGATGAAGAACAAATTACGGAATCTAATAATGGTATAGATGAAGAACAAACTACTGAAGCTAATAATGCTATAGATGAAGAACAAACTACTGAAGCTAATAATGCTATAGATGAAGCACACACTACTGAACCTAATAATGCTGTAGATGAAGCACAAACTACCGAATCGAATAAACAATTAGATACCACCACAAACGCCCCAGTCGAATCTACAACGACAACTGCTTCACCTCCGCCAATTTGTAGTACGCCCGGTGTTCAGGCTAACGAGCAAGATTGCCGACAATACTTAGAGTGCACACCGGTAGGATCTGAAGATGGTAACCTCCATTTAATTGCAAAGCCTTGTCCTGAGAAAAGTGCCTTCAGCCCTGAACTTAATCGTTGTAGTCGAGATATTTCAGCCTGTACTTTGGACATTCAGTGCTTAAATACGGGAGCAATACCTGATCCTGCTGACAATTCGTCTTATTATTACTGTCAGAAATATTTCGTGGGAAATGGTTATTTTATTTTCCACGTTGAGTGTGAGTCTTATCAAATTTATCATCCAATCTTGCGCAGATGTGTGGTCGACTTTAACAATTTCCCGCCTGTCTTTCCACCAATTAGTTGGGGTGTCGTTAAAGATGTTGATATTGTGAAAGAGGAATTGAAGACAATAAATAAACAGTATAAAGCTCAAATGAAAGCCCAGGAAAAATTGGAAAAGGAAAAAGCAAAGATAGCAAAAAAACAAGCAAAGCTGGAAGAGAAACTCAAGAAAGAAAATATTAAGCAAGAGGCAGCCTTTTTTGTATGTGCGGAAGAAGGAAAGTTTCCTTCCCAGTTCGCCGACAATGTATACATTCAATGTATTACCAAGAAAACAAAATTGAAGGCTATCTCCATGCAGTGTATCCCTGGTACTTCATTTAATCCAGAAATTGGTGCTTGTGTCATTAGTGTGATGGCAGGCAACAACTCTGTCTCCAGCGATGAGGACGATTAAATTTTATTTTAAATTTCATTAAGTTTTGTGTTGTGTTCATTAAAATAAATTTGGTTGAATAAAGAATTAATAAAATATTCTACTGCAAGATAAAAAGTTACGATTTTACTTTGAAACTTAATTAACAAAATCGTTTAGCAAAAAAAAAAAAAAAAAACAGGAAGTTAATCATTTAATTCGTATGAAAACAGTTAATTTCCAATCGCGTTATCTCTTGATTGATAAGCAGTGTCCGACCGATTATTTGGCTTCGGTATTGGCCAGGCCAAGTAATCGGTGCTCAACATATGTACATATATTTTGTGGAATTTTTACCGCAGGCCGAACTTTTTTAGTGCATCTACGTGAAAATAATCAAGAAACAAAAGCCGATGTTCCCAACTGATATCCGCCCATATTAAATAGATATGGGTGCTGATGGAATGCATAGAGCGCACAGTGTCGTGAGTTTATAGAACGAGCGGCCAAAAATAGAAGGACTTATCGAAAAGAAATGAAATTTGGCACGTATGTATGTTTTAATTGGTAAAATATAATCACACATAAAATTTGGCCATTTAATTTCCAAGGATTCGTGTCCTTTCCATATATCCTCAAATAAAAAATTATCATAACAGTGAGAAAAATAATTGTAACTCAATGCAATTGTGTAAAGACACTAATTTTAACACATTTAATGCTTCGTAAAAATTTCGTTCAATTCAGAGAAAGGATACGCATACCTCAAAAAATGTACTTTTTCAAAAAAGTAAAAAGCATCAAAACAAATTGTCTTCACTTATTGTTAGTTAAATGTTTAACTAGGCACAATATATAATATAAATCACATCTACAATTTGGTCATTTAAATTTCAAGAACTAGTATCCTTCCCAAATGTCCTGGAACTAAATAATATACTGAAAATATGCAAATTCTAACTTAAAAAAGATTGTAAAATTAAATTGTAAGGGGGAGAAAGGTGGACAAGAGTACAACAAATTTTAAATCTACTTGTAGAAATATAATGTGAAAGTATGAAAAATATATTTTTTTATATTTTTTTTTATAGACCACTTTTTCACGCACAGATGGCTTTCTTTAAATTTACATTAAAAGCAACGGCACATCGCATATGAGTTACAGAATATAGAAAAAATGTATTGTAGCCATATTATAACAATAAGGGGATATTATGTTTTATTGGAAGTTGTAGTGCAATATCTAAAAAAATTTTTAATTAACCTGTTAAAGTTTGCATGTGTCTGTACCATATTTTCATATAGTTGCATACTGGCCAAAAACGGTTGACTTTGAATCATCAAAACTCTTTAAAAAGTATACCTTTTTTAAAAAATTATTTTTTATTTTACTTAATTAGAATATTGCACATGCAACAGAGTAATTTATTCGTTTTAATTCAAAACAAATTTTTTTTTAATTTTTGGCCGCCTTCGCGACAATGTGGAGCGCGTGCAGGTGATGCCAATTTAGCCTTTTTTTATCCCATTTAGAAAGAAAAAAAAGTGAATTGAGCAATTCAATCCCAACAAATGAATTACACCATTTCTCATTATTATCAATAGTGAAATTCACAAAAATGGCGTTTAAAAAAGTGTGTTATCACAGTGTGTTTTTAAATAAAAAATTTTCAATTAACAACATATGAAAGATGTACCCACTTGACCTGAGATTCGATATAAACGAATGCTCACTAAAGCGAAAAAATGTCCAAACAAAATTGTACGATATTTGTTTGTAAATCTAAAAAAATTCGAATGTTCGCTGAAGCTTCGAACTTCCAACTTCACTCGATAGTTTCTGGAATGTGTGACGGTAGCCGAGTGGATGTGTGCTAGTCTGTTAGTCTAGAGGTACCAAGTTCAAGTCATGACTGCACCGTAAGTTAAAATATAAAATAAAAACACTTACCAGCTTTTGCCACAATAGCCTATTGGATGTGTGCTAGAATGTTAGAATGGAGATAACATGATCAAATCCTGCAGTGTAAGTTAAGGAATTAAAAATATAAACAAATTAAATAAATAAGTTAAAATAAATAAATTAAAAAATAAAATCACTTTTTTAATTTTTCTGCTGCCTTTTTGCGATATCGAAATTAGTTCGATATTCTCTCACTTTTGATATTGCTGGCAAAACTTCGAAATCGAATGTTATTTGGGACAAAACTGAGCTACAGGGTAAACTTTTTTCTATTCATTTTTTACGACTAGTGTCATTCTCGATAGTTTTACACGATACATTTTCGAGAAATATTGAAAATCGATTCCATTAACAAAAGTCTTGGTCAACTGGGTAGTTAAATTGGTAACAATAAGATCTGGGGGTCGATTCTGTTTCTGTGAAATCGTGAAAATGAAAAATAAAATATCACTCCATTAAAAATGCGATTCTGATTTTAGTTTTTATGAGAACTACCTGTCAAGTGAAGTGAATATGATAAATTTTTTATCACTTCATTTTTATCATAAATTCAGAATCGACCCCCTGCTAGTCCTTTCTTACAATGGTGGTAATGTCGTTTTAAGTTGTCGTCTATAGTTGTATGCTATCAATATTATACAAGTGAAAATAAAATAGAAATTAAGTTTTAAATAAAATCTTAAATGAAGTCGGTTAAAAATAGAACATGAACATGAACATTAACATGGATTGAAAATATTAATCAGTTGTTGCTACGACTATGACATTTCTCACAGTTGCTTAAAACTTATTAGCAGAAACGACAGAGCTATGACAGAAAACTACAAATGATGTTGATGATGATGATCTTATTTTTTAATTAAAAAAGTACATACATACACACAGAAAAATTTCAACGTAAACAAGGTTAATTGAATTTTTTTCGGCAATGATTTTGCTTCATATGTGTTTCATGGTAATCTAACATGATTAATAGTAATTTTCAAAGAAAATTTTTCATTTTCAAATAACTTTATTTCACGTTGATTTAACATTTACGTACTGTTAACATCAAAATGAAGAATCATGCTGAATCTAAAGTTATTGCAAGTTGGAACAACATAAATTTAATTTAATGTATTAATTGCATTTTATTAATTATTTAACTTACGTGTGATTATAACAGGCATCAGAAAAATGTTTGTTTGTATATAATAGGCTTCCTTCCCCGGCCAAGATTTGAACTCGGAACTCATCGCGTAGTAGTCAATGCGCTTATCCCTGCAGCCACTACAACCTTAAATATTATTTAGATACACACTAAATATATACCATCATGAATAAAATTTTAATTCAACATTATTTAATTGATAATTTAACATACAATTTATTTGAAAAGTTTTAGTTAAAAAAAAAAAATACAAAATACTTTGACTTGTCTCCAGGACTCCAACCTGTGATCCTCCGAATACAAGACTAGCACACTGCCTACCAGCCGGCACCAGTTTGCCGGCTGTTTACAAACATCAAAATAAACAACGACAATACAAGAACAACTCACATAACTGAGCACAAAAGGTGTATTGCAGCTATGAACAAAGGACATAAACACCAACACACTTTATCGTCAAAGACGTTACGTCTTACTCACTTCCAGAAGTTAATTGGAAGATAGTTTGAATTAAACAAATAACAATTTGCATTGCCGTCCTCTTTTAATCATCCAGACGATGTTTGGAAGATAGTTTGTTGTTTACAACACCAGCCGAAAATGACATGTGCCGTTATGGATATAATAAACAAAAACAACACTATAAACTTAGGGGAAATTCGCAGTGACCGCGAAATAAAATTAAAAAAATTAAAAGAATGCAAAAAAGAAGTTTTCGACATCATCGAGATTACTTCTTTTTTTTTTTGGCCTTTTGCTGTGGTCGGTCAGTGGTAATGACTTTGTTTTGTTATTGTTATTGTTGTAGTTTTTACATATTGTTAATTATTTGTTAATTTGATAATTATCCCATAGTCAATACGAGTGAATTATCTGTAAAGGCAAAAAAAAAAAAAAATCAAAAGAGAGGCGAATAAAATAATAAAAAGTATATTTCGTCACTATGAAGTCACTTCTGCGTTACTTCAAGAAGTCACTTCATAGTGACGAAATATATTATATATATGTAAAACTATCGAGAATGACACTAGTCGTAAAAAATGAATAGAAAAAAGTTTACCTGTAGCTCAATTTTGTCCCAAATAACATTCGATTTCGAAGTTTTGCCAGCAATATCAAAAGTGAGAGAATATCGAACTAATTTCGATATCGCAAAAAGGCAGCAGAAAAATTAAAAAAGTGATTTTATTTTTTAATTTATTTATTTTAACTTATTTATTTTATTTGTTTATATTTTTAATTCCTTAAACTACGCAGCAGGATTTGAACATGTTATCTCCATTCTAACAGACTAGATCACATCCAAAATAGGCTATTGTGGCAAAAGCTGGTAAGTGTTTTTATTTTATATTTTAACTTACGGTGCAGTCATGACTTGAACTTGGTACCTCTAGACTAACAGACTAGCACACATCCACTCGGCTACCGTCACACATTCCAGAAACTATCGAGTGAAGTTGGAAGTTCGAAGCTTCAGCGAACATTCGAATTTTTTTAGATTTACAAACAAATATCGTACTATTGTGTTTGGACATTTATTCGCTTTAGTTAGCATTCGTTTATATCGAATCTCAGGTCAAGTGGGTACATCTTTCATATTATGTTGTTAATTGAAAATTTTTTACTTTATTTCAGTGAGCCGACGAAAATCGGTACATTGTTCCGATCGTGTGATCTAGGCTTTATAGCATTTTTTGCTTCTTGAGTAGCTGAAAAAAATTATTTGATTTATTACATTAATTTATTATTTGTACTTTTGTTTAGTTAAAATTTTTTTCCGTACATTATAATTTTTGCATTCGATCTCGCTTAGCTAGTTTTTAGCCCTTTTTTTAGTAATTTTTTTGTCTACATTTAGCCATTATTGGTGAAAGAATTCCGGCATCACTGGTGAAGAGTGACGTAGCTGTGACAAAGCTAACGTTTTCTTTTCGAGCCATTCTTAAATCCTCGCACGTTTACATAAAAGCTTTTGTCGCAACACTCTTGTGACTTTCTGATATTTATTTTTTCAATGCTTTTTATTTGTTCATTTGCAGCAGTGTTACCATAACATAACTAATTGTTAGTTAGGGGAAATGTAGAATTAATCACCCTTATCGGGTATAAAAGTTCACGTGAAATGTGTTTCCTTTCCCTAAAATTGTGATCGCCAATGTTTGCGTTGTTGTTGTTGTGTCAGAATACAATTTTCTAATTTTGTTAAAAAAATTTTGTTCACGGGAAATATTTCACGTGAACAAAATGTTCGCCTTTTATTCCCGATAACGGTGAATATGTCCATATAGTTTAAAATTTTTTATTTTATGTACTATTCTTATTTTAATTTTTCTTTAGAATTAAATTTTTTAGTCAAAAAGCTAAAATTTATTTAAAAGACGAGAAGACCCTATAAATCTTTATATTGGAATTATTATTATTATTTAGATTTATTTCATAATAATAACTAATAATATTTTATAACAAAAATTTCTTATCAACTGCCTCAAGTTTGTTTTTCGAACACCCTACTGGATAGTGCTCCTAAAAGTATGCAACAATTCAACAATTAAAATAAAAAAGTTTACACTTAAAACTTTTATCAAGTTTTTAAGTAATTCAGTTAAAGGGTGTTCCAAAACGAGCAACGAAAAATGTTAAAATCCCACGTAATATACATACAATTGTATGTACATATATACACTTGAAATTTGTAAAGTTAGTGTATTTTTATACAGACTACAATAATTAACACTAAAATTAAAAAAAAATTTTAATTAAAGGGTGTTCCATCAGCTAATGCAATTTTGACTATGTAATTTTGACAACTTGCTGTATCTTAGAAACCGTAAGAGCAAAACTCTTGAAATTTTCTAAAACGGTAAAACTAAAAAATCAAAAAATTACAAAACGAAAAAAAGCGCCAAATTAAAAAAAAATTTTAAAACTAAAATAAATAGCGAAAAACCGGAAAAATCGCCAAAATGAAAAAATATCGCCAAAATGAAGAAAATCGCCAAAATAAAAAAACCGCAAAAACAAACAAAAATCGCCAAAATGAAAAAATCGCCAAAATAAAAAAAAAACCCAAAAACAGAAAAAATCGCCAAAATTAGAAAAAATCGCCAAAATAAAAAAAAAAACAAAAACAGAAAAAAATCGCCAATACGAAAAAGCGACAAAACTAAAAAAATCGTTTAAACTGAAAAAAAACGCTACACTAAAAAAATTCTCAAAACCGAATGTACGGAACCCTTCGTGCGCGAGTCAAAGTCGCACTTCACTAAATTTATTTTTAGCTTACTTTAGTTTCTTTTTTTTTGTAAAATTTTCTGTATATTTTAGCTCATAAAAATCGGAGCAGTGCTTCTCTAATACATAAAACTGTTTCAGTCGGCGGTTTCTGTTAGCAGTTAGTTAGTGGTCAACACTGGCGCGTGATCACAAGAAAGATCAAAAGTCACCAATACATTTTGAAGAAGTGCTTATCAATATTTGATGTTTAAATAAACATGTGTACATATCGATCCTTTGTGGCAAGTTCTTATCAATGTTTTTGTTTACTTAAGTAAACAATGTGTATGTAGTACATATCGAATATCGAACATTTGCTGCAAGAGAGTCATAACCCAGAAAAAAATATTCACCCTAATTCCAGTTGTCGACATCGACATCACTTTAACACAATACTAAAAAATTTATTCCTATTGGCAGGCTTATGCTATTTTCTAGACCTTAGGCAACGGAAATATATTGTCAGTAGTACAAAATTGTTCTCGAGAGCGAGTAAACAAGCCCTAATTTTTTGGTGTTGTGTTAAAGTGACGTCGATGTCGACAACTGGAATAAGGGTGATTGTTTCACAAAAAAGATTTGAATTTACTAACAACTTAATGGTAATATAAAATGTAATTTTTTCCTTTGATATCATAATTATTATTTTGATATTAACTAAAAAAATGAATTTTTTTACGTTATGACTCTTTTGCAGCAAATGCTCGATGTAATATACATATCGTCACCTTAAATGCAAACGGACGTAAGTAACTACATATAACTATATTTTACAGGAGAAACAAAAAACGTTTCCAAATCAATAATAAAGTATTCTTGAACATTTTCTTCGAAATTTACTTGTAGTATGGATACTTATATGTTTTTAACCATTTATTTCCTTTTTATATATATTTAAGCTTTTATGCTAGTTACGTTCTTTGCAATAAAAAATAGATGCATTCGTAATTACGTCCGTTGGAATTCCTTTAATATAGTCGTCATTTTTGATCGCAGAGGTCTAAATACACTGTACAACAAAATAACATTTTTTGGCTGTCCTTTAGATAAAATTACGCGGACTATATGGATTTCGATGCGTTAAATTCAAATCTGCTGTCAGTTTTGCTCTATCACGTAGAGATTTTTTTTATGGGCGTGGCTAATTTTGGCCCCTAAATTAGTCGGCCATACTAATATATTTTACTATAACTCGAAAACCGCTATTTCGATTTTAATAAATAATAAACCAAAAGACGCGCCACAAAATTTTGTTAAAAAATATTAATAATCATTTTTTACCTATCTTTTATGGTTTCGGAGTTATTAAGAATTTAAAAAAGAAAAAAGTTTTTTTTATGCAAAAATCGCGTAATTTTTTTAAATTAAAATTACAATAAAAAAATCAGAAACTCACAAGTTTCATATTTTTTACATTTGTCTTAAAACCACATATCCTAGGAATAAAACAAGCTATAAAACGTGAAAATCCAGCAATAAATCTTTATTTTATTCACAATTTAAAGTTCTGTTACCTGCCCGCAATGCCCTTTCAATAGCATTACCAGATGTCAGTGATGGGAAATGAGATTTGCATTTCGGTATCAAAAACAAATTTTTTTCGTACTTTTTTGATCCCGAGAGTACCAAAAATTATAATATTTCTTATTTAAATTTTATTAACAAAAAATTATAAGAAATTCATTTACAAAAAAAGGAACACATACATAGGTACAAATATACAAATAGGTGTAGCCTGGATTAGACTTAATACTGTTGGAACATAAAGCTTGCCCCCGTATTCCATAGCTCGCTAAAGCTAAAGCTAAATTCGACCGCTAAAATGCTGAACAAATAGAAATTTTAAAATTTTTGGCGATAACATAAAGCAATAAAATTTCGGCGAATTACATTTTTAAGCCATTACCTGATTTATCAATACCCGTTTGAAAATTGCATTCGTAGCCGAAAATCGACAAATAGATTTTATGGATTCTTAGCGATAGAGATTTAGCTTTAGCGAGTTACAAAATACGATGGCTGTTGATTTATATTTTGTTTTCATGAAATTTTGGTAAGAGAAAATCCTTTCGACATTTACAGAGGAGTGAGGCATATGGATAAAATTCCGTAAGCTACTCTCGATATATCAGGAAACATGTATTCATCTAATGCGTTTTTATATAAGCCAGTGCTCTATATTGGTTGTTAATATTTCAAATTATTTTTCTTTTCTTTTTTTTCTTTTCCCTGGGAACATTTCAATTAAAAGTGGTATAATGATATTGGTTTAACAGATAAAATACTTTCAGGGGGAAACTTACTAAACCAAACTAACATTTTATTGTCAAAGTCCACTTTTGCCCTTAGAACTTAATATACCCTTTTTAAAATTTTCTTTAAACTGATTTAAAACAGTTGTTTCAATAGATCAACTTCTGTGCCACATAAAATATCATTGAATGAAATATGTTTTTCGTTGATATTTAATTGTGGTTACACTTTTCTAAAAGATCTTTACTAATAAAGCTTCGTTCTATTTGTCGAAAAAACAATTTAATTCTTGGCAAAATATATGCATGCGCGAGTCTTCTGACTGCATTTCTAAGTTGCCCGTGAGAGTATCAAATTTCTTAGGGGAGTACTACGGTACTTTTTCATGTCAAATAGTATCAAAAAAAGTACGATCGTACCAACTTTTCCATCACTGGCAGATGTAAATGTGACTGCATTTAATGCATTACACACATTTTTCCATTTTTAGGTACCTGTTTTAAATTGTGAATAAAATCAAGATTTATTGCTGGATTTTCACGTTTTATAGCTTGTTTTATTCCTAGGATATGTGGTTTTAAGAAAAATGTAAAAAATATGAAACTTGTGAGTTTCTGATTTTTTTATTGTAATTTTCATGTAAAAAAATTACGCGATTTTTGCACAAAAAAAAACTTTTTTTTTTTTAATTCTGAATAACTTCGAAACCATAAAAAATAGGTAAAAAATGATTATTAATATTTTTTAACAAAATTTTGTGGCGCGTCTTTTGGTTTATTATTTATTAAAATCGAAATAGCGGTTTTCGAGTTATAGTAAAATATATTAGTATGGCCGACTAATTTAAGGCCCAAAATTAGCCACGCCCATAAAAAAAATCTCTACGTGATAGAGCAAAACTGACAGCAGATTTGAATTTAACGCATCGAAATCCATATAGTATGCGTACTGTTATCTAAAGGCTATTTTGGCTGTTGTACAGTGATATTTGCGTGAACATGTACTCGTAGTTTGATAAAATTAACCATAATCAATCAAAAACTCGATTTCTAATTTTTGTGTAGTAGCATTTAAGGTCACGATATGTATATGTACATTTGTACATTTATTTAAATGTTTAATATAAAATTAATGAACAGAAGCCAATAACAGACTTTAATTTTTAATCAAATTAATATTATCTACGCAAGATCAAGAGTCATTTTCTATTATAAATCAAAAAGATATTTGCACTTTTTGCACAGTTTGAGACGAACGCTTGGTGGTTACAGAAGACGAAAAAAAAATTAAATAAGATATTAAATATTGTGCAACTGTTGTGATAACACGCTAGTGATACAATGAAGGTGATTCCTGACATTTTTTTTGCATAATTTGTTGGCATTTAGTTCTCTTTAGTTATTTTCTTTCTTTTTTTTAAGTGCACTCATTGCATGCTTTGTTGTTCCGGCCTTGTCCTGTAAAGGAATCCAGTTATTTGAACGCTGCTCACTACATGGAGGGCGTGGCAAAGTGTCTGCCGATAGATGTCATCAAATATGCGTAGCAAGAAATGATGGACAAACGCGCGGCATTTGTGAAAAGGGCTCTTGTTGCTGCTATTTTGTTTAAGAGTAGAATTGCATTACTGGAATCGGTTTTGCTGCAGGGGAATCAATGTTGAACTACTAATTCTCTACAACATACTAAACTATTAATCTTTCAATTGCTTATAGTTGCTTCTGTATTAGTAAAAACTGAATAAAAAGTTTGAAATTATTTGAAAAAAAATTTGTACTTTGTCCTGAGCAGCAACGATGCTGAAAGTCGTGAAGCTCTTTAAAAATACCGATTTTTTCCTAAGAATCACATAATTTTAGGCTTAAAGTCAAGATGAATTTAAGACAGGTGGCAGCACTGGCAGTGCAAGTACAACAATGCAATAACATGCAATTTTGTTTGTGTTTTGTTTTGCTAGTGCTTGTCCAAAACATACAACAAAAAATTAACAAAACGAGAACCTTGTGCGAATACATATGGGTAATTCCAGAAAAAGGTGAACAAAAAAATTTTTTTTTCTATATTTAAACAAAATAGGCAACACGTGCTGAATAATATTCCCCCTTATCGTCACATTAAGACGACAGTAAAAATTGTCACTTGTCTACTGTTTGTCGACAACAATTGACTACTATTAACATGCTCCATTAATTTGCAAAACCTCAGAGATTAATAAGATATTGTCAATAAGAGCCAATTGTTGCCGATAAAGTGTAGACAAGTGACAATATTTACTGTCGTCTTGATGTGACATCGACGACCCAATTCACAATAAGGGGGATTATGTATTTGCTATTTTGTTTGTTATTGAGAATTTCTTTTTATATTAAGTTTAAATATTTCTATTGCACTTTTACTGGACAAGTCAAATATTAATTTTGGTAGAAAGTGCGATAAAAATATTAAATTTAAATATTAGTTATGGTTTTTAAACAAAGTTTCTTAGCCTACTCTGATTTTATTTTTTTAATTCTCAATAAGCTATTGAGAGTTTTTTAATTCGTATTCATTTTGACACGCTCTAAATAAAAAAAAAAAATAAAGTATTAAAATTATATCAATACATATGTATGTACCCTACAAGAAATGAATGGCTGAAACTAACACTAACGTAATTTTTTCACTAACACACTAGCAACAATTTTATAGTGGCATCAACAGTGGCAGTAAATTGACTGTTCATTTTACCGGTAGTGATGATGTATACATTTATTAGCTATAGTTGCTCTACTCTAACATGTATGTTGGAGTGAAACATCTAATGTTAATATGCCAAAAATTTTAAAATATCGCATTTTATTGTAAAATATAAAATTCATTCGGTCTGTGAAATAAAAATGTATAGAAGTGTTAAAAGAGCTAAGTAAAAATCAATAGTGTATAAAAGAAATTTACAAAAGTTTAACTAAATATATACATATGTATATGTATTTCTTTTTAAAATTTTAGATACGTAATTATAAAAATCAAGGTGTGAAAGAAGCTTTAAGAGGCTAGACCACCTACGTTATTTTGTGTTTTTTGCTTTTTTTGTTTTTAAATATTTTAATTATACATATCTTGAATTTTCTATAATAAAAAATAATTAAAACAATATGAAAATTATGTTTATTGATGTAATTATGCAGGTTTTACTAGTTTGCTATGACGGTTATATATGTACATCAAGTGTGGTCAGTCAGACGTGACTAAGACATTCATCATCAATGACAAGTAAAAATACGGCAGAGTAAGCAGCTCAGATATATACATATGTTCCATAGTAGATATTTTTAATTAGTTAGACAAAGATGCAAAATCACACGTACACAAAAGTTTACATCACTTTTTATACATTGCCTTTAACAACCTGATAGAAACTTAGATAGAGAAATCCATCACCGCTGTCGGTCAAATGACCGGTCATTTGACTTGGACTGCTCTTGCTGGGTATGTATGGGCCTTAATTATGAAAGTGGTATAGATCATACATTTCTTTGGTCGAGATATTTTGTAGATTACATTTGAGCATATCAAAAAAATTTTTTATATTATGCATCATTTTAATTTAGAGTTGTAGTAGTCCTGGGGGTCTACTCTGTAATTCAAAACGAAAGAAAATTCTTTCGAATTTGTATCTTAATTACATGTAAATTCGAAAGCATTTTCTTTCGATTCGAATTACAGAGTAGACCCCCTGATTAAAATATATTAATTTAATATTTATTTTTGAAATCTCGAAGCAAAAATGCATTTAGCTTAGGCCACTTTCATAATTAAGGGCACATATGTACATACATATGTAAGTATGTAAAATAAATTTTGATTGAAAATAAAGAAAATAGTCTCACACCTGATTAATGTTTTCAAATAGCCAAAGCATATTTGCCATTACATATCATATCGCACATTCAGTTCAATAGTGTCATAACTCAAAATATTCCGAATAATAATGCATTTCGTATTTTATCTTGCGTAAAAATTTCATGTAAATAGCTTGTACTATCACCTCCTGAAAGAAGAATATTTTCTCATGCCTTCATTGGATTGTATGTACATTGAAAACCTTAAACGTGTTTTCCGCAAAACTAGTTTTTTTGAGTTATGATACTATTAAACCGAATGTGCGATATATACAAGTGCATACGGTGCATCATGTTAAAAAAAATACTCTGAGTGTCATGTATGTATATATATATATATATTTATTTTGTCCGGATAAATATCCATATTCTGAGTATAAGAATACTCCTAGTATAGGCATATCAGTCACTAAATAATCACAATACGCATGTGTCTTTCTATTTGTTGTTGTAGAGTATTTATGTTTTTCGCACAAATGAAGTAAAGATACTCTGGTGTGTTGGAACTGGCTATACTCATAGTTGTTTGTTTGTGTTACAATTATGAGTATCTATACGCATTGAGTAATATTAAGAGTAAATATTTTTATTTGATTACTAATTATGATTCTATGGTTGGGATTAATATCACCGAAATGCAACATATACATATGCACATACATATGTGTGTATGTATCTATGTATATAAACCAACATTTGAAGCATAACCCAATTAACCTGCTTGATGAATTCATTAATCGTTTGATGTTTTGATTAACGCTGCTTAATTAATTTCATGCAGTTTCATATTCATTGGCATATATATTTGAGTGTTTTATTTCAATCATTACATTAAATTAATTTAGTTTTATTTTCAATTAAATAAGATCATCGAATTAAATAAAATATAATGTTTCTTAGATAATTTTTTTGTTAATTCGATTTAACAATTAATTATATGTTTAATTAAAAATAAAAATATCACTGATGAGAGTAAAAGCTGCCTCCTTTCCGGGGCTTTACTCTGTAATTCGTAATGAAAAACCTGCCGTTTTTGTAATTTCGTTATTTTCTAGTAACAGTAACTCTTTCTTGAAGGATTAAAGCAGTTTGAGGATTAAAATGTTTTAATTGTTTTTTATTTTAATTTTTTTTTTGTGTATAAACTCTGAGCTTGAATGGCATTAGTTTGACTTCTATCGGCCTATTTAGAAATACATAATTGTAAAAAATTAAAATTTTTAATAATATGTACAACAAAATATCAAAAATAAATTAAAGTAAAAGAAAAAATTACTGCACACTAATTTATCGGAATTCTCTGCAATTGTTGATTTGTGTGACAAATTTAAGAATTCCATTTTAACAAAATTTTTAATCTTTATGATAAGCATTTCACTTGCTTACATAAATTCAATTTGTATTGGAAAGTTTTCAGAGATCTTTCAATAAAACTAAGTTCTACATACATAACTTATTGCTAGAGTTTTTATTTTCCCGCACTTTTTTCGTTCCCGGGAAATCGGGATTGGTTTTTAAATTTCCCGGGATCCCGAGAATTGCACCTTGAAACAAATAACACGTACATATTATTGGGGAGTCAATATTTTGTTTGATTTAATTTTTGACATTATAAAAGTTTTCAAAAGAAGTTTTTCCCCATCGGTAGATGAAAATCTTTGAGTAAAAGAGATTATCTTATAAATAATATAGATCTGCAAGCTTAGAAACAAGAAATTTCATATATATCTCCTTTTTTTTTGTTATTAGAGTATTGTAAAGTTGTCATTTAAGCTTTCCGTACTTCTTCGGGAGGTTTTTCATTGCTTATTACGTATTCCCTCTAAATGTTGATTTATACCACTTGTGCTCCTTCTTTTGCAAGTAATTGTTTTGGAACACAACGAGCAAACTGCAGGATCTGGTGTTTTCTTTTTAAAATAGTCCAACAAATAAAATTTGTTATCTTCCATATAAATATATTTACCCGAAGAATGTTTAACTTGCAACAGAATTTTCTAAAAAAAAAACAAAATAAACACTCAACGCACCTTAATAAGAATTTTCACGCAGTAGAATTTTTTGTTCCCAAAAATTCCCGTGAATTCCCGCGTTATATTCCCGGGATTACGGGATTTGAAATTTTGCGGAATTATCGGGATTTCCCGTCCCGGGAATTCCCGTGAAAACCCCTACTTATTGCGTCAAGGTTTTAAGTTCTTAGTATTTTCCAGCAGTATCTTCTTGCTATCTTTTTTAATTTTTTAAACGAACAAACGTTTGTCGCACCAAGCAGCATAGTGAAATATGTCTGTATATTCATATCAAAGCTCTCGAACGATTGGCATACATTATAAGAATTCTATTTTGTGGATAACGATAAGACCAATATTTTCCTTTGGTTTATCAATTAATTACAAAAAATTCGCTATAAAGGTACTGGCTGAAAATTTTGCCAGTTAGTTTCATTAAATTTTTAATGCGCATAACGTGTATAGGCCATATTCGAAAAAGAAATCGGTTAAAATAGCTCCACTTTACCTGTGTTGGGGTCTTTATTGTACTTTTGAGCACTTATAAGAAAAGCAAACAAAATGAAATCTTTGCTATATTTAACAGCATTTTTGTGCGCAACTAGTGTCCGCGTGGTTAGTTCGGAAGAGAATCCCTGTAAAGATGCGGGCTTCTTTGCAATAAAAGATAATAGTCCTGTGTTTTATGGCTGTTATGCTAATAAATATGGCGGTTTGACGTTAAAATATTTGTCTTGCCGAGCTGGTGAAGTGTTTAGTTCTGAGCAAGGGTTTTGTGTACCAAAAGATTTTTCAAATGCACATAGAGCTGACAGCGAAATCACTAAAGCTCCCGAAGTGGAGAACCCTACAAGGCCCAATGCTTCTTTAATCGAATCTACACAAACAGAAGCTACGAAAACCACTGATGTTACCGCAACCAAAAAGGCGACAGTCTCTTCTCAGTCCAAAGACCCTGAAATAGAAGTTACATCAACACTTGTAACAGAAACTGAAACTACAGAAGTGGCAGAATCTACCACCGAAAGTGGAACAGAATCTACTGCGGCACAAACCACAGAAACTGAGACTACTGAAACTAAAGCTCCAAACACGGAAACTACAGACACTAATACGCCTTCAACTAAGTATCCTGATATTCCTGATTTTATTTGTCCAACCACAGGTTTTTTCCCCCAAGATAACAGCTTAAACCAGTTCATCTACTGTACTGCAGCTTTCGGAGATTTGAGGGCTTTTAAACTCAATTGTTCAGGTGAACAAAACTTTGATCCACAAAGAGAATTTTGTGATATCAATTACAATGGTGATCTTGAAACGACAACAATTTCTCCAACAACTGGAACGACAGATGCAACGGTTCCCGAAACTGAAACAACAGATAATACAACTGAGACAGAGCCGGAAACTTCTACAACAGAAGCATCTACAATCGTAACATCAGAAACGATAACTACTGATACTGAAGTACCATTCACTCAAGATCCTAGTAGCAAGGAATCAAAAACAGAAGCCACAGCAACAACAGTTGCCGTAACTAAGGCCACAGAAACAACGGTTTCCGCAACAGAAGCCACAGAAACAACAGTTTCCGTAACTGCAGTAACGGAAGTCACAGAAACAACGGTCCCCGCAACAGGAGCCACCGAAGCAACTGTTCCCGTAACAGAAGCCACCGAAACAACAGTTCCCGTAACAGAAGCCACAGAAACAACAGTTCCCGCAACAGAAGCCACAGAAACAACAGTTTCCGTAACAGAAGCCACAGAAACAACGGCTCCCGTAACAGAAGCCACCGAAACAACAGTTCCCGTAACAGAAGCCACCGAAACAACAGTTCCCATAACAGAAGATACAGAAACAACAGTTCCCGTAACAGAAGCCACAGAAACAACAGTTACCGTAACAGAAGCCACAGAAACAACAGTTACCATAACAGAAGGCGCAGAAACAACACTTCCCGTAACTGAAGCCACAGAAACAACAGACTCTGCAACTAAAACTACTGCAACTGACGATTCTACCACAACAAATAAAGAAACTGAAACTACTGAAACAACATCCTTAGAGACTGAATCAGCTTCAACTGCAACATCGGAGACAACCGTAACTGGAACAGAAGTAACGACAATTCAGGTCTCTACTTCAGTAAAATCAGAAACTAATACCTCAAGCACTAAGGTCCCCGCAAGTTCCACTACGGACAAACCTGAACCTGAAGGTGCCATAAAAGCTGGTTCCTTTAGCTTCAAACCATATAATAGGCCTAGTACATGCCTATTCGAGGGTACATTCGCTCATCCAATCGATTGCTCCAAATACTACGAGTGCACATGGGATAAAGATAATGGAAAACGTACACCCAAACTTAAACAATGTAGTAGAAATCAAGTTTATCATATCAAAACCGCTAGTTGTGGCCGAGAAGTTATCACGACCTGCTTCGGACGTTGGAAGAATTCGAAATTTTTTTCTCTGTAAATTCATTAAAGGAGTTTCTACTTAATAAAAATAATTTTTAAAAGAATTTAAAAGAATTAAAAAAAAAAACAAATTTTCATATATGAAATAATGAAGTATAGTTATTTATTTGATATAAAGTTTTTATTTAATTTACAAATTTTGCTTGTTTTCACTTCATTTCATTCCTGCTTCACGGGAATCGCCAATAGGCTTTAGCCCAAACGATTTTGAGATTAGTTTTAAAAACTTCGTGTGCTTATAGTAAAACTCTTAATACATTATTGAGAATCACAATATACAAACATAATAAGTTTGAAAGCATCAAACAAAAATGTTTGCAAAATAACTAAGTGATTTCAAAATTTAATTTTTTTGGGGGGAAATAACTCGGAACCAGTAAAGTTGACAGAAGAACGTCTCCGCTCCACAATAGTTATAACATTCTGTAATAGACAATAAATTTAGAACCTGTTTGTCAATGTCGGCAACGTTCAGCTTGACGCACACTTATATTTGTATCAGCCGTTAAGCTGAATTCACCCATTTGTTTCCGACACAATTTTGGTCCTAACAGTTTATATTATACATGAAATTTAAATTGTGAAACTTCAGATAAAAAAACAAAAAACACATTTGTCCGAAATAAATTTGTAAATTCAGCTTTAAAGTAGCATTTTGTTCCAAATTTTTCTTATTTTATTGTGCGGATATTTCCACAAAAAATATAGACATGAAAGGATGAGGGTCTACCGAAATTCGTTAGTTGATAGCGAACATATTGTTGAATTTAAATCTGTCAAATCGGCTGTAATTTATTCAGTATGTTTTTGCCAATCATCACGGCCAGGTAAATCGTTCAACAGTACATCAAATGATAAAATTGTTTTATTGAAATGGGAAGAATGATTGTTTTAGTCTTCATAGATTACGTGAATATATTGCCAAATAAAAAATGTAAGTAATCCCCAAGAATCGATTATTTTAATATCCCACCTTGTTAAAATCATTAAGTAGGTAATCCAGTAGGGAAGTGCTTCCACCAAAAATGCTTAATTCCAAACCCGTAAAACATTCACATACATAAAAAACTGAACCGTTTCTACTAGACGAATATCTGCAAGACACAAAATGAAAATAATTCTGCCAAAAAAACCTATTTCAATGCAAAGATCTTATAGAACATATTACAAAATGCCCCACAGATTTTCGAAGAAAAATTATGGTCCAAACTGCAAGTAAACTGCAAAGTATACTTTTAAATGGGTAAGAGAAGAGGGTTTGGAGCCTATTTCCCCACCGATTTTCGAGAATAAATTATGGGTGCATGCTGCAGGCAAACCTCTGCAAACAAAAAAAAATATTTTGAAAACCGGTTAACAAATGAAAAAGTTATGCGTTAGGGGTGGGGGGAGGGGAAAGAAAATTTCCCCATCGATTTCCGAAAAAATTGTAGAACCAACCCTTTGAAATAAAAAAAATAAAACCGGATGACAACTGACAGAGTTATGTATCGGTGAGAAAATTTCCCCTGCCGATTTCGAAAACAAATAATGAGATCCAACAGCAGACAAATTTCAAATTGCCTTACAACTGAGTTATGCATAAGGGGAGAAAATTCCCCCCTCAGATATCCGAAAAACAAATTATGGGACCCAAAATGCGGACAAACCCTTTCAAACAAAAATTTCTTCAAATCGCTTCACAAATGCCAGAGTTGTGCACAAGGGGAGCGAATTTCCCCCTTCAATGAAACGAAAAAAAAGTTAAAGCACCAAACAGCAAGCAAATTATTTTTGATAAATTATAGAGTTATGCATGCATGGGTGAGAAAATAGCCCCCTCCAATTTCGAAAAAAATTAGACCCGACTGCTGACAAACCCTTTCAAATAACAAAAAAAATATTAAAATCGGTTGACAAATGATAAGAGTCATGCATGGGTGAGAAAATAGCCCCCTCAACTGCAGACAAACCCTTTCAAACAAAAAAAAAATTTTTATAATAAAATAAAAAAATAATTTAGCAAATCGCTTCACAAATAACACTATTTGTGCATAAGGGGAGCAAATTTCCCCCTTTGAATTTTGAAAAGAAAAATTAAAAGACCAAACTGCAGACAACTTCTTTCAAGCAAAAAATTAATTTTGAAAATCGGTTCACAAATGACAAGAGTTAAAAAAAGTGTTCTACAGGTGGGTCGAAGCGGGGGAGAAAATATATACATAAATATATGTATATCGTCGGGTGGAACAGTATATTAAAAATACATTATTACTGCGGCAAACCAATAACCATCCGACGATATGTGCTTAAAGAAGACACTGTAATCTTTCTCTGGATGTTTTCGATAATAGTTTTTGAGGAATCATATTTCATCATATTTCACATCAAACATGACAAATTTTTGCTCTTTTTTTTTAATTAACATAAATTCTTTGTTTTTAGCTGCATGCCACGCCCACTACTGCGAATATGTTGACCAAAATTTTTGGCTATCTCAGTTTTTAAATGTTTCCTTTATGATTGTGTATAAAATTTCAAGAAAAAATTTAGCTCTTGGCAATTGAAAATTGATTCCGAACCACTGTGCTGCGGACAGTTGTACGACGTTATAATTCCATGAATTCCCACACAAATTTGTTCTATTTAAATTTAAAGATAGAAAGAGCTTAATGAAAGTTTGATACATCATTTGTAATATGGGCATTTCCACAGTAATGTCAACTTTTTGTAGCGTGCGACACCAAGCAAATATGCTTGTTTTTTTGCAAAGAAAAATAAAATTTTTGTTTTACTTATTTATATACATATTTGTGTAGGCCGTCAGCAGCTCTACGTTAGGTAAACTTTTAAGAAAAATCTAGTCACGTTGTTCAGAAATACAAGGTTAATTGCTTGCTGTCGCACGCGACAAAAAAGTGGTATTTCTCGGAGAAATACCCATATGCAATTAAAATACATTGCAAATAAAACGCTGAAATTAAAGAAAATGTTAGAAGTTCAATTATAACTCAATATCAATTCGAAAATTGTTTTATATTTTTGTATTAACTTTATTTACATTTTGTTTATTATTAAAATATTTATAAATACTACAATACATATGTATGTATGTGATGACTATAAAATTATACAACAAAAAAATATTTATTTCATAATCAGACACTAATATCGATTGTATCCTTCTTCTTTACCTTAATTAATTTATTTTTAAATAAAATTTAATTAAAGCTAAATGCACAAAAATAAATCATTCAAATTCTTAATAGAAGATTTTAAAAAGCTTTATTCATTCATAAATAGACATAAATACTCTCGCGTATTGGCTAAGGAAATTCTATTTTAATATTGAAAAGCAAAATAAAATAAAAATTAATTATATTAAAGTTCTGGTAACATGATTATAATACAATGGATATGAAATTTTAGGTAGTTGAACGTTCCGAAGGAAATATTAAGGAAATGGGTAGGCAAGGCACGAAATATGCAAACATTTTATCTGGGCGAAGGAGCCATTGTTGCTTTTCTTTTGGACGCTGTATGACGATCTTTGGTGAGATCCATTATGTTATGGCGTGTAGTTTTTTCCAAATTGCTCGGCGTTGTTGCAATATTGAAAACCTAAAAATATATGTATGTATGTAGGTATGTATTTATGTATGTGTGTGTGTGTGTTGTGTATTTGTGTTTGCAATTTTTCGTTAATAACTTGCATAATGCGCTGAAATCATTTTGATAATATTTGAATGTAATTTACTTTGGAATTTCCATCTATAATTTCCACCGGCTCGGCAGGTACATACGCCGAAAGGTCTCGTAAGCCAAACCATTCGGGTGTAAAATAAGAGTTGCTGATTACTTCCTTAGAGGTTGCTTTCTTCGTTTGGGTATCTGAAAGTTTTGAAAGTTTTTGAGCTGTAAGGAGAAGTTTAAGAAAGTGGTTGGGTTAGGATTGCAGGGATAAGGGTGCCGGTAAATAAAAATTCTACAAATCATAAGAAAAAAAAAAAAGAAAACCTAAAACGCTTTTGTGTTTGAAAAGTTTTAATTTTTTTTTTTTTTTTTTTTTTTTCCAAAAGAGAAGTAACACTCAGGCAATTAATGCCTACTACTATTACTAGGTGTTACCTTCTTTAGGAAAGGGATAGTGATAGAGAAGACAGGTGGTGAAGGGAGAGATAGAGGAAAGCTTCATTCTTTTACAACTCTGCTTTTTGCACGTTTTTTGATAATGCAGTGTTGCAGCGCCATCTGGTGTCAAATGAGGCGTATTAAGTTTTTGAAGCTGTGTTTTGTAGCCATTTTATTGATTTTTTTACTTCGCCGATGATTTTGCTACACAACGAAGGAAGGCGCTCCGATGTTACATTAGGACTAGTATCTTCTGAAGTCGGTATAGTTAAGTGACCAGTGACTATGCCTTCATCACTTGAACTTTCCTACAACAACTGATACAAAGGGACACTAATGCACATCAGAAAAATGCGTGGTGTTGTTATTCAATGACTGTTGGATACAGGGATTGAACCCAGGACCTTCGATTTTGTAGTCAACGTGCTAACTACTTCAGCCAACGCCACCCTCATGTTGTATGTATGTTTGTAATTGTATGTTTTTTGCGATTTTCGAAATTAAATACTATTTAATTTTAAAATTATTATCAAAGGCTATAATGCATTATCCTACACTATCGAACGACTTTTGAGAAAATACAACCCTGTTATGATAGAATTTATGAACATTTTCAAAAGAAAATAACAATAACATTAGATTAGGGTTGTATTTTTTCAAACAACAATCGACCATGATTTATCTAGCGAAGAAAGAAATATCCAGAGATATTTCTGCTGGAAGTTCCATAATTTTTGGAACATTTTGTAACCAGTTGAAGATTCCGTGACATCTTAAGTTCTTTCCTAGCAATTTTTTGTTGCATGCAAATTGGTCACTAAATATGTAAGTGACTCGAAAGATTTTTATTGCGCGACCTGGGCGAAATAAATGATTTTTTCCATTGCTATTTTCAGTATTTGTCTGCCAGTGAGTGGTTTGCGTGTATTTTTTCTAGAGGTATAAATCTTTAATGCTCTTATGCAAAAACGATTGTTAAAGTTAAAGCATGCTTTAAAACCGGTTTTTCCATACAAAATTCGTTTATTAAACCAGCTTTAATTTTAACAATCGTTTTTGCATAAGGGGGTAAGTTGGCAACACTTTTTTAATTGGCGGCCATTATGTCAGCTGTCAAGTGATTTATGTCTACTTTGGTTTGACATTTCGACATGAATAGACTGACGCCTAAACAACACTTCTAAATTGTGGAAATTTATTTCAAAAATCATGGTTCTGTTCGAAATACGTATCGTGCACTACGTCCACCAGGGCATTGAAGGGCATTCGTTATATTCAACATAAAGACGTTCGTATTTGTATTGATAAAAAACGTCTATAAGTGATGGGGCGAGCAATGGATCAGACAAGACAACATAGCATACCATCAGAACATATGGACGCTACTGAACAGATACGACCAGACTTTGGAAATGTCCGACCGGTTACGTGATACTAGAGACATGGATACCAGAAAGACACTCCTGGGTTAATCGAACCCTAGAACAAACACCAGTGGGAGTTTGCTGCTACACGGATGGCTCGAAGCTAGGCGAAAGAACTGGCCCAGTTTTCTTCATAGAAGAACCGGAAACCGAGATTTACTTCCGTTTGCCTGACCATAATGCAGTCTTCCAGGCGGAGGTTCGTGCGATCACGGAGGTTTTAAAATGGATCAATGTAAATATTAGACCCACAGAGGTCAATATATTTACCAACAGCAAGTCGGCAATTAGGGCAATCACAACCGAAAGAGTAAACGCTAGGACCCAGTTTTAGATCGCCAGAATATGCTAAACGATTACGCAGTACATGGCAACATTCGCATGGTATGGGTAACCGGAAATTAACGTGCAAATGAACTGGCGAGGATTGAGTTACAAAATTGGGCGAAGATGGCCCACAGGACACGATGGAATTGTGATACTGTAGGTAATCTAATCAAGATTCTATGGAGCGACCCGGACGAACTCAAAACAAGAATACTGTTGAAACTAAACAAGCTCGAGCTAAGAAAGTTGACCGGCATCTTAACGGGGAGCACTCTTATATACGAGAATATTTGTACCGGATTTGACCCATGACTGACAAGGAATCCAGGGCAGGCATGGAGAACTTAAAGACAATGGAGCACTTCCTTTGTCATTACCCACCTTAGAGGTATTGACTACGTGAACGATACTGAGTTCCTATAAAGGTAGGGTTCGTTTGTTAATTTACATGAGAGCGCACAACAGGCTTGTACTGGCTTATGTGTATGTCCACGGACATGAGCGTTATGGCTCTCCTTTTATAGAGACAAGATTACTGACGTTTTCGTTCATCAATTGAACAACCATGATGTGCAGGAGCTGTGCTTTCCATAGTTTCACGTTTCGGACCCGTGAATTGGCCTCTAAGAGAAGCCTGAAACTGTTAACAACTTGGAGGACAACATTCAACGCGTTATTACCGGTATATGGCCACAATTGTTCGAAGAAGTCATCGAAAATTTAACCTCCAGATTAGACTATGTCCGAGCCAGCCGTGGCGTTCATATGACAAAAGTCATATTTAAATTATAGTGCCAGAAGATTATCTTTCGAATAAAGTAAATTTCATAGCAATTTAAAAAAATTCATCTTTGTTATATTCCATTTCAAAGTTCTATACCTCTGCAAAAAAAAAACACCCTATATAAACCTTAACTAGGCAATACAGCTTGATATATCGAGCCATAATCTCTAAAATAGCTTAAGCGATACATTTTAGGGACTTCGTTTTTTTTTTTTGACGAAAATCGATTATTTACGATCGCAAATAATCGATTTTGGTCAAAAAAATTAAGTTCGAAAATTATATCGCTTAAGCGCTTTTGGCGGTTATGGCACGATATGCGCCACTTTGACAGATGTGATATGATTTGTTTTTAGTTTGTGTTAGCCCCTTCATTAGTAATGGACTGATAACTGAACAAGCTATGACGATCGTCCATCAGAGCAATTAAATGGAGCGATCAAACGTGTATCGTTTTAAAACATTCTATAAAAATTATTGATTATAATTTTAGTGTAGACTATGACACATTAGTTGGTTAAGTTAAGGTTTTAGTTTTGCGAACTTACCATTTCCCGGTGTTGGTCTGACCAAAAATCTAGGCGATTTGAAGCCCCTGCCTAAAATTGTACTACTTAAGGGTATCTCTGTTGTTGTTGTTGAAGTTGTTGGATTTAATGGTGCCGCTGTCGGCGAGTAGAAGCGTTGAGGGGAAAACCTTGGTTGAGGCGTTACCACATACACTTTTTCTTGAGTCTTTGGTGATATTGATACTTTCGCCTTTTTCCACAACTCTTCGGGCTCTTGTATTTTCATAGATCTTAGATATAAAGGCTTCTCAGTAGTGGTGGTACTAGACGTACTCGTTGAGGTACTCGTTGTTGTTGTTCTTGTTGTTGTTGGTGTGGCAAGTGTGGTTGAGGTTTTGTAGTTTGTGGCCGATTTTGATTTCAGCGATTCAAAGTTGTTGTAAAAATCTCTTAAGTGATTGTCTGTTATTTGTGTGTATTGATAACGTTTTGTACTCTCTCTTTCATACAGAGGCTCCAAATTGTTTATGGAACTTGGAAGTTCTGAATTGTCTGTGAAGCTTTTTGTTCTTTTCGATTGCCTTGTGGCTTTATTTTCCACTACAGTAGTGGGTAAATACTCGGAAGGTATATGTTTGGAACGCCCACGTATAGTGGGCGTGCTGGGTCTATGTGACAGGGAAGTGTATTCCTGTTCCGTCCAGTCGTCTATGTTCTTTTGCAGCTTGTTAATATCAATGTCCAGGGAATTAGGACTCAGTTTTAGTTTTGTGGTGGGTTCATGTTCGCGCTGCAGAAGTTCTCTGAGGTTAGAAGCTAAAATTTTGGTGAGGTATTTTGTGGTTCGAGGCTTTGCAGTGGTAGCGGTAGTGGTTGTCGCTGTAGCCGGTCTTATGTGGGATCTAATCAACATCGATTCCTGGGGTTTGTGCAATTCGATGTTAGATAGTTGACCCCACGTAGAGAGAGATAATGTATTAGATGGTTTTGTTACCATATTGATTCGTGTAGTTTCAAAGGGTCTGGGCCGATTTTTGGTGGTAAGTTGGGGTAATAAAATCTGATCACTATTGTAATGCGAAGGTAACGAAGGCGGCGACATTCCGGCATAGTGGCCGCTAGCATCTATGGAACTGTAGGTAGAAGAAGATATAGGAGATTCTGTTGCTGCAGTTTGTAGTTGTGAGGTATCAGGAGAGGGATTAGCTTGATTCGGCTGCGGAAATTTGTGATTAGGAGGACTCAGTCTAAATGTTAAGTCTGAGGGATCCCTCGTAAATGGTCTGGGTACTCCCAGATATCCATTGATGTGCTGTATGGGGGAATCCAACAAACGCTTAGGAGTTTCTCTTTGCTTTGGTTTCGTAGGCCAGTTATTATCAGTTTCTTTACTGGAGTGTTGCGCATTTGTTTGTATAGAAGCTATGAATTCTATTTCATTATCTTGTAATTGGGGCTGTGTAGTACTCTCCAGTTCGGTTGTAAAGGTTGAGGTATCCTCGGTGGTAGAAAGTAATTGTGGTGTTGAGGTAGCATAGATAAAATCATTTGACTCCAGAGTCCAAGCATCCAAATTAGTATGTTGTTGATGCTGATCAAGTACAGAAGAATTTTGATGTGAGGCTGCAACATAATTATCATCATCTTCATAATGCTGCACAGCTTTTAAAAATTCTGGTTGATGGTTGAACCCAGTTCCTGGTTCGTTAACATCCGTTGGTTGGACAGCGACAAAACTACCTGGTTCTGTTAAAATTTGAGAGGCCGGGATATGTTGGCTCAAATCTGGACTAAATGTTGAATATTGGTAATGCCCTGTGCTTATATTTGAATTTGTTTGATGTTGTTCCAGAGGCAAAGGTGGTGCTTGGGTGCTGATTTCATAAGAATGAGAAGGGACATATGAGGCTGGATATTCTACTGATGATACATAGTCTACTAATTGATGACTCTTCACTATCTCAAAACTGGCATCTTTATTTTCTGTTGCGGATGGTATTTGTGTGGGAATGGCTGTGTTGATGTGAATTTCTGAATGCTCAGCTATGTTTTCGGCGAAATGAGCCGGATCAGTTGAGGGCAATTCTTGTATTGCATGCGGTATGGGAGTAATGGGAGATAGGAAATTTTGGGCATTATAAAGAGGTGGTAAAGGTGCGCTGCTTAAAAGGGGAGGTATTGGTATGGGTAAAAATGGGCCTGTAGAATATTGTATATGATTTGGGCCATCAGGAGTCTGTTTAACATTTGGGGGAACAAAAGGAAGTGGAAAATTGAATTTTACCGCTCTTTGTTTTATATTAGAAGGAACGTGTAGTACTTGTGCTGCAGGCTGGCTATCGAAGCCATTATAAACGTTTTGCTGCGTCTTACTATTGCTGTCATAGTTTTGTGCATACGCCTGTACTTGTGATTGCTTAGAGGCATCCCATTGATTGTCCGTTGTCGGATACTGTACGCTATTTTGCATCATAGGCACCCAAGGATATTTATTGCATAAAAAACAATGTTCTTTATCGCCTTTGGTGTATTGTTGCTGTTGTTGTGGTTTTTGATAATAATAAAGCTGTTTATTTGTTTCTAGCATCGATTGCTGGTCTGCTACTGTATTTTGATTTGCAAAACCAAACCATCTGGCAACTCTTGTCATTAAACCCGCAGGCTTATCATTGGGGCTTGCCGGCAGTTGTGGCTTAATGAATTGTGGTATTGTTCGGCTCTCCGATTGTTGTAAATTCTGGGGATTAACATGTTTAAAATGTGTAATAGCTGCCTTAGCTGCTTGTGGGAGTGGTGGTGGCACTAAGTAGTCAACGGGTGGTGATGCCAAACTTAAAACTGTATGTGGCGGGCAAATGAAGGCAATAGCGAGCGCCAAGGTAAAAAATTTGTATTTTCGATGTCGAAAAATCTGTAACAAAAAAAAGTTTCGAAAAATTAAATAATTGAAAAAACACTCACTTTAAATTTTAGTTTTCAAGTAACCGAACAATAAAAGTGTAAGAAAACACAGACATTACGCATAATTTCCATACATTGTGGTGGCCGAATTAAAAAAATAATTAATGATAATGATAATTCGCTATTGGAATATGAGTATTTGCAGTAAATAAGTCATACGTTTATACATTAATTTGCAAAAATCTAAAATTTTATTATGCTTCACGAATTACCGAATTATTTCTAGAATAAAATGTTTCCAACCACAGTGCAACGTACCAAGTTATGCAAACAAAAATTTAAATAATTATATAAATTTGTTACATATTTTTTTGGATATTCTTTTTTTTTTTTTTTGAGTGTGTCTTTTTACTTAATATTTATAAGCATACACTTCAAAATCGAATTAAAATATTTGTAGCAATTGTTATAATTATCATGTACATTTGTGCAAATTGTTAAGTAATCGTTTATCGTGATACGATGACTTTAAGAAGCATAAATTATTGGTAGTTTGTAGCTCTGACTGTTTTAAGTCATAATTAACAGCAGTGTGATCGTCAAAGAAGTCAACGTAATTATTACGATAGTAGAAACGTCATTATTTATTAAAGTTAATGTAATAATAATAAGTATGCGTAGCATGACTTCTTGGCAATTTCTTGGCTGCATGGCTGCAAACAAACTCTTATGTGTACACGGAGTATGCAAATCCAAATCCCCACACCGATGTTTGGGTGTGTGAGTATTAAACTTATATCATACATAATAATGATGATATATAAAATATGCACAAAGCCAATAGTCAGTCACTCACTCACTCACTCGGTTTGTTTAAATATCAAGTATATTTATTTATGTGCAGGTATAAACATACATACATATGTATATGCACACGTACCCAGCGGGAAAAATAAGGAGTAAGAATGCCTTCTAGAAGGCCTTTGTACTGTTTCTTTTAGATGTCTAAGGCCTGCTTGATTCAATGCTTTCAAATTAATGCATTTTGCTTTTGCTTTGGTAAAAAAAGAAGAGATGTGTCTTAGGACACCCGGTAGAGCTTTGCTGCTTAGCTATATAAAACAAGTTTCATGTGTTAAATATCAATGCAATAACATTCAGCCTTATTCCAGTTGTCGACATCGATGTCACTTCAACACGATACCAAAAAATTGGGGCTTGTATGCCAGTTGTCGAAAACAACTGACCAGAGATTCAAGCCGGCTTAAAAAGTCGGCGGCGGCGGATTAGGAAAAAATAGTCGGCGGCGGCTCATAAGCCGGCTTGAGCCGGCTGACATTGACAGCCGCTGGTTTTGATTGTGATAAGATTTTTAAACATATTTCTATAAAAAAAATCATAATTTGCAAGATGTGGTAAAAATTTGCCACTACAAAAACAATTAGCCGGCTGCGATTTTGAGCCGAGGCTAGGCGCATGCATCGGCGCGCCGGCTTGAAGTTACGTTGAAAGACGGCGGCGGCTCTTGAGCCGGCTGTGAGCCGATCGGCTTGTTTCTCTGCAACTGACACCTGTTGTCATGTTTATGCTACTTTCTAGGCCCTAGGGAAGATAAATAGATTGTTTTCGAGAGCGAGTAAACAAGCCCCACTTTTTTGGTATTGCGTTAAAGTGACGTCGATGTCGACAACGGGAATAAATGTGATTATTTGTATTTAATAATCATAAAATTTATTTATTTTATTATTATTTCGCCGCAAATATTTGCATGTGTGTACATTTCGCATATGTAAACGCATACTTAGCACTACTGTTTTTTTAAAGTTCTTATTAGTAAGTCATCCGGCATCTCTTTCTTTACAAACAGATAAAGAAAACGAAACCTCCAAAATGTAAACAAAGAAATCAAAACAAAAATAAATTTATAACTGTAATAGTTGCGATTATTTTTGTTGTGAAAATCACATCCTAGCTCCTGTGTGTCTGACATAAAGAGCATAGCTCTAAAAACAAAATATAAAATCTCGCTTCTTACAGAAGGTAATCTGGAATAGGTTTGGAAGGGTGGTGCTATATCGCACTTCCACACAGAGACCCCATTGGGTCTATTGTGATCAGGAATGTGGAATATGTATCTTATCTTTTATCCTTTAACCAGGCCTGCAGTAAGCAGGTCGTCTACTGACTTTTCCCGCTGGGTACATTTTGCATGTGTAAGTGTAAGTGTTGTGAATGCAGTTCTGTGGTTTTGCAATTGTATTTGTGTTGAAGTTTTCCTTATTTGTGTGTGTGTGTGTTTGCTTGCGAATGTTTGATATGATGATGTGCCTGCTGGAAATGCAATTGCCAACTTATTTCCCACAATATGCTGCCATTTATTTTATTTTCTATTGTATATGAACATTTTCGTTTTGTACTTTTTGCCAAACATTAATTTCTTTATGATGTTCATATTAAAAATAACATGCAAGTGTTTCTATGTGCGTTTGTTTATATGTCTGTTTATTCAGTTATTTGCTGCAAATCACAAATTTATTAATTTAAATATGAATGTAAAATATGCACTTCGTTTTATTTTGTTTTTTTTTTCTTTGTTGTTTCTGGCTTTCACCAAGCGTGAACACTGTACTGTGTAAGTAAAATTAAAATTTGACTGTTGAGCTCAAAGGGTTATTTTTCGACTACTTTTTTCTTTTGTAGTAATTAAGGTCTTTTGGTTTTCAAGAGCTAGTAATGGAAGTGCCTTATATTTAAGCAGATAAGCAAAATTATCAAAACAACTGAAAAGCTTTTAGTTTTTGGTTGAAGTATGCTTTTCAGTTTTCACGGTTTCAAGTATTATAAATTTTTATTAAATTTTTATTTATGAAAATCAGAAATCAAATAAGAACATCTACTACACGCATTTTATTTTTGTTTAGGCAACCCATCAGTAGGCTTCAAGTAGACTAAATGAAAATAAAAAAAAAACTTCATATTCTTTTTAGAGAAAACTGTCATAATGTTATTAAGAATTACTAAAATAAACATAAAAACAAAACAAAAAAATAAGTTTTAATATGTTTATCTTATTTTAAATACAAACTGACCGAATCACAGGGGAGTATTATTTGAGCCAAAAAGTTGGCCATTACTTTGTTTTATTTTATATTGCTTGTGAAAAGTTATTGAGTGCCCCTAGATCAATGGCAAAAATTTATCTCATAGTGCTAGGCTGTTAAACCTTGAAAATAAGAAAAATTGGACAAAGAGGAAAAAGTTCCCCTTAGAGGAACTTATCCTATACCCGTAAAAAAATTATTTCTTAACTTTTTCCATAATTTTGTTTATAGTGCATTTACACTGTCTCGAAATCTAGTAGTTTCGAGATTTCGAGTTAAATCGAATTAATTTTTTCCGGATTTCCCATACTAAACGAAATCTAATTTTTCAGTAGATTTGTAGGAAATCTAATAAAAATCTAATGCTTTTATTTATTCTTTACTACCCAACAACAACAAAAGGTGAGTGAATTAGCTACGGTCTGCTTAAAATAGTGTGTGACTTGGCTACATTTCAGTTGCTTGGTTGTAGTTTTGGAAACAATTCAGTTGATGGGTTTTGTTTTGGATAAAAAAAAAATCTTGATAAATGTCAAAAAAAGCTGGTGTAAACGTTATAGATTTTCATAAAGATTTTAATCAAAATAAGCTAGATTTTGTGCTGCTGTAAATGCCCTATTAGAAAATACAACTTTTAACGTGCGGGAAAGTTCAAAACTTGGACCCAGGAGACCGTAAAACCTGTGCTTTTAATTTCTGGAAGTGTTTTTTTTTTGTTTTTATTTCCACTAAATTTTTTTTTCTATGATTTTGAACTAAATAGGGGAAAAACCAAATTAAACGCTCTAAAATTAGAACAATTTCTAATAGTTATCTGGAATTTTTTTTATTATTATTTTTTTTTTGTATTTTCACTACAAACTATTTTTTTTTTCTTTAAGTTAAGTAAAAATGTAACGGAGAATAACCGAGTTATTCCTGATGCTTACAATTCGGTCATATGCGTGTGAAATTTGATATGTTTGTGCAAATTTGGGTCAGTTGATGACTGGAGGTCAAAGTGAAGTGTTCATACGTGCGAAAGTAAAAAAGCCAAACAAACGTAAAAAATAACTTATTTTTAGATACTATGGTTAAAATATTAAAAAGTCTTAATTATAAAGATGAAAACGCATTTACTGCAAATTATGGACGGTTTTCCAAATTTAAAACCCGTCATGGAATACGATTTTCAAAAATTGGTGGTGAAATACTTTCGAGTGTTGTTGGTGAGGTCACTCGAACACAGATTTCGAACAAAAGTCATGGAAATGGGGTTATTGGAAACACAGATTAATAATGCAGATGAAAGGGGATTATTTTTACGTTGCCTTCCAGATAAAACATTTGTCGCTGCTTGTGAAAAAAGAGCCCAAGTATTTAAAATTCAAACAGTACGCGTTTCATTTGTTTTATTTATTTATTATTTTTTTATTATAATTTTATAATTTTCTGTAAAAAAAATGTCCACAAATTCGAACTCCCCAGTGCACAAAGCGTTTCTAGTTTATGAGATTCTACTGTAGTATGTTTCCACCGACTTTAAACTAAGTAGATTTAAGTAAATCGCTTCTAAGTGTTTCCACCGAGCTTGTGAGTGATTTGTTGTTCGAATTTTCGTATTCAATTTATGCAATTACACTTGAACCTCGATTATCCGGGTCGCAGGGGACCAGACCACGGATAATCCAAAATCACGGTTAATAGAGGTTTTGTAAAAGCACAAACTGCACATATTATTGTAAATAAAATATGAAATTTTAGTTTGTATTACAACATGAAATCAACACGGATAATAGATGTATAGCTCGGGCGGTTCGGAAACTTCTTAGCATATCAATGAAAGAGAATAGTTAGTTTTTCAAAAATATTTTTATTTTTCAATATAATCTCCTGAAACTTCAATACACTTAGTCCAACGCTTTTCTAGCAATTCTATCCCTTGATTCAAATAGTTTTCCTCAAGGTCTTCAAAATAGTGGTTTACAACTGTAATTGCATCTTCATTTGAGGTAAAACGCTTGCCAGCAAGGAATTTTTTTAGATTTGGGAACAGGTAAAAGTCACTGGGAGCCAAATCAGGAGAATAAGGTGGGTGGTCAAGCAACTCGTACTTTAATTCGTTGATTTTAGCCATTGTTAAAACACTCTTGTGCGCTGGTGCGTTGTCTTGATGAAAAATTATTTTTTTGTGTTGTAAGCCAGGACGGTTTTCTCGAATTTGTACATTTAATTGATCCAAAAGGTTGCAATAGTACTCTGAATTTATTGTTTTACCCTTTTGCAGATAGTCAATCAATAAAATACCTTTGAAGTCCCAAAAAACCGTTGCCATAACCTTACCAGCCGATTGAATTGTTTTTGCCTTCTTTGGGGCACTTCATCCAGCTTCCGTGCATTGTTTGGATTGTTCTTTTGTCTCTGGAGTATAGTGGTGGATCCATGTCTCATCAACAGTTATGAAACGACGCTTAAAATCCATTTTATTTCGCTTAAAACGATCCAAACAAGCTTGAGAAATGTTCATTCTTATGCGTTTTTGGTCGACTGTTAACAAATGCGGCACCCATCTTGCAGAAAGCTTTTTCATCTGTAGTCCTTCATGCAAAATTAAATGGACTCGATCATTTCAGATGACCTTGATATTAGCTATTTCACGCACTTTTATTCGTCGATCATTTAATACCATATCATGCACTTTGGCTACAATTTCTGTTGTTGTTGCTGTTTTTGGACGTCCACTACGTGGTTCATCTTCAATGCTTGTACGACCACGTTTAAATTCAGCAACCCAATTTTTTACTGTTGCATATCAAGGAGCACTTTCACCTAACACATTCACCATATCATTTTGAATTTCTTGTCCCGATAAACTTTTTTTATGTAAATATTTAATGACACCACGCATTTCTAATTCTTCCATTGTTAAAAAATCGCGGATGCGTCTTTTGTGAACACCTGTTTCTATATGAAGGAGTTGCCAGATCGAAACAAAATTTAACATGTGTTCATAGCAGAGATGGAAGTTTCCAAAACACTTAACTTTTTTCTGTTTATACCGCGCTTTTTGTGCTAGGCTAAGAAGTTTCCGAACCGCCCTCGTAGATAAATGCATTTCGTAAAATAGTATTTTCGACAGAATTTAAAGAACAGCAGCAACTACTTTGAGGTGATTTAGCCATATGCCACAATTATTGTAAATCATGTAGAAATAATTTTTCAGACTTTTTATAGCTATGCTATTTATTGCTCGATACAGGAGTTAGGAGGTGATTGGCGTAACAAAAATAATCGACACTATTACAGTTATAAATTCATTTTTGTTTTGATTTCATTGTACTTATACGAAATATTTGCGGATAATTTGACATCATCATATAATATAATTTTATTGCATTGTTATTTCACGCATGAAATTTGTTTTATATAACTAATCAGCATAGCTATAACCGGTTGTCGTAAGATACGTCTCTTCTTTTTATTTTTTTATTTTTTTATATAACTAGTCCCAAATATCATATCAAAAAAAAAAAAATGATCATATAATACAGAAGAGAACGGTGCCGCATGAATTGGATTTTAGTACCAATTGTTGGCACTTGAAACTAAAAAAAATTGCCTTTCTAAATTTACTTGAAAATAAACAAACAAATTATTTATGTTTGCAAAATGCTTAAAAAAACCAATTTCCACACAAAAATTTGTTTTGTAAAGCTTTTCTAAAACATAAATATTTTTTCTGAATACGCCATTATAAGTCCGCTGTTGCAATTGAATGAGGAATAAATGTACTTGCACAGGATTCGATTGGCAAAAACTGCGGTTGCTTCAACGAATCTGTTTTCTCTGCATACGACTTATCGTCGGTATGATGTTTCCCATAGTTGGATCTATCAGACATGGAGGTTATGACGAATTGACTCCTAGATATTTTTTTTTTATTAAGGAACCCTTTCAATATTTCAACGTAAATTACAAAATGCATCATAGCCTTGGAAGTTAAAAATCTAGCAACATCTTCCTCACAAAATCCTAAAGTAATTGTTATATTTATGCCGCAATGGAATACTTTTACACAAGAAAACTATTTAATTTCAGTAGCCACTTGCAATTGTATCATTGAAATTCACAAGGAGCGTGTTTGGAATGTACAAATTGTTAATGAAAATCATGTTTTTGTGACATTAGTGCTAGATGAGCTGGCGCTGGTGTCGGTGCCGATGCTGCACTCCTATAAATCACTTCAATTATTTATTGCACTGGATGAAAAAAAAAAGAAATGTATCAATTGTTGACGACTACTTCTTTTTTTCTCAATTTTCGTAATATGGAAAAATGTAGTGAAAAGTGAAACTTGTTTGTGCATGTTTGCCAAGTTTTTTTTTTTTAATTTAATTTTTTAAATGAAACTGAAAACAAACTACTGATCTAATTTTATGTTATTATTATTATTAACTTTTTTTTTGTTATTTAAAAGAAAACTTTTAATATACGAGTAACTTCTGATAGAGTTGATTTAGGAATTTTTGTTTGTTAATTATTTGCTGACAAAATGTTTATCTTTAATTTTTAATAAAATGTGTCTAAGCGGAAAAATTTAATTTGTCAACTTTATTGCTATCGCCTTTATAACAAACAAAGATATTTTTTTTACTATTTGCAGTGGTAGACGATAATAAAGAAAAAAAAACCATCTGGTAGTACAGACCAGGGACTTTAAAAAATTGTACTTATTTGACCCCAAATTGTACTAAAATATTTTTTTTATTAGTTAAAATTACATATTTTTATTTGATTTTATTACAATAATTGACTTTGTTCTGGCTAACGAATCGTTATTAAAGCATATGGTAACACTATAAGTTAAAATTTAAAATATTGAAATTAATAACATGTGCTCTAGCATTCGAACTTAGAAGAAAAATTATTTGGAAATGGACGAGTTCACATTCGTTGGTTTTCTCGCTGCATTTTCCTTTCACAAGATTGTTTTCAAGTGATGTACATACGTACATACTCTCGGACTTGCACAAGCTGCACAGAATACACAGAAGTGAAGAAAGTGGCAGGGAAAAAATGCTCCAATCAGGTTTTATAAAATTCGTGGAAAAAAGAGAAAATTATAGTATATTTGATACTGTAGTGTATTACTACTTACCAATTAACAAAGCTAATAAAAAGCGTTGTAATTTTATTGCACTAGAAAGAAGAATCAAAACAAAAACGCCGACAAAATTTGAGGGAAAACGAGACAAACAGAAAAATACCCTTATCTTCCGTCTCGTGACACTTCTGTATGTTTTGTGCAAGCTGTCACAAAAATAAGAGACAAATTACGGAATTCGATATCGGACTAATTTTCATAAAATTGTGTGTTGTATTATACTTGGGTCGTTTTTGACACATATTTTTCGATTTCGACTTGCAAGAACCCCTCATTTAATGAGGTTCGGACAAAAAATATTTGGGCCAAAAAAATGGTGGCGGTCAGATGGGGGCAAAGGTAGCCTCTTCGTGCTCAAAGTTGAGGGTAAAACCAAAAAAAAAAAAAAATACAAAAAATCATATAACTTTCCCGTGGTCACCGCTACAAAAGTCAAATGCATGACCAGCACCCATTAATTTTCTCCGTGCAACATCTTTTTTAAGCTCACCGACCGCCTAACTCCTCTCCTTGAGGGGGCTCCCTTACAAAGGGGAAATTTTTTATAAAATTTACTCGCAAGGCTCTAACTACCCCTAGGGCGTGCGTACTTATCGAAGTCAAATGTATGACCAACCTCCAATATGTTTTCAATACAAAATTTTTCTCTAAACATACTTATCTTCTATCTTCAACCATTAAGGTAGTACCCATACAAAAAAAGAATTTTTTGAATAATTTTTTTTTTAACAAATCCGCATTTTCCGCTTTTATGGGACTACCATAAAAAGGGGAAATTTTTTATAAAATTTACTCGAAGGGCTCTAACTACCCCTAGGGCGTTCCTATCGAAGTCAAATGTACATATGACCAACCTCCAAAATTTTTTCAATACAATGATTTTCTCTAAACATACTTGTCTATCTTCTAGAAACACGCTTGTTCGATCGATATCGAATGCCGTAATTCACATTGCGGAAACCATTGTTAAAATTTAAGCAAACGAAATAAACAGTGTTGCAGCGTGTTACTTCTTTTCATAATTTTTATGAAGCAGAGAAGAAAATGTGGAAGCACTAGTTTAGTCAAAAGAAACTTCAACTAAAACGTTAAGGGCAAATTTTTGGGATCGAGATTAATATTCAGATTTTGTAAACAATTTCGTTTCTAAACGTTTCAAATTTGTATGAAAAGTAACGAAAATTCGTTTAAAAAAATATTTTTTCCATACAAATTTCAAAACGAAAAAAACGTTTCTATTTACAAAATTTGCCTTTAAGATTAGTTTATTTCTCTAATTAGCTAATCCGAAAATTAACTTAATCTTAATTAATTGAGTTTGATATTTTTGAGTGATAGTTTAAACTTCTTATTATGTGTAGTATTACCATACTGAGGAACAAAATAGTGGCAACATTTTCAGTGCAAAAGTCATACATGTTATCAACACTTTTGTTTTTTTGTGGGAAGAAGAAGAAACTGACATATTTTATTATTTACAAGTAAAATATTGCGCGTGTTAAAGGAAATATATAAGTAATATAAAATATATATATATATATTTATGTGTTTTTAAATTATTACTTTTTACAAAAAATTGTATTTTTCACAAGTGTATGTTGTCAATATTAATATAAGATTAAACCACCACGATTGGCCGCTTAAACTAGCAAGTAAAACTATATAATAGACTACCCAAAAATCACAAATGAAGATTAAGGTTAATTTAATCTCTAATCTTGAACTCAAAAAGTCGCCCTAAGAGTACTATTTTTCATATTTAAAAAAAATCTTATTTTTAAAATTTATTTTATTTTTATTTTTGGTACCAAAAAAGGTACAATTGTACCAACTTTGCATCCCTGGTACAGATACTAAAAGCGAAATGAATTACCATCAAATGGCGTATAAGTTATTATGAAATAAACAATCAACTACAACACAGTAGGGAATAAAGCAAAAACAAAAAAAAAAAACGATTAAAATGTTAGAATAGTATCTAGTATCTATATAAATTATGTAGTAGTATCTATTTTAAACTAGGATTATCAAATAATTTTTTTGAAGGAAATAATGAGCGTAAATAGTGCAATATAAGAACGAAATTGGCTCAGAGATTTGGCGTGATTTGGTCGCCAATAAAGCGAAATGTTTGGCAGCAAGTGGATAGCTATTTAAGCAGCTTTAGTTCTACTATGTTATGTTGTGTTCTTGGTTTTTAATTATCACTCGTAAAAAACATTTTTAATGTTTGATAAAACTTTGTTCAAAAATAACAAACAAACCGTCGCACAGTGCTTTGTTTCCATATAATGGAAGGAAAAATAGAAGGAGTGGGACCAAGACACGACTACCGCTAATGTTCCAAAAAGTCGACATTTTTGTTTTTGCTATATTTTTCAAAAGAAAACTGTATAAGCCTATATTTTTTTTAACTACCTTAATCGCACCTTGTGGGTTAGTTTTTACCGCAACTGTGAAAAGGACCTTATGTCCTGTCAAGTGTCCTTTGAAGAAAATATGCAAATAACTTTTACAAAAATTAACAGAATTTCATGAAAGTTGGTATATTTGTGCAAATTTAAATAGCACACAAGTGCACGTGTCTGTTTTTGACTTACTGTCACGCACACTCACGCATACTTATTCAAGTGCGAATGGTTATTACGCAAATTTTCTATGAAAACATATTTATTCTTGAATAATTACTCACAATTAAATTAAATATGTTTCATTCTCACACATTCTCAGGCATGAAAAACAAGTATTTTAGTTGTCACTCGCTCTCACGTCCAAATCAAAATACTCTTGTTTGACCGGCTTCAAAAAAAGTAGGAGGTGTTAACAATTTGTCTAATTTTTTTTAGGTGTGTTACTTCATAACTCGGTACATTTTAGACCGATTGTAAATTTTTTTTTCTTGTCTGAGAGGGTATAGCTTTCCACGGACCTGGTGGCCCTGAGGATCGCTAAAATCTCAGCCTGGAAAACGTTGCATTCATTCGGCAGTAAGAAAGAACTACGAATGCTCGTTCCCTAGATATAGACACCAGCCCCTGTTCTTTCACACATTTTTGACCAGAAATCAATTTCAGCGACCTTATAGTCCGTAAACCCAGAGGTAACGGATCCCTGATCACTAAAACTGATCTCATTTAAGATTTATGTTTGATGACCTGTTGTTCCTGCCCTCACCAAACCTGTTTCTACGAGTCTAAGGATACTTTTAGTCGCCGTTCCCACCACAAAGTCCTCTATAGGAAGTAGATGAAGAATGACGCCCAAGTCAGCCTGAGGTGTGCTCCTCTGAGCACCTGTGATGCCCATCGAGGCACATCTCTGAACCTTAGGTAGTAATCTCCTGTGACTTTCTTTCCTCAATGCTTTCCACCATACTACACAACCATAGGAAATAACCGGCCGCCTGACAACCGATGTGTAAATCCAGTTTAATATCTTCGGTTGCAGACCCCACTTTCTTCCTATGGAGTTCCTCATGCGTAGTAGGCATGTGACTCCACACATAATTTTCAAAGTTGTGGCAAAATTTTTAAAAGTATCTTATTTAAATATATTTAAAGAGGTTATTTTTAGGAAAGATACTCTTTTGAACTAAAAAGTGCTTCCTTTCTTATATGTTTCTTGAGAAAAGTTTTAACCATTTGTATAAATTACTGCCGGCTGCTGAAACGTAATTCGATTGAATACAATCGCAAATATAAATTGTTACTTTAATGCGGTTATTTAATTAATAAATACGCACAATCCCAGCAAAAAATGGTGCTTCGCTGGAAGCTCTTTTGGTAAGCAAGCGCTTACCCGATGCATGAAATTTTGCATGGGATTCCTCGCGTAGAAGGTCTGCCACATCGATCTAAAATGTGATTCTTTCATCCCTGCCAGAGTGACCTGAATCCAGCAAAAATATTCGACTACCTTGAAGCATGTCTTTATCAATAGTCGATCCAAATTTGTATACAGGTAAGCGAGAGAGGATGATCTATAAAAAACTTTGAGTGTTTGAGTATAAACAGCCGACTGACGTTATAGTATTTGTGTGCTTTTCCGCGCTTCCGAAGCACTTATTTTTGTGTTATATTAAACTACACTACAATAACAGAAAAAGAAGCTATAAAAATGCAATAGAGACTTTTATTAATAAGCAATTGCTTCTAAATCTCGATTACTTTTTTGCTGGGATATGCATGCAAATGCATACATATGTATATATGTACATATTTTATATAAATTTATATAATAAAAAAAAGTATGAAGACATACATACATATATCTGCAATTATGAATGATAATCATCTGGTAGTTTATTTGTTATTATGTATGGCCATTTGAAACAAAAAACAAAATCGCAAACTAAACGTATGCAAAGTAACCGCAGCATAAGCCATTGACTTTTGGTATCCCACGGAAACATTCAAATGCCTTTAACAGTTGTTGTTGGTTCAAATTGGTTTAATATTTTCTTTTCCATTTCTTTTTTTTTGCCTTTTGCGGTTTTTTTTCGAATAGCAACATCTTGAAAGGTTATTGTATTCCTGGGAGTGCATTGTTTTAATCTTCAATGCTATAGAACATATACATATGTACATATATGTATTTAATTGAGTTTTAATTTTAAAGAAAAACATATGTATTATGTATATACTTTTATTATAGTTCATATTTAATAGCTAATTTTGATAACTAATCTTCGCCGAAGTACATAGACATGAGTGCTGATATCTAATTTAACCTTCTCTCTTCTTATAGGTTTGTCATTCCGTGTGTAATTTCCATAATATTAGTATGCGACACATAAAATAAGTTCTGAATCCTTACGCATAGGGAAGACGAATAAGCGATGTCCGTCCGTCCGTCCGTCTGGTGTACGTGAAATCAGTTTTCCGAAGCTCCCAGAAAAGCTAGAGACTTCGGTCTTTGACTGGTGTGTCAGAAATGGTTCAAAATATATTGAATAGGTGTTGAAAATCAGCAAAATCGAGCAGACGCTTTCAGAGCTGGAAAACTTAAACTTGATTTTGCCATATAAAAGTAACTAGCTAAAACTAAGTTTTATGTTTTTTTGTTAAATAGAGTTACCTCATATTTCATTACCAATAAAATTGGTATTAAAAATATAAAAAAATAATAAAAAAAAAATAAAAAGACGTTTCCAGGGTTGGGAAACTTTAACTTTTTTTATATAAAAATAACCTACTAAAACTAATTTTACCATTTTCGCTATAAATTAAACATATCGTACATTCTTAAAAGAAAAATATTGGTGCAAAAAATCAGAAAAATCTAAAAGGGTTGGGAAACTTACACTTTTTGTAATATATAAAACTAGCTGACCCCGGTCCGCGTTGCTGGCCCTAAGCAAACATTAGTGTTGTATATGGCATTGGTGGTACAATATGAAAATTGGATTTTGTCCACGAATAAACTAAATATTGCGCCATCTGCCGGACGAACTTCAAACTACACAGAAACGTTCCTCACGCCCCATAGAGCATGTATATAAAGTTTGGTCGAAATCGGTGCAGTAGTTCTTGAGTTACGGTGCAAAAACACAAAAAAACTAAAAATTGCGCCATCTGTCGGACGAATCACTATTTCTGAAAGGGGCGTAGCATTTACCGGGGTAGAATATGTATAAAAACACGCGCCGGTCTTTTACAAATATTTTGTGGGGTGGAAGGCGAAAATCTGTTGTGGCATTGAAGAGTTCACCCCTAACAAATAAACGTGTTTTTGATTTTTATATATATTAAGATTAACTATGTCTAATTAATTTTTTCTTCTTCATCTTTATAAATTAAATATAGTTATGTTATGTTTTGAAAATAAAAGTTTAATATAGACCATTAGAAAAATAAAAACTCCAGAGCTGGAAAATTTAGTTTGTTGTATATTAAAGTAACTAAATAAAGCAAATTTTTTCCTTAATTCCTTATTTTCTTTGTTCACTTAACATATTTTATATATATTTTTTAAAGAACAAAATTGGTATAAGGTACCAGAAAAGTCTAAAAGGTGATTGCAGGGTTGGAAAACGTACACTTTTTGTGGTATATAAAAGTAATTAAATAAAAGTAGTTATTTCTTTGGTTATTAAATACATTATATTTTATTTAGAAAGAAAATAAATTAATATTAAAAACCAGAAAAATCAAAATTATGACTCCAGGGTTGGAAATTGAAATAAAAATTAGGATTAATAATAACCAGAAATAATATTTTTTTTTTCAGTTAATAATATGAGTATTTCATGTTTTAAGAAGATTTTTATTCAAGATTCATTTTATATATGTGACCTGCTCCACGAAAAGAAAAGAAAAGAGAAAAACACGTTTAAAAAAAGCGCTTCGTTTTTTCGTGTTTTACGCATGGTTATGCAACTCTCTGGTACTTTGTACGATGTTCACTATGCAGTGTTGCCTCTATGAAAATTATTTTTCTAATTTTGTACCTTTGATATTGAACTTTTTTTAAATTTCAAATATTATATATATTATCTGTTTATATCACATTTTTAAATATTTTCATTAATTATGTTCATCTTTACAGGTGATTTGTAAAAAAACTAAAAGACATAGAAACTTGCGGTTTGCGGCATTTGAAAGATCGTTTTTTTTCCTATAAGAATCACTCAAAAAGTAAAAAAAAAATTTTCGGCGCAGAGGCCCTTTTCGTGGCGCAGGTCACATATGCTTAATTTTTATATGCATATATAATTTAAGTATAAAGAAAGGCTTTTGCAATGTTGTTTATTATGCTCTCAGCACATTTATGTTTCGAATCGATGGTCTTTAGTTGACACGTTGTAACGAGTTCTTATTAATGTTTGGTAAATGGAGATAAAAATTAAATTAATGTTCCATTTCATTTCCCTGAAGCCATTCCTTTCTGCTGAACAAAGTCGAAAAAATTCTTTAGGAATAAAGCGTTTACACAATACCGCGATATATCATTTGCAAAACATAAAATGTTTAAATTGAGACACGAAAGAGTATTGGTTAAGAGGTGCAATGCTGAGACTATTTTAGGGTTATTAAATAGTAGCACGGTTTTTGAGTATCTTGAGAGCGAGCAAACAAATCCCAATTTTTTGGTATTGTATTGACGTGACGTCGATGTTGACAACTGGAATAAGGGTGAGTGTAAAATAGTTCTTAAATATAGAGCATATAATCAAATATTTAACTATATCGAAAATAAAATATTTGAATCAAATGCTTTAGTCGAAAAAAACCGAAAGGTCACCTTATAAGTTTTATCACAAATCAAATATGTATGTATGTATGTGTCTGTATGCGACATATACATACATACGTTGGTGAAGGGTATATAAGATTCGGCACAGCCTCTTATTTGTTATTTATTTTGTTTTACTTCAAACAGCAGTTTTATTTAATTAGTTATATTAATAAGATAAAGCAGTTTTCAAGCTTTAACAAAAAAAAAAAAAAAAAACATAAAAAAACCAAAACAAAAACATTGTACCATAGTCCCATTGTTGATACTGTAGTTCACCTTAATTTCCAAACTTGGTTAAAATTTTGTATGGAATGATAAATTAGAAAAAATTGTCTTTAACTAATTTCTTTTTTTATAAAGATGAGACTTATTAACTTACTTTTTGTCTCTTTTATTTGTTTATTTAAAATATAAATTAAAATTAATTAAATTGTGGGTAATTTCAGTTTCGTGTCTATTTTAATCTTAAAAGAAAAAAAATAATAATTAAATGCAAAAACTCGTATAGTACATTATAATTCATTTGAATTGTCTTAATTTTGTCTTGTTTTTATTACAATCATAACTACTATTTGTTCCCGAGATATTTAATCATCTCAGCTAACATGGATTGATTTTATTGCTATTGTTTTTAATAACACAATATTTTAGAAAATTTTGTTTTCGCCAATTTGTGATATTAGCTTTTTTTCATCTCTTTGTCTTTATCTTGTGCGTTTAAGTTTGTGGCTTTAAAAATTAAAAGTACTTTGAAGAAAAAAATAACTCATAAAAAAAGTAACTTTAAGAAAAAGTACTTTTTAGAAAAAAGTACCTTAAAAAACAGACTTTTTAAAAAAGTACCTCTAAAAAAATACCTTTTACAAAAAGTACCTTTTAGAAAAAAATACACACCTTTTAGAAAAAAGTTGCTTTCTTTAAAAGTTTCCTCTAAGAAAATAATTACCTCTTACAAAGAGTACTTTTTAAATTCCTATAAGAAATATATTATCTTTTTGAAAAAAGTATCTTTTCTAAAAATGTAGCTTTCGAAAAAGGATGTTTTCGAAAAAGTACGTCTTAAAAAAAAATCCTCTTAGAAAAATTTACTTTTAGAAAAAGTATGTACATACGTCTTAAAACAAGTACATACCATTTCGACCAAAGCGTCTTTTATGAAAAATTAATTAAAAAAAAGTACCTTTTAGAAAAAGTATGTATGCATTTTTAGGGAAAAGTACCTTTTGAAGAAAGTACGTTTTAGAAAAAGTAACTTTTAGCATAAAGTACTTCATACAAAAATATACAATATACTTTTTTAAAAAAAAAAGTTCCCTTTAGATAAAGTACCTTAAGATAAAAAAGTACTTTTAAGACAAGAGCGTCTTTTAGAAAAAAATGCCCCTTAGAAAAAAGTACATTAAAAAATATATTTATGAAAATTAAGTTTTTGATAAAAAGTAGCTTTCAGAAAAGGAATATCTCTTGGACAAAAGTATTTTTGTGAAAAAGGTACCCTGCGGAAAAATTCATTTCGGAAAATAGTATTTTTATGAAAAAAGTACTCTCTTGGATCACGTTAAGAATACTTCGGACTGAATTTTGTGAACAATGTATGTGTGCAATTCAATATTTTAGCAATAGGGCAAACACTCTTCTCAAAGAATGGGGATTTCTTATCCTATTTTCTTGGCTTTAGTAAACATATTTCCAACATCCTACTACAATATATAATTGCATTAAATGTCTCTTAAAGGGATTTGCCTTGGAGCCAAATCATTCCCGAATTTCTGTATGTTAAGTTAAATTTACTTAAATTTAGTTAATTAATTTAGTTAATTTTTGAGTGTATAATGTTTGTTTATGATTCTAGTCCCAGGTCTGATGTTTGGGTTTCCTTAGCCATTTAGCGCCTGCTGTTGAATTGCTAGTTAAATTCGAACTTATTTTCACAAGTAGACTTGTATCGAATATTTTTTAGTAGCTCGTTTTAGACACAAACTTCCAAAAATATAATTACATCGGTTTGATTAAAGGTATGTGCCTAGCAAAAAATTTCAAAAAATGTAATCGGGTTTGGAATTAAATATTTTTGGTGGAAGCTGTTCCTTACTGGATTGTTCACCTAATTTTTTTAAATTTTAGGTAATGTGATTTGGAGGCGAGTAATGAAATTTGGTAATCAGAGAAGTATCTTATTATATGGCAAGTAGTTCTGAAGGTAATGTGTAATTTTTTGCTGGGTATGTATGTGTCTAAAACAAGCTAGTGCACACACAGAAAAATTTCAACTTCAAATCTACTTAAGCAATGTTAATCTTATATTTTTCGGCAATGATTTTGCTTCATATGTATTTCATGTTAATCTAACATGATTTATAGTAATTGTCAAAGAAAAGTTTTCCTTTTGAAATAACTTTATTTCACGTTGATTTAACATTTACGTACTGTTAAAATCAAAATGAAGTTGAAATAACATGAAATAATTAATTTAATATAGTAATTGTATTTTATTGATTATTTAACTAACGTGTGTAGAAAAATGTTTGTATATAAATTGGCTTCCCAGGACAAGATTTGAACTCGGAACTCATCGCATGGTAGTCAACATGCTTACCCCTGCAGCCACAACAACTTTAAATATTCTTATGATTTTTTATTCTTATTAAATTTTAATTTAACATTATTTCATTGATCATTTAGCATACAATTTATTTGAAAAGTTTTAGTTTTAGTTAAAAAAAAAACAAAATGCTTTCACTTGAAAAGTTTTAGTTAAAAAAAAATACAAAATACTTTGACTTAACTCCAGGATTCGAACCTGCTATCCCCTGACTGCAAGACTAGTGCACTGCCTACCAAACAGCAGCAGTTTTTAAACTGTTTACAAACATAAAAACAATAACAACAATACACAAAGAACTCACACAACTGAGTATAAAAGTGTATTGCAGCTATGAACAAGGCAAATAAACACAAACACCCTCAAAACAACATATTCGGGGTTGTCATAGTCGGTTTTGCTGATTGTCGGTTTTGTAAACCAATATTGGATTCATTTGGTGTCATGAAAACAAGTCGGTTTTGTTATTTTTTAATGCAAATATATTCGATGTTTGAATCAGATTTTTTATGTTTTTGTTCATTTGTTTACGGCTTCTAATGCAAGTTTTTGTTTGAAAATTTTGTCAATTATGGTATTTACGCTAAAATATTATTATGCAAATATTCTTTAACTCTAATAAGTCTGAAATTTGGAAGAAATCACGCAATGTTGGAAACAATCAATAAACTAAAATTGCTTAAACTCGCTAAATCATTTAAAAAATTTTAAATGTTAAGCTTTTCAGTAAAAATGAATGAAGATATCAAAAAACTTTGGAAAAAAATCACATCTTTTGCAAAAATAACAGAAATTTGCGAAAAATTGCAAAATTTTAAACAAGCCATAATATTATTAAAAAGGGCTTTAACTCTAAAGAATGCTAAAAAAAATCTTTACAAAACGCGAAAATGGAAAAAATTCGCAAAAAATTGCTAACAGCTGAATAATAGCACTCTAATAGCGAAAACTGTTTAGAAACAGAATACTGGCAAAAACTCGATTTCATCGCGATCATTGCGAAAATTCGCGAGAAGTCTCAAAATGCGAAACAAGCCTTAAAATTGATTATAAGTCTTCAAAACTGTTAAAAATGTTATAAACTCGGAAATAACGCGAAAAATCCTAGATCATATATCAAATTATCAACTTTAATTTGGTTGAATATTCGCTAAAAATCAAACTGTTGAAAAAAAGATATAAAAAATGGCGCTTTTAGGCATTTCAATTAAAAAAAGGCAGCTGTAATTTGCTTGGTTTATATCCAATAACAAAGCGATAACATTAGTTTCTATGACACCTAAAACCGACACTAGACATAGTTTGAACAAAAATCCGACAACATTGGATTTCATGACACCAAAGTATTTTTTTTTTGTCGGTTTCTAATCCAATTCCGATAAGATTGGTTTCTATGAAACCCCTGATTATTTCTTGTAAATTTAATGTGATTTGTATGAATTTGAATCAAACTTTTTGCATGTTGATTTTACATTGGTATTTTTTTTTCTGTGAAAGAGTTCGATACAGGTCTAATCACAAGCATACATTTGGCTGTACAAAAAGTAATTTATCTTTATAAAATTGCAAAACTTAAAACATGCACTCCCAAATGCATCTAATACAATTTCCCAGAGTGTATTTAAAGCAGGCATAAATGTTGCTACTCGTACTGTAGTATGCCGGTCTCAAATGAAATATTTTCAAAACAAGCTTTCAATAACAACCAGAAGAGCTTTGTTTTGTTACCAAAATATTTGGCACTAAAGGAGACTTGCTAACAATGTTGCTCGATACACGTTCGTGGCATTGAATTTAATGCGAGGGAAATTGATTGTCTAAACAGATGCATGTATGTACAAGTACCAGTTTTTCTTTCAGCATACGACTAACTTGTGTTGGTGTTGAATTTTCACTTCGTTTTGCTTCTCCAACAGCTTGAGCAAAAGTAGCACCTTGTATTGCCTGGAGAAGATGTTTCTTACAGGCAAGGTACATACATACGTATTTTGTTAACATTCGGTGGCCAAGAAAACTCAGTCAATGTCTTGGCCAAGTTTATTTGTTACGAGTAGTGTTTGCTCACTGATATGCCATTAACTTGTTTTTGTCACAGTTGATTTAGTTTTCCCAGCAGCAACATTTTTACTGCATGGGTGAAAAGTTGAGGCATCAAGCCCCTATTAGATGAGTGGTTGGTTGCTGGCAGCAGATACCTTGTTGTAGCGCAAGAATCAAAGTTGCGGAGCGGGGTGAGAGATGATTCACATTAGTACAGGTTACTTCAATGAATGTATGAACGTAAGTATACACATATTTAAGAAAGATGACGGTTTTTTTATAACATGCATATGCATGTCGCATATTGCTAATGGACTAAGTATATGTATGTATCTCCATTATAGAGATCTATTGCAATTTCACTTTCTTCTTTGTGCATCATAAAAATATAAAATACTTAGTACATACTCATATTATGCTTACTTATGTAGTTAATAATCAAATTAAAATGCAGACGAAACCAGACTTGAATAGTTAACAAATGCCTTGGGCTTGTATCTTTGGGCTTTGCATAAAAATAGAGTCATTTTTTTTAACTGATCTTTTGCAAAACTCTCTTGATTATAATAGTTTGCAAAATAAAATAATGACAGTTTTCATTTCTTTAAAGTGCATATCGTTGGTCACAAGTGGAAAGGCGCTAACTGAACTTGTAATTGTAACTTTACAGGAGAAGGTAAAATCATAATAAGAAACAGTACAACTGCTTTGTACAAACTGCTTTGTACAACTGGTTGTAAAAGCGTAATATTTTACAATATTGCAATAAATTTTTGTGACGAGGTGTATTAGTGTGAATTGTATTGGAATCACTGAAAAACTCAATTTCGTAAAAAATACGAGTTAGGGCCTTTCTACTTGAGACCATCGATATGTACATATGTATAAGCAAGTATGAAATATATGATCATATAAAACTTTTTGCTTAAATTTCTCCATGATTTCATAAAGTAATAATAATTTTTTTTTTTATTAACATTCATGGGAAAATGCGTTCATTAACAGATTTTCGCATTTGAATTTTGTACATAATTTTTTTATGTTTATCTCACAAATTTTTGTAGTAATAAATTAAATAATTTAAAAAATAAAATATAATAAAAATTACAAAATTAAGTAGAAACATAAGAAGTTATTAATTGCACACGCTGTGTTAAATACAACAGCCGTCAACGCACAGTGGAGCTTAAAGAATTAATAATTGTAATTAATCTATATATTCTGAACTACTGACTTGAATATAAAATGATTCATATAAAATATTTATTAGAACAAGTGTTATAAAAAAACAACAAAAAACCCGACTGCGACCAATGGTAAATGGTCATTCGAAATGAAAAATCATAAGAGAAACCTAAAGATGATTTTATACCTGCAATATAGCAATATAATCGTAGTTCGCCGACTTTTTATATATTTTTTCGTATTTAACAACTGACATATGCTTAGTGACACTCCCGGGATTAGGACAAATCGAATGACGTATGAATAATCAAAATCGGTCTACGCGTTCGGTTTATATAGTGCCGCAAAGGAACACAAATACATACATACGTAGGCGTTGCGCAGTCTGGTAAAAAAGGTGTCTCAGCTTTTAAAAACTATGTACACCTCGATTTATGACCTTTCCAAGCTTAAAACTTTTACAAATGTGAACCAATGGACACACTGAACTTGAGCCCGTTTAAGAAATTATTTCTGATTAAAACGAGTATAAAACAACTTTTTTAAAATTAATAAAAAAAAGGAAAAAAGCTGATTATATTGTCCCATCTGCAGTTCGCGTTTTTGAAAGAAAAGGACCTAAGGGTAAAAACCGGTTTTGTTCAGGAGAGCCATTTTAAAGATTTAAATACCTGCATCTTTGGTGTACCATCACTGAGCGTGTTGGTATTGGTCTCATTTAAAAGCGACACATCTCATGACGTCAGGAACGTGTTGGTCAACCTTGAAAATGCGCGTAGGTCGTCCCTACCTCTTGTTTTGTGTAGTTGGTTTTTACTGTTTTCTAACTAGCGCGCTGTTTCCATGAGTTTGATATCAATTTTGCTCGCGTTTTTTCGAATCCAGGTTTTTTTTGGAAATTATTAATTGTGAGTTATAATAAATACTCATTTATAATTCTTTTAAATCGTGAATATCACTCTGTTAGTACGAAAAATTTTTCACATAACCTTAAAACGCGCATATCTCTAGGAGGGAACACTTTTGGGGCATGGGATCGGTCTCATTCGATGCTCAGATGTTGTCCACATCAAAAAAAAGTGAGAATTGATTTTTTTACCCTTAGGTCCATTTCTCTATGCGCTGTCACATATATGTTTTTAAATTTCAGTTTTGACATTTTTATTGTGCCTTTAAACTTTAATAAATTTGCATGTCTGAGTGCCTGTTTCACGATATCGAAAGAAAACCTTGGAGGTGAAAACATATTAGGTGCCTTGCATATGCTTGACCGATCGGCTCACAGCCGGCTTAAGAGCCGCCGCCGACTTTCAAGCGCACCGCCGATACATGCGGCAAGCTTCGGCTCAAAATTGCAGCCGGCTAATTGTTTTTTATAGTCGCAAATTTTTACCACATTTTACAAATTATATGCAAGTCATTAAGTGTTTGAATTTTTTATAGGAATATGTTTAAAAAATTTATCAAAATCAAAACTAGCGGCTGTCAATGTCAGCCGCCTTACGCCTACTAATGAGCCACCACCGACTATATTTTCCTAAGCCGTCGCCGCCGAGTTTTTAGGGCGGCTTGACTCCCCTACACAGAAAAAAATATTCCTGCATAAACAATTTTGAAAATAAAACTAAAAATCGATTAGAAATTTAATTGTGTCAATTAGACTTTGTGATTAATTAAATTTTTAAACAATAGTTTATTTGACTCAAATGCATTTTTAATTGACTTTTGGTTTTATTTTCAATTAAAGTTGTTTATTGCAGGAATATTTTGTTCTGTGTAGTCAAACAAAACCGGACTTGTTACATATTAGTTTTCTAGGATGTCGATTTTTAGCAATTTTTAACATTTCCTCCATTGCAGTTTTCATTAAATTTTTTTGTTTATTTAACAAAATCAACGGAAAGAGGTCTTTATTAGTGCATTTATGGTTCTTTTCTAATACGAATTTGCTTATTTGCAATATGCAAATGAGAGATGGGACCGTGGGTGGCTTCACTCACTATCATCTAACGCATGTTTATGGACCTAATTCAACAATTTTGTTTGTTAATGTGCTCATGCATCCTGAAGTGTGTGTGATCACTGAAGATGAATTTTCGATGAAAATTAGGGGATTCAATTCTTATATTTTTTTTTTCTTAACAAAAACAAACTGGTTAGCTACTTTGGCTTGTCTGCAGACATACCCTTAGTCTCCGGCAGGCATATAACCTGAAACTCTCCGATTACTAGACTAGTATGCTGCCTACTAGCCTAAAGGCACTCTCCTCCAGGGCCTATTCTGTTGAATTTTATTAGGGTGTAGACAAGGGTGTATCGCAAAACAAAAGTTCGCCGTACACCACCGAATATAAAGTATTATTGCAAGGCAGTTTCGTAAGAAAAAATTTTGCCCAAAGTAGGGTCGCCAAAATAAATGTTTCGTTATATTTTCGGTATTTATAGACGGATCTTAAAATGTGATATATCTATATACATATATATGTTTCTGTCTCTCCAGAAGGCCAATGTTTTGCTTTAATAATCATTGTCATTGACCTTAAATATCTCGTCGCAGTATATACCTACACATCTCAGTTTCTACCTCAATAATGTACCACCCTAAGATCTTGGTGGATAAATAATAGAACGGGATATTTGAAGTCAATGACGCCTGAAGCAAAACATTGGCCTCCTTGGTACAAAAACAACAATATATCAAACTTTAAGATCCGACTGCAAATGCCGAAGATATAACGAAAAATTTATTTTGGCTACCCCTACTTTCGGCAAAAAAAAACAGAATTTTTTTTTTCAAAACTGCCTTGCAACAATACTTTATATTCGGTGGTGTACCGTAAACTTGTTTTTTTTTTTTGGCTGTAAGGCGAGACGGTCTAGTCTAGAGTTCTTTTGACTAACGTGACATTGACGGCCTCGGAATCCTTGCACTTTGTCAACGTGGGTGTTGGCTGATTTGCGTACTGAACAAGTGTGCTCAAAATTATTCACTATACAGCGAGTAGTCGGTAGGGACTATAACATGGTCCAAGCGCCCGAAACAATGCACAGAACCGAGAACACCCATTTTGATAAAACAATTTTAATGAATTAATATGAAGAATAGATAAAAAAACTTCATATTCACATACAAAAACTCTCATAAAATTATTGAGAATTACTATTTTTGTATGGAAGTATATATGTACATACTATGTATGCTTACCAACATCACAATCATCAAGTCTCATCAATTTGCGTTGTAGTAGAGTATTACGAATGACAAAACAAAACGAAAAAGAAAACTTGACTGGTCTGTGCCTCTCTCCAATCTCTTTTCCTCTCCCTCTCCTAAAAACTCAAGACTTGACGTCTCAGACCTGACGTGTGTGAATCAGGCCTAACTGAATGAATGCTTTTTCTCTAAAGCCTAATACGGGTACTCAGTTCGAAATTGTGAAAAATTTTCAGCAACATTGATTATTTAGCGTGAAAAATTTGACACAAAACCAGTGATGCCCATATTACTTTTTCAGAAAAAATGATCGATTTTATTGGTTAGAAGTATGCAACATTGGCCGACTTTTGTAAACAAAAACATCAAAATAGTTCGTACGAAATAAATGAGTCACATTATTTCAGCATTTTCAGCCTGCATCTGCGTGCACAGTGACTGCGCTCTACACGAGCATACGTTTTACCGCTCCCTCTGAGCATTTGTTTCTCGCGTTTTCACACGCGCAGTTTGTAGGTTGTGTGGTGTTACACATCCCGCCTGCATCTGTGTGCTAGTGATTGTGCTCCTCACGAGCACGCGTAATACCGCTCCATCTGTTCATTTGTTTCTCGCGTTCTCACACGCGCAGCCCACAGGTTGTGTGGTGTTACACATCCCGCCTGTAGGTGTGTGTCAGTGGATGCGCTCCTCACGAGCACGCGTAATACCGCTCCCTCTGAGCATTTGTTTCTCGCGTTCTTACACGCGCAGCCTGTAGGTTGTGTGGTGTTACACATCCCTCCTGCAGCTGTGTGCATAGTGATTGCGCTCTCCACGAGCTCTGTCTTTCTGACCTCGGTCATTAGGCATTTGAGTTGTCATTTAAATTGATAGGTTTAATTTTGTAATTTAAAAATAAATAAATATTCGGCATTGAATTGACTTCGTGTTTTACTCTCTCATGGTCTCAAAAATCAATAAATTTTTGTATCGCTGAGTTTTACCCCAGCCTAAGAAACTTCATTACAATGCTGCCAGACACATTTTCATAAAATTTTCCGGAGTTGAACAGAGTACAACTTTTGCAATATTATTTCATGAATATTTCATGTAAAATTTTTTTATATAGATTATGTCATCATTTCGCCTGAAATTTTAAACAGAATTCCAAGTAGAATTTTTTGATTTCCCTATTACTTGCTATTAGTTGGAATTGTTCCACGGGAAAAATTTCACGCGGAATTTTATTCCTGATTGGCCTGATTATTTCATGAATATTTCATGTAAAAATTTTTTTATATGGATTATGTCATCATTTCGCCTGAAATTTTAAACCGAGTACCTAGCTTAAGTGCAGAATTTTTTTCTTTAGAAACGGGTACTTGCTTTAGTACCGCACAGCTATTTATTTTCTCTTCAAAATTTTCAATATATTCTTTTTTCAGAAATTACAAATTTTAAATCACGAAATACTAGCGTAAAGATTTCGTCCAAACACGTGCTCGCTCTTTCGCCAATCTTTTTTTATTATTATTATTCACGTTCATATGAACGTGAGTCTACCACGTGAGCGGTGTCCATTTCAAATGAAAACTTATGTGATTCGCTGGCAATATGAATATGTTGTCTGTCCGTCCTTTTTGTTCATCTGTATATACAAACATACATATGTATATAGATTTGTAGCAAAAGTTCCCACAATTAAAATTCAAAATTTTACAATAGTTTTTGTGGGCAGTAAGTGAACGAAAGAAAAAAGCAAGACATAAGCAGTAAAATATAATGAACTGTGAGCATGAAAATCTGGAGTGTAAAAAAAAAAACAAGGCAGTAATGAAAAATTTCCAACGCCTTGGTAACCTAATCACAAGACGTAAATACATATTTGTACGGGTTTGTTGCATGATGATGATGATGCGAATGCTCTGGTATGAATGCTATTTTTTCTTGCTCTCTTTTTTTATATATTTTTTTTAATTTGTTGGCTTGTTGGGAAGGTTGTGTTGCCGATTAAAATTATATAGTAATTGTTGTGAATGACACCATTAGGTGTCATCGCATGATTTGAAGGTACTTGTATCTTTTGGTGTCATTGTTGTTTGCTTAAAATTTCCAAGTCAGTCGGCGCGACTCCATTTACTTTCAGCTGCCACCACCAACAAACCAAACTGACTCTCTGTTGCAAAAGAAATAGAAAAATCAAAATGAAGCAAAATCTACTAAAAGTTAAAAAGTTAAGAAAAAGTGAAAATATTTTCTGCATAATTATAAACTTTTCACAATTACAGCAACGCAAGTTGTATGTGAACTTAAGGTTGCAATGAAAATAAAATAACAGCAACAACTAAGCATAGGGACTTGGGGTTGTTCGGATAACTTGTGTTAATAAATCGAAACATTAGCGGTGAGTAAAAAAACAAAACAACCGAATGTGATTTTTTTCTACTCCTTGATCTTGCTTTGCACGCATGAAGATATACATAAGTACCTATATGTATATTAGGGTGATCGATTATTCGAGTTTTTGCACAAACCGGTTTTCGAATAGTTGGAATATTCAGGAATAACGGCTCAACCGGTTTTTTAGGTAAGAAAATTATTATACAAAAGTTTGGGTTGTAAATTTCTTTATTAAAAAGAAAGAGTTAACAGTTCATTACACACAGAAAAAGATAACAATGTAAAATCAACATGCAAAAAGTTTGATTCTAATTCATTCAAATCACATTAAATTTACAAGAAATAAAATGTTGTTTGAGTGTGTTGGTGTTTATTTGCTTTGTTCATAGCTTAGTTGTGTGAATTTTTTTGTATTGTTGTTGTTTATTTTGATGTTTGTAAACAGCCGACAAACTGCTGCTGGCTGGTAGGGAGTGTGGTAGTCCAGGAGTTAAAAAAAAGGCTAAAAGCGTAATTTTTCATATCTTTTTTTCAACAGTTTGATTTTTAGCGAATATTCAACTAAATTAAAGTTGATAATTTGATATATGATCTAGGATTTTTTTTCGCGAATTTGCGATTTTTCGCGTTATTTCCGAGTTTATAACATTTTTAACAGTTTGAAGACTTATAATCAATTTTAAGGCTTGTTTCCCATTTTGCAACTTCTCGCGAATTTTCGCAATGATCGCGATAAAATCGAATTTTTGCCAGTATTCTGTTTCTTAACAGTTTTCGCTATTAGACTTTGCTATTATTCAGCTGTTAGCAAGTTTTTGCGAATTTTTTCCATTTTCGCGTTTTGTACAGATTTTTTTTTGCATTATTTAGAGTTAAAGCCCTTTTTAATAAAATTATGGCTTGTTTAAAATTTTGCAATTTTTCGCAAATTTCTGTTATTTTTGCAAAAGATGTAATTTTTTCCAAAGTTTTTGGATTTCTTCATTCATTGTTACTTAAAAGTTTAACATTTAAAATTTTTGCAAGCTTTTGCAAATTTTCGTAGTATTTTGCTTTTTCTCTCACAGTTTTAGTTAGTTTAAACAAATTTGCTTTCAATATTGCGTGATTTATTCCAAATTTCACCCTTATTAGAGTTAAAGAATATTTGCATAAGAATATTTTAGCGTAAATACCATAATTGACAAAATTTTCAAACAAAAACTTGTATTAGAAGCCGTAAACAAATGAACAAAAACATAAAAAATCTGATTCGAACATCGAACATATTTGTATTCAAAAATAACAAAACCGACTTGTTTTCATGACACCAAATGAATCAAATATTGGTTTACAAAACCGATAATCAGCAAAACCGACTTGGATTCTATGACAACCCCGAATACCAGACATGGGCATACTGCAGTAAATAACACTGTACAACAGCCAAAATAGCCTTTAGATAAAAGTATGCGGACTACATGGATTTCGATGCGTTAAATTAAAATCTGCTGTCAGTTTTTCTCTATCACGTAGAGATTTTTTTATGGGCGTGGCTAATTTTGGCCCCTAAATTAGTCTGCCATACTAATATATTTTACTATAACTCGAAATCCGCTATTTCGATTTTAATAGATAATAAACCAAAAGACGCGCCATAAAATTTTTTTAAAATATGTTAATAATCATTTTTTACCTTTTTTTTATGGTTTCGAAGTTATTCAGAATTGAAAAAAGAAAAGTTTTTTTTTATGCAAAAATCGCGTAATTTTTTTACATGAAAATTACAATAAAAAAATCAGAAACTCAAAAGTTTCATATTTTTTACATTTTTCTTAAAACCACATATCCTAGGAATAAAACAAGCTATAAAACGTGAAAATCCAGCAATAAATCTTTATTTTATTCACAATTTAAAGTTCTGTTACCTGCCCGCAATGCCCTTTCAATAGCATTACCAGGGGGGTTACTCTCTATTACGATGCGAAAGAAAAATGGTACGAAATCTAACGATTGCTACTCTGTAATGCGTTTGCGCATTTACCTTTCGCATCTATTATTTTCCGTTTCGCAAGTCTGGTATCACCGTACCCTGTAATGCGAAAGCGCCTGTCAAAATCGCTCGATAAGCGCAAATATCTTGCGTTAGCTAAATACCAAACGCAAAGTGAGAAAAACATGTAAGTACGTTGAAAAAAATTTTTATATATTGACTGTCTTATTCATAAAAAATATTTTTGTTTTATAAAAGGTTTATTAAACAAATTTTCTATGGAAATTTGATTAATAAACCTTTTATAAAACCAAAATATTTATATTTAAATCGTAGTTTTTAGGGTAAAAGCCAAAAAATTACAAACAAAACAACAATAGTTTGAAATTTTAGTGGATTGCATGTGAGCAAATAAGCCGCAAATAATTTGTGGACAAAATTGACAGACGACCTAAATTCTAATGGACCTCCTGTAAGGGATATAGCTGGTTGTTTATAATGAAATGTGACACTAATAGTACTTATAATATTACACATGTATGTTTGTATGTATGTATTCATATTTGATTTTAAAAATCACACCAAGTGAAAATGCGTAAAAATAAATTAAGCATTTCCAGCACAGGTGATGGTCCCTCTCAGTTTTGTATTTTCTCAATCACTACGTAGAGCTCTTTTAAGCGACGGGACATTGACTGCTGCTATATTCCTAATGTATGAAACTGGCCAATTTGATGTTGGTATCCACCTTGGCCAAGTAATTTTAAGGCAGCGGCTAGTTTTATAAACTTTCAGCTAGTGTTGAACAGCGTTTAGAACATACAGAAACGCAAATTTTGTACAAAGTTAAAATAAAGCAATATGTATTTAATAACATACCGTTACAAATTTTTTCTTACCTGCGGTCATTTAAGAAAGTATATATATCTCTTAAGCTTAAATTAAATGACATACCCATAGCCATAACCAAACCATAATTCAATTGGTTTCTATGGTGAGAGTTATGGCGTTAGTGTTGTTTTCTATGGCTATGGTTATGTAACGTCTAATTGAACCTTTAAGACTCGTTTTGCAACTCGTTATACATGGACGTTTTCTTCATAAAACCATAATGCTAAAGAATCCATCACTTTATTTTCAATTAAAAGCTGTTACACTTCACTTTTTTTTAAATTTTGATTTTAACTGTCGTTTTTTATACATATTTTGACATTTCAGTACTGCCAACCTTTGCCATATTTTCTTTTGCAATGTCCGTGTTGCCACTTTTTCAAGCAATTTTGCGAAAGGTTTTGCGAAAGTAATAGAGAGTACCAAATTTGCATATCAACGCATTTAGCTTTCGCATCGTAATTGCTTTCGCATCGCAATAGAGAGTAACCCCCCAGATGTCAGTGATGGGAAATGAGATTTGCATTTCGGTATCAAAAACAAATTTTTTTCGTACTTTTTTGATCCCGAGAGTACCAAAAATTATAATATATCTTATTTAAATTTTATTAACAAAAAATTATAAGAAATTCATTTACAAAAAAAGGAACACATACATAGGTACAAATATACAAATAGGTGTAGCCTGGATTAGACTTAATACTGTTGGAACATAAAGCTTGCCCCCGTATTCCATAGCTCGCTAAAGCTAAAGCTAAATTCGACCGCTAAAATGCTGAACAAATAGAAATTTTAAAATTTTTGGCGATAACATAAAGCAATAAAATTTCGGCGAATTACATTTTTAAGCCATTACCTGATTTATCAATACCCGTTTGAAAATTGCATTCGTAGCCGAAAATCGACAAATAGATTTTATGGATTCTTAGCGATAGAGATTTAGCTTTAGCGAGTTACAAAATACGATGGCTGTTGATTTATATTTTGTTTTCATGAAATTTTGGTAAGAGAAAATCCTTTCGACATTTACAGAGGAGTGAGGCATGGATAAAATTCCGTAAGCTACTCTCGATATATCAGGAAACATGTATTCATCTAATGCGTTTTTATATAAGCCAGTGCTCTATATTGGTTGTTAATATTTCAAATTATTTTTCTTTTCTTTTTTTTCTTTTCCCTGGGAACATTTCAATTAAAAGTGGTATAATGATATTGGTTTAACAGATAAAATACTTTCAGGGGGAAACTTACTAAACCAAACTAACATTTTATTGTCAAAGTCCACTTTTGCCCTTAGAACTTAATATACCCTTTTTAAAATTTTCTTTAAACTGATTTAAAACAGTTGTTTCAATAGATCAACTTCTGTGCCACATAAAATATCATTGAATGAAATATGTTTTTCGTTGATATTTAATTGTGGTTACACTTTTCTAAAAGATCTTTACTAATAAAGCTTCGTTCTATTTGTCGAAAAAACAATTTAATTCTTGGCAAAATATATGCATGCGCGAGCCTTCTGACTGCATTTCTCAGTTGCCCGTGAGAGTATCAAATTTCTTAGGGGAGTACTACGGTACTTTTTCATGTCAAATAGTATCAAAAAAAGTACGATCGTACCAACTTTCCCATCACTGCCAGATGTAAATGTGACTGCATTTAATGCATTACACACATTTTTCCATTTTTAGGTACCTGCTTTAAATTGTGAATAAAATCAAGATTTATTGCTGGATTTTCACGTTTTATAGCTTGTTTTATTCCTAGGATATGTGGTTTTAAGAAAAATGTAAAAAATATGAAACTTGAGTTTCTGATTTTTTTTATTGCAATTTTCATGTAAAAAAATTACGCGATTTTTGCATAAAAAAACTTTTTTCTCTTTTAAATTCTGAATAACTCCGAAACCATAAAAGATAGGTTAAAAATGATAATAAATTTTTTGTAACAAAATTTTGTGGCGCGTCTTTTGGTTTATTATACCCTTTACCAACAAAAATGGTAAAAGGGTATATATAGGTTTGTCATTCCGTTTGTAATTTCTATAATATCAATAAGCGATCCATAAAATATATGTATTCTGGATCCTTATGCATAGGGAAGACGAATAAGCGATGTCCGTCTGTCCGTCTGTCCGTCTGTCCGTCTGTCCGTCTGTCCGTCTGTCTGTACGTGAAATCGGTTTTCCGAAGCTCCCAGAAGAGCTAGAGACTTCGTTCTTGGACTGGTGTGTCAGAAATTTTCCAAAATAGATTGGTATTGAAATTCAGCAAAATCGGGCAGACGATTGCAGAGCTGGAAAACTTAAACTTCATTTTGCCATATAAAAATAACTCCCGAAAACAAATTTTTATTTTTTTTAATAAATGTACATATTTTACACTTCAGTACGACTAAAATTGGAATTTTAAATAAAAAAAATACAAAAAAATTAAAAAGACGTTTCCAGGGTTGGAAAGCTTTAACTTTTTGTATTATGTAAAATTAACTATGTCTAAAACTATATTAGTATTTTCTCGAGAACCGTAAGAGCTAGAGACCTGAAATTTGGACACAGTGTGTAGACCTTTGACGGCTACAACAACAAATACATGATAATTGGAAATTAAAGGGTGTTCCAAAACGAGCAACGAAAAATTTTAAAATCCCATGTAGTATATATACAATTGTACACTTGAAATTTGTAAGGTTAGTGTATTTTTATACAGACTACAAAATTTAAAAAAATTTAAATTAAAGGGTGTTCCATCAGTTAATGCAATTTTGACTATGTAATTTTGACAATTTGCTGTATCTTGGAAACCGTAACAGCAAAACTCTTGAAATTTTGAAAAACGGTAAAACTGAAAAAATAAAAAATTATAAAATCGCCAAACCGAAAAAAAATCGCCAAAAACAAGAAAAAATCGCCAAAACGAAAAAAAGCACCAAATTAAAAAAAATTCTAAGACTAAAATAAATCGCAAAAAATAACGGAAAAATTGCTAAAATGAAAACAAAAATCGCCAAAATGAAAGAAAATCGCCAAAATGAAAATCGCCATAATTAAAAAAATCACCAAAACGAAAAAAAAACCCTAAAAAACAGAAAAAAATCGCCAAAATGAAAAAAAATCGCCAAAATGAAGAAAACCCCAAAAACAGAAAAAAATCGCCAAAATGAAAAAAAACAAAAAACAGAAAAAAAATCGCCAAAACGAAAAAAAGCACCAAATTAAAAAAAATTTCTAAAACTAAAATAAATCGCAAAAAAACGGAAAAATTGTTAAAATGAAAAAAAATCGCCAAAACGAAAAAAAACCTAAAAAACAAAAAAAAATCGCCAAAATGAAAAAAAATCGCCAAAAAAAGAAAAAACCTAAAAAACAGAAAAAAATCGCCAAAATGAAAAAAATCGCTAAAATGAAAAAAATCACCAAAACGAAAAAAGCCCTAAAAAACAGAAAAAAATCGCCAAAATGAAAAAAATCGCCAAAAAAATAAAAAACCTAAATAACAGAAAAAATCGCCAAAACGAAAAAAAGCACCAAATTAAAAAAAATTTCTAAGACTAAAATAAATCGCAAAAAAACGGAAAAATTGCTAAAATGAAAACAGAAATCGCCAAAATGAAAGAAAATCGCCAAAATGAAAAAAAAAATCGCCAAAATGAAAAAAATCACCAAAACGAAAAAAAACCCCAAAAAACAGAAAAAAATCGCCAAAATGAAAAAAAGCACTATATTAAAAGAAAATTTCTAAGACTAAAATAAATCGCAAAAAAACGAAAAAATTGCTAAAATGAAAAAAACATCGCCAAAATGAAAAATATCGCTAAAACGAAAAAAAACCTAAAAAACAGAAAAAAATCGCCAAAAAAAGAAAAAAAATCGCCAAAACGAAAAAAAACTAAAAAACAGAAAAAAATCGTCAAAATGAAAAAAATCGCCAAAATGGAAAAAAAATCGCCAAAATGAAAAAATCACCAAAACGAAAAAAACAAAAAAAAGAAAAAAAATTGCCAAAATGAAAAAAAATCGCCAAAATGAAAAAAATCACCAAAACGAAAAAAAAACAAAAAAATCGCGAAAAAAAACCCAAAAAACAGAAAAAATCGTCAAAATGAGAAAAATCTCCAAAATGAAGAAAAGCCCAACAACAGAAAAAAATCGCCAAAATGAAAAAAATCTCCAAAAACAGACAACATCGCCAAAACGAGAAAAAAGCGGCAAAACTGAAAAAATCGTTTTAAGTGAAAAAAACTTCAAAAAAGCAAAAAACCTTCCTTTCGTGCGCGATTCAAAGTCGCACTTAACTGATTTTTTTAATATTAAAGGAATTAAATGAAACTAAGTTTTTGCTTATTTCGTTCTTGCTTTTTTCACTTAACATATTTTATATATTTTTAAAGAACTAGATTGGTATCAATAATCAGAAAAATCCAAAATTATGACTCCAGGGTTGGAAAACTTACACTTTTTGTGTTATGTAAAATTAAATAGGTCTAAAAATTTTTTTCTTTTTCTTTATAAATTGAATATATTTTATGCTTCTGAAAGAAAAGTTTGGTGTATGAAATTTGAAAAATGAAAATTATAGCTCCAAAGATGGAAACTTTAAAAAAATGATAAATTTTTTCACAAAACAAATATGTATGTACGTGTCTGTATACTATATATATGTACGTACGTTGGTAAAGGGTATATAAGATTCGGCACAGCCGAATATAGCACTCTTACTTGTTATCTATTAAAATCGAAATAGCGGCTTTCGAGTTATAGTAAAATATACTAGTATGGCCGACTAATTTAGGGCCAAAATTAGCCACGCCCATAAAAAAAATCTCTACGGGATAGAGAAAAACTGACAGCAGATTTGAATTTAAAGCGTCGAAATCCATATAGTCCGCGTAATTATACCCTTTACCAACAAAAATGGTAAAAGGGTATATATAGGTTTGTCATTCCGTTTGTAATTTCTATAATATCAATAAGCGACACATAAAATATATATATTCTGGATCCTTATGCATAGGGAAGACGAATAAGCGATGTCCGTCTGTCCGTCTGTCCGTCTGTCCGTCTGTCCGTCTGTCTGTACGTGAAATCGGTTTTCCGAAGCTCCCAGAAGAGCTAGAGACTTCGTTCTTGGACTGGTGTGTCAGAAATTTTCCAAAATAGATTGGTATTGAAATTCAGCAAAATCGGGCAGACGATTGCAGAGCTGGAAAACTTAAACTTCATTTTGCCATATAAAAGTAACTCCCGAAAACAAATTTTTATTTTTTTTAATAAATGTACATATTTTACACTTCAGTACGACTAAAATTGGAATTTTAAATTAAAAAAATACAAAAAAATTAAAAAGACGTTTCCAGGGTTGGAAAACTTTAACTTTTTGTGTTATGTAAAATTAACTATGTCTAAAACTATATTAGTATTTTCTCGAGAACCGTAAGAGCTACAGACCTGAAATTTGGACACAGTATGTAGACCTTTGGCCGCTACAACAACAAATACATGATAATTGGAAATTAAAGGGTGTTCCAAAACGAGCAACGAAAAATTTTAGAATCCCATGTAGTATATATACAATTGTATGTATATACACTTGAAATTTGTAAGGTTAGTGCATTTTTATACAGACTACAAAAATTAACACAAAAATTTAAAAAAATTTAAATTAAAGGGTGTTCCATCAGTTAATGCAATTTTGACTATGTAATTTTGACAATTTGCTGTATCTTGGAAACCGTAAGAGCAAAACTCTTGAAATTTTCAAAAACGGTAAAACTGAAAAAATAAAAAATTATAAAATCGCCAAACCGAAAAAAATCGCCAAAAACAAGAAAAAATCGCCAAAACGAAAAAAAGCACCAAATTAAAAAAAAATTATAAAACTAAAATAAATCGCAAAAAAACGGAAAAATGCTAAAATGAAAAAAAAATCGCCAAAACGAAAAAAAACAGAAAAAAATCGCCAAAATTAAAAAAAATCGCCAAAAAGAAAAAAATCACCAAAACGAAAAAAAACCCTAAAAACAAAAAAATCGTCAAAATGAAAAAAAATCGCCAAAACGAAAAAAATCACCAAAACGAAAAAAACCCTAAAAAACAGAAAAAAATCGTCAAAATGAAAAAAAATCGCCAAAACGAAAAAAACCCAAAAAAACAGAAAAAAATCGCCAAAATGAAAAAAATCGCCAAAAAAAGAAAAAAAACCTAAATAACAGAATAAAAATCGCCAAAACGAAAAAAAGCACCAAATTAAAAAAAATTTCTAAGACTAAAATAAATCGCAAAAAAATTTAAAAATTGCTAAAATGAAATCAAAAATCGCCAAAATGAAAGAAAATCGCCAAAATGAAAAAAAAATCGCCAAAAATTAAAAAAATCACCAAAACGAAAAAAAAACCTAAAAACAGAAAAAAATCGCCAAAATGATAAAAAAAATCGCCAAAATGAAAAAAATCACCAAAACGAAAAAAACCCAAAAAAACAGAAAAAAAATCGCCAAAATGAAAAAAAGCACTAAATTAAAAGAAAATTTCTAAGACTAAAATAAACCGCAAAAAAACGAAAAAATTGCTAAAATGAAAAAAAAATCGCCAAAATGAAAAATATCGCTAAAACGAAAAAAAACCTAAAAAACAGAAAAAAATCGCCAAAATGAAAAAAAATCGCCAAAAAAAGAAAACAAATCGCCAAAACGAAAAAAAAACTAAAAAACAGAAAAAAATCGCCAAAATGAAAAAAAATCGCCAAAATGAAAAAAAAAAATCGCCAAAATTAAAAAAATCACCAAAACGAAAAAAAACAGAAAAAAAAAGAAAAAAATTGCCAAAATGAAAAAAAATCGCCAAAATGAAAAAAATCACCAAAACGAAAAAAAAAACAAAAAAATCGCGAAAAAAACCCAAAAAAAACAGAAAAAATCGTCAAAATGAGAAAAATCTCCAAAATGAAGAAAAGCCCAACAACATAAAAAAATCGCCAAAATGAAAAAACCTCTAAAAACAGACAAAATCGCCAAAACGAGAAAAAAGCGACAAAACTGAAAAAATCGTTTTAACTGAAAAAAACTTCAAAAAAAGCAAAAAACCTTCCTTTCGTGCGCGATTCAAAGTCGCACTTAACTGATTTTTTTAGTATTAAAGGAATTAAATGAAACTAAGTTTTTGCTTATTTCGTTCTTGCTTTTTTCACTTAACATATTTTATGTATTTTTTAAAGAACTAGATTGGTAGGTAACAATAATCAGAAAAATCCAAAATTATGACTCCAGGGTTGGAAAACTTACACTTTTTGTTTTTTTTTCTTTTTCTTTATAAATTGAATATATTTTATGCTTCTGAAAGAAAAGTTTGGTGTATGAAATTTGAAAAATGAAAATTATAGCTCCAAAGATGGAAACTTTAAAAAAATGATAAATTTTTTCACAAAACAAATATGTATGTACGTGTCTGTATACTATATATATGTACGTACGTTGGTAAAGGGTATATAAGATTCGGCACAGCCGAATATAGCACTCTTACTTGTTTTATCTAAAGGCCAGCAGTAAAAAATCAGTTTTTACTGGTTACTGAAAAAATTTGCAGTATTCAGTAACATTTTATTGCTTACTGAAAAATTTGCAGTATTCAGTAACATTTTACTGCTTACTGAAAAATTTGCAGTATCCAGTAAATTTTTACTGAAAATTAAATTTGTTTACAATAAAATTTTTTAAAGTATTTTACTGATAATGAAATTTTGTTGCAGTATTTTACTGGTTATTGAAAAAATTGCAGTATTCAGTAAAAGTTTATATGTATATGTACTGCATAAAATTCATAAAGAGGGGTTTCCTCTAAGGCCTATATGCTCCTCGATCGATGCACCTTCAATGAATCTGTGTAAGTATATAACTAACATTTTAACGAAGATCACGGAAGGATCTATATACAATGTGAAAAATTCGGCACAATTCAAAGAAATGGTGAAAGAGCATTATATTGAAGACAATGAAGTAATGTTCTCATTAGATGTGGTCTCACTATTTCCTAGCGAATACTAAAATGTTTACTGGAACTGAAATTTAATACATTCCCATCAGGGAAGTAAAGATTTACACTTCGTAAACTTATTACTAATTTTTTATATTCGACAACTTCTTAGGAACTTACTGCTTTTTTACTGCAGTAATTATTATTATTAATACACAGTGTTTAAAATAATTCAGTGTGTCTATATGAATTTTAATTGCATAGAAAGCGACTATAACTTAACTTCACTGACGTGAACTTTTTAGATACTCGTATTAAAAATTATTATACATATTTATATATTTTGTACAATTAGCTTTATAATGAATTTTATAATTGTAGCAAAATAAAAATAGAAGAGTTTGTGATATTTGTCATAAAAATTTTCTCATTTAAACTACACCCGGAGAAAAAACAGCTTAAAATCAATAAAAACCATATTGGCGGTATTCGATGTCTGATGCAAATTGTCTTGCGTAAAATATCGTAGCTTTTCTTTGGATTGTGTGTGTATTTTGTTGTTGGATTTGAAATAAAAGCTACGATATTTTGCATTTGCACTTACGCAAGACAATTTCCAGCAAACATCGAACACCGCCATTGAATTAATTAATAAGAAACTTTAACGAAAGTCTAGTCATGATGAAATTTCTTATTTCAATATGGAAAAATATTAATTTACAGTATTAATTTATTAATTTTATTTATTAACCCCCGACCAAAAAAAGGGGTGTTTTAAGTTTGTAGTGTGTGTCAGTGTATCTGTTTGTCTGTGTGTCTGTCCGTGTCAATGTACAGCCCAAACGGCTGGGCCGATTTTGATTTAGTTTTTTCTGTCTGAAAGGTGACTTGATCGAGAAGTTTCTTAACTGTGTTTAAAGAAAATCGGTCCAGCCGTTTAGAAGATATCACATATTTTCTGGATATATCGGGAGTTTTTAAAATTTTTAATTTTTGTTATTTTTTTTTAAGTATGTATGTATCTCAATAATACATTTTCTATTATATTGAAAATTTTCGAATTAATAAGACGTGTTCTTATTTTTATGTTGCAGCTTTTCCCTGAGTGTAGTTTTGCGTTTCTATTGTAAAATTTTCGAACTTCTAGGCAGGACTGTTTAGAGTTTTGTATATTTAAATAACAACCCCACGTAAATTTATATTTGGTTGTCATTAGAAGTGAAAAGAGATTTCATTGGATGACTTTTCACAAATGAAGTATGCATGGTTTTCACAATTTGTATCAGCCAGTACATAATTCCTATTACTTCGAAATGAATGGGGTTTCAAAATTACACAATTCTCTACCATATTGTAATTATTTGGTTCACCAGGTGCCCATAGGGCAAAAGAAAAGTGTTTATTATTTGCTTTCCAAATAAAGTTGTCTCCTTCACCATATCCCGAGGTCCACCATACATTATTACTTAAATGTTCTTGTTGATTTAAATATTCCTTTAAATTTTTTAACTCGTCTTCAGTTTCAATTGAAATTAAATTACCATTGAGAGGACACTTCAATTTAGCTTCTTCCCAATTAAGCTATAAAAAAAGGAATAAAGAAATATGAACTACAAGAAGTAAGGAAGAAGTCAGCTACCACCCTACCCTTTCATCGCTGAAATAATACATTTTATTGCCCAATGTTGTGTAGACTGGAGCAAAAAAAAAAAATTATTATAATTTATATAGTTATAACAAAAAATGATCTCACTTACGATTATTAGTATCCTGTGCCAGGACAAAAGTGGCACTTAAAAGTATACTTATTTTCAAAGTATTTAGCAGCATTCCAGAACGTGTGATTCGTTTGAGTAATATGAAATATTTAAAACGAAAACTGTATAAAATTATTCAAATCCCCTGGTGCTTTTATACTGTTTTTTGAAGACATCTAATTTTGCTAAATTAACTTCAACAAAAACATATCTTTTCACTAATTCTTTGTTTAATAAGCTAAATGAAACTAAATAAATACTCGTATATACGTATGGATACATTTGTATGTATGTTGTTCACAGTCTACCCTGGGGGTCTACTCTGTAATTCGATACGAAAGAAAATGCTTTCCAATTTACATGTTATAAACGTACAAATTCGAAAGCTTTTTCTTTCGTTTCGAATTACACAGTAGACCCCCTGGATAACTTGAAACTCGAAGAACGATAGAAATAGTCAATAAACATGTGATTCATATTAAAATTTTCTTTGAAGCATTTTACACAATTTTATATTTCATTTTATTTTCTTTACGACGAGTACCTTGTTAATTATTTCTTGTTTTGTTATTTATTAATATTGCAATAATTTTTTTTCCTTACATTTTGTTTTCATTTGACAATCGATTACTGGAAATAATCCAGTAAAAACAGAATCAATGTTTAGATTTTACGATTTTCATGTCCTTCAAGGATTTTCAGGACACGCACAATTGATGCATTTGGGTCTAATTTTATTTTGAAATAAGCAACGGCCCCCATATGATATCTTTTTTTAAACTTTATTTATTTTTTCGTATGATACAGCATAAAACAATTATTTGTTTTTGCTAAAACATAAATATACATCACATTTGGTGCATTGTGCGCGTATATGCGACTTGCATTCCTTGCGACAGTTCTTCCGCCCAGTATTTATAGCTATCCAGCCGTTTTTCGGGGCATTGCTGGTCTGCTGGGCGATATCGTTTTGAGTGTTGAGCAGTTTCAACCTCACTCGTTTCGAATTCGGAGCTCCACTCGACGTTGTTAGTTTTTTGTGTGACCACCAATGCAAGTCGAAAACTTAGCAAATCGTGCTTATCTCTTGGAAATTTTGCGATTTCCCGACAAGACTCGCGGTACTCCAAGCATCCAAGCATGCAGCATGCCAAATCTATAAAATGTACGATTAATTTCAATGGCCATTTTCAAGTTTTGAAAAAGGTGCCCGGTATGCTTGCCTTAGTTGATCGGAAATGTCCACACCACCCATTGACTCATTGTACTGCTGGACTATATTTGGACGTGGAACTTCGATAAAATTCCTTTTTTTTTGCACCAGTGAAGAACATAATCAACGGGACTGCAGATAAATGCAGATGACAGCAATAAAACATACTTTGAGTCTTTCTATTGTACAATGACAACTGTATTCTTAGGGGAACAGAATTCCGCCATATTTTCTCTTTTCATCCTTTAATGCTCAATTAACTTAACGGCCTTTTATACGATTTTTCATTATCGTTTCCGTCCCATAAATTCCGTTTCGTAGAAGCTTATCCAATAGGGGCAATGTGGTAAAGTACCTGTCAAAAAATACTTTGGACGCTTGAGGTAATGTTTGTGCAAGGCGCACAACGAATGCAGGACAAAGTCAAATATTTTCATCCGTAAGGATCTTGCCTTGTTATACATAACTATTTCGAAATCGATAACTTTATATATTGCACTTGTAACGACAATAAAAATCATACCTCCTATGCACTAACTCTAAATTTTGTTTGGTACTGTAACGAATTTATTTAAAAATTTTCTTTATTTATTTTCCAATATTTATTATTTAATTCCAATGTTCACAATCTATTCACTTGTTTAATTATTCTGTTCTTAATGTTCTTATTTTAAAGAATGTAAACTTATTTATATTATACTTATGCTAGGAAAGTGAAGCGTCATTAATTTGTCATGCTTTATTATTCAAAGAAAATGTGGGTCACTGAAGAATATTGACAGTAACCCGATCTACAGAAATGTTAGTTATTTCATAATGTTTTGAATTAAACAATGTATGGTGGTAATGAACTTCAAATATTTGAATTCAGTAATTCTAGCTGTCTTGAGTTTCTTTTTTCTTTATTTCAGTAAATAAAGTGTTAATGGTCTTCACTTATTAAAGAAAAGTGAATCATAGCAAAATATTTATTGACATACATACATTCATGACAGTACCTAACTCAGTAAAAAACTGCACCTATATTTCGATCAATATCTCCTTCCTCGCCTTCACTATAAATGCTGCCCAAGTGTCATAATTTTTGTCCTCTTCTTCATTATCGCTGCTAAAATCAAACGCATCCGAATCTTTCAGCGCTGTCAAAATGGCAGCATTGGTCAGCACTTCTAATATTAAAAATTAAAAAACAAACACATTTTTATAGACATACGACCTGATGCGCACAATTGATGCATTTAGCTAAAGCTCAATTTTATTGTATCAAATGACTTCAATTGGTTGGAAACATAGAAATTTATAACTTTTTTTATTCAAATATACCCACTTTGCTATTTGTTAACGATTTAGTACTCTTGTAATTGGTAATTGAAAACACAACTTATTGCTTCAGCTGATTTTGACAAAACTGATATGTGACGCAAGACGTTCGCAATAATTCAACTAAAGGTAAAACGAACAACCGAATAATGTGAGAAACAAACCTAAATAACAATTAGCGCAATCGATTCTTGCCGGTTTATTTGACATTGGCCAAATAGAATCAAAAATATTAAGATCGAAACCTATCCGCACAATCGATGCATCAGTGCCTGAAAGGATTATGTCAACACTAAATTTCTAGTAGTAGTTACATTGTCTACAATTTATCTTCTATTCGTCCAGCATAAAAGAAAGAGAGAAAACAGATGTGTGGTGTATTTCTGGTGGTGGTGGTTGCAACCAAGCAAATTCAGTATCAGATGACCTCTTCCGCCCGGCTAATTATCAGCTGTTGATGCCAAACTGAGCAATTTGAACCAAAATGTCAAAGTTTGCTAAGAAATGTTTTGACACATTGGCTTTGTAGCATAGCAAACTACGTGTTGTTTTTTGTGTTGTAAAATAGTTGTAGGGAAGAGTTCACCTGATACTGAATTCGCCTTGGTTGCAACAACTTGTCAATATACATCAATTTGTATGTACGCAAGGTATAGAAATGTACCAGTAAATGTCTGATTGTTATGTCTCTATGTTCCCATAAGAACTACGTAGTCACTACCTAGTCAAATGTTTCTAGTGTTGCTAGAAAAATCACATGCTAAATGTGTATAGTTAGTACATAGTACATATTATATGGGGAATAATTAGAGAGTAGTTAGTACTGGTGACAAAGTCAAAAGCGACTCAGTACATTTTCACCATCGACAACATTTCCTTCAGGGTACGTGACAGACACACACAATATTATATCTTCTAAATTATTTATTTATGCTGAAAAATTAATAGATATGTATGTATGTACGTATGTATGTAGATACTTGATAAAAAATTACTTGATAAAAAACAATTTCAGACTACACGTGCCCACATACAACCATAGATTAAATGCCAACGGCATAAATTTATAGGAGTACAAAAGACTCACAAAGTATTTATATCATGCATTAGACTCTAATTTCAAAAAAAACTGTGTCATAGTAAAAGAAATATACGCAGTTGAGCTCTATTCATAATTATTGTCTTGATAAGAAAATTAATATTTGGATTTTAACAACTATCAGCCTTATCTATAAAACTTACGAGTATTAAGGCTTTGTAAAGGCTTTTTAAGAAAAATGTTGTATGAGAATTTGTCTTAAAAACCCTTTATACAGCCTTAGTAAGTTTTATAACTAAATATATGACTGCGTTTAGATACGGTGTATAAGTTCAACATTTTAAGTTTTCATGCAAAATAATATGGGTGGCACTTGTTTCGCGTGGAATTTACAACATACAAGGACTAGTTAATATTTTTTCATTTAAAATTTTTGTAAGAAGTAAAAAAGTTTAAACCAAACTAGTCTTAAGTAGAAAATATTTTCGCGCAAATGAAATACTGCATTTTCTTAAAAAAAAAAAATAAAATAAAATAAAATAAAAGGAAAAATATTTCCAAACACCGCTGGATTTTGGTTTCATTTTGATACTTATTGAAAATAGCAAAAAAGTATCAGCGTATTGGACCCAAGTGAGCTGGGTGTTTTTGACGGTTATTACTAATCAATCGTAAATTGTTTTCGTAAAAGAAGTACAAAATTATTTTTTGTCTTTAGGCATTCGCTTTAAATATTCGCATACATTTTAGCGAATCCAAAGGCGAATGTAAATAGCAAAAGTAAGCGAATAATTTCCGAATGCAAAAGCATTCAAGATGGTACATATACATATTAGTATGTATCTTAAGAATATTTAAAGTTGTTGTGGCTGCAGGGGTAAGCATGTTGACTACCACGCTATAAGTTGCGAGTTCAAATCTTGTCCGGAGAAGCCAATTTATATAACAACATTTTTCTTATGTCTATGTCAACCACACGGTAAGTTCATTATTTATTAATAAAATACAACTACTACATTAAATTAAATTTATGTTTTCATGTTGTACCAACTTGAAATAACTATGATTCAACATGATTCTTCATTTTGATTTTAACAGTACCTAAATATTAAATAAAAGTGAAATAAAGTTATTTCAAAAAAAAAAAATTATTTTCTTTGACAATTGCTATAAATCATGTTAAATTAACATGAAACACATATGAGGCAAAATCATTGCCGAAAAAGATTAGATTAACCTTGTTTTAGTAGATTTTAAATTGAAATTTTTGTGTGTTTAGGCACTGGATTGTTGGCGGCACATGCATATGTCTGGCTCTGATGAGCGGTAGTGAGGAATTCTCTTGAAGACCTCGCTGTGAGTGTAATCAACTACACTCGCTGAATGCGAACTTGGGCAATCGTATGTGTTGGTTGTTGGTTGCTACCAAAACGCTGGGAGAATGGTATTGGCTGTCCAATGTGAGACCAATGCTAGTGATTGGTGTAATGCGGTCAGCCATACACTATTCTGGATGCTGTTGCCATACAACAGATATTACTGCTTTGAGAAAGTCATTACGGCAAAGAGTTTAGATAGCTCTAAGTACCTCAGCAAGGTAATTGAACGTAGTACAGGTATAACTACTATGATCGAAGAGTGCAACCTATGTGCTCGTGGAGCGACACATGGTTCATTCTAAGTGTGCAGGGGGGGGGGATGGTGAGCGTCCAACCTATCCGGTGTTTAGACCACCGCGATATAAGGCCGTAGAAGCAGGTGCAGGTACGATAACCTGAAACACATCTTCTTTTTGCCTCATTGAACTTCCCGCAATATTGCGACAATCCCGCGGACCCTAGTCTGGGTAATCAAGCTTTTCAGGAATTACCTTTGACTGGTTATCCATAAAACTTATGTGTTGCTATTCAATCTCTGGAATAACATGTGGGTGAGGTGCAGCGTCACCTTGAATTGCCCTGAGTTTAAGGACGATAGAAGGGAAGCCTTTCGTGGTGTCTTAAACTGGTACGAGTACTATGAACACCGGTGGCCCAAAAGCAGATTTCTAGTATTTAATGGATGGCGTCGTGTAAGCACCATTCATCGACCGAAAGCGTGTGGTACGATTTCGTTGTAATCCCGTTGATTATCGTACTAAAAGTTACTGAATCCAGGTACAGGAATATGATATGTTCAAAGGTTGCAACCTATGGGTCCCTTGCAAGTCACATATTTCTCTATTTATAAGCGAGGGGGCGGCAGGGAAAGTTTCAATCCACCGTAGGATTATGCCCTAATGCTAGGTACCTACTCATATTATTCTTAGACATTTCTGTCTCATTGGGCTTTTTGCACAAGTGATTTGAGGAGCTGGTCATCTCACGTGCAGATGATGTGAACTGGCGGCCGATATCGTGCGATTTTACCGATTTAGATTTTTTCTTGTGGGGTTTTCTTAAATTGTTGGTCTATGCGAATGGACCACAAACCACAATGGCCTATAAAAGTCTACATAACCCATAATATCGCTGCTCAAATTTAGAATGATTTAAAGCGCCCGAGGCATGAAAAATTGGAAATTTGGGAGGCGCGCCCAGCAAAGCCTCGCGGACTTACATATCGTCGCTGTTTCAACTAACTGACCTAACTGACATCATTTTGAAAAATTAGTTAAGTCCACTATTAGACTTTATGAGTCATAATAGACCTTGTACACAATTTTTATGACCGTAAACATTACTGTCGAGCCTATAACAGTAAAAATATTTCAGACGTTTCCATAAGAATACATGTAGAAAACAATCATAAAAGCTCCTCTCCTGTAAAATTTAAAACAGCGACGATATGTGTGCCCATACATATTACTTTTGGTGTACATACGTACGAGTATTAAAAAATTCAATGATGAATGAGGGTGGATTATTGATCCATGATCCGTGACTTTTTGAATGGAACACAATTTTTTTGCAAAACAAAAATTTATTTTTCAACACAATCTCTTTTCAATTCAATACACTTAGTCAAATGTTTCTCCAGTTTTTGTATCCCTTCCAAAAAATAGGATTTTTCGAGGTCCTTTAAATAGTTAGGCCTTTGTTTGTGGAATGATTCGTTGTTGGAGTCAAATCTCTTTCGTACGACCCATTTCTTCAAGTTTGGGAATAAAAAATTGTAACTCGGGGCTAAATGTGAAGAAAAGAGCGGATGAGGGAGCAATTCGTTGCCCAATTCATGAATTTATGCAACTGGAAACTGGTCGATTGTGAGCAAACCTGGCACCCATCTTGCAGGCACTTTCTGAAACCCAGCTGCTGCTCATTTAAAATCGAAACCACACCGCCTTATGAAATGCCTATGGCATCAACAATTTCACACACTTTTACTCTTCGATCGGCCAACACCATATCGTGGACTTTTCGAATGTACTGACCTCAATTGGCCGTCCAGAACGTTCAGCGTCATTTCAGTTCAGTAAACCACTTCTTTTATCACTGACATCGATGGTGCAGAGTCCCCATAGTATTTATCGAGCTTTTCCTTGGTTTGATTGACGGGTTTTTTTTTCTCAAAAAATAACACTGTGATACACAAAAAATATTCAGGGATTCTAATGTACCAATTCTATTTTGTTGGAGTCCATGGATGACGAAAATACCGTTGGTTTTTTTAGGTCACTTCATAAACTGATTTTATAACGGTAAATGTAGTGAAAAACGGGGTTTCTTAGATTTTCAGTTGTAACTTCTTTGTTTCCCAACGGATTTCTTTTAACTTTTCGTTGGTGAAAAGAATCGAATATTATCTTTCAATAAAGATATAGTTTTTGTAAATCGACTAAGAAATGGCTAAGTTACAGTCGTTGAAGTGTACAAAAAATCCATTAAAAAGTATTCTTTTGTAACTCATAAGCAACTTATAGCCTGAGGAAAACAAAAGAATACTTTTTTAATTGGTTTTTTGTACACTTCAACGACTGTAACTTAGCCATTTCTTAGTCGATTTACAAAAAATATATCTTTATTGAAAGATAATATTTGAGCCTTTTAACCAACGAAAAATTAAAAGAAATCCGTTGGGAAACAAAGAAGTTACAACTGTTTAAAACTGAAAAGCTAAGAAACCCCGTTTTTCACTACATTTACCGTTATAAAATCACTTTATGAAGTGACCTAAAAAAACCAACGGTATTTTCGTCATCCATGGACTCCAACAAAATAGAATTGGTACATTAGAATCCCTGAATATTTTTTTTCTCAACTTTTGTAGCACAGTGTAATGTTTAATGAACACTCGAAATTCACTTTTTTCAATTTTTAGAAAAAAATACACGAGGTTGTATGTTTTGAACAGCTGTTAAACGCAAAGTAAATGACGACACTTGCTCAAAATTTGACAGCAATCGTATTAACAGGTGGTACTTGTTGCGAACAGTGTTGCATTTCATATAACTACGAGGGAAGTTCGAAAAGTCACTGACTTATTGATCCGCTCTCCTATCTCTCTTACACTCGTTGTTTTTTTTATTTAAATTAAAAAAAAAAACGAATTCACTCGTATTTAAGTTCAAATAAACTATCACTAAAATACTCAATGGTCAAAATGAGAACAATTAAATAAATAATCTCATCATTATTTAATACAAGTCGTTGTTAATTTAATTACACGTGTGACTGAGTAAGCGCCTAAATAAAAAGAAAATGAGTGTCTGACTGACTGAGTAAACGAATAGTTGATATGTAAATTTCTATTGTAAATTAAAGTATGAATTACATATAAAAGCATTTTTGTGATCATGGTTCAGCAATTTTAATGTACGAGTAATTTTCTTTATATCTCTGAATAAAAATGGTTCGTTCGTACTTTTTTTTCTTCTCTTTGCTGCGTACAAGTGTAATATTGTTAATTTTCTGGACTTTAGGAAAAACTTATAAATATATGTATGAATTTGAATTTTAGTTATTACGATTATAATTCATAACATAAACCGCGCAATAATCATAATTATTAAAAAAAAAAAGAAAAAGAAAAGACAGAGTGAGGCATCATATTTTTTTTTCTGCTTCTTGGACAACAATTAAAAACATATTGTTACATAATTTATTTCAAACACTTTTTTTATGTCTCTGTTGATTTCTTTCGATTTCATTTTAAATAATACGTGTAATAAAAAATGAAGAAGTGCGAAAACTTTTAACTATATATACGCTTGAAAAGTTTAATATTTTTCTCGATACTTTTTTAAATTTTTTTTTATATATTTTTTTGGTTTCTACTTTAACTGTAACATAAATGTTGACGAAGAGCTTTAACTTACTTCCTCATCATCGTAATCATTCATTAAGTTGCGGCTGATGTTTTTCTTTTGTTTTATTTTTTTTTAGCAGATTTTTAATTTTCGCCTGTAATTATTATGGGTATTTGGAGCATACATATACATACATAACTTATGTAGTACATATGTATGTATATATGTACGTCCATATATACATTTTAGCTGTTATACTATATGAAACTGGAACAGGTCCACTTCTTAAAAAAAGAAGAGAGGTGTGTTAGGACACCCGTTTATAGCTATGCTGCTTATAACCGTGCTAAGGGTGGCGTTGGCTGAAGTAGTTAGTTAACAACACCACGCATTTTTCTGATGTGCATTACTGTCCCTTTGTATTAGTTGTTGTAGGAAAGTTCAAGTAATGTAGGCATAGTCACTGGTCACTGAACTATATCGGCTTCAGCATATACTAATCCTAATGTACACAGAGAAAACAGTGCCTACTAAAAAACCTCATAAAATAGAACAAAATTAATAAGAAATCTCTATGGCTTTTTTTTTCAATAAAGAAATCTTATTAATTTCATAGAGAAAACCTTTTTGAAAAAATCAGGAAGAAATCTTGTAGTTTTTATGAGGTTATCTTATTGATTTTTTCAATAAAAAATAAAAAAAAATTGCTTCTTTATTCTCTGTACGTACATATGTATTTTCATTTAAATTCTATACCACATACATATGTAATGTAGTATATTGTAGATGTTATTTATTTATATTATACATACGTACATACACATTATGTTATATTCTTAACTAACTTACTCACCAAGTATTGAACCAGCAAACTGCTACCTGATAGACAAGCACTCTACCCAATATGCTAACAAGCAGCCTGAATAACCATTGAAAGTATTGTGCAAAGATTCTTATACAAAAATTAAACAGATCATGAAAAAAATTGTCTCTATGTCTATTTATAGATATGAAATAACAAGACACCTCATAAAATCAAGAAGATTTCCTTATTAAAAAAAATCAATAAGATGTTTTACACATAATCATACAGGAACCTACTAAAATCAAGAAGAAAACCTTAGTCGTAATTTATACTAAGCAAGTCTTATCGCTAAGCTGATTAGTTTGTGGGAGAGAGAAACGAGGGGAACATAAAAATTTCATTTCCCCTCGTATCTCTCTCCTAAAAAACTAATCAGCTTAGCAATAAGACTTGCTTAGTGTAAATTAGGACTTATTGAAAAAATCAATAAGATAGCCTAATAAAATCAAGAAGAAAACCTTTTAAAAAATCAATAAGGCAACCTAATAAAATCAATAAGAAATCGCTATAGTTTACAATTTATAAGAAAACCTAATAGAACCAAGAAGGTTTTCTCTGTGGATGGTTTTTTTGGTGCCAAAAATGTCGGAAATTGAGTAAAAAAAATGTGAATAATAAGATTTCTTCTTGATTTTATTTGGTTTTCTTTTTGATAAAATTAATAAGATTTACCACATAAAATTAATAAGGAATCTCTATGAGAAATCTTCGCTTCTTTCTGCTGGGATACCCCTTAGCCTAAAAACGTTTCATAGAGAAAATCTTGTTGATTCTATGAGGCAGTTTTTTCTCTGTGAGAAAAGAATTTTCTCAAAATTATTTTATTTTAAAGTATGTAGAATTAAGTTTAATTAATAAGTGCATTTGTTAATAAGAAAGAGACCATACGAAAAAGAACTTGTGTATTGTAATTACTGTAGATTATTTCACGGCAACATTTCCTGCGTTCTGTAACTTGTGAGAAATTTTTAACTACACTGGTTGTCCTGTTCCCGCGCAGGCAAATTCATATAAAAATTTGAAAAACATTACAACGCAGCTGGCTAAGAGCTGTTTAATACGTGTCTAGATGGCGTTTAATATACAACTCCTAAACGAATCTCCTGATGATTATTTGGAGAGTGATATTATTGTACACTTTTTGTTGTATGCATCCAGGATACATCACTCTAAAATATGTATGTTTGTATTTACTGAAGTTTTGAATGAGAATCTTGCCGGTTGTTTTAAGTGTTTTATTTTATTTATATATATATATATATATATGAGTAAAAGATATTTATATATATATATATATATATATTGAAGTGAAGTAGAAATTTAATGTGTTTAGTATTTTACATAAAATATTTATTAAATTATTGGAGGTGGTATGTAAACAGATTTTAAAAGAATTCTAATTCTAATTCTATTCAAAGTGCTTGCAACACTATTTTGTGCACATCAAATATAGAAGCGTTTATAGAAGACGTTTAAAAAAGCAAAATTCAACATACGGCCCTGTTCTGTAAACTGGTCGATTTGAAATCGTAAGATTTTAGAAAACTAACTCCTACAATAGAAATATTTTTTAGATTTTTTTTTCAATTTTTATATTATATATTTAGATTCTCAAATATCATAACTGAAAAAAATTATAGTGTATGATTTTAAACACGTTTGCAGGATTATTATTAATTCTTTGAAAACGAGAAATTTACTCGGATTCGGTTTACAGAACAGTAGTACGATTCACTAACTTTTTTTTATTAACTATAATCGCATCGTTAAAACAATTATGACAAAAATTTATCGAATTTGCTATTCAGTAACATTTTTAACGATATTCGCTGTAGGTTAATATCAGCTGTTTCGTTATTTAAGCGACAATAATTTATGTGCTGTTAATTTTTTCGACAAAAATCAACAAAAAATATCAGCTGAGTACTATCGTTAAAAATAAGTTACAGAATAACAGAATCGTTCTTGCAAGCGACAAAATGTATAGAGAAAAATTACAATTGTCGGATCGTTAAAAGTTACTGAATCGCAACACAGGGCCGATAGTTATCATTAGGGACAAGGACTTCATGCACTTAAAAAAGGTATTTTAGGCGCCTAAGATATGACTTCAAAAACGTAAAATATGCACTAAAAACAACAAAATATGCACATACATATTTTAAAAACTTTTTATTCAAAACAAAAGTTTTCAGTTTACATACAAATAAATAAAGATATAAGAATATTTTCTTTTCTCAAGTGGTGCGTCGTGTACAAGCCTTTAATACTAAATTTTTTCTCAATATTAAATGTGATATAAGGATTTTTTGCATTATATATTTCAAACACGCATTTTTCGAGATATGTTTATATTGCAGCGTAGGAGCGATACGTATCGCTCCTAAAGATAAAGAAAAGTGTTGTTAATTATTTATTTTTATTTAAAAATTGTATATTTTTTATATTTTCAAATGTGAAGTTCAATCAATGTTTTGTGCATTGAAAAAGGACTTGTAACGTCTGTGCATATAATCAGCTCAAATTTAAGTGATTCTTTTTATATAAAGTTATATATTTATTTAAACCTACCATTCCAATGAATTGAATACTAGCTATTACATTTGTTTTTTAAATCCGTTATAATTTTTAAAAACAATATAAAGTTTCAGCAGAATTGTTTCACTACTTTCGACTTTAGCACACAATTTCCTCTTGAAATCATCAAAATGACAGTTTCCTTTTAATTTGGTAGGAGTGTGCGTTTTACAATTCTACAACAATTCAAGCGAATAAATGCTAAAAAAAAATATGCCAAAATACGCACTAACAAATCGATGCCATTTTTACGCAAATTCATTGTTTCGTAAAGATATTTCATTCTTGCCATTATCAGGGTAAAGGGGAAAAAACATGCATTTGCATGAACCCCCCTGTCCCTGGTTATCATACATTTTCCACGTAAAGAGGCTGTTGCATCTACGAGTACATACATAAAATAGGCATAAAATCGAGAGCATATTTCTTGACCAAGTCCTCATTAAGTCGACCCAGTAAGTTGGCATACTAATCGATTGTGTTACGCTTTTAAGTGTAGTCAATGTGGATTATACCGCCTGCATTTCAAAAAAGGTTCACCATGACTTTAGTGGCCGACAAAACCACCTTGTCATTCTTTAGCAACGATTTACCCCGAGAAATGTATACTTTTTACTTCTGTTTGGTGTCTGGTCAATGATTGGGGACTTACGTTTCGTCCATGGTCCAAGAACTCTTCCATATTGCAGTTTAACAATGCCAAACACTCCTGTTGATTGTTGACCTCAACCCGAACGTTCAGAATGTTCGACATCTTCCGTGCTTGTACGGTCAAAACGAAATTCAATAAACCACTTTTTACCATTGAAATGATGGATGGTTAAGAGTCGCCTAGTTTTGAATGATAAGTTTTTATTTTTGCGAGAAATGGTGATTAATGAGTACACGAAATTCATTTTTATAAATTTTCGTCTCAAATCAGAAGTAAACTGACTGACTGAATTTTCGAAAAGTCACGCATTTATTGACCCTTGGATAGGTATATGTAGATGCTGATAAAGTGCGTGGTGGCATGGAAAAATGCGGCATTTCCCCTAGCTAAGTCTAGGCTTAACTTTGCTTGCCTTCTTTAGCAAATCACATTAGTTAATAAAACATTTCATGCTATAAAAAAGGAATGAAAAATACTCTGAATTTGAGCATGATTATTCTTTGAAGGAAGAATTTTAAAAACTTCTTAGCTTAATGTTGATTCAATCTTTATTAGAAAAGGTTTATTTCAAAAACTTGGAAGGATTTAAATCAATAATTGAGTAAAAAAAGAGAGCATAAGAAAAACTTTTAATGATACGAGGAGAAAAGAAACGTTTATGTTCCCCTCGTCTCTCTCTCTCCAACAAACTAATCAGCTTAGCACTAATGGTAGAATTAGTAGATTCGTATCGTGAGTTGACGGAGCAGCTGAGAAAATCTGTAGCATAAATATAACATGTTGCTGTTTATTTAATATGTATCGTAAGTGTATGTGAGGTAGAAATCTACAGAAAATAGATTTCTACGTCAACTTCTCTCTTACATACATGCACACACATGTATAAAGGAAAGAGAAATACAACAACAGCTGACAAGTTTGGTGGAACTCTCACGTTTTTACTAACTAACATCCAGAATTAAACGTTACCACCACTTCAAAAGTAACACGATACGAATCGACTAATTCTACCATAAGACTTGCTTAGTGTAAATTAGGACTTATGGGGGGTTGCTCACAGCAGTCATATTTTTTTCGTGTTATTACATACTTTAAAACGTGTTAATTTATGAGTACCTTTTGAATACCTCAAATATATCATTGGATTTATTAAGCAATCCCTTTATATTTAAGTTATTTCATTGTTTTAATGAAATTATGTCGTTGTTGCGATGAAGTTATTTCATTGCATTAATGACACTGTTAAATAAATTTGGCAAAGTTTTCATTAAAATAATTTTGACGAAACTGATTTCATTAATCCAACGAAGCGTGACGTTGGTTGAATTTTAATGAATTTTTTCATTGGATTAGTGTCGAAATTCATAGAATTTATGAAGAAAATTCTTTCAGTGTACGTAAAAATGTAATGGGTGTTTTTTATTGAGGTATAGAACTTTAAGTTGGCATCACTTTTTTAACTGGCGGCCATTTTGTCAGCTGTCAAGTGATTAATATTTAGTTTGGTTTGCCATTTCATCATGAACAGGTTGACAAAAGAACAAGGCTTGCAAATCGTGCAAATTTATTTCGAAAATAATGGTTCAGTTCGCGAAGTTTACCGCAAGCTCCGTCCATTTTATGGTCGACATAATCGTCCATCAGAGCAATTAATTCGGTTAACCATGGATCGTTTTCGCACTACGTTTACTCTATGTGATAATACGCATCCGCAGAGACGTCGAACAGTGCGCACCGAAGAAACAATTGCCGCTGTAGAGCAAAGTGTTGAAGAGGACCCGAATGAATCGATTCGCCACCGTGCACAGCAATTGGAGCTTTGTCCATCAACTTTATGGAAGATTTTGAAGATTTTGAATGTGGATGAGTTGTGGTTCCAACAAGACGGCGCTATATGCCACACAGCGCACGTCACAATCGATTTATTGAAGGAAACATTCGATGAGCGCATAATTTCGCGGAATGGACCTGTCAATTGGCCACCAAGATCGTGTGATTTGACACCATTGGATTATTTTCTTTGGGGATATGTGAAGTCGCTCGTCTACGCCAACAAACCAGAAACGTTAGGGGACTTGGAAGCCAACATTCGTGGCGTTATTGCCAACATACGGCCCCATATGCTCGAAAAAGTGGTTGAAAATTGGACTTGTAGAATTGGCTTTATTCGAGCCAGCCGCGGCGGCCACATGCCCGAAATCATATTTAAACATTAATGGCATAAAATTATCCTTCCAATAAAGCCAAATTGATGGACATTAAAACGATTTTCTTGTGTTTTATTTCAATTCGAAGTTCTATACCTCTAAAAAAACACCCGTTACATATATATATATGTATGTACGAGTATTACAAATTTTTAGCACAATACCAAGAAGAAATTTTTCGTTTTCTATATGTTCATTAATTTTTGAACAATCATCCCAGCAGGTTTTCTTAGATTTTCCACGATATGTCTTATAAAAATAACAAATTTTTTCCCAGCAACCAAGGTCATTAATCATCTCAATCAAGAGACAGAGTTAACAAATTCCTTTTGTATTTAACAATTTGACAGATACCTATAGCTTACCATTTTATTAGAAATGTAATCCACTCATAAAAATGTGTCAGCAAAGTAGAAAATTTTTGAAAATTATAATGAAGTTGTGTTCACACAAAATAGTGTGTTTTTTATGATAAAACAACGCACGAAATTTTTTTGGCTTTTATAAATTTGTTTAATTTATATTTAAAATATATATTTTATTTAATTTAATTTTTTTTAAATATTTTTCAAACACTTAATATCCTAAAAGATGCCTTCAGTAGGATACTACATATGTACATGTGTATGTAAATATGTATGTATGTGTATACTTATTAGTATTTTAAAATATTACACTGGTGTTTATTTTTTATTTTTTTTGCTTCGATTTGTTTTCCTTTAACTAACGTTATTATAGTTATGAACCGTTCATGCGCGCTTGCGCATTTGCACTGAAGTATTCGCCTGATTTGTTACAGGTAACAACTTGCTGCGACCAAACTGTCTTAACAATCCAACAAGTAAAACTCAACAACAACAAGTTTTCGATATTATCACAACAACAAAATAACAAAAAAGTGTATAAATAACTACAATTGTAATAACAATAAGAGTATGTCTAAAGAGAAAGAGGAAAATAGTACTAAACATTTTTCATTTTTCTTTACAGCATACAGATATGGGAAAGCAAGATTTTAAAATGAAATTCAGGTCTACTGATATTCTTAGGGTTCCGTACACCAAAGGTGAAAAGGAACCCTATTGTTTTCGCTACGCTGTCCGTCTGCCCGTTCGTCTGCCCGTCCGTCTGTCACAGGGTATTTTATCGAGAACCCTAAGAGATACGGACCTGTAACGGACCTTTGGCCGCTACAACAACAAATACATGAGAGTTAAAAATTAAAGGGTGTTCCAAAACAAGCAGCGATTTTAAAATTCCATGTAATATATGTACATACCATTGTATGTATATACACTTGAAATTTGTAAAGTTAGTGTATTTTTATACGGACTACAACAATTAACACTATAATTTAAAAAAATTTTAATTAGAGGGTGTTCCATCAGTTAATACAATTTTGACTATCTAATTTTGACAACTTGCTGTATCTTGGAAACCGTAAGAGCAAAACTCTTGAAATTTTCTAAAACGGTAAAACTAAAAACTCAAAAAATTGTAAAATCGCCAAACCGAAAAAATCGTCAAAAACAAAAAAATCTTTGTAAAGTTGTGTTACTAAAAAAAATCGCCAAAACGAAAAAATCACGAAATTAAAAAAAAATTCTAAAACGAAAATAAATCGCAAAAAACCGGAAAAATCGCCAAAATTAAAAAAAATCACAAAAATTAAAAAAAAATAATCGCCAAAATGAAAGAAATCGCTAAAATGAAGAAAACCCCAAAAAACAAAAAAAAAAATCCCCAAAATGAAAAAAACCCAAAAACAGAAAAAAAATCGCCAAAATGAAAAAAATCGCCAAAACGAGAAAAAAAAAACAACAAAAGTGAAAAAAGCTTCAAAAAAGCCACATTAAAAAAAATGCTCAAAACCGAATGTACCGGACCCTTCGTGCGCGAGTCAAAGTCGCATTTTACTGAATTTATTTCAGTTGACCAGCACTTTCGTTATTGATATCGATTTCGAATATATCTTGAATATTTATCGTGTAAAACTATCGAGAGTGACACTCAAAAATTACTCGAAAAAGGTTCACCTGTTGCTCAGTTTTGTCCCAAAAAACATTCGATTTCGAAGTTTTGCTAGCAATATCAAAATTGAGAGAATATCGAACTAATTACGATATCGTAAAAAGGCAGCTGAAAAAGTAAAAAAAGTAATTTTATTTATTTTTTAACCCCCGACCAAAAAAAAGGGTGTTATAAGTTTGTAGTTGTGTGGCTGTGTATCTGTGTGTCTGTCCGTGTCCACGTACAGCCCAAACGGCTGGACCGATTTTGATTTAGTTTTCTATGTTTGAAAGGTGACTTGATCGAGATGGTTCTTAACCATGTTTGAAGAAAATTGGTCCAGCCGTTTAGAAGATGTCACATCTTTTCTAGATATATCGGGGGTTTTTAAAATTTTTAATTTTTGTTATATATTCATTTTAACTTATTTAATTTTTTATTATTTTTTTTAATACCTTAACTTGCGCTGCAGGATTTGAGCACAAGACCTCCATTCTAACAGACCAGTACACATCCACTAGGCTGCTGCGGCAAATTTTTTTCTATGCAATTATTGCACATAGGTATGTGTTCTTATTTTATTTTTTAATTTACAGTGCTGTAATGCCTCGAACTTGGTACCTCTAGACTAACAGGCTAACACACTTCCACTCGGCTACCATCACACATTCGAAAAACTATCGAGAGAAGTAAGAAGTTCCAAACTTCGAACAATATTCTTTCGAAATTTCTTCGTTTTTACCGAATCTCAGGTCAAGTGGGATGTCCCAAACGGACATACATAGACACTTACTAGTCATGTGCCGAATGTCAATTTTTGATATTCGCAAATATGAATATTGGAAACGATATTCGCGAATACCAATATTATATGTGAAATTTTTAGATATTAAATTGGGGTCCCATTTACTTACGGCTACAAAATTATATATGAAAAATTTTGTATGAAAAAGAATTTCATACTCTTGTGGTGCGATTCAGTAACTTTTAACGATCCGACAATCTTATTTTTTGTCCATACATTTTGTCGCTTGCAGTAACTTTTGTGTGATTCAGTAACTTCTTTTTAACGATAGTACGCAGCTGATATTTTGTGTTGATTTTTGTCGATAAAATTAACAGAACATAAATTATTGTCGCTTAAATAACGACACAGCTGACATTAACCTACAGCGAATATCGTTAAAAATGTTACTGAATAGCAAATTCGATAAATTTTTGTCATAATTGTTTTAAGGATGCGATTATCGTTAAAAAAAATTTGTGAATCGCACTACTGTTCGCGAACTTTAAAGTAAATAAAAACAATCCAAAATGTTAATTGTAGTTTTTAAAATGCATTAATACGAAAAATTATAGTAGACTATTTGGCGGAAAAACGTCTGCCATCTAACATGCTTCAAATTAAATTGGCTATCGAACAGGATATTTATACCTATAGATAGACAATATTCAGTCACTGTTTTGGTGTTGGCTTTATTCACAAACCTCAAATTTCGGCATATTAATTTAATTATTTTTTTTCATATTAATTTTTTCTGTGTACACTTTGACACGCGTTAAATAAAAATGAAATATTTAAAAAAAAAATTTATATATATTAATATTTCAAATATTAATTGATTCATTCAAATATTCAAAATGAGTATCAATTGAAAATTGAATTTTATTGAATTTTTTATTCAATAATTTTTAATTGAAAAGATATCACTTTGAAAAATATCAATGAAATAAACGTTAAAAAAAATCTCAAATTCTTTTTTGGTGGCGGCAAATTTGGGAAATATATAACTTCATGTTTTCTATATTAATAATTTAAAAATTAATGTAAAATTTTACACTGCACTGGTAACTCCTAAATTAATCACATGCTGGCGATGCTATTCATTTGTGGGCCAACTCAGCAATAGTTTTCGCAATAGATGTTTCTTTTTTTCTAGTTAATTGAGAACAATTTTGAATTGCTGGTATGTTTACGGTCTCGGCTTTAACCCACTTGACCTGAGATTCGATATAAAGGAATTCTCGCTAAAGCGAAGAAATTTCGAAACAAAATTGTTCGATATTTTTTCGTGCATCTAAAAAAATTCGAATGTTCGCTAAGGTGAACATCTCTCGATAGTTTCTCGAATGTGTTGCGATAGCCTAGTGGATGTGTGCTAGTCTAGTAGCCTGGCAGGTACCCTCTTCGCATCTGATTGACTGCGGCATAAAATAAAGAATTACAAATAAATAAAGTAAAATAAAAAATAAAGGTAATAAATAGTCTTGATAAATTAGTTTTACTGCTGCCTTTTTGCGATATCGAAATTAGTTGTGTATTGCCTCGCTTTTGGTATTGTTAGCGAACCTTCGAAATCAAATGTTTCTTGAAATAAAATCTAGCGACAGGTACATTTATTTCCATTAATTTGTGAGTGTCATTCTCGATAGTTATTACTCGATAAATGCTCGAGATATATTCGAAATCGATATCATTATTGAAAACCTTGGTCAAATGGGAACTCATCAGTTACTGAAGGGGTTTTTTTCGAGATATTCGTAGAAAAAGAGAGATACAGAAAATTCTCAAATGTGTTTAGTTTGCCTTTGTGAAACTTTTTGCTATGTCGATAGTGCAGCATATTATAATGCAAAACGTATTCAGCAAATTATAATACTAATGAGTTTTCCATACCTGATCTGTATGGTGTTAAAAGCACTAAGAAAAAGAAATTTTTTATAAGCAATTTTGATCAAACTGTTATACTGGCATTTTTTTTATATTATTGTTGTTTAGTTAGCTAACAACTGATAAATGATAATTTAGAGAATTTTTTCTTCAACATACTCAAGTCATATAAAATATTATCGTACATTCATTCATTTACTCATTCACCCAATTCGTATGCAATAATATGCAGAAAACTTGTGATTTCAATTTATGTCATAAAAATTATTTTGAAATGGAACATTTCATGCTGATGACACAAAATAATAATAAAAAAAAAAAAAAAAATGGAAAATGTCGGTCATTTTTAGGGTTCCGTACACCAAAGGTGAAAAAGGAACCCTATTGTTTTCGCTACGCTGTCCGTCTGTCCGTCTGTCCGTCTGTCCGTCTGTCCGTCTGTCCGTCCGTCCGTCTGTCCGTCACAGGGTATTTTCTCGAGAACCGTAAGAGCTACGGACCTGAAATTTGGACAGAGTGTGTAGACCCTTGGCCGCTACAACAACAAATACATGAGAGTTGGAAATTAAAGGGTGTGCCAAAACGAGCAACGAAAAATGTTAAAATCCCATGTAATATACATACAATTGTATGTATATGCACTTGAAATTTGTAAAGTTAGTGTATTTTTATACAGACTACAACAATTAACACTAAAATTTAAAAAAATTTAATTAGAGGGTGTACCATCAGTTAATGTAATTTTGACTATGTAATTTTGATAACTTGCTGTATCTTGGAAACCGTAAGAGCAAACTTCTTGAAATTTTCAAAAACGGTAAAACAAAAAAATCTCAAAATTATAAAATCGCCAAACCGAAAAAAATCGCCAAAATAAAAAAAAAATCGCCAAAACGAAAAAATGCACCAAATTAAAAAAAAAATTCTAAATCGAAAATAAATCGCGGAAAACCGGAAAAATCGCCAAAATGAAAAAATCGTCAAAATGAAAAAAAAATCGCCAAAATGAAAAAATCGCCAAAATTAAAAAAATCGCCAAAATTAAAAATATTGCCAAAATGAAAAAAAAATCGCCAAAATGAAAAAAATCGCTAAAAAATAACCAAAATGAAAAAAATCGCCAAAATTAAAAAAAAAATCGCCAAAATTTAAAAAATCGCCAAAACGAGAAAAAAGCGAAAAACAATAAAAAAAATTATTTCAGCTGAAAAAACGTAACAAACACTTTATTAAAAAAAATGCTCAAAGCCCAACGTACGGAACCCTTCGTGCGCGAGTCAAAGTCGCACTTTACTGAATTTATTTTTTAATGCAATTGGATGAATTTGAAACATTTATTACTAAAGTTTGGAGTTAAAGAAATGAGTTGTAATACAAATTTGATGTATTGCATCAACAGTATCTATAAAGTGTTATAAACTACCGCATACCTTTGTGCGATAATCTAAAAATAAATTAAATAAATTTTTTTATGGATCTGGTAGTGTGCCTAAATACTCGTACATTCAAATTATGCTGGCTTACACAGGTAAAAAAAAAAAGATTAAGGTAAGAAATAAAAAAATTTTTCACAAATTTGTTATGTTTGGGGCCCTCAAACGCTTGCAGATAACACAGACAAAATGTATTCCTGCAATAAACAACTTTAATTGAAAATAAAACCAAAAATCAAATAAAATATGTAACTGGATCAATTAAACTTTGTAATTAATTAAATTTTTAAACCGAAGTTTAACTGACTTAAGTACATTTTTAATTGATTTCTGTCTATTTTCAATTAAAGTTTCTTATTGCAGGAATATTTTTTTTCTGTGGAGATATAAATTAATCCGCGAAAAAGAGAAGGGAGTGCACAGTGGGGCCCACTGGCAAACCTGGAAAAAATTAAAAGCATTGTCTTATGAAATCAAAATATGTATATCTTGGCATCATTGGACATTATAATTCTTTCTGCAAAAAAAAAACCGACTTCAATGCATCAATCTACGTGAAATATAAAATTTAATTTTAATGGGCGTGCCTCCGCCCATTTTTTAAATGCAATATTGTGTCTTTTTCAGGTCTTAGGCTGTGTGTTAAGTTTTGTAAAAATCGGTAAAGTAGAACCACGTAAAATAAAATATTAAATTTGAATGGGCGTGACTCCGCCCATTTTTTAAATCAAAGATTTTGTCTATTTTAGAGCTCAATTTTGTGTGGTAAATTTCGTAATAATAAATTTTAATAAATATAATAAATTTTAATGCAATAAATTTTAATGGGTGTAACTCCGCCCATTTCTTTAACTTGCAAATTGTGTAATTACAACAACCAAAAGTGTTTTATAGGTTTCGCAGTAATCAAATAAGTAGAATATCATAAAGTTATATAAAAAAATTGTTTGCGTGTCTCCGTCCACGTTTTTTAACAATGGGACCAATGGGAATCTATATCCCCTCAGACAAAAAACAAAATTTTACAATCGGTCTAAAATGTACCGAATTGTGAAGTAACACACCTAAAAAAAATAGAGACGAATTGTTAACCTCCTCCTTTTTTGAAGTCGGTTAAAAATCAGCTGAATTTGTTAAAAACACGGACTTTTCTCTTTTTTTTTTGCAGAACAGAACAGTGTAGAACGTGTCAAGTGTCATAATGAAATAAAAGTGGCGAATAAATAAAAAAAAACTCGCACTATCATGTTACGCGTTTATATGAGAAAAGTGAGAGAAAATTATTCACCAATTAATGTTTTCAATTAAGAATTTAATTGTTTCAACTAAGTTTTTAATTGTATTAATTAATTTGAGTGGAAAAACTTAATTAATATTGGGCCTTATCACGAATGTCGTATCACGACTTCGACTACGACGATTTTGTGTTAGACTAAAGAACATTCCAACATTTTTTCTTTAATCTAGTACGAAATCGTCGTAGTCGTATAATACGACTCTCATGATAAGGCCCATTATCAATTTGTTTATAGGTGAAAATTTAATTAATTTTTTAATTGATATTACAAAAATTTTAATTGATATTACAAAATTATTCAGATTACTTTTTTGTGTGTGTGCGTATTTTTCACTTCCCAACACGATCTCAAAGTCGGATTTTCCAACATCAAAGTGTTGCCGCTGCGTTTTTTTAGGTTGTAATTGTAAGAGCACGGGAATTTTTGACAGCTAAAAACGTTTACTAAGCTTTGACACGGGCGTGTAAGCTTTAAACTGATGTTAATCGTGTTTACATATGTATGCATATTTTATTTACTTGCATGTTTTTTTTTTTTTGGAAAATTGTTAATAAATCCCAAAAGCTATTGAACCAATGTTACGCAATTTAAATGTAACAACCGGCAAAACAAAATATGTATATCTGGAACTTTAAGTCGAATGTAAACATTGTGTAAAACATTAATTTGGGACTTCAAAATGTTTCTTTGCAAGAAAAGAAGAAAATGACAAAATTACCAAACGGTGAACACCACAAGCGGCACTACAATTAAGTAACAACGTGAAGAGCAAAATATTAATGTGAAACTTTTTGTTTGTATTAGCTTTAAGCTTACACTACACGAATAATAATTAGGCCGAATATTTTTACAACATATTTGACTATAAAATGCATTTTTTTAACTTATCGGTGAATTTTTTTTAGGATTTTGTTGGCGATACGAGCGAGCTAAGAAAAAAGTGACTCAAATCCAGTTAAAAAATTTAAGCCATCATAATGTGTAGTTTTTTAATATGAAAAAAGTGTTGATCTTGTAATATTTCGGGGAATGGTGGCCGGTAAAAAGTGTACGAACTGCACTAGTAATAATTTTTTAATTTATTTATTTTTTAATAAAAAAGATACCACGCACTTGACATTGTTATCACGTTTATTACCAAAAGATTTAAATTACAATACAAAAATGCATATATTTATTTACATATCGTTACCTTAATATAAAAAAGCCCTAACTCATTTATTTTTTTTCTCGAGATTTTTGTATATTTCGATAGAAGAACATGCAATGTAACGAAAAATACAAAAATCTCGATATAAAAAAAAATAATGAGTTAGGTCCTTTCCATATTAAGGTAAGGTTATAAACGTATTTGTATACAAAGTGCCAATGTTGCCAAAAGCCGCAACTAATCTCAAAAATTATACAACGAAGATATACAAAATCTTACTTTTATTTTTAGCTACTTTTTTCGGCGTTCTCTGGATGTCGAATTTATTAAAATGACATTAGCCTCATTATTTTAAAAAACACAAAAAAATATTACCAAATTTCGAAAAAAAAAAAATTCTGGGATTACGAAAGGGTTACTTAAACAACAAATTTTGCATGCAAATCTCTGTAAACCAAAATTATTTATTATGAATAAGGCCTCACAGCCAAAATGGCCGTATTTCTCAATTAATTGAAATATAAGGACATGATTGCACTACAATAAATTGGTAATTAAGCCATATAGTCTTATATCTGAGTGCCATTTTGGTTTCTTACTTACGACTTCATTCACAAAAAAAATATAAACAAGGTTCAATAAAAAAAAAATCAGTAAAGTGCGACTTTGACTCGGGCACGAAGGGTTCCGTACATTTGGTTTTGAGCATTTTTTAGTGTGGCTTGTTTGGTTTTTTGAAGTTTTTTTACAGTTTAAACGATTTTTTCAGTTTTGTCGCTTTTTTATCTTTTTTGCGACTTTTTTCTGTTTTTGGAATCTTTTTTCATTTTGGCGATTTTATTTCATGTTGGCGATTTTTATCTCTTTTGGGTTTTTTTTCATTTTGGCGATTTTTTTTTCCTTTTTGGCGATTTTTATCTGTTGGGGATTTTTTTCATTTTGACGATTTTTTTTCATTTTGGCGATTTTTTTCATTTTGGATTTTTTTATTTTGGCGATTTTTTTAATTTGGCGATTTTTTGTTTTTGGGTTTTTTCATTTGGGCGTTTTTTTTATTTTGGCGATTTTTTGTCTGTTTTTGGGTTTTTTTCTTTTGGTGATTTTTTTTCATTTTGGCGATTTTTCCGGTTTTTCGCGATTTATTTTAGTCTTAGATTTTTTTTTAATTTGGTGCTTTTTTCGATTTGGCGACTTTTTTTGTTTTTGGTGATTTTTTTCGGTTTGGCGATTTTATAATTTTTTGATTTTTTACTTTTATCGTTTTTGAAAATTTTAAGAGTTTTGCTCTTACGGTTTGCAAGATGTCAAAATTACATAGTAAAAATTGCATTAACTGAAGGGTGTTCCATCAATTTTAATTTACATTTTTTTAAATTTTAGTGGTAATTGTTGTAGTCTGTATAAAAATAAACTAACCTTACAAATTCCAGGTGTATATACATACAATTGTATGTAGATTACTTGGGATTTTAAAATTTTTCGTTGCACGTCTTGGAACACCCTTTAATATTTAACTCTCATATATTTGTTGTTGTAGCGGTCTGCACACTTTGTCCAAATTTCAAGTCCATAGCTCTCAGGTTTCTCGAGAAAATACCCTGTGACAGAAAACAAAAAGATTATTTTTCACCTTTGGTGTACGGAACCCTAAAAAACGAAGATTCAATTAAAAAATTAATTAGTTTTCATCCAATCACGGAAATTGTAATATTAACTCAACCATTTTAATTGCAATTTTTTTAATTGATTAATAAAATATTACATAGACCAAAAATTTAATTGAAGTTTTTTTTTTTTAATTTCAATTAAAGAATTAATTGAAATATTCTTAAAAAATTTGTTTAAAATTTTAAGAGATTCAGTTAAAATATTAATTAAAAAATTTAAAAAAATTTTATAATAAAAAAAATATAAAAATGATGTTTAGGACAAATTTCTAAAGCTAAAGATGTGCCAATAAACGATTTCGTTTAAAAAATAACCGAAAAGGGCAACGCTTCTTCTTGTAAAATTGTTTTAAAAAGAGAAGACTATTTATTTTATCATTTAAAAGTGAGCTGCTCTTTGGTTGATGTTTCCATTTAAGACATTTACTTTGAAACGTGCTTGGACTGCATATAAAATTCGTGTGTTTGATGGCATTGAAGGCTGCCTTACAGTTTTGCATTTTAATAGAACCTCATTAATTTGAATTGTAGTTCGTATTTGTTTTTTTTACTTTTGCCATTTTTATAAACAATTGCTGACGATATTTGTGGGTTCAATAAATTGTGTAAATAATATATTTGAACAAATTTGCGTTTTATGCAACTTTTGTATTTGTATATCGATTTTTCTGTTTTTGTTCAACTGATTACGCGTCACATCTAGTTTTTACTTTCACTGATTACGAACGAGGAGTGCTTGGATTTTTTTTTACGAATTACGCTATTTAGATAGTTGAGGAGATAAAAATACAATAGTACATATGATAATAAAGTTTAGCTAAAGCAAATTAACTTGTAAATTGTATCATTTTGAATGTGGAATACAAATAATTGTAGCTAATTTTTACGAATGATACAAATGAATCAAAAACTAAAAATTAAAAATAGTCAGAATCGACTCTCAAGGATCCAAAACGTCAACATATGACGAAAACTTGAATTGGGCTAAAATCAGTAACTTCCTATAGCAGAAAGTTAAATACATTCGGTAAAATGCGACATTGCCTCGTACACGAAGGGTTCCATAGGGGCACTACATATGTAATACTATACTAACTTTAGCCTATATAACCTATATATCTTACCTGATGTAGACATAAAAAAATTCGTTCTGTCGATTTTTTGGTTTTTGGCGATTTTTTATTTTTAACAATTTTTTTTAGTTTTGGTGCTTCTTTCGGCTCTTGGCGCTTTTTTCGTTTTGGCAGTTTTTTTTAGTTTTAGCTGTTTTTTGAGTTTTGAAAATTTTTTATACTTTTGGCGATTTTTTTCGGTTTTTTTTAATGTTAGTGATTTTTTATTTTTTTGGCGCTTTTTTCGTTTTCGCGAGTTTTTAATTTTTAGCGATTTTTTTTAGTTTTTAGACGACGATGTTTTTAATTTTGGGCGATTTTTCGTTTCGACATTTTTTTAATTTTGAAATTTTTAGTTTTAGCGTTTTTGAAAAATCCAACTGTTTGCCGCTTAAGGTGAAGTTACCACAAACTCTTTGACGCGTTTGCCGCAGAAAGTTGGTTAACTTTCAACTTTTTAACGCGTTTTGATGTTTTGACAACTAATCGGCTGACAATAAAAGAGAAAAATTTGAATCATGAAGGAAAATCTTAATAAAGAGTTTGAAAACTATACAGTATTGCACAAAAAAGGATTTGAAAATGTTCATCATTTCATCAGATAATTTTTCAATGTAAAAATGAATAAAAATGCTGAAAGAAAAGGCGTTTGTAACGCGTGTTGTGTAACTTGCCATTTTTCATGCGGTAAAGTTTTCAAGCGCACGATATTCGTCGACGAACAAACGCGTGTTATGTATTTCTACCTTTACGGTTTCCAAGATGCAGCAGTTGTCAAAATTTCGTAGAAAAAATTACATTAACCGATAAAATACCCTTTAATTTTGACTTTAATTTTGATTTAAAATTTCAGTTTGTTGTAGTCTGCATAAAAATACACTTACTTTGCTGGTTTGTTGATTTTGAGAATATCTTGCTCGCAAGTACAATAAACAAAATTTTCGAAATACGAGAACAATAAAATAAAAAAAGAAAAGGGTAAAAAAACGCGCCCGGAATTTTCGTTCATGGTTGGGCTGATAATAAATTAATAATATTCATCAGAGCTACCTGGCAACGCCTTCTAAACCGCGAACAAGCAATACTATTTTCTATAATGAAAAAAAAAAATTAGTTACAGCTGCCCTAAGGTATGCTACACTTTTTTTAAATAACGCTATCAACATTGTCGTTATTAACAGCGTTACCACCAGCAGTGGCGGACTTAGGTTTAATGTCGCTTTAGGCCCCGTGAGATATACCGCCTTTTTGCTTTATGAAGAAAAGCTTTTTAAAATTAAATATGCAATTTATAAATATTTAAATTACACTGTGCAACAGTACAGTCCGAAAAAGAAAATTCAGAACAAACAAATGACATTTTTGAGTGAATAATGCAGAATAAATCCTCATATCCTTATTTATATTGTGTAAAAACTCCATACAAAGAAAGAAATATATGTATTTTTTTGTATTAACTTGTGTGTAAATTGAAAACTTTACACATGTACATATGTCCCCTTAATTATGAAAGTGGTCTAAGTCACATATTTATTTGGTCGAGATATTTAGTAGATTAAATTTGAACAGTTCAAAAAATATTTTTTTATTTTGCAACGCTTTAGTTTAGAGTTGTGATAGTCTCGATTTACATAAATTTATTTAATATTTTTTAAATATTTATGAAAGTTTTTTTTTCAGATTTATTTGATATTTCGAAGCAAAAATGCACATGACTTAGACTACTTTCATAATTAAGGGCACATATGTGCCTGTATGATTCTTCAGAGTTGAATGAACGAACGAGAGGAAAATGTATATTCCAAGTGCATACAACCTTCTCCATACCCTCTGCAAGAATAATATCATTATCCTACATAAGAAAAATCATAGGAAAATTTTTAAAATTATTACTAAAACAAAATTATTGTAAATCATATAATTTTATAAATTTTTTTTTTATATTACGATTAAAATTAAAATAATAAGATTTAATGTAAAAAAATACATGTCGTTAGCTTAAACAAAAAACCATGTAACCAAAAAAAAGTTCCAAATCGTCATTTTATTTATATATTGCCAGCTGAGCCCGGTAAATGCTGCCGTACCCTCAAATGTTTAATTTTCGTTACTTGTATGCAATTTTTGTTACTATTTACGCAAGTTTGAAATTCAATGACAGTTAAATTTCCTTTTTTACCTCAAATATGATGTGATTCAAAATTAATTAATCAAGTGATCACTTATTGGGTCAAAAATTAAACAAAACTTGACGTAAATTAACCCAAACCTGTGTTGGAAATTTCAGCTCGGCAGCTCCTGTAGTTTCGGAGGATAAGCGTTACAAACAAACACGCAAAAACGATTTTATATACATATGCACAGTACAACCTCGCTAATCCGGACACTCGCTAATTCGGGTATTTGAATTTTTCGAACAGTTTAGTGATTTTTCCTCTATACTCCTCTATTAGGCTGAGTAAACCAAAGCGACGGAAAAGGAAATTTTATTTTTAAAAGAATTTAAAAATAGAGCACATAAATTACATAATGATATGTGTATTCAAACAAAAATAAATTCTTATGTTTCAAAATGAATATTTTTGACCACTTTAAGTATTTTTCTTTATGTCTTCTGTTAATTTTATGTGTAGTTTTTCTTCTTTTCGGTAATAAAAGTAAATTATATAGATGTACATAAACGTATTACGATTAAATTTTTATTTTAACTGTAGTCCGGACGATCCAATAATCCGGACAGTAGCTGAAACTATATCTGTCCGGATTAGAGAGGTTATAGTGTATATATATAAATCTACATATGTTCATATAAAAATTTATATTATGTATTACATTAAAACAAATTAATTCCCCAACTTATAAACTTCGGTCTTAAAAAACTGGTATATAATAAACAGCAATTAGAACACTCAACCACTATTAACTGAAGTATTTTATAAAGCTTTTCCTGTTCCTATAAAATTTTAAAATATCTATCTATGCAGTTACATGGTTTTTCATGTTGAAATTGTAAAAAAATTAAAACTAAAAAGTTGAATTTTCATCATCTGGGCTCATCACTTAATGTGCTTGGTTTCTGCAGATAGCGACGTATCAAAGCCTCTAAAATCCAAGCGGCCGCCGCCACAAACGTCATTATGTTCAAACAATGTAAGGCAATAGCATAATTGTAACGATCACGCACCAAACCTGCAGTAAAAAAAAAGAATTTAATTTTGCACAGATACCACATATTCAAATTTGTTTTTAAATATTTTTATGAACATTCATAATTAGTAGTTACCGATGAGTGGCCCGGCGGCTAGAGTACATAAGCCATATATTAACAGCTGTAAGCCCGATGCAGCCGGCAAACGTTTTAATGGCACACAACTGGGTATAACCAAGGGCCAAAATATTGTACGCACTCCTTTGAACACGCCTATAAAGGCAAATGTTGAAATAATTATTGGATAAGAACGTGTGCAGGCTACCACTGTGCGGCCAATGGATATGCCTACAATTCCTATAAGAAAGAATACTCTATTATCCCAAGATATTTTCTCAGTTAAAAATGGCACCAGGAATCTGGTGGCTACATCAAGGCCACCCAGCACAGATATGGACAAGGTAATTTGTGATGTCTCGAAACCAAAATCGCTTAAAATAAATGGCGTCAATATCGAAAAATTTAATTCACCAATGTTTATTATGGTTAAACCAGCTACTAGGTTTATAAATGAAAAGTCTCTTAAAAGATCTAGATCAAAAAAGGCCACTACTTTTTCGAAAAACGTTAATTGTAAGTCGTCAATTGAATCCTCCAATCGTTTACTATTGATGGCATTTTCAACATCAGAAACTTCAATTTTATTAAGTTCCATTAGGGCTCTCTCCTCGGCACAGGTACATCTTAATGGACTTCCACCATAACGGTTGTTAAGGTTGCCTTTATGCAGCGACTCCTCTCTCTCCCTGTTGAAATTATTCGGCTTTAAACTGCTCTTTTGTTTCAATTCCTCATCCTCACTTATCATACGGCTTAAGCGTGTGGTGTTTTCTATATCCTTCGAACTGGAAATGGTACGAAAGCGCAGTCTCCTCTTCGAAGCCAGCGACAGTCTTGAGCCATACAAACCATCGTTGGCTCGTGACAGCATGGGTGTGCCAGGTTCAATAATTTCAAAACCCGGCTTATCTTCATCATCATCTTGATAAAGATATTGTGAGGAAAATATTCCGGTCTCTTTTTTCTGCTGCATTTCACAGTTTTTGCATAAATGTCGCGGCTGTTCTGTAAGCACAGACGCCGTCTTATTAATATCATCGGGCGGCTTACGCGTGTGATATTGCACCGGCTGAAAGATCAAAGCCGCCATAAAAGTGTGCAGAGATAATGCTGCAAATATAAATACAGTTCCCATTACTCCATAAAGGGAAACTAGAAATGTGACTATATGAGGCAGCACTATGGGACCAAGTCCAGTTATTGTCCATGAGAAGCCAGACGCTTTTCGTCTCTTGTTCTTAAAGTAAGTATTAACGGCCAAAGTGGAGGCGGACACTGTAATGCCGGTACCAAAACCTGAAAAGAGGATTATACCCAAATATTTATGAGGCTATTTTTACAGCTTTAAAAATTTTAAGCAATTTACCAAAAAGTATAGCGTATGCGATAATGTACTCCAGGAAAGTTTCACAAAACGCTGTTAGTAGCAGACCCAAAAATATAAGTACTGAGCCAACAAGGGATACTTGGCGAAAAGTGTAGCGCCGAAACATGGGCCCATTGAGAAGACCTACAAGTTTTAAAGAGAAAATATTTACATATTTCTTGCAGCATTATTTCAGCGATTTTTATTTTATAAAAACTTGGATCTACTTCTAAATCTTATAAATAGTTTAGATAATACGTTTCCAAACTCCGGTCTTCTCTTTTTTATTATGTAATGTTAAAAATTCTTTTAATTCTCTAAAAGTCAGCATGAAATTCTGAACTAGGGATGCCAAATGGGTTTTTATTTTTTTCGATGAATAAATTACTAAACTGTACTGGAAGCACAGCACACTGCGATATCTAATGCATCCCTTGTCTAGACTTTATTTCCTAAAGTAGGTCGTACACGATATGTTTTTTGTACAGATGTTTTTTACATCTGACAACTGACTTTTCAACTCATATGTAATCCTGCATGTCCGTACAGGGTGTTTTTTTTAGAGGTATAGAACTTCGAATTGAAATAAAACACAAGAAAATCGTTTTAATGTCCATCAATTTGGCTTTATTGGAAGGATAATTTTATGCCATTAATGTTTAAATATGATTTCGGGCATGTGGCCGCCGCGGCTGGCTCGAATAAAGCCAATTCTACAGGTCCAATTTTCAACCACTTTTTCGAGCATATGGGGCCGTATGTTGGCAATAACGCCACGAATGTTGGCTTCCAAGTCCCCTAACGTTTCTGGTTTGTTGGCGTAGACGAGCGACTTCACATATCCCCAAAGAAAATAATCCAATGGTGTCAAATCACACGATCTTGGTGGCCAATTGACAGGTCCATTCCGCGAAATTATGCGCTCATCGAATGTTTCCTTCAATAAATCGATTGTGACGTGCGCTGTGTGGCATGTAGCGCCGTCTTGTTGGAACCACAACTCATCCACATTCAAAATCTTCAAAATCTTCCATAAAGTTGATGGACAAAGCTCCAATTGCTGTGCACGGTGGCGAATCGATTCATTCGGGTCCTCTTCAACACTTTGCTCTACAGCGGCAATTGTTTCTTCGGTGCGCACTGTTCGACGTCTCTGCGGATGCGTATTATCACATAGAGTAAACGTAGTGCGAAAACGATCCATGGTTAACCGAATTAATTGCTCTGATGGACGATTATGTCGACCATAAAATGGACGGAGCTTGCGGTAAACTTCGCGAACTGAACCATTATTTTCGAAATAAATTTGCACGATTTGCAAGCGTTGTTCTTTTGTCAACCTGTTCATGATGAAATGGCAAACCAAACTAAATATTAATCACTTGACAGCTGACAAAATGGCCGCCAGTTAAAAAAGTGATGCCAACTTAAAGTTCTATACCTCAATAAAAAACACCCAATATATGTTAATTGCTTCTGACATAGTCTCTGTTTTTTATTCTCTCGCTCTCTGTATATATTTCGCACACATTTAGCATAAAGCAATGTCAGAATCCGTTTTAAAATGGCTTGTTGCCGCCACAAAAAAGTTCATCACATTTTTAATATATTTTCTTTAAATTCGAAGATACCAAGTTGTCACATGATAATGCAACGCTATTTATGTTTTATGTATAAAAAAAAAATTTTTGCTATTAAATATCGGTGTTGCTTCCGTCAATAGTGGACCGCCTAATAAAATCAGCTGATGTCAGAAGGTTTTTCAGAAGCAAAGAGAGCTCTAATTAAAATTTTGTCAGATTGCTTTGCGACTTATGAAGAAGCAATATTTTAAAGGTACTCATATCACACTACATGTACATATGTAATTTACAGTGGGGCATTTTGACAAGTCGGATGTAAAAAATATATGATATACGGGGGGCATAAGGAATCTCAAAATTGCCATTGATTATAATATTGGCACTCCCCAATCCTTCAACAGATGCTTGTCCAATTATCTGTATCCGCTGTGGCATAAAGTTTCACAGTCCTTCAAAATGTGCTCTAGAGTTTCATAAGCAAACAGAATCTGTCTGCCCTGTGAAAAAATCCTGTAAACATTCTTAGCTTATTTTAATTTAAAGATTTTTTTTATAAAGGGTGGGCAAATTTGAGGTTAGGAAGTAAATTGGATATCTTGAGGCCATTTGAAAGACCGGGCTTACCGGGTTTAAAGCTAATTTACTTCCTAACTTTAAATTTTCCCACACTTTACATGACAATCATTAGCTTTGCATGCCCCAAAACTAGGATATTGGACGAGAGGTGTTTCCTGGTATTCACGATCTCTATCTTCATGGATTTGACAGGTTCACGTCCACAAAACGTTTCTGGCCCGATCATGAATGTGCTCTACTCTCCTCCTGGCCAGTTTTCTGCATTTTCGTTAACTTCCAGCAGAGTGTAAATTTATCCATAATGCTTAGCTTTATACGCAGCCGAATGACTGAGGATCTCGCTCTTCCTACGTGGCCCCTGACAAGATTAAATTGTGCATAGATTTCCGATTGAACGATTTTAGGAGTTTTTCCCAGAGACTCAGTAGTTTATTCTCGATCCTACAACTACCAAACCAGTAGAGCTGGGTCCAACTTGTTCAATCGTTCCTTTTAGACACAAACATATGATCGAACCCATGTAATTTAAATGGGTTTGATCATCGGTTTGTATCTAAAATTAACGAGTTGAACCCAGCGCTACAAACCAGAACATGGCGATGTGGCACCATCGCTGTACCACCTGAAGGTGCCAAATCTGTCGAGAAGCCATAAAACAGACTGTAGCAGCGATGCCAACTATTTATAACCCAAACGCGCTAGAACGCGCTGAGTTATAGCATTGTTAACTATTTTATATAATAAAAGTCGATGTATTTACAGTCAAGGAATCATTAACCAATTTAAAAAAATTTTATCAGAATTCTGGATACTAGAAAATTGTTAAATTTATAAAAAAAAAGTTAAAAAATATTGAACTGAAATGATGTTATTGACTTTAATCAAAACGCGCCAAGTTAGCGCTTTTTTTATTAAACGCGCTAAGACGAAAAAAGCGCGTTTGACGTAGTTAAAACGCGCTAAATCTAGCGCGAAACGCTCTAAATTGGCATCGCTGCTTTGTACAAGAGAGCTGTATTCCATTTTCGTTCGAATAATAGGTGGTGCCAAAAAGTTCCACAAATCCACATTTTAAAATAGCATGTCCCTGTTTAAGAATACTTATTTAACCCCCTTTCTTCGAAAAATGCCAAAAAGCGGATTTTTGGGTTTAAGGATACAAGGATTGGCATCACTGTTCTAAACTAAACTGGGGGTCGATTCTGTTTCTGTGAAATCGTGAAAATGAAAAATAAAATATCACTTCATTGAAAATGCGATTCTGATTTTAGTTTTTTATGAGAACTACCTGTCAAGTGAAGTGAATATGATAAATTTTTTATCACTTCATTTTTATCATAAATTCAGAATCGACTCCCTGGTAAATTTATAAAAATTTCCCGGATTTCTCCTTCTCAATTACCTGTACATGCTGAAATCGCTGGATGTGTATTAATAATTGTTGTGATCTGTGAATTTGTTAGGCCCAAGTTAAAGAGACGTTCACGAAATATGAAGCCAAACTGTTGAATACAGGGATAAATAGTCAACTACAAAAAAAAAAAAGAGAAAACAAAATAAAAGTACTAAAGCAATTATTAAATCGACAAGTCTATTGTGCCAATAAAATGCTCACAATAATCTTTTTTTTTTAACTAAATTATACAAATAATATTCTTGCAATTCAACTTACATTTGAAACACCGGCTGCAATACAAACAAGCCATGCCCACCCACCGTCCGGTGCTATAAAATTTTCACCCAAATCACTTTTATCAGGTCGAGGTGTTTTTTTCGTCTTCGCAGGAACAATTTTTGCTTTACATTTGCTGGGTTTGAGTGGGATGGTAGTGTCATTGTAGACAGAAGCATAAGGATTTTCGTTTTTGTGTGTTTGCACTGTGGAAGACTCCATTAAAATTGGCCGTTTTGGTTTTTTTTTCATGTAATGTTGCCCTTTAGTGATTATCGCTGCTGCTGCGGCTTTTATATTTAAATATGATTGTGGTGTTTGAAAAGTCTGTGATTTAGAATGTCTTGCTATATAAAAATGTGTATTTAGTATTTTGTGTTGCACACGTAATTGCAGTTTATAGGCAATTTTTTTTAAATCTGTCTTTATGTTTATTGTATTTATGTCTGTAAGAGAACAAGAATAAAAAAAAAATCTTGTAAAAATTATCGTAAAAATGTAAGCAATTCTCATTCATGCATTCATTCATTTATTAATGGCTGGCTTGTATGTAACTAGAGATGGAAGATTGCAGAAAATGGTATTTTTACAAACGTTCGGGGTACTTTTTAAGCTGTAAAATATGAAGGTAAATTGTAATTAAGTAATAAATATATACGAGGGTTGTCATTTATGAGGCGCACAAATAAGACAGCAAATTGTGAAAGCCTAAATATAAATATTTTTAACGTTTTTTTTTGCAAGTGCGTAATTAGATGAAGTGCGGCTGTGCCGAATCTTATATGCCCTTTACCCAACGTATGTATATGTAGTATACAGATACATACATACATACATACATATTTCTTTTGTGATAAAATTTATAATTTTTTGTTATAGTGCAATTTTTAGTAAGGTTTTTTTTTGACTAAAGAATTTGCTTGAGTAAAGATCTTCCTAAACCATGAAATATGTTTAACTGAAAAAAAAATATTAATGGTTATTTTTTATCCAAATTTTTGTATTTCAATTTCCAACTCTGGAACCATAATTTAAATTTTTCTGGTTTTAATACAAGTACTAATTTATTTCTTTCTAAAATATAGAATATACATATTTAATTACCAAAGAAATAATTAGCTTTATATAATTAGTTTTGTATATCAAAAAAAAGTGTACTTTTGCCAACCCTGGAATCATCCTTTTATATATTTTTGGTTCCTTATACCAATCTTGTTCTTCACAAAATATATAAAATATGTTAAGTGAACAAAGAAAGAAAAAGAACTAAGGAAAATATTAGTTTTATTTAGTTACATTAATATCAAAAAATTTTTAAATTTTCCAGCTGTGGAGTTGCGGTTTTTATTTTTCCAATTTTTTATGCCCAACTTTTCTTTCCAAAACATAAAATATATATGTATATAAATAAAAATATAGAAAAAAAATTATTAGACCTAGTTAATTTTATATATCACAAAAAGTGTAAGTTTCCCAACCCTGGAATCATAATTTTAAATTTGTCTGATTTCTTACACCAACCTTTTTCTTTTAAGAATGTAATATATTTTAAATTTATAGATAAAAAAGAAAAATTAGTTTTAGTAGGTTATTTTTATATAACAAAAAAGTTAAAGTTCCCAACTCTGAAAACATCTTCCTGATTTTTTTATTTTTATTTTTAATACAAATTTTATTCGTACTGAAACGTAAAATAAGTTTATTTAACAAAATAATCAAAAAATTTGTGTTACTTTTATATGGCGAAATCAAGTTTAAGTTTTCCAGCTCTGAAACCGTCTGCCACTCGATTTCGCTGGTTTTCAATACCAATCTATTTTAGACTAGTCTAAGACCGAGCTTTTCTGGCAGCTTCGGAAAACCGATTTCACGTACACCAGATCAGCGGAAGAAATTTTCCCGTCATTCAGTTATTTTTGTTTATGAATAGCAACATATTTAGGTTTTTAGGGTTCTGTACACCAAAGGTGAAAAGGAAACCTATTGTTTTCGCTACGCTGTCCGTCTGTCCGTCACAGGCTATTTTCTCGAGAACCGTAAGAGCTACGGACTTGAAATTTGGACAGAGTGTGTAGACCTTTGGCCGCTACAACAACAAATACATGAGAGATAAAAATTAAAGGGTGTTCCAAACCGAGTAACGAAAAATTTTAAAATCCCATGTAATATAAAGGGTGTCCCAACAAGAACGCAAGATTTACATTTTAAATAAAACGCAGATATTAAAAAAAAAAAAAATCGTGAAAGTTTATTTTGTCGTAAAGTAGACAGAATGAGGTTATGTGTGGAACAACATATCGGGCAGATGGCACACACGCGATATTTTAATGAAATTTTCAATGACCGTTTTGCATAAATGCTGTGGTATTTCATTAATGCAGCGTCCAATTTCCTCTTTTAAGGCTTGAGTCGTCGTCGGCATAAACCATCGACTTCAAAAAACCCCAAAGAAAAAAGTCTAATGGTGTTAAATCGCACGATCTAGGCGGCCAATTCAAATCAGCATTTTCATGTTGTCTCTCCAATACCCAATTAACGAACTCCCTGCGCTGTCCATGGTCAGCTGGCTTCAGTTCCTGAGTCAATTGAACTTTGTATGCATGAAGATGCAAAAATTCGCTGCATAGTGGATTTGGAGACACCAATTTGCTGAGCTTGGTGTCGAATTGAGGTGGATGGAGTTTGAGCGACATCAGCACATACAGCTGCGACATTTTCGGTCGGTCGACCTGGTTGAAGGCGCGTTGTTGTCTTTACATCACTAACAGGCCCAGTTTCGGCAAATTTATCCATTTATCTCTTTACAGTTGACTCTTTTTGGAGCATTATTGTGACCCCAAATTGATCGGAATTTGCGAACTGTAGCCGCAAAACTTTCACCATTTTGGTAAAACAATTTCACAATGACAATGCGTTGTTCATTCGTGTAGCGCTCCATTTTTACTAACCTCGTACCTTCTACTAGCAAACAATAACAATTGTTCAAATGTCAAACAATGACACTTCGAATGGCGCCAAATTTTGCGTTCATGTTGGGACACCCTTTACATACAATTGTATGTATGTATATACACTTGAAATTTGTAAGGTTAGTGTAATTTTATACAGACTACAACACTTAACACTAAAATTTCAAAAAATGTAAATCAAAGGGTGTTCCATCAGTTAATGCAATTTTGACTATGTTATTTTGACACCTTGCTGTATCTTAGAAACCGTAAGAGCTAAACTCTTGATATTTTCAAAAACAGTAAAACAAAAAAATCCCAAAATTATAAAATCGCCAAACCAAAAAAAAATCGCCACAAACAAAAAAAATCGCCAAAACGAAAAAACGCGCCAAATTAAAAAAAAATATAAAACGAAAATAAATCTCAAAAAACCGGAAAATTGCCAAAATTAAAAAAAACGCCAAAATCAAAAAAATCTTTAAATAAAAAATCTCCAAAATAAAAAAAAATTGCCAAAATGAAAAAAAAATCTTCAAAATGAAAACAAATCGCCAAAGTGAAAAAAACGCCAAAAACTTAAAAAAATCGTCAAAACGAGAAGAACGAACAAAACAAAAAAAATCATTTCAGCTGAAAAAACGTCAAAAACGCATAAAATGCCATATTAAAAAAATGCTCAAAGCCCAACGTACGGAACCCTTCGTGTGCGAGTCAAAGTCGTACTTTACTGAATTTATTTGTTTTTTGTGGTGTATCATTTACTATCGATAGTGATTAAAAAATATAGATTGTTTTTAAGTATTAATCGATGGCAAAATTAAAACATCGATAGTCACAAAAAAATTAACTATCGATAGTATCGATAGTGCCATCGATAGTTTTCCACCCCTAGTTCTTTGTAGTTGGGCCACTGTGCTGTGCTGTCCGTTTTTTATCCCTTTTTTAACACTGCTATCTGTATTATAAAACAATATTCGATTTTACAACTCGCATGATCGTGCAACTAACTCTGCCACTAAAAACAAAGCCTTTGTGATTTCTTAATATGAAGAAGGTAGATAAATTGAGCATGTTGTATAAAGCCGGCCGCCTCATATTCTTTTTCAATTTATTGCTGTGTAATTTTTGTTGAAGAAAATGGCTTTGAGAAGGAGTCTTGAAAAGAACAGCCCAGCCCGTTAATTTTAGTGACAAGAACATTTATTAAGTGCCTTTAGAAGATGTCATTGTATTTTATTCAACACATAAATACGGAAATCGTATGAATGCCACACGCGCGGGCCAGTGTTTAGCCAATTTTCAACGTCTTTCTAATGTACATACGTGATCGTATGCAATCAATATGCTGAAAATTTATTTAACGTAATAACTTTAGTTTCACATAAAACACTATTTAAACACGAGTGTAGACAACGTTTAATTATGTCATTAATTAGCGGATTTGCGGATTTGTTTATTTTTAATTTTATTTTTGTTTTTACTTAAGTAACAATAAATCATTTCTATATTGCAGATAATCAAAAACTTAAAAGGTTCTAAGAAAAATTTAAAGAAATAATCAAAAATTGAAGAATCATCAAAAAATTCACTATGGGATGTTTGAAGAAGAAAAATAAATAATAATATGGTTTTGGCATATGTTGATTATTTTACACGTTTATTTCATGTTTTTAATAAATTGTATTGTCATATCTGCTATCAATATAATGTGAATGACAGTTATTAAAAAGAATAAGAAGAAAAATACAAACCCCAGTATTCATAAAAAAATAACATGAATTTGAAATTCGTTTTAGGAAAATTTTGTATGAAAAATTTGAAATAAAATACATTTCAAATTCGTTTCAAATTTTATGAATATGGGGGAAAGAATTTGTCTTTTTAATATCAGAAAAATTATTAAAGCAAAAAATTAAATTTTTTAATTTATATTTTTCGGTTCCATTTTTTATTGTATGTCCAAAAATTTTAATTTCGAATACTTCTTATTAGGTTTTTACTTAAAAAAAAAACAAAGTATGTAAAAGGTAAAACTTCCTGTCAAATCAACATAAATTGAACATGGTCTTAACGAGTTCCTCCATACAATTTGACATTAGGCCCTGTTCTGTAAATCAATCGATTTGAAATCGCACGATTTTGGAAAACTTACTCCTACAATAGAAACATTTTTTAAGATTTTTAAAATTTTTTTTATTATATAAATTCTCAAATATCATATGTGAAAGAAAATAATCGTGTATGATTTTAAACACGTCAGCAGGACCATTATTAATTTTTTGAAAACGAGAAATTTACTCGGATTCGTTTTACAGAACATTGCCTATTAAAAATCGGCTCATAATATAGTTTTAACCCACTATTATTAAATTCTAGTGTGATTTTAAATTAAATTAATAAAACAGGGTAATATATTTGTTATACGATTTTTCAGTAGAAACTGTCACAAATCATTTATTACTTGAAATAATCTTGAAAACTGAATGATTATTATTAAACCATCGACTAGACCAATGCTGGCCACCGTATTTGTATTCATTTGTAATAAGAGGCGGATTGATGTTTGGCACTCTGGCGCCACTTTGGCCGACGACTACGGACTAAACTCATCATACAGCTCCGACTTTTTATGTGTTAAGTAAAAGCAAGCATTTGAAAAATAACCATGTTCAACTACAAATGAAAACAATTTTACAATTCAATTGGCACTTTAAAGATCGATAAGAAACCCACTATCAGTTTTCAACATACAAAAATGTTTATAGCTCTTTTCATCCTTGGTGGAAAGTGTGCGTACGTACATTCGTGATTACGTTTATTATTTTTGCAATATCATCTTGTGACCTCATAAAGTGCTCGTAACACTCTTATGCTCATATTAGGCAGCTGGAAAACTTTCTTTTGTTTTATGACCCCGTAAATATCTGATATACATGGAAAAAGAAGGCTAATTACACTCGTGCACATTGTGGTAATCGATACCGATTTGTGAGACCAGGTACTCAAATAATCTAATTTGATCTATTTTTTTTTTAATAAATAAATATTGAAGATTATTCACTCAATGCCATAAATGGAATTTTATCTCTTCCTTATTTTTTGAGGAAAATTATCAAACCCAACCAATACGAGTAGGAATGATACATTTTTCGTATACATATTCACACATCTCTATCACAGTTGTATTCGTATGTGACAAGCCTGAAACTTTTAATTTTCTTTCCATTATAGCCCCTAGGATTTGCACAGCGATTATAATCGTAATAGAAATCACGATTAATCGCACCTTTTAATCGTAATCGAACCCATTAATCGCTCGATTACGATAAAAATTGTTTCCCTTTTTTAAGCAAAGAACTGGTGGCAAATTTGCGTACAGCGCAAATTCAACTCATAAAAAATTTAAATAAAATTGAAATGTTTAACATAAAATAACTACGAGTATATACATTTGGCCTAAATATGTCTATATGCCTGCCTTTCATTGGCGCTTAGGTGTCCGCACCTGATGAATTTATATCATGATGAATGACAACTTCATATAAAAAAATGGTATATGAACTTGTTCATTCATTATGGTACGAGTATAAAATCTTTAAATGTGGATACAAAATTAAATAAAATAAATAAATTAAGGGAGTAGTAGATACATACATACTTCGCTCTGGAAAATATTAATTTCGTATTATATTTGATACTCATAAGTTCTGATTTACGAACTTCATTTTACAATTTTCTAAAAATAAAATTATAATTTAATTAAAAAATTTAAATAAAACGTGAACTCAAGACAAAATAAATTTGATAAAAATTATAATTTGGTGAAAATTATAAAAGCATATTTTCTTGATTAATCGCTATTCACCAATAATAGCGATTAATCGAATATTTTTCAATCGTAATCGCGAAAATCTGCGATTATTTGCAAACCCTAATAGCCCCCTTCATTACCGGTTTCCTCTTGTTCAGTATTGCTGTTTTTATTGGAAATTTTAAAGTTCTGCTGCTTCTTTGGGAAATAATGTTTTTTCCTGGGAAGTTGCCTGTTGCTAATTGCAGCCGTGTGTTCGTGTAGTCTGCTGTGCTCAATGTATTTAATCATTAAATTTTAATGCATAACAAAGTAAGGCCCAATTATGTATATGTCATTTAGCTAATTGCCACTTAAATTTAAGTGGCACTTAAATGTAACTTCAGTTTTTCAGTGGTTAATTAAAGTTCTTATTATTAAATTACGTTGAAAGTACGGCAGCACTACAAAATTTCCCAGTATTATGGAAGGCTTTTTAAACAACAGCTGTTGATTGTAAATAAAACAGTTAGGTTATAAAAATGCAGAAAACTAAAATTGCATAAAAACACATTTTATGAAGCAAAAGGAGCATAAGAATGCATTTTTCTATTTACATATTTCATGATATGAAACTATATACTGTATATGTTATATATTTATGAAAATTAAACGAAATTCTTTTTAATACGACCACATGATGTTCAAGTACATGTTTTCAATAAACACACACAAGCACAGTAACATATGGTATGCTAGTAAAACTTAAGTGTGATTTAAGTACACAATGTTGGGCATTTAAATGGCTCTCAACTTTGTGGATTTTACAGATAAGTGACATATAATTGAGATGTCAATTATTGGGTCTAAGTGTTCGTTACACCAATGAGTAAAACGTTTGACTTCAAACACAGGAAACGCGAAACAATTGGCGTTGCATTTTATTTGGTGTATTCAATGACTCCTAAGTATTGACATAATAATAATATAATGACATCAACATGTTAAAGTAATGACTTAAAAAACTCCAAAGTAGAAGTAGTGCAAATGATGTTATTCATATTTTTATTAGCAACTTAAATCATTACTTTGTGATCCACATCTACCTGCTAGGTAGGTGTAGGACCAATAAAATTTGTTGCAGCCTAATATAAACCCATTTATTGTTTATCATTCTGCTTTGTAATTGATAACAGTTAGATTATATGTACGCAGTATGTATATATTGATAACAGTAGTAAATTTTAAACAACTTCAATTACTATCGTCAATAGTCCAATAGAGAATACGAGGGCGGTTCGGAAACTTCTTAGCCTATCAATGAAAGAGAATAGTTAGTTTTTCAAAAATATTTTCATTTTTCAATATAATCTCCTGAAACTTCAATACACTTAGTCCAACGCTTTTCTAGCAATTATATCCCTTGATTAAAATAGTTTTCCTCAAGGTCTTCAAAATAGTGGTTTACAACTGTAATTTCATCTTCATTTGAGGTAAAACGCTTGCCAGCAAGGAATTTTCTTAGATTTGGGAAGAGGTAAAAGTCACTGGGAGCCAAATCAGGAGAATAAGGTGGGTGGTCAAGCAACTCGTACTTTAATTCGTTGATTTTAGCCATTGTTAAAACACTCTTGTGCGCTGGTGCGTTGTGTTGATGAAAAATTATTTTTTTGTGTTGTAAGCCAGGACGTTTTTCTCGAATTTGTACATTTAATTGATCCAAAAGGTTGCAATAGTACTCTGAATTTATTGTTTTACCCTTTTGCAGATAGTCAATCAATAAAATACTTTTGAAGTACCAAAAAACCATTGCCATAACCTTACCAGCCGATTGAATTGTTTTTGCCTTCTTTGGGGCACTTCCTCCAGCTTCAGTCCATTGTTTGGATTGTTCTTTTGTCTCTGGAGTATAGTGGTGGGATCCATGTCTCATCAACAGTTATGAAACGACGCTTAAAATCCATTTTATTTCGCTTAAAACGATCCAAACAAGCTTGAGAAATGTTCATTATTATGCGTTTTTGGTCGACTGTTAACAAATGCGTTCGGTACCCATCTTGCAGAAAGCTTTTTCATCTGTAGTTCTTCATGCAAAATTAAATGGATATTAGCTATTTCACGCACTTTTATTCGTCGATCATTTAATACTATATCATGCACTTTGGCTACAATTTCTGCTGTTGTTGCTGTTTTTGGACGTCCACTACGTGGTTCATCTTCAATGCTTGTACGACCACGTTTAAATTCAGCAACCCAATTTTTTACTGTTGCATATGAAGGAGCACTTTCACCTAACACATTCACCATATCATTATGAATTTCTTGTCCCGATAAACCTTTTTTATGTAAATATTTAATGACAGCACGCATTTCTAATTTTTCCATTGTTAAAAAATCGCGGATGCGTCTTTTGTGAACACTTGTTTCTATATGAAGGAGTTGCCAGATCGAAACAAAATTTAACATGTGTTCATAGCAGAGATGGAAGTTTCCAAAACACTTAACTTTTTTCTGTTTATACCGCGCTTTTTGTGCTAGGCTAAGAAGTTTCCGAGCCGCCCTCGTATTGTGCAGATTTTCGTTTAACACTTCTACAAATTTTCGAACTATTTGAAACACTAGTTGAAACAGATAAGTACACATGTATAACACCCTGACACTATTACGGCCATGTATGTATGAGTGTGTACTTGCAAAAACACTTAACAAAATTCTATTCTATTCTATAATTGTTTATTTTGCTTGCAGTTTTCAAGCACTAGCATTTTTAATTTTTTTTTTATGTGTGTCTATAATTCGTGAAATAATTGTAAAACTTTTTAGCCGCTTTGATATATTTCGTGCAGTCAGCTGTTTTCTTTTTGTATAATGCAGACATTACACACATTATGACATATTGTGCCATACCGCCAAAAAAATGTTAAGCGACAGAATTTTTGAACTTAATTTATTAACCAAAATCAATAATTTGCGATCTTAAATAACCGATTTTCGTAAAAAAAGGAGCTACATAAAAAGTGTCGTTTATGCTTTTTTGGCGGTTATGCATGGATATTGTGACATCGAAATAGTGTTTACTAGTGGCAACATTAGCCATTTCCGATATTTGTCATTGTGTGACATTGAACTGTATATCATTTGAAAATGACAACAAAAGAAATGGTTTATCAGCTGTTTAGTGTTTTGATTTGAACATTTTTTCTAAAGGCAAGTGATTAGAAAATGCATGAAAAAAGCTTATGAAAGATATTTCAATATATACCGAACTTTGACAGTTGATAGCGGCAATATTGTTGAAATACACACATCTGTCCAATTGGCTGTCAATTATTTGTGAGTACACATATGGCATTTCTTGTGTTGTTATTTTGTGGTGTCATTTTCAAAATGTGTGCAATGCCGTTAATATTATGTTTTTTATATGGAATGAAATGACACACAAAGAAAAATATCGGAAATAACAAACGTAGTCACTAGTACACCCTAAATGTCATAGTGTGTACTTGGCAACTCAGTAAAGGACCACGACCCCCGCTTACTACTACACACCCACGCCCATAAGTTTAAGAAATGCAAGAAAAAGTCGGTGTCCGTGAAAGTATGTGGAAGGAATCCAATCCAATTGACTTCGCTTTGCTCACATGAACTCGTCGTCAGTTGAGCCTGCACCCGCACGAAATTCAACTGGAGGTTAAGGTAAACGACCATGGACGTGTGTTTGCTGAATGGACTGTGACCATAATCACCATCGAAAAATCATCTGACGACGTCCATTTCTGGATGATGAGTACGTCAACAAGCATAATTTTTAAAATGCAGGACAATACAAATTCACATGAGATTCAATTCATTCCAAAACTTTAACTATTTGGTGTGGATTTTGGTCTGGCAGCGTAATCGGTTTATATATCTTTGAGAATGATGTTGGCCGTGCCATCACCTTCAAAAGCGAGCGCTATGGGTCGATGATTAGCAGCTAAACCCTGTTTTTAACTTAGTATTTAAGTACGTAATTAGCTTGTTTTTTTTTTAATTTAATTTGCATTTAAAAACGATTTAATTTTTTGAGTGGTTAATTAAAGTTATTTTTAAATTACGTTGAAAGTACGGCAGCACTTAAAAGTTTCCAAATATTATGGAAAGTTTTCCACACATCAGCACCCATATGCAAAAAAAAAAAAAAAATAACGAACTCTTAAAGTGTGATTTAAAAGAAAATTTAACTTAGACTTGAAGCACACATTATTTATTTTTTGCATATGGGAGCAAAAAAATCAAAATGTATAAAATTAAATTTGCATAAAAACACATTTTATGAAACCAAATGAGCATCAGAATGCATTTTTCTATTTATTTAAACGTATTATATATGTTATATATTTATAAAAATTAAACGAAATTCTTTTCAATATTTCGATAACCTGTGGTTAACTTCTTCAGAATTATTCTTATTTATTTTTTGATAATAAAGAAGAAGAATGCAGAAAAAGTTAACCAAAGGTTAACGAAACATCAATATAAAACTAAAAATATATAAAATTTACTGACCTAAAGCTTAAAGAAATAGTTTCATTGAACATACATATATAAAAGGTCGAAAAATTAGATAAACAATTTATTTAAATAGAACTTAAAAATAATTATAGTTTAATTACCAAGTCAAAAATTGGCCTCTAGTTTTGGTAAAAATTAATCCCCATATGCAAAAAAAAATTAACGTGTTCTTGAAGTGTACGTTAAAACAAAATTTCCATACAAAAACCGGGTTTAACGTACTCTTGAAGCACACGTTAATTTTTTTTTACATATTGGGGAAAATGATATGGATACCAAGGAAATGGGGTTTCTTGTTTCTTCTGATGTTTTCTTAAGTAACAGGTCTAGGCGAAGAAGCCACAAACCACAGCGGCCCTCAATGTCAACACAACCCATGCCAACGGTCAAATTTAGCTTGATTTGTGTACCAAAGTCATTTAAAATTGGATATTTCAGATCTGTACCACCCAGCGAAGTCACTCCGCGGCGTATATTTGCACAGTGTTATATTCCATACATAACGAACAAAAAATGTCGATGATATCTTACACACATACTTTAGGTGTGTTCGTAAACGCATTACTGCCCTGCACCATACATGCAAAGTTTTATTTAAAATGCAGTACAAGTTCGCTGATAATTTGTTTTATTAATAATCATGTTTGTACACAATATTTGACATTTACTACAGTCAACCAGTTTAGAACATTTAAATTTCCATTTGCAGCACAGTGATGCATTTACAAACATACCCTTTGCTTTATTTAAATTTAAAGATAAGAATTGCTTAATGAAAGTCCCCATAACAAACATGTAAAATTTCATTCGCAGATGAGAAAAATCTGAGAACGAATAATTTTTGGCAATTGAGATTACGATGTATCAGACATTTCTGATCTAATATCTAATTTTCTTAACCGAAGTACACATACTTGTGTGCAGTGGCGGATTCATGTTTGATGTCGCCCTAGGCCACCCTTTTTGCCCCTTGAAGAAAAACTTTTTAAAATTAAATATGAAATTTATAACTATTTAAATTACACTGTGCCTTACACGTGCAAATCCGCACGGCCCTGATAGTATAGGTTAGATAGTATTACCAAAAGCATGTAAACCCCTTTACTCAGTTTTTCGATTTAGGTGACCAATTAATTTTTATGAACCTACAAAGATTTCGAAAATCAGTGCGCCCTCAAAAAAAAAAGGTATCATAAATTTTTTGCCCAACAGTTAATTCAGACTTAGTGATAGCGCTTTACTAGTAATGTAGCTCCCCAAATCCTCCAAATATATCTCATTAACACTTTACGTCGAAAAAATTATTTCTTCATGCACCTTGTTTTTGCAAAAGTAAAGTAAATTTTTTTTTTAATTTCTTTCAAAATATGTAACTAAAAGGTACTCCTAATTTTTTGCTAACAATATTTGGTAATATAATCTGAACGTGTCTAGGCAACCTAATGGGTCATACAGACCACTTCTTAACTCAAAAATTTTCGTTTATTACAATTTTTTTTTTCGAAAATCATATAATTAATGCCCACTTCTAGCAAAAAACGAAAATTTAACATGCGAGTTTATTTAAAGGAGCAGTCAGTCAAACCGGCAACTATTCGAACATGTCGACTGCTGAAATTCTCCGTTGTGCATAATTTTTCGTTTCATGCATTCGCTTTGACTGCGACTGTTTACATTTTCAGAAGCAGAAGCAGAAGCAAAAGCAACTCACCCGAACAGTAGTTAAATCTCAACAATGCACAATGGTCTACTTAAGGATTTTAGAATATTATCATATAAATCTAAAAAAATTACATAGCAACGATAAATTAACGGGTAAGGTCAAAATTATATTCAAAATTTTTCATTGATTGATAAAAATAATCAATATCAACATATTTAAAATTTAAATTCTTAGGGTTTGCCGCCCCTAAAACCATGCCGCCCTGGGCCCGAGCCTCACGGTCCTATACGTAAATGCAGCACTGCTTGTGTGTGGTATTAAAATTGCAACAAAACTCTTGAGTGCAAATAAGATTTAATAGTGCAACACCAAAAAAAGAAAGACACACACACATTTTAAACTTCCACCTTTGTTGTGCTGAAACTACCTCCCACAAATTTGTATTCTAGAGAAATTTATTTCTGCTTAAATGGTGAATATGTGAAAATATTCATTGTTTTATGTGTAGTTTCCACAATGCAAGCAAGCGACTTGTCTTGAATGAAAATTTGTATAGGAATCACTCAAAAATTTGAATGCTCTCCATATATTTTTTCTAGACAAGTCGCTTGCTTGCATTGTGGAAACTACACATTAAACGTCAGTGTGGGAAATGTGCAAAAGGTGTTGTAAAAAGTGGAAACGTAAAAAGGGCATTTTATGGCCAGCTATGACGCGCTAAAAAAAATCTTTTAATGAGCTTTTACAGTACCGAGAGTGGCGAATCATAATCCCATATGGTAGAGCAATTTTAAATTTTTTTTTTGTGTTTCACAATAACACTTGCAACAAATTCCCTTCCCCTTTATGTTCACTTCAATACATATGTAATTGTGTATGACACTTATCATGATAGACTGCAGTCTTTTTGACTTGTGCCTTTTAAAATATATTGTTTACACACTATCCCAGCAAAAAATTACACATTACCATCAGAACTACTTGCCATATAATGCCTTACTTTTCTGATTGCCAAATCACATTTCCTAAAATTTAAAAAAATTATGTTAAAGTTGCTAAATGAGGAGAATAATTTTTTTTTAGATTAAAGAGATTAAGTGAACAAGTTGCCAAATAAAAAAAGTAAGTACTTCTCAAGAATCGACTATTTTAGTCTCACGCCCTGTTAAAATCATTAAATTGGTAATCCAGTAAGGAACAGCTTCCACCAAAACTGCTTAATGCCAAAATCGTTTAAATTTTTTTTTTAAATTTTTTGCTGGGATGTGCTACGTCATATGTTTAGGATGCAAATTTTTATAGATTTAGCGAATTTTCGTTGGTTTTGTGTAATGTGTATTTAGTTAGTTTCTTTGTTTATTTGTTTGTTTTTCTAATATCGAAACTTATTTATAAACACCTTCAAATTTGTAAATTTATTTATAAATTTAATTCAGATACATATGTAATTTTGTTGGCGTGCTTCGTTTGTGCAATGGTCAAGTTCAAGGTTGAGGCATTGTTGATTGATTTTTTTTAATAAAGCTTTCATTGCCTAATATATTTACCGTTTGTGTAGAATTTATAAATTTAATATTTTATTTACAATTTGGTTGTAAATTCCCATCAAATGTTTAAAATTTATTGCATCCGTACACTAAAGGGTTGCATTTGTATACTTATAAGTATAGACAAACCACATACACCATGGTATGTACCATGTAATGTGTCACAAAATTTTCGGGATGAATTTGTCACTCAAACTTTGATTAAGAATAATATCTACCAATTCGTGGGTAAGATGAACTATTTTGAAACAATTACATGCAAGCTATACCCTAATGGGGGTGTTTTATGACAAGGGTCATATCCTTCGTAATAGTGAAATGTGTTAAAAATAGCTCGTTTCATTTGATAATGTTTATAAATCTCTCTTAATATATTCAAATACTGTCGGCAGTTGACATTTAATGGCAAAAACTCTTAATACTTTACTTTACTTGCTCCCATCAGATACAACAATAATGTACAATCCTGATTGTAAGGATAATAATTACTATGTAATGCATTTGTTTGGCATTGCTTTAAAAATATTTGTTTTTTTTTTTACCCGAATGTTTCACATTACACTATTATTTCAATTTTAATGATAAGCGAAGTGATCCTGTAGCAAAAACTGAACAAGGATCTAAGACTAGAGAATCTGAGGCTAACAAGGTGATGTATGGAAGGATGTAATCTCGAAAATTTGATATTTTTTTGCAAATATATATTTTAGAAAGTATTTAAATATATTTAGGAAGATTTAGAAAGGTTATCCTACCAAACGAGATATTTTTAACACATTTCACTATTACGAAGGATATGACCCTTGTCATAAAACACCCCCATTCGGGTATAGCCTGCATGTAATTGTTTCAAAATAGTTCATCTTACCCACGAATTGGTAGATATTATTCTTAATCAAAGTTTGAGTGACAAATTCATCCCGAAAAGTTTGTGACACATTATGAAATTTAGTTACAACAGGGAGGAAAACTAAACTGATATTCGGAAAAAATATCGTACATTTTTTTTCTAATCAAAACGGTTCAAACTCCCTTGATTTTTTCGTTACTCAACAAAAAACCGAATATTAATGACGCGACATTTTTTGAAGTACGTCAAGTAATCTGTCAGTTTTTACCTACTGATATAATTTTTTCGATTATTTTTTATAAAATCATATTTGTACTCAATTGCTAAATAAAATAATGAAAGAAATTTTTCAGTTTAAATGGTTGCCATTGTTTGGTAAACTTTTTATTGAATGTGAGTCTGAAAACCGAATATTAATGACACTAACTGTACATATGTATGTATGTATATTGCGTATTGCGCAGGTCCGTCATTTTATTTTCTGCTTGTGACGTAGACATAGAATATTTCAAGGCCTTGGAATATTTATTGTAAACAAAGTACATACATTTATGTGTGGGTGGAATGTGTTCTCTCACACACTTTTAACAACAAACACTCGTTTATATTCTATGGTGACGTACATAGATGCGCATTAGAATTTTTTTATACGGCTGAGTGCACAATGTTCTTTTCTTGATTAACGAGTGCGAGTGAGACACAAAACTCTCACAGGCCATATAACACTCACAAAATAATAATAATCAAGATAACGGGAGAGTTGTTTACGACTCATTACTTATTTATTTTAAATAAACGTTATGAAAAAAAAATCAAAGTAGCATAAAGCAGTCTTTCATTCATCAACAATGCTAATTTTTTTTTCAACACACCATGTGTTACTTATGTTAAAAGCAGTTTTACGTATTTGATTGGTTTCAAAAAAACAGATCCAAACAAACATGTTATTCTCATTTGCTCATTATACAACCACACAACAACAGTTTTGAAAAAACAACAAAAACGCTAATTAACATAGCTAAACATATCAGAACCAATACACACGCAAAACTGTTGTGAACAAATCCAACTGTGCAACCCTTTACAGTGTACACATGCTCGTATATACATACATACATACATACATATGTACATATGTATACCCTGTAGTAAATAAAATAATCAGTTGAGAAAAAACACCAACTTATAAATTAATTATTTTGCAAGTGACTACAAATTGGTTTAAATATCATGCAGATATCAACCAAACATATTGAATAGAAGCACACGTAAGAAAGAAATAAAAGCAAAAGAAGTAGGTAAATGAAAAGAAAATAAAAAAATTAAAAGAAGCATGCCATGAAATCAAATGCCAAATGTTTGTGTTGAAAAAAAAAACTAAATAATTTCAATACTTACGGCATTATGTATAAGCAAAACTTGGCATGAAGTTAGCAAAAGTGGCAAAATTGAACATGATCTTAAAGAGTTTTGACATGAAACTTCACATTAAAAACCATGCTAGGACTTAGAGGTGGATTACAATTAGGCAATGCAACCATTTTTAATGTCAAATTGTATGGAGGAACTCGTTAACAACGAAGTCAATTTCGTCACTTATGCTAACTTCATGCCAATTTTTGCTTATACATAGGGCCGTTAATATGTACAATATTTTCTATGAGCGGTTCTTATGTATGGATATATTTATGTATGTACGAATGTTTTATTTTTAGTGAATATAATAATAATAAATATTTATATAGACATACATACATATATGTATGTATTTATATATTTACATAGATATGTATATATGCCCTGCAGGAGAATATGTGTCAATTGTCTAAAAGCTACTAGTATAATTACTAAAACAGCAAGAACTAGTGCGAAAAGGGTTAAAGTTGTTGTATAAAATTACTAGTTCTGATGAGTACTAGTATATGAAGTAGTTCCATGGCACCACATTGCAAAATAAATTTTGACTGTCTAACAGAGCACTTGCACTGTACGAAAATTGGTATTATACAATTATTAAAGTTTTAGGTTCACCTATAAATAATTATAATCAAATAATTACAATTAACCTTTTGTATTTTTGAATTTTGATAAATAATTGCGAATTTTAACTAGCAGTTGTCACTGGGTAACAAAGGAATAAAACCACCAATTTTATAGGATTTTTCTTTGCAAAAGAACTGGTAATTAACTAGTCCTAAACTAGTACCAATGGCACTAGTAATTTTCTAAACACACTCAATGCTAATTTGAGCATTACCATGTTATAGGAAAGTTTACGGTTGGGAACTAGTGGTGGTGGCTTCTGTACTAGTAAAATACCAGTTGGACACTAGTTCGATCTCCTGCAGGGTGGATATATACATACATATATGCATATATAAAATATGTATGTATATAATATAAATATACATATATCTTTTTTTTACTATAATATTAATTAACTACAAATTGGTTGAAAAATAAGTGGTTAGTAGTCAATTTAAAAGTCATGCAGAGATGGCCAATTGACTACCGCCTATGACATGCTTATGTTAAAATAGTGAGTCGGCGACAAGGAAAAAAGTCACTTAATCAACCAGTTGTGGTTATTAAAAAACCAGTTTGAAGTTACTTACAAATGGGTTTGAGTTCCTATAGGGTAGCTACGCGATTATATTTTAAATGTATTTATTGTTAATTTTATTAGTTATACTGACTGCATTTGTCACTTTTCCCACGTAATCTTATGTAAACATTTGCTTGTAGTTTATAGTTCTAGTTGATTTTCATTTTAATTTTTTATATTTTCTTTGCAAATTTGAAAACTGTTTCATTTTAATTAACTTTAGTTTTGATTTGTTAAAAATATTTTATGACAGACGAAAATAATAAGTTAAAACTTAGGAAATAAATTACTATTAACTATAGTACGAAAATTCACATGTTTAAAGTACAAAATCATTTAACTGACTGCTTGTGCTCGAAGAGTTTTCGATATTCTTTCGTTTTTTTTTTTCAAGCACAAACTAAAATATTTTGTACGAGGGTTGTTTAAAAATTCAAAATGCTTTTATAGAATCAAAGTCAAAATTGTGTTTGATTGGAATGGAATAAGGATTCTGATTTGAATTTTAATTGGCTTTGTTGTTGTTTTTGTTTTTATGTTTACATTTTTATTAGTTCCCATGCCATACCATTATACGTGTATTTTAACAAAAAAAAATTTTATAATACACTATGCCACAAATTTTTATCTCTTTGCCACAACCTCAAAAATGAGATATTTGCTTAGCTTATTTATACCTGAATATGGCATTAATTTATTTTTCTTAAGAAGCGTTCTCGAGATATTCGTGAAATGCGTGGTTCCAAATTTTTAGATTTTTTTTTTAAATTCAGTATACCTATTAAGTAAAAACAAATTTCTGAATTTTTCTAAATTTTGTACTAAACGTATTAAGTGTTAAATTGTTATCATCGGATAAAAAATTAAAAAGATACGACATATTTAGTGAAAATATCCGAATTTGAATTTTCGTAAAGAATTTTTGGTTCTTGATCAGAGGTAGGCGCCGTTTGATTGTATTGGTGAACGGTCAATGTATTGAGGTTGCGAACTACCCACGAAACGCAAAGCCACACAGTTAAATATTAATTAAAAACTAAAACATTTTTTAACTTTAATTTTTTATGGTCCACCAATAGCAAACATTTTTGCTTTATTTTATGCAGATAAAAGTTTTTATATAAAATGTTTTCTCTTTCCATTCCATTACAGTCGACTAACTGAGCCTTAAGAATACGTGTGAATTCGCTCAGCACAATTGTGCAAAGAAAAGCCGATCAGTGTTCTTGATTCTTTTAATCATTAAAATTTAATGAAATTAGGATTATGTATCAAGAGATCATTCCATTTGTTTTCACCTCGTTTTCTCTGTTTATCGTTACCTTTTAATTATTTGTCCGATGATAACAATTTAACTTTCAGTGACTCCTGCAAGACATCTTTTCTGAATTTAGGAAAGTAAGTTTGTTTAATGGAAAGTCATCTTCAGGCTCAAAATCAAAATCAGATGCTGTTGGATATATCTGACTGCTAAACTTAAATCCCAATTTACGAAAACGTCAGATTGAAAACATTTGGTGTATTCATATGGTAGTTATAAATTAAAATGTTTTAAAATAATACCACGAAAAAATACGTCTGCTGTGAGCAACCACCCCTCATAATTTACAATTATAAATATTGTACTTACTTGTATATTCGCTTTAGCGCCTTTGTACATTGCTTACTATCTCTCTCTCTCTCTCAACTCTTTTGGTAAACTCTCTCATATTTCTACGTATAGTTATGACAAAATTAACATAGCTCAGGAAGTATTATTATTTTATGAGTCACAACAATTTTTTTAAAGTATGTTAAACTATTAACACATTATGACACTTAAGACTACCGTTTGAGTACCCCAATTATGTGAGAGGGCAACTATTTACCATACCCACTTTTTATTATGCTATGTGATGTAGTAAATATGACAAACCTTGTGTTTAAGACGAAAAAATTAACAGTCTTGGCAAGCTTATTTGTAAATTATGACATAACAAAATCGGATAAAAACTAGGGAAGTAACGATACACGGTTTTGTCGACCCAATACCGATACTCAAAAAGAAATATCGCTGATACCGATTCCGATACCGATACGCATATTGAAATTGAACTCATGTTAAAATTAAAATAAAATTTAAGTTAAAATTAAAACATTTCACTACTATCGTGCAAAGCCAAACAAAAGAAACAATTTCATTATACTGTTTTGACTTTATGTTCTGCTTTTAATATGTTATTTCTCCTAGTTGCTTGCAAAAAAAAAAGCGTAGAAAATTTAATTGTTTGTTCAAAACAGCTCTAAAAAATTTAAGAAGTATTGTCGTATCGACAGTCAAATATCGCCGATATTGATATATCGGCAAATCAGAAGTATCGCCGGTGTATCGCTATCATTTACATCCCTAATAAAAACAAACGAAATGTCCGCTCAATAGAATTTTCTTGGTCTTTTGTGTGTCCGCGTCCACTCACGAGAGTCCGTTCAAGAGGAAGCAATTGGAATGTTTTTGTTTTAGAAAGTTGCTGGACCAGCCAACAGTGTTCGTCCAAAGTAAGTGTACGCTTAATGGAAGTGTTCGTAATGGGAGATTTCACTGTAAGCTGCATTTAAATAGTTGACCGCAGCATGTTCTTCTTTTTTTATAATATCTATGTAAAAAGATTCTATGAAATGCAAGGGCGTGAACGTTAACAAATAATGCAAATATGTTTTTCATAGGCAGATATAGAAAAACTTCAAGTCGATTTGTTAGCAAAAATTTTTTATTGCCAAATTCTCTTAAAACAATTGTGATAATTTTCCATAAGAAAAACACTTATGGACATGACATTGTAAATTTTTAATATTTTTTGTTGTATAACGTCAGCAAGATTTCGGACGACCCTCGTAAATATTATTGTTAAAGTATATATCTGCTCATATCTCCTGCTGTAAAAAATTTGTAACGAAAACAAAACTCTCTGTTTAAGAAAGAGAAAACTATCCCTTCATTTTAACACGCTGAGAATTCAGAAGAGCTGAAGAGCTGAAGAGCTGCGCATGTTCAAGTTTGACGACTCCAATCGATAAAAATATAAAATAAAAACAAAATTTCCCTTTGACAAAATCAACCACTTGTTGAAAATGGATTGTGTGGGAAATTTTATCAATAATAAATTAATTAATTTGAAAATAAAATTTGTACATGAAAGATGTTATTGAATTTGCTTTATCTATACTTACATACATATGTATATTAAAAAGCTGAAAAATTTTTATGTTTATAAGAGGTAATCTCTGGAACTGTCGGACCGATTAAAAAAAAAAATTAAATGAAATGAAGAAAGAAACCCCCCAACAAACAACAAGCCTATATAAGATTCTACTAAAGTGCTTAGGATAGGGTCCAGGGTAGCTATACTCAGAAAATATTATTTATCGTTTTATGGCAGAATTAATAGATTCGTATCGTTAGTTGACGGATCAGCTGACAAAATATGTAACATAAATAAAACATGTTGCTGCTTATTTAATATGTATCGTAACCAGTGTGGCCACAACTAAAAAAATTTCAATGCTGAATGGGGGTTAAAATAATGCTAAAAATGCTAAAAAAATATTTGAAAATATAATAAATAATATTTGCTAATATATAATGCTAAAAATTTTTAATAATTTTTTAAGCATTTTACCGTTAGTTATAATTACGAATAAGTATTTTATTTAACTTTAATAACACAAACAAAATTGATTCAGAAGTAAAAACAACAATTCAGGAACATACAAAATATAGTTGCTGAATTCATAAAACCTCTTGTATCTTTGTATGATCGTATTAAATAAAATAGTGTAAAATTTGTTGTTGGTAATTTTCATATCAAATTAAATACATAAAATAATTTTGCACTTTTATTTGATAAATTTTAATATATTAGCATACCAGCTATCAACATAATGCGAAAGACATTTAAAAAATACTTTTTGCATTAAAAAATTTATTAAGTTACTTTTTTCAGTTTTATTTTTCATTGTATGTCCAGGAGCCGGATTTCGCAACGATGAATTTTGAAGTGTTCGATCCCGAAAAAAACATAATTTTGAATACTTCTTTTCTTCTTATTATTAGGTGTTTGACGTTTAAAATACATTAAATCAGCTATTAGACGGTCATACTCGGTATATGAGCAGGACAGACTTTCGCACATTTCAATAAACACATTTAATATTGCGCGCTCTAACGAAGTCATCAAATTTGTACTGAGTTTGACATGACGATGGTATGGTGACAAATATAAAAATTCAAAATTTTTTGAAAACCAAACCAAGTTTAAAACACGAATTTTGCATTAGTACAACATTCTCAAATACCAAGTACGACAGCTTAATAGCCGCTAAAGACGCCTTATGCTGTTTACATGGTTTCCATCATTATACATTTGTATAAAAATAACAAAATACAATGAAATGCATTAATTGACAGAGGTTTTAACTTGTATAAATGGAAGGGAGTAGTATATGAAATCTATAAAATTAAAAATGCTAAAAAAAATTATTACAAAAATGCTGAAAAAATGGTAAATACAAAGTAAAAAATTCACTGCTAAATCAAAATACATAATGCTAAATTTAGCAGTGAAAATGCTAAAAGGGTCACGCTGATCGTAACGTATGTATGAGAGGTAGAAATCTACAGAAAATAGATTTTTACGTCAACTTCTCCCTTACATACATACACCCACATGTGTAAAGCAAAGAGAAATACAATAACAGCTGACACGTTCGCTGGCAAGCTAACGTTTTTAACTAACATCCAGAATTAAACGATACGACCATTTCAAAAGTAACACGATACGAATCGACTAACTACAGCGTTGCCGTTGTGACACTAAAGTATCACTTTTGACCCTTTTTCGTGCGAATAACACTTTTAATTACCCTTTTTTTAATTTATCCCTTTGTATAATTTTAACAAAATGTAAGCCGTAGGGCAATCATATGCTCAAAAATTGGACGATTTTCGGTTCGATGGTATCGATAATTTTACTGTTTTGGTCGATAGAAAAGCCAATAAATGGTGAAAATATTGCAAAAAATCCGACACCCAAATCACTGATTCCAAATTCAAATTATTTCTTTGAATTATCACAAGTAAAAAATATGTATTTTAAATTGCTTTCATCTTTAATCTTAATAAAACTTTTTATAATTTTTTTTTTTTTTTTGAAATTAATAAATATATATCGGTCCAATCCATGTTTGTGGGATATCAACAACAAATTTTATAGAAGAAAGGATATTTTTTTTAAAGAACAAACACAACCCGCAAAGCGATTAGCTTGTCTGCGGAAAAACACCCAGGGTCTATGGTGGGAATCGAACCTACGACCTCTGGACTGAGAGCCTAGCATCGCTATCACTCAGCCACAGGGCACCCGAAATAAAATTTAATTGTGAATTTTCATTCCTTGCAAACCGGCAGGACCGTCTACAGGACGGTTTTCACTATTTTTTACCTGCCGTTCATTACTAATGTTTTTTTTTACCTGTTAATTAAAACTTAGGGTTCTTTTGACTATATCCACTTAAAAAAATGATTAGCTTCATCCGATAATTTTTACGATCTGCCCAGTTAGAGGGTTAACACTGATTTATAATTAAAGTATGTTAATTAATTTTATTTTAGTCTAATATATTTAATTAATTTTAAAATTCGTGTTTGTTTTTTTAATTGAAATAAATGCTATTTTTTGTTCACAAAAAAAATATTTACCCTATTTTATTTTAAAATACCCTTTTTACCCATTTTTTTTCTTAAATATCTTTTTTATGACCCTTTTTCAACGGCAACCCTGACTAACTCTACTATTAGAAGAGATCTATTAAAACAATAGTTTCCGTACTCAAAAGAAAAACAAATCCAGAGTGGGCAACTCGCAGCCACGTCTGGTAATATCTATACATATAAAACACTAACGGCCGTATGAAAAATAAAATAATTTGTAGGGATATCAATTGGGCTTTAGTCAAAGCTTAGGTGTAAATTTTTTTTAACGTGCACTTTAAACCCAAATTATTTTTTTTACAAAAGAGTGTTAAAGTAAAAGTTCATTTTGTAAAAAACTATTTTGTTTGCAAATATTTTAGTTGCGTTGAAGTGAATTTGTTTTTATTAAAATTTTCTGTTCATGAAAACTCTCTCAATAGAAAAAACCATGTTGGAATTATTTTGTTACAACTTTTATTTATTTTTTGTTTGTTTTTGTTTTTACTAAGAAAAGCTTTTTATGACAAAATATGTGTTATTATTCTACAATTCGGTCACTAATATACGAGTAACTTATAATTTATAGAAATTTGTTTCGTATTGTTTTTGCTTGCTTAGCGTTACTTATTTGCTAAATAAAATTTATAAATATAAAATATATTTTTCTCTATAAAGTAACTATAAAAAATATATACAAGGCGTCAAGGGCAAAATTAATGTCATAATTTGAACTGGCTGCCATTTTGTTAGAAATGAAAAACATATGGAGCCATAACTGCCAAAAAAAGCTTAATCGGCACATATCTTAGGCCTCGTTTTTTCGAAAATCAATTATTTATGATCGCAAATGCTCGATTTTGATAAAAAAAATTAAGTTCGAAAATTATGTATGTGGCTTAAGCTTTTTTTTTTGGCGGTTATAACAATAATTTCATGTTCTAGAGGTGTGTTTCGTTCGCTTCATGGTTTATTGACAAATAATTATCTATATATATGTATATATATGTATCTACATCATAAATGTCAAAACACAGTGACATTTGTTGTTATCTGTAAAAATGGCAGCCAATTACAATTATGATATTACTTTCTGCACAAAGTGGCAGCCAATTAAAATGGTGCCATTACATTTGCGCCACCTATTACTATTAAGAATTTATTATACATTTTGTTTCCGATATCAGTACTATTTACTTAAGTTAGTCTTATTTATTAACACTTATTAAACACATGGTTTAAATTTTATTCATTTTGTTTGAATGCATTTCTTTAGAGAGGTGAGAGGTATAAAACTCATATTTTTCATTATATTAACAAATAGTTACGAAGTCTAGAATATATAAAAATTAATGAACTTTCCAGCAGTAATATATATACATATACATATCGTTAACTTAATAAAGAAAGGCCCTAACTCATTATTTTTTTGAAATCGAGATTTTCACATTTTTCGATACATATACAAAAAACGCTAGTTCAAAAAAATATGTAGTTAGGGCCTTTCTATATTAAGGTAACGATATGTATGTATGTCTCTAGTCAAGAAAAACGACTTTTAGACTATGAACGTTTTTTTTAATTTTTTTGAAAAAATCAATATGGTCAAATTATTTTAATGGTAAAGTAAAGATTACTTGTACTCAGTTTAAAATGTTTTTATTTAAAATTTTTCATACAAAATTTTATAAAAATAGATTTCAAATAAATTTTATACATTTTACGAATATAAATAAGCCTTAGTTTGTTTTCATTATTTAGTTTAGGAAGGAAGACTGATGTTGCAACACACCTCCTATCTATCAATTTACCTCTCTAAACGCTTAACATTATTTGTATTCCTTATTCTATATATTACAATAACTTAAGGAAGACTCTCGGTCTAATTGATTTTTATTCATATTTATATTTGTAGCATTTTAAGTCGTCACATTTGAAGAGCCTTAAAGCTTTATTTGAGGTTTTTATTAAGAGTTTATATTACTTAAGTATACGGCACAGTTTAATTATCCTTGCAATCCCTTATTTTTTTTATTTAATAATTTACGTATCAAGGACTCATTTAACCATAGCATTAGCGCCATGCAAGTAAAACTGTTGATGAAATGTATGGTTACTTTGTAGCCGAAAGCGTCGGTGATTATGCCTAGAAATTAATTAGAAATGAAAAACTTATTAGCAATATTTAATAAAGACTTACTTAAAAAAATTACAAAAGAAATCGTAAAAAAAATTATCAGAAATAATTTTTAATCAGGCTTAAGTTCAGTAATTTCAATTCTTATTGAATAAAGAAGAAGAAAAACTAAACTAGACTTTATTAGTTTAACTTTTCTTCTCTTCTTTAGAAACTCACATTAATTAATAAAAATATTTCATTCAATAAGAATTGAAATTACTGAACTTAAGCCTGATTAAAAATTATTTCTGATTAAAATTCACTACAGTTCAATTAAATCTAAATATGTCTTACGTAAAAAAACTATGTTTGCGCAATAGTACATTTCTCTGTTTAACTGATTTAATAGCTTCGAGGAGGAGTTATTTAAATTCTTTCAAATGTAAGATGATTTTTTAATAATAAAAAGGGTATTATCCTGGTCAAGGAGTCTAATCTACGCACAATACCTTCTCATATCTAATAACTTACATAACAAAGACTCCAAAAAAGTTTAGTAAAATAATTTTTAAAAATTTGCTACACGGTAAAAAATGTTAGATTAAATTTAATACCGATATATTGGTCGGGTAATTACTGGTTTGCTGCACAGAATATTAAGAATACATTATTATTGCGGCAAAGCAGTAACCACTCGATGACATTTCACACCCAAAAATAAAGAATTTTTGCATGTAAACTATTTCGGATTTAATTTAAAATTTTAATCCCAAAATAGTATATACGAGTAATTAAAACTACGGAGTATAAAAAAACAAAAAGTAAACCCCAAATTTTTTCCGTGTACATATTGGGAGTTATAGCATAATTCTACGAGTAATTCTTGTTTTTGGGAATAATTTCATTTTCTGTTTGGAAATATTTTTTTTTTTTTGCAAATAAAATAAATTTCATTATCACTCACCTAATATTGGGCCGAAAGCAAACGAAAATAGTGAATTAAATATTAGTTGCAGTCCAGAGGCAGCCGGTAGCCTATTCAACGGCACATAACTGGGTATTATCAAGGGAGAGAAAATAGTGCGGAATCCCTTGCCGAAGCCAATCAAAACAAATACAGCCAATACCACATTGTACGAATCGGTAAGGGTAACAATGAAGCGTCCAATAGAGATGGCAATGATGCCAAATGCAAATAAAACACGATTATCCAATTTCACCTTCTCTAGCGCAAATGGAGCCAAAAAACGTACCGAAATATCCATGCCGCCCAAGAGGGACATGGCTAAAGATATTTGACTATCAGCATAACCGAAACTGTTTAAGATAAATGGCGTCAATACCGAAAAATTCATTTCGCCAAACATCATTATAGTCATACCCAGTGCAAGGTTGACAAAAGTAAAGTCCTTCAATAATTCCAAGTCGAAAAATTTTACCACTTTTTGAATGAAAGACATTTTGCTTTTTATGCGTTCGTCTTCTTCTATAGCAGCATCCAACTTGGCGGCCTCCAACTTTTTCTCCTCCTCGGTTGGTTTTTGCAACAAAATTTTTTCTTCGGCACAAGTGCAGTGGAAGTCATCAACTCCGGGCTTAGAGTATACACTGGTCTTACTGGCATAACGATCGACATCCTCTTTTTCTCTATTAAAATAATTGGGTTTATACAGGCCAGCTTCATCAGGATTTTCATCATGAGCATTTTCGCCACCATCACGTTTTGAACATTGACGTTTTAGTATTTTTGGATGTCTATAACGGGAACATTTTTCCGACGCCAAAGACAATTTGGAGCCAAACCAACCATCGTTAGCTCTGGCCAACATGGGAGTAGCTGGTTCTGTAATCTCATAGCCTGGTCTATCGGGATCATCATCATTGAAAAGGTACTGAGAGGAAAAAATGCTACGCTTTCTTCTACGTTGATACTGACAATATTTACACTCGAACTCTGGCTGATCTTTGTCATTAGTTGTCATAATATTTGTTATCGTATTGCCATTGGCTTCAATTATTTTCTCCTTTTCTGGTTTGCGTACATGCCACAACACCGGCTGAAACGTTAAGGCACACAAGAAAGCATTTAGACCTATGGCAGAGTAAACCAATATAGAACCTTGGGCACCATAATAAAACAACAAAATTGTAGAGAAATGAGGAAATATAATCGGACCCACACCGGTAATGGTCCAAGAGAAACCCGTAGCCTTGCGTCGTTTATTTTTAAAATAAGTATTGACTGCTAAAGCAGAAGCCGCCATGGAGAGACCCAAGCCAATACCTGTTAAAGGAAAAAATATCACTGGTAAATATTTTATTTGCACTTCACTGCACTAAGTCCTAATTTACACTAAGCAAGTCTTATTGCTAAGCTGATTAGTTTGTTGGAGAGAAAGAGAGACGAAGGGGACACACAAGTTTCTTTCCCGCTCGTCTCTCTTTCCTAAAAAACTAATCAGCTTAGCAATAAGACTTGCTGAGTGTAAATTAGTACTTATGGGGGAATAATAATTACCATAAATACTGGAAAAACACACCACATATTGCCAAAATTTCGTGCAAAATGCGGAGAGGAAAATGCCCACAAAACCTAAAAGACTTCCTGCCAAGGCCACTTGCCTGAAAGTAAATCTTCTAAACATCGCACCGTTCACTAGACCCGTCAGGGAAGATATAGCCATGACTACATTCACTATGGTGGTGGTTTGTTTCGCATCAAAACCTAAACTTTTCATGCGCTCTCTGTAAATAAGACCGTACTGTTGCAGGGCGGGGAATAGGGATAACTGTAAATAACAACATTAATTTCGATAGATTTAAAATTTAAACTCGTGTTATTGGCAAACAAAACTTACATTACTGAAACCGGCGGCTAAACAAACCACCCAACCCCAACCACCATCGGGCGCCACAAAATCTGGTCCCAAATCACTTTTATCTCTTCTTTTCTTTTTCGGCTTGGTGGTCTGTTGGTACACTGCGGTGTTATTTTTAACTGTAAGTTCTGACTTCTCCACTGCCATATCTTTTTTAGTCATTGTGAGATTTACGTTTGTATATTTCAATTCAAATTTATGTGTCTGCCTGCCGTCTACTGCTTGGCCTCAGTTGTGAATTGTGTGTGCTTAACGTTACGCCTCAATTGTTGCAAGTTGCAACTACCGGCTACTTCTGTATAGTTAATACGAGTGAATACTATTCACTCATTTGTTTTGATCTGCAATGAATAAAATAAGTTTTTTTTTTTTAAATTCCATTGTTAGTTTATTTTCGATCTTAATGGTGGCATCTTGTCATGTAGAGTGGCAATAGAAGTTGGAGTAATAATGAAAATGTAATGAAAACAAATTTCAGACTTCGTTAGTCAGCCATTCAATGTTTAACGTTGCTTATTGAAGTGATCAAGAAGTGATCATTTCATTTACTTGTTCTTTTTAAAGTGAAGTGGTGCTCTGCTGGAAGTGTGATAGTTTTTTTTTTTATTATTTCAAATTGTATGTCCTTTTGTGTTGGTTGTAGAAGAACAAACCCAGCTGGCCTTTTCAATCGCAGTGGAGTCTATTGTGAATCGTATGCCAAGCATTTTCAGTCGCATACGAGCTCATAGTTTAATCGTGGAAGATGCTTTGCACTGGAGATAATGTTACCAAAGACGAGTCGTGTACGGGAACCGCAGAAGGCGCTTTCATTAGTCGTAGATGCAATTTGCGATTTATCTAGAGCAGTAACCCGCAAGCCATACCACAATTGTGGACAAATACATACAAATATCTGCTTATGCTCTTTCATTTAGTCCACACTGAAAAAGCGACGCATGTATGAATTTTTTCCTGGTTTTTTGCTTAGTTTTTTTTTTAACGAAATTAAAGTTCAAAATTTAATAAATTTGTACAGCAAAAAAAAAATAATAATAATAAGAATTATGGAAGCTAACAAATATTTTGTGATAAAAAATGCTTTTGGCAATATGCAATGCATTTTTTTGAAACACTTCAGAATAATAGGGAAGTTAGTTTAAAAAGGCATTTTAATAGCTTTCACAGCGCTGCGGATAAATTTAATTTGGAATTTATAGGCTACATTCTTGAATGTACTATTATTTTTACTTTTTACTTCATGTATCTTAAATTACAAATTTTTTTTCTTCAAGTGTAACTTTATTTTACTCTCATTTTTCTTACCAATGCAAACATATTTTATTTTACGGGACACTGATCTAGAGATTATCTTACAACTCTTTTTTGAAGAACACTGAGAATCGCATGAGGCTCTTCAACGCTAATCTTATATGAGACATTGGGAGAGTTGTAAAAGAATCATTCTATAATAATTATGGGAATCGTGCAATACTCAGTATGCTTTTTATTTTGAAAAATAAATATGAAAAAAAAAATAAATTAAATAAAAAACTTCTTTTCATTAATTAATTAAAGACTATTTAATGTACCAACCAGTCTCTCTCTATACATAGAAAATTTATTTTTACTATGTTGAATTTTGCTTTTTTTTAAGTCTATCGCTTCTATCTTTGGCGTATGGTGCTGCAAGAACTTTGAATGGAAAATTCAATTAATTAAAAGAATAGTATGATTTTTACGTACCTCCAATAATTTAGTAAATATTAAGGTAAAATTCCAAACACATTAAATTATTGTATACTTCACTTTAGTATATCTTTAATTATTATAAAAAGAAGAGAGCTGTCTTAGGACACCCATTTATAGCTTTCCTGCTTAGTTATATAAAACAAGTTTCATGTGTGAAAAAACAATGCAATAAAATTATATTATATGATGATGTCAAACTCTCTGCAAATATTTCGAAACGTTTCCATTTATTTCCCATTATTTTCTTTTGTAGCGGCGTACGACTAAATTAATCACCCTTATTCCAGTTGTCAACATCGTCGTCACCAAAATATTGGGACTGTCTACTCTCTCTCGAGAACAATTTTGTGTCATTGATGGTTTTTGATAGCATGAGCCTGTCAATACCAGTCAGTTGTTTTCGACAGCGGGTAAAGAAGGCCAATTATTTGGTATTGTATTGACGTCACGTCGATGTTGACGACTGAAATAAGAGTGATTGTATTGTTTGTTTGTTAGCCAGCTTACAGCCCATCGGCTGTGTTCTCTGGTTTGTGCTCATGCGCAAAAACAAATAGAGCAATCGCTCTCATTGTTTTTGTTTCACGCGCTTCAAACAACGAAACAAAACAAAATCTCGGCATCGAGATCATACCACCGCCTCCCACAGTCTGGACACACCTGACAAATTTCCGTATTTTACGTGTAGTTTCCACAATGCAAGCAAGCGACTTGTCTAGAAAAAATATATGAAAACCACTAAAATTTTTGGGTAATTCCTATACAAATTTTTTAGACAAGTCACTTGCTTGCATTGTGGAAACTACACATTAGTTTTCTTTTTTAGACACCATCTCCTACAAAAATGGGGTGGATTGAATTCCGATTCCGAACGGAATTGAACTCTGTGACATGGCCGTATAACAGTAAATATGAAAACAAAAGAGAACAAACATATTTTAGATAAATGTATCGCCGTTTAAACATTGCAAGACTTATAAGAGAGAGTTAAACAGAAATGCTACAATATCACTCTCCAAATAATCAGCAAAAGTTTCGTATAGGAGTTGTATATTAAACACCATCGCTTATTAAAGAGCTCTTGGCTAGCTGGGAACACTCCAGCTTTATAGAGGAGTTATATTTACACTTGCTTTGTTGTTATTATTATTTATTGCTGGCTTTCATTAAAAATTTAATTTGAAATTAAAATTTACAAAGTAAACTCTTTCTTCTGACACTTTTGCATGTACAACACATTCTGTTGAGGGGATCACAATTCTTATGGAAGTTTTACTATTTAATTTCAGGAATACCCATTTTAGTCAGAATCTTAATGCAAATATTTGCAATTAAGATAAATTTACCCTCATGTTTACAAATTGTTGGAAAATTTAGTTATTGATTCAATGGAGTTTGCATTGAAACCAATTTGAACAGTAATTATTTTAAATTATAATTTTTAGGATCTCAAGCAACTCCCCAACATAGCCCATGAATTGCTTAAGTAAGAACAAGTTTACATTGAAATGCAATTTAAAAACAAAAGCACAATAATTTGCTTAATGCAGTTAACACGAAAGACCTGTGATATTAATTGTACCACAGGTGCAGGTAAAGTACCATTTTATTACTTTTTATAAAAAATTATTTCATTATAGCCTAAATAGCCGCCACACTTTATATATTTGTATATTTGTCTTTTTTTATATAAGAATTTTAATTTTGCGTTAATATATAAACATTTTATATTCGAAATCGTGTTCTGTAATAACGCATTTACATTTGAGCAAAATTTAATACTTTCGAGATTTCGGACAAAATTTAGTAACTTTCCCATACGAAACAAAATCTACTTCGTCACTAGATTTTGTTAAAACCAACTTTAAAATCTTCTAAAACTTAGTAATGCAACTATGGATTTTTGTAAAATTTGTACTAAAAAGTCAGCCTGTGTGCATCAAAAGGTGTGTGAATTGGCTAAATGCAGTGTTTGGTTTTAGTTTTGGAAATTTTTCAGTTAATGCGATTTGTTTTGGATAAAAGTATTGATAAATGTCAAAAAAAACTTGGTGTAAACGGTAAAGATTTTAACTGAAATATGCTAGAAAAAAATTAAAAATTAGAGTGTATTTGTAATTCCAAAATTAATTTCGAAATTTAAGCTGTATATCGTATAAACAGTGATCCAGCTAACCCCTCAATAATAAATTTCAATGTATTTTTAATAAAAAATATTTTACTGAATAAGTAAAGTAATAATTTGGGATTATTGATACGTTAACAAATGTTAAACTTAAATTGTAACAATTCCCAAAAAAAATTTTTTAGTAAATTAAAAATTTTACTAAAAGCTAAATTTCAAAACTTTAAAAAAATCTAACAAAAACTAGAAAAATAAACATTTTGCAGAAATGATACAAAATTATCGCGGTCTAAGTAAGCAAGTGCAATATTATTAGATTAAATTTTCCCAAGTTTAGCAACATTTAATAGCATTGCCAAACCAAAAAAAGTATTTATAAAACCAACTCTACTGGCTGAACTAGTTAGAGCGTTGACTGCAAAAACGAAGGTCCTGGGTTCGAGCCCGGTCTCAGACATACATAAAACAACCACACTACACATGTTTCTGATATGCATTCGTCCCCTTGTATTAGTTGTGGTAGGAAAGTTTAACTGATGTAGCCCTAGTCACTGGTCACTGAACTATACCGATTTCAGCAGATACTAATCCTAATGTAACATCAGAGCGCCCTCCTTCGCTGTGTAGCAGAATCATCGACGAAGTAAAATAACCACTAAAATGACTACTAATACAGCTTCAAAAACAATTTAATACGCCTCATTTTAACACCAGAGGCGCTGCAAAAATAGTAAATATAGTATAAATAGTAGTAGACATTAATTGTCTGAGTGTTACTCTTCTTAAAAAAAAGCCTGTTTAATGTAAAGGGTTTTTTTTTTATAGAGTGACATAAGTTCAAATCATAATAAAACAAGGAAATAAATTTTCACTATCAATGAAACGAGCTTTATTGGAAAGAAAGTTTTATGAAATTAATGTTTAAATATGATTTCTGCCATGTGGCCGCCACGGCTGGCGCGTAGAAGGCGCAATCTGGAACACTGATTTTCAAAAAATTTTCGCAGCATTTGCGGCCGTATTTCGCCGATAACCCTTCGAGTGTTGATTTCCAGTTGTTCAATTCTTTGTGGTTTATCGAGGTAGACAAGTGACTCAAC